>VDFB02256132.1:84706926-84999181 GCA_007258455.2 Sequoia sempervirens | reverse complement strand
GTGAAAACAAATCAATGCCCCCTTGGGTAATACAAAAGCAAACAACCATAGCAGACAATGAGATTTAATCCCCCTAATTAGACTATGTTTGAGAGCAGCAAAGATAATTTTTGAAAGTTTGATTATGTAGATGCCCCTGCAAACAAATGTTAGTTGTCCTTTTTTTTTTCGCCTTTGGTCAAATTTTGCCACAATGTGCTGCAAAAACGTTAGTAAAAAATAGCAATATTCTTGCCAGAACAACGTTAGAGAGTTATTACATGAATATAGCAAAAAACTAGAGCAAAAACGAAGCCAAAACGCCCCTTTTACCCTCCAAATTGTGTTGTTAAGGGCGCTGCCGCAGTTCTGTGAAGGGCGCTACCGCACTTCTGTAAAGGACGCTGCCGCAGTTCTGTGAAGGGCGCTACCGCACTTCTGTGAAGGGCGCTGCCGCAGTTCTGTGAGGGCGCTACCACACTTCTGTAAAGGACGCTGCAGCAGTTCTGTGAAGGGCGCTACCGCAGTTCTATGAAGGGCGCTGCCGCAGTTCTGCGAAGGCGCTACCACACTTCTGTGGGGGCGCTACCGCACTTCTGCGAGGGCGCTACTGCACTTCTGCGAGGGCGTTACGAGACTTCTGCGAGGGCGCTACCGCACTTCTGTGGGGGCGCTACCGCACTTCTGCGAGGGCGCCACCACACTTTTATGGGGGCGCTACCACACTTCTGCGAGGGCGCCACCGCACTTCTGTGGGGGCACTACCGCACTTCTGCGAGGGCGCTACCGCACTTCTGTGAGCTTTTCCTGCAAAAATCTTAACTCAAATAAACGTTAAATGCAAGACCCGTGTGTGGGTCCCACCGGGCGTGCCAGAAATGTATACCCTGATATTTGCACTTCTCTAAATGAGCAAAACAACCAAGAAATATGAAAAACAAAATATCAAGGACACCTCAAGATTAGCCAAAAGAGAGATAGAGTAAGGAAGGAAATGGATAAACAAAATAGAAATGATATCACCTTCCTTGCTGTTGATTTCTCCTTGATTGGCCCTTGATTGGAATGGATTGTGTGCTCCTTAGATGATGGATTGAGTGACTAAGATGCAAGATTCTATATGCAAGATGATTAACAAAGATGGTTGAATGATTGAAAAAGGCTTGAGCATTCAAATGGACAGCATGTAGTTATGAGAGTGCAAAAAGTTGAGGAGACAAAATGGCAGCATAAGGTTGCTCCAAATGAAAGTGTTGGAAATGCCCTTGAGAAGGGGGGATTTATAGGAGATTTTGAATTCTCTAGAGAATTCAAGGGTCAAGATTGATCCAACAAGGTCAAGATGAAGGGCTATGATGGGTTGAGAACCCACAAGCCCTCACATCTTGACATGTGGAGGGTGAAGTGGACAAGAGGATATGAGGTGGAGATGAGTTGTCAAAAAGGTACATGAGGTGGAAAAGGACATGCACCTTGGGGGATGAGAGGATTTCCAAAAAAGGGATTTCTTGTCCCCAAGTGGGAGTGAAAGGGACATTTGAGGAATTTTAGAATTCCTCAAAAATCTACATGGGAAAAGGAAAGGTGGTTGGGAGGATAAATGTGAATTAAAAATTCACATTCCTAAGATGATCTAGAGGGTAAAAGGTGGGTTCCAAAAAGGTGGGACTTGGTCACATGTGGAGATTGTGACAAGTCTAAGGTTCTAGAAGCCTTGGAAGGATGGAATGTGAATTAAAAATTCACATATAAAAGAGGGGAATCTAGGAAAAATAAAAAAGAATTAAAAATTCCTTGGAAAATGATTAGGCTTAATTAATCAATAATTAGAAGATAAATAAGGATTAGGAGCCAACTTGCAAAAGTTGGAGGATGTGACACATCCTAATCAAGGATTAGGCATGTGCACATCCCTAATAAAGAAATTAGGAGATGGATTAGGATTAGATGAAAATGACATGTGAGGAATTAAATAAATGTAATATTTATTTAATTTATTTGATGAAAAGAGGATTAAGGAGGGTAAGGTATTAATTAAATACCTTAGGGATTTGGCAGAATTAAAGATATTAATTAAATAATAGTAATATTATTTAATTAACTCGGATAAGAGGATGTTTAGACGAAAAGTGATAAATTTGGATAAATTAAGTGTCCAAATTTAGATGTCTACAAATATAATATAATATATAATAATAATATAATATTATATAATAGTATAATATATATAATAATAATATAATATGATAATAATATAATATAATAATAATAATATAATATAATAATAATAATTATATAATATAATATAATAATTTATATTATATTATATTATAATACAATCCACTCCCTCAACAAACAAAGCAAGGCTTATAGAAACTAAAATATATGTTGTGTTGATTTCATCTTGAGTAACATTGATGATTCATTAACATAATGAGTAATAAAAGTTAAAGAATATAAATGTTAATTTTTTTTATAAAATATGTGAAGGCCTTAAGACTACTCCGAGAGGCAAGGCCTTCCACGCAATAGGTATTTTTGGTGCACCAAGCAACCTAGGCAACCAAATGGCCCGCTTAGGTAGGGGTCCCATGAGTGGGGCTTAAGCTCTATGGATTATGATCAAATTTGAAAGAAAAAAAGAATAAAGGAGTAATAGTCATTTATTTAGTCATTTTTATTTGTCTGACCAATTATTTAGTTGTGATTTTACCCGATGACCAAATTAGTCATTTATACTTGTGAATTGCAAAAAAATAGTAAATTTAGTCTTTTTAGTCATGTGACTAAAAGTTTTAGTCACGTAGTCATTTATTTGCCAAATTCTACTAGTGAAAGTGATAGTTTGATTTAAGTGTCCTGGATCCAAAAAATAAAATTTGTCCTCCTCTAGCACCTCTTCCTCCGAGTCAGAGTCAACCATGTCTTCCCTGGACATGTCTTCCAGGGCCTTCTTCGCCTCAACCTTCTCCACCAAGGTATTTACCATGGAGTGTGTCCTAGAAATTGTGTCTACCTCTAGTGGGACTGAGGACGAAGTTTGGCATTCCATCACCTTTGTCATACCTAGGGAAATGAACCCTAGGGCATCTAACGAACGAGAGACCACATCCTTGGCCTTGGCGGGAGGGCTTGATGTTGATTGTCTGATCATGGAATTTTCCATGCGCTCCACTGAAGCTTCCTCGACATCAATCAAGGCAAGATTTTATGTCTTATTTGGCTTTGGCCTCTAGACCATTCTTACTTTTGGAGTTCTATTGCAAGAGTTTTCCATATGCTTTCGACTTCCACATCGAAGGAAAAAGGTTGTGTCTTCCTCCACTTCCACCAGAACCACCCTCAATCGATCACCATCTGTTAAGTACAGTTCCTTAAGGATTTTTGAAACTACCGCAAGCTGCAACCTCACATATAGATAAGAATCACCTTTTATGATGTTATTATCTGTGTCCATGAAAGTTCCCAGTGTCCTTCCAATCTTCTCTATGCACTTTTCCTCCCAGAATTCCAAAAGGAGATTATAAATTTGAATCCAAACAGGTTTCTCATAAGGCTCGGTCTTGACTAGATCAAAGTTAGGTTTCCACATTTGCATGTAAATTGTTCAACCGTGTAGTTTCCAAAGTCCACCCTACGTGACCTCCTCCTGGCTAGCTTCAGATTGAAATATGGTGATGAAAAATCCTTTCGGCAAGAATTTAACAATAGCTGCCTTTGTCCAATTTTTTGCTACCCATGAATTGATCATTTTTTAGTCATAATGCAAGCCAATCACCCTACAAATGATCGCTAGTTCCCTCAACATTGCTACATCATCCTTCGCCTCCTCAATTAGATCGATCTCAATCTTGCTCTCTTCCTTGCTTTCTTGGTTGCCTTGGATCGTCACAGTTTTGTCCAACTACCTTTCGCAGCCATTCCAAGCCTCTGCTGATTTTCACTTCCTTCGCTTCACGCACACCATTTTTTAATTTATAAATCACCTACATTATAATAT
This sequence comes from Sequoia sempervirens, assembly GCA_007258455.2. NCBI lineage: Eukaryota > Viridiplantae > Streptophyta > Pinopsida > Cupressales > Cupressaceae > Sequoia > Sequoia sempervirens. Next base: position 84,995,202 of record VDFB02256132.1, on the reverse strand, counting down.
ATAATCCTTACTTACCTAAAAAATTAACATATATTTTTAAGAATCATTATATATTAAAAATTTATCAAATAAAAAAAATATATTTAAACTTTTTATTACTATCTAATATAATTATAACACAATTATCGGGATTATCTAAATCTACTTTTATTATTCATTTTTGAAAGGAAAGGTTAAACAAATAACACAATTTGAGGATTTAGGCAAGGCCCTCCCATATAAATGAACTCATTCAATTTACATGTCATTATATATGTCATGTTTGTAACTAGTGATTAATTTATTTAAAAAAAAATTTCACCATTTCTAATTAGGGTCACTAATTAACAAATGTAAATTTGGTAAAGATAAAATGTATGATATATGTCAAGTATTTTAGTTAATTATTGATATCAGGGAATGATTAAGGGAAAGTTAACCTTTGAGTTAGAGTTTTTTAAAGATTTTTAAAAAATATAATATAATATTTTAAAATAGTATATTAACATATATATTATAACATATATAACATCTAATATATAATATGGTGTTCCTGATCACTTCTGGGATAGGGTGTGGCTAAAGAATCTTGTTCCCAAAATTAATTATTTTTGGTGGATTGTTGCTCATGGCAAAATTCTCACTATTGAAAATTTGGTTAAGAGAGGCTTTTAGCTAGTTGATAGGTGTTCACTCTATAAACATGAAGAGGAGTCGATAATTCATATTTTCTTTCAATGCCAATATGCGAGGGAAGTGTGGTCTTGCTTTTTGCTGTTGTTGTCTTCTGACTGGGTGTTTCCCAATTCTATGAAGTTTTTTATTGATGGTTGGTCAAATTGCCCTTTTTCACATAATGTGATTGTGGACCTTTGGAATCAAGTTCCTCCTTTTGTTACCTAGGGTTTATGGAAGGAGAGGAATAATATAATTTTTAGAGATGTGGAGAGAACCAGTCGGAAGGTAAGTTAGATTATTAAAACCCAAATTAAGGAAAACATTGAGGCATGAAGATACAACTTCTCTAATACTTGGCCCAATTACAAAGAAATGAGGACAAAACAAAATTAGGGAATAAGGAGGGACTTAACCAAAATTAATTGGTCAAAGATGCTTAACAGAATGGGTACTATTTGGAGTCCTCTGCTGAAAGATTAGGTTAAGTGTAATTTTGATGGGTGCTCAAAAGGTAACCCGTGACAAGTTGGGGTTCGGGGTCTGGTAAGAAATCATAAAGATGACAGTATTATGGGTTTTGGAGTGAATTTGGGTGTCTTCTCTAACAACAAAGTTGAAGCAATGGCCACTTTTGGAGGTTTCAATTATCTAAAGGAGCTGGGGTACAAATATGTCATCATCAAAGGGGATTCTAAGCTAATTGTGGACATCCTAAATGAAGAAGCTCCTCCTCCTTGGGAAATAAAAAATATAATAGACAGATGCAAAGTTATTAAAAGGTTTTTTAACATCTGTCGGGTACAACATGTGTATAGGGAAGGAAATAAAGTTGTCAATTGTGTGACCAATGTGGCGTTGAGCTGTAAGGGATGGACACGTTGGACCAATGGCAACATGCCGACGTCTTTAAGAGATGTAATCCTTAATGAAAGATTTGAAAATGAATATCACATGCAAAATTGATAGGTTAGTTGTATGCGGGACTAATGAGTACCAAGTGGTGTCGTTTAGATTTTTGTGTAATGATGGTATATGGAGTACGCGATGGTATGCGAGGATATTGGAAGGAGATAATTGCAATAATTTCCCTTTAAATATGGTGTTCAATAATCACATGAAGTTATTGAATTTGATAAAGGTTGTCATTTCTATGCGTGCAGAAAAGCCTTCCATCAGTAATCCCCGTATTTCTATAGTGGGGAAAAGAATGAATTTTATTAAGGATTTAAATGCTTGTAAGATTAATGATGAGTTTTGGGTTCTGGGAAATGTGAAGTTGGCTTTCTTAATAAAAAACTTCTCGAATTGTCATTCTATATCGGCTCTAAGTTTTGCTTGGCATTTGAGTGCTGGTTACATTCAAGGAAGAAAGTAGATTGTGTGGGTGAGTATGAGGAAAAGCCCGACGTAGCAAAATAATTTGCAGAGTAAAATGGGCAGACCAAGGAAAAGAACACAGCCATCAAATTTCCAAGCCCTCAAACAGAATGTGGACCTATGGAGGATGTTTGAGAATGCGGGTATGGTCCTGTTCTTCTAATCTCTCAAAGGATACAATGAGAATTTAACGGCTAAATTCACCAACTCCTGGAAGAAGGGCAATGCCACTATAGGTGCAGTGAAGTTCGAGGTCACCACTCGTTTCATTGCAAAAGCTATGGGTTTGCAAAATAATGGGCTAAAAATTGCTAAGAAAATTGGAGCGGACTACCAAAGGTTTGTTGATAAATTCCTCCATGAAGGTGAAAATCTCAAGAGATTCCATAATGGGTATGCTAGACTGGAACTCCCTCCTTTTGCTTTAGTAAGTCTGTTTGTCGTGCGTTGTTTTACTTTTTAGGGTAGGTACATGTCGGTCCATGCGTACCACTTCCCTCTGTTAAACCATATTAGGCATGGGGAGTGTATCAATTTGCCATTTTACCTATTGTCGTCCTTGCAACTTAACATTGAAAAAGGCGCTAGCCCTCCCCTCCACCAAGGTCTCATGCTAACTTTGTACAAATATGCCCTGGCCCTAAATCCTCATGGAAATCCTTTAAATGCTAGAAATGACAACCCAAACCAGTTTGATGAAGAAAATGTGGAACAACCAGAGGAGGAAAACCCTAATGCTGATGAACTCCCAGTTGATGAACAAATTCCCCGCCACCCTCCTGCACTTGCTGCTAAGTGTGTGCTAATCCCTGCAAAAAGCAACTCCCCTGTGGCTAATGTGTCAAATCCCTCTACTCCTTTGTCGTAGAAGAGTGAGGAATTGAAAAGCTTTGAATTAGAGCTCATTAGAGCAATTCCTAAAAAAAGGAAACACTCCCCTTTGATGTTGGAACCCCCGAAAGCTAAGAAACCTATACGAGATATTGATCCTAGAGATGTAATACATATCACTGAGGAAGGGAACCAAATGGAGGAGGCTAAAGAAATTTTACAAGGGAAAGGGAGTGGTAGTAGTGGGGGAAGAAGTTCGACACGATTGGCTAAGGTTGCCTCGAAAGAGAAAAAGGGAAACATAAATTGTCTATGAATGAGGAGGAGGACTTGGGGTATGAAGATTTTGAAGCTCAGGAAGAAGAAGACTCTGAAGACCTGGATTTTGAGGACAATGCCTATGAGATGGGGGAGGATGGTTCGGAGGAGGAGAAAGAGGAGGAAGAGGAGCTAGTGGAGCCTTATGAGGATAAGATGGAGGTCGGGAATGAGCAGGATGTTGGGTTCTCTGGAATGGAGAACAAAGCTAAGGATCTTAGTAATCAGTTTTTAAAAAGCAGACTAACTTTTTTGTAGGTATAGTTTGAAGACATGGAAAAGGCGTTAGTTACTCTCATGAAAGTAACTAACAGGTTGATGAGAAGAGCGATGTTAGGAGTGGCTTCTGGCAAAACGAAGATTACCAAGAAACTTAAGAAACAAGGGAAACCTGATACCCTGAAGATGTTGGATGAGATAGAGGGCCCTAACTAGCGCGAATACATTGTTCTCATGGGAGAGTATGGGGACCTGTTAAAGAAAGCTAGTTAATAGCTTGTGTTGTTGCTCTTCTATTTTTTGATGAGTTTTTTGTCTTATTATCATATATGGGACTGTTCTATTAATTTCTATAGGTTATGGTGGAATACCACCTGAGATACCGTCGATTTAATTAATGGTCTTCGTAGATTGAAGTATGTTGGTAAAAACTTAATGTTTTTTATTGATAATGGCTGGACAATGGTTACTTTTTTAAATATTGGCCTGCGAGCTTATGCTATTTTTTGGTTAGTTGGCGGTGTTGTTTCCCACCTCTCTCTACTTCTTTTTGGTATGTTTCTGTAACTTTGGGATCAAGGCCCTTCCCTGCTTATCTAATAAAAAACATCTAATATATAATAAAATTATTTAATATAATAATAATATATTTTAGTTTTTAAAATTAAATATATTAGATTGTTTATTAGATGTTAAAAATATTGAATTAATAATAATAAAAAATTATTATTATACCATCATAGTTTTTATTTATATTATATATTATGATATAACATTTCCATACATCTATTTTGACAATAAATTTATGTTTCAATGAATTAAATGTATCCTTTTTATTTAAATATTATAAAAAATTATAAACTTAGTTGCTTGTATACTAAGTTATCATTCTAAATTAGGTAAAATAAAAGAATCTTAAATAATCATCCACTCGCAATGCCTTCGCCCGTTTATGCTCTTGCATATGATATTCTCCGAGAGTGCGATCTTTAGGAGCCTGGCTGTAATGCTCGAAGTAAGGGTTTCAACTCTAATGTTGGTGACAACGCACGAGGATTTGGCTCTTGTTGCTTACCGAATTCCTTTGTGGTTGCAGGGACTAGGGTTGGTAGTTGCCTTAACAAAATTTTTGCCAATCATTCTGATGGTTTGAGTTTTCCACCACGTGGTTCTATTGGACAATTAAATTTTAAGGATGCCCTTCACAGTGATGCCCATGGCCACACGCTAACTGGGCATTCTATGTCGTCTAGGGTATTGCCTTCCTCTCACGATGGAGCCTCTCAGAATCCTAAGTTCCTAGTTTTCCATTCATCCTCTGCCTTAGAGGTTTGCCTGGATGATTCAACGGGTGATAGAGAAGAATATTTACAATCCCATGCCCTTATTTATAGATTTTTGAAGGTATGGCTGAAGCTTTGTGATCTTCATTCCTGGATTTCTTTGAATTGGAAAGAATACCTAGAAGATGACATTAGCATTTATCCCTGTGCAAGGGGATTTTTTATCTTGGAATTCGAGTCTTAGGAAGATAAAGAAATGATACTCAAGACTGGGTTGTGGTTCTTTCAAGGTGATTGTCTATGCACGGAGAAGTGGTTCCCTTCTTTTGATACATGAATTGAGACATTTTCGTTTGCCTATCTATGGGTTCGTTTACCTTACCTTCCCCTACAGTTTTGGGAAATCAACTGTCTGAAGGCAATTGGCAATGGTTTGGGCAAATACCATAGCATTTCAAAGGAAACAATCAATTATGAAAATTTGACCTATGCTCGTTTGTGTGTTGAAATGGATGTTTCTAATGGTCTTCCGGTAGAAATTTTCCTCAAAGTGGGTAATAGGCGATGGTGCCAACCAATAGATTATGAAAGAATCTCCTTCACGTGCAAAAAATGCTTTTCTACAAATCATGTCACTACAAAGTTTCAAAGGTGACTTGAGAAGGTCAATGATGCCTCTGTCTGCAAGCCCTCTTGGTGGGATGGGGTCGAATCCAACCACTATATCATCTCTCCTTCTATGCAGAAGGCTGCTGCCACTTCTCTACCACTTCAGAAAATTGATCCAATCTCAAGCTCCTTCTCCTCAGTTGATGCAAAAGACCACCCCAAGAGATCATGACTGATAAAGAATGAAAAGTTGTTCCCACAAAGACCTCTCCTTCCCCCCTTGGGGAATCTGCTTCCCAACACAAGAACACTGAGTTTCCATCCTTCTCTTTAGTTACTTCTACAATCTACAATACAAGTGAAACTTTGCGTGGGGAAAACGATAATGATTCTCTTCATTCAGAAACTGAACAAGTTTGGACTGAGGTGAAAAGGAAGAAAACACCATCATAAAAAAAATGTATCTGATGGCCTTACGATCCTCTAAGAAAGTTATAAATCTATAGTTTAATTGTTCTCTTTTTGGATAGCTCTGTGTTGTCTCTCTGTTGCACCCTTGGCGTCGGGGGCATGCATTTAACAACTTTTTTTGGGTGCTCATATTATGGGAGTTGCCTCCATGGCAGTGCTTACCTTAAAAAAAAAAGGTTATCATTCTAAATTATAAAACTTTAACAAAGAAATTCTAAATTATGGAACTATAGGAGAGGAGGTGTTTTTAACTTAATTTTTTTAGTAGCAACCGATCACATTTCATAAAAAAAATATGAAATAAAATTCTAATTTTATAATGTTTAAATAATAAGATGCAAATTTTATAACAAAAAATATTTAGAAAATAAATTATCTTCAATCTAATTGGCCCTTAAATTTTATTCGGTAAAGGCAATTAACATGGAACCATTATCATGGTGGGGAAATAGTGGGGGCCAAAAACATGTACCGAGATAATTTTTAATAATAAATATCAATAAGATAACAATAAGATTTACATAAATTACATTCATATTAGAATTATTATCATAAAAATTATTATAATAGATTAATCATGATTAGTTTTTGTCACCTATTTTTAACTACAATCTAAATTCATATTAAAATGGCAATTAAAATTATTCTCACACATAACACATGAATGACATGCATGGTATAATAGAAGAGAATATTCTCTTAATTTTTAACTTATTTTTATAATAAAATGATTTACTTTTTTACTAAAAAAATTTCTACAAAGAAATTATTTTTCAAATAATTCATTTGTTTATTTTGAAAAAAAAATATAATAATGAAAAGTAGACTTTACTTTTGTGTAAATAATTTTTTAATTATTTAATTACATTTTTTAACTATATAATTTTTTATTCTAATATGTAAAATATCATTAAAATTATTTTCAATTTCTTTAATAAATATTTTAAAGAAAACTTTAAAAATATAATAAGTAGTAATCAAAAGTTTTTATAAATATAATAATTAATACAATATAAATTTGCAACTATATTAATAAATTAATCTTTCAATTAATATAATAGAAATAAAATATTTACTTTAAATACATTTAAGGAATTTTAATAACTTATTTATGTATTTATATAATTTGAATATATAAATTATGAAAGTGTATTAATTTATCATCATAAGATATTTATAATAGTTATTTTTTGGTGGAATCACTTTTACATCTTAAATGAACCTACTATCTAATATAAAACATAAGAGAGAAATATGTAGAGAACAATAAATTGCATAGTATACAATTTTGAAGATTTTTGCAAATAATTCTAAAACTTGAAAATAGTTTGAACTAGATATTATTCTTCATATTGCACTCTAGCATGAAGTCTAAAATGGTCATATGAGAGCATATCTAATTTGTAAAAGAGGTTGAGTGTAGTCATGGATTTTAATTGTATGTTTCCAATTCAATTTTAATGAAGATCATAACATCTACTACAGTAGAGAATACATTTGTCATAATGCACTTTTGCTTTTGCTATAAGCATTGGTTGTCACCACAATCAATATTTTGTTCTTCTTATTAAAGACGACACACATATTTGAAATGCAAGTACTTTTTGGAAGCAATTGATTCACCAACCCTAATAATAGATCAAGATGCAGAGCCATTTCCAATAATACAGTAAGAAAAGGGGGTAAGGTCAGAACCTTGTCTAGTATACATTCTTATTTGATAGCCTACTGTAGCACCCCCTCCAAGTTTATGGCCACTAGTTGGGCATTGGTGACAAATATAGAAATAACATAGATAACAATTTATAAAATGGTCAATGGTTCCATGCTTGAATCTAATTCGATTGGACTAATGCTACTCTCAATTTGTCTATAGATCGAAGAATAAAACCGTCATATTAGAATTTGGCAGTAACTTCGCAGCAACATAGCCTTGTTTATTTAGGCTACAATTAAACTAAACTTTTTATTCCAATTAAAGATAGATTTTATGTCAAAAGCGTACAAATCAGTCAAGTTAAAAAATAAAACCTCTATCACAAACCTTCAAAACCATCCTCGGTACCAAATGCAACTTTGATTATGGAAGACACATTTTTGGCCTTTGAAAAAGCCCAAGGGTGCCCAAAGGGTGAGAGTAAGGGAAAATAGGCCAAAGTATTAGAAAATTTTCACACATACTCATAGTTGTAAGCAATTAGAATTTACATAGTTTCAAGTAGGAACACAGTATATACAACCATGATTTATTTTTAAATATTAAAAAAAGTAACGAAACAGTAAAAATTGATGCAGTTGTAAAGAAACAAGTAATGATTATCGAGAACAATCACATGAAAATTGTAACGAATCTTATATTTTCTGTATCAAAGAATATCGATTCACCCTTGATATGTTAAATGTATTTTGGAAACCCCAAACTATTTAAAAGGCCAATTTGGCAGCGTCGTGAATAATTCCTTGTGAGTAAGTAGCTGGTCTCTGAGAAGATTTCATAGTTAAATTGTATTTTTGCCCATATGAATATTTTTATTTGGTAGCCTCATTAATAATTCCTTTAGAGTAATAAGCCCATGCCTTGCCATGATCTGATTTGTGCACGTATTTTCTATCAATTGTGGCCCAGTAGTTGTAAGGTAGTCTCTCCATTTAATACCTATAGAGGTAGCATCTGTGACAAATATGTATGCTTATTGAGTTTTGGGGAGAACTTAGTATAATCTAATTACATATTCCTTTTCATGCTCGACATTTGTGTGTGATAGATAAGACCTCCAACATGACCTCCATTTCACCAACATCCATGTGACAGATCTTCATTGCAAATGTGGATAACCCACCAAAAGACTTAAAAAATGGTTTGAAAAAATTTAAATATTTAAATAACCTTATTAGGGGCCAAAATCATAGTAAATAGTTCCTCTCCTACAACACAAGATAAAGAACAAGATCATATATTCCATTCATATAGATACAAAAAAATTCCTCATTACAGATTATGGCTAAAAGGTGTTTAACAATTATCACAATCACAACATTTGCATTAAAAAATTAAGAATCTTGAGCACATGGATGGTAGGATTGCAACAATTGTGGCCCATTGCTATTTTTTAGTAACTAACATAAACTTTCATTATTTTCTTTTTCTTACCATCTTCTTATTATACAACTTCATATTCATATATTTACTCACAATTTCATCATGTGCAAGTGGTTGATTTATATTCATGTACTTTTGCAATGATTGCTTTTAACATGCTACCAATCTTATATTGTCTCACCTACAATTCCTCTCCAACACTTACTTTCACTTTTTTATACAACTTATACTGTTTACATAAAACCAAGTATGTATTTCTAATGTACGTCCACCAACTTCTTCTTTAACTATGTAGGAACAAAATAAATGAAAAGACAACAAACTATGTGCCGACTCATTTCATACTAGCACATGAAATCATCACAAATGAAATAGATACAAATCTTTCATTCAATTTTCTATCACCAAATTTGTATTACAAACATTTTGTAAATTTTGCAAACAAGCTTATATATATTTCGAATTACACTTCCTTACCGTGTTTATTTTTACGCCGAAGGCATGTCCTATATGAACTTTCCAAGTTCATTTTGCCATTGAACGGTCCAAAACCAAGAATAGGGCTTGGTTGACATTAAAACGAATCTCAACCGTCCATCATTTTGCTGTGTTTTTCTGCTTTCTCACCGCTTTTCATGCCTTCACAGATTTGCACGCTGTCCACTTTCACGTAAATATGAGCGAGCCTCCCTGATATAGTAAATAAATCAATGACGCATAGTTTTTGAAAACCATCCTAACCGTTTGTTGACGTCCATTTCCATTGAGTTTTTACCGCCGTTTTTCTACTTTTTACACTCACCGCATTAATGCGGTTCTATGCATTAGGTAGTAAATGCATAGAAAATATGAGGTGAATCGGAATACACACTCTCACAACTCATATAGTTTAATTATTTAATGGTTTTTTATAAAAAAATTATTTATTTTTATCGTTATGAAGTTTCGTGAGTCACGCAGGAACTCTAGAATGCTATTTGAATTGATTTGATTGTTTCCACCAATAATCTGTTGCAAACGAACTAATCAAACACAACTTTTTAACATGTTATGCATCCGTTGGTTTGATAAATATAAAGAAGTAATCGGGGTAAATTAATACAATCTTATCAAGATAAAATATATAAATCATTATAATATATGTTATATAATTAATAACTAATATATTATATTCTATTATTTATAGATTATTTATTATATTTATATTTATATTATATATTATATCGTATAATATATAAATTGATGTAATATATGTATATATGTTATATGTAATATGGTTCTAGGAAAATTCACTCTCAGCAATTCACTGCGGGAAAATTCACCACCAGCAATTCACTACTGCGCGAAAATTCATTGCATTAAAAGTTTGCCATTAATTTTCCGTGGGGTGTAGGTGGTGAATTTTCCTATAGTGAATTTGTAGATGCCATTTAATATAATGTAAATTTATTTTCACAATAATAGTATAATTATATTTACTATTATATATTATATTTAATATATTTTTTTTAAAATATAAATAAATATAATTATACTTAATATAAAATTATTATAATAAATAGTTGATTGTTGGCGGTGAATTGCTCACGGTGTTGGATGTCATTTAATATAATGTAAATTTATTTTCAAAATAATAGTATAATTATATTTGCTATTATATATTATATTTAATATTAATTTTTAAAAAATATAAATAAATATAATTATACTTAATATAAAATTATTATAATAAATACTTAAGATATTTAAATATATAATATAATAAAATTATTATATATAATTTTTTTTTACTATAATTAATAATTAATATATTTTAATATAGTACAAATCAAATTAATATATAAAAAACTAATAGTTTAATTATCCTTTTTAGAGAAAGCAAGAGAGAAGAGGAAAAAGAAAGAGAGAGATGGTGAGACAATTTTAATTAAAATTTTGAAGCTAAATTTGTTATTTAAATTAAATATATTTATTTATTATTATATATGCTATTTTAAATGTATTTATTAGTGTTGACTTTTCTTTATTTATTAGTAATGATAGTGAGTAAATATATATAGTGAGAGAGATCCCCATAGATACATGTCATTTTTGGATTGTTGGCACAAAACACTTGTTCAAAAACTAGACTATCTTTTCTCTCTCTCTCTGAGCTCTTTCTCTCTATATATATCTCTCAATATATCTCTATATCTCTATATTTATCTTTATCTTTATCTCTATGTTTATTTCTATCTCTATATCTCTCTCTCACTCACACACACACTCCCTATCTCTTTATCTCTCTCTACCTCTTCCCTAGCTCTCTCCCTCTCCCTCTCCCTCTCTCTATTATTTGTCCCTCTCACCTCCTTTATCTCTCAGTGTTTCCCCCTCTATCTTTATCTTTCCATCTTTCCCTATCCATCTCTCTTACTCTATATATCCCTCTCTACCCCTCTCTATATATCACTTCCTATAACATTTTCTAAATGGCCTACCAATTGGCTTCATGTATTACACAAATGTATATAAAAAATAGACCAAAATTTTCCCTAATTGACCTTCCACAACTCTTCGGCGTACCCATTGCACACACAAGTTGCAATTGCTAGTTATATAATATTCTATTGACGTAACAAGTATTAAGTAAATAAATAAATATAACACCCAAAATAAGAGCACTTAATGGGATACAAGCATAAGGCATCTCTGCCCCTTTGCAGGTGGCCCCACTATAGGTTCTCACTCCTCAAGAAACTCAGAGTAACTTTAAGCCTGTGGTCCCATGCCACCTCAAAATATTCTCTCAACAACACCGACCTTTAAGCTCCCCATGTGACCTCCACATGATATTTTGGGGCACACGGCGAAATGCGGAGATGCATATATTAAATAAAATCTCACAAAAATTTCTTGTTTATCTCAATTCATTCGACCACAATTTCGCCTCTCTAGTTTGGCTCCTTTGCGGGAGCTTCTTTTTAGCTTCTTAAAAAAGATAGAAGCATTGAAAAAGCAAACTTAAGAGATCCTTCGGCTTCGGAGGAAGTTTGCTCAGTTTTTTTCTCCTAGGGTTTTGGAGGTTTCTATTGTGTATCGAGGTGTTGGATATTATTTTCTTGAACTTCTAGGGTTTGGGACCCTGTTTTTCTTTGTTACAAGGGTTTTGGACAATTTTTCTCATTTACGAGGCTTTAGGAGATTTATTTTTTATTTTTAGGGTAACAAAATGATGCAGCCAACTCAAGGAATGGTCCCTCCTCCCCCTCCTCCAATGGCAGGTCCTGCGATCGATCCCCAGCAGCAGCAATGGATGATGATGCAGCCACAGCTACAGCCGCAGCCACAAGCCCCACAAGCAGCCGGGATTTGGCCTCCGCAGCCCCAGGTGCAGCAGCCACAGCCTCAGCAGTATGCCCAGCAGTACCCTCAGCAGTACCCACCTCAGCAGCCACCTCAGCAGATGCTACACCAGCCTACATCTGCAGAGGATATAAGAACCCTCTGGGTCGGAGATTTGCAGTTCTGGATGGACGAAACTTATCTGCACAGCTGCTTCGCAATCACTCAAGAGGTGAGCCTTTCTTAGATTTTGACTTTTTTTTTTATTCTTGGTTCCTTTAGTTTTGGAATATATTTCCATTATTAGGGCTTGTTGTGACCTATATGTTGTAGCACGTTAATTGTTAGTATTTTTAGAATTTGTTTCCTCGGACTGTTGTTGTTAGGGTTTGATTCGAGCTGTTTAAGTTTTTGTTTTTGAGATTTTTTTCTTTACTCTATTTTCTTTCATCGTTTGATAATTGTATTGATAACTGTCAATTTTTTATTTTAAATGGCTACTGTTAGTTTTCCCATTTTTTGAAAATTACAATCCTGAGCTAATATCAGTACGAAGGTATTTGTAGGGGGTTTGAGCGATGATTGAAAATACCGTGTCTTTACCTGAGAAATGTAGGAATTTTAAAGATTTTAATCAGCTGGTCGTTAATAACTGTCAATTGTTGTCACTGATGTATCTACGATGTCACCAACATAAAAATAATGTTTAAATTGGTTATTATGAGGGTAAAAGCGTTTTTAACAGGCTCGAGCTGGTTTAATAAAACTTCATTTCCGGGTGATATCTTCATTGTTTTTTATTGTAATTTTCATTTTCTCTAGACATTGTTAGGTTTTTCATTTGTTTTCTTGGTAAAACTTGGCAAAGGATATGGGCTATCTTATTGCTGTATGGAGCATAGTTGGACCATGTTAATATGCCACAACCTTGCCCCATGGCTACTACTGTTATCCAACTCATCTCCAATTTCCATTCGATCGAGTTTAAAGTGTTTGCAAAAATAAAGTGATGCACATCAAACTTGTGCAGTGATTAATTGCAAGAATAACTGAAGAATTTATTTAATTTTTCATTTTTTAGTTTGACATATGATATATCTACACAAGTTTAGGATTTAGTGAAGTTAACATTGATAACTGCCAAAGTATTGTCATTCGGATGGGTCCTTTCTAAAATATTTTATAAAAAATGTAATTTGTTTGTGTCAATATAGAGGGTGTACAAGTATTTTTCGTGGGTAGTGATCCTTTTCAAAAGATAACAAAGGTATATATACTGTTAGTATTATGATACAGGGTTTTTAGAGTTTTGAGGGGATAAGAGATTTCGACAGTCACGCATATGCATTATTTGTGTTTTGTTTAGCTTCAGAATAATATTCCGAATGTATTTTTTGGTTGCCTGTATCCTTGCTTGTATGTAAGCACATGTATCCAAATCTAAGGCAACTAATAGCATCTCTTTTTAGTACATGTTCTTTAACTGCTAAGCATGGGCTTTGTCTAGCAGTAAGTTGGAGAACTTATACAGACAATGATTGAGCTGAAAATCCTGGTAACCAATCTTTCCTCAATTCAGTATTCTGGTTTCCCAAATCAGATTATGTAACAAAAATTTAATTGTTATTGTTTAACTCAGTTGTTGGACAAGTAACAGTTCTTTTTGAACACATTTATGGGGGTCAGATCAACTGACGAGTAAGGGGTGCTCACTGGGTTGGATGCCCAATTGGTGCACCCCTAAAGCCTTGTTGAGGCAATGTTGGCTGTCTTAGGAAATATACTAGGTTGGAATTGTAGCCCATAAGTTAATCATAGTACCCTTTGAAATATTAAAAGAAGAAAATCTTCTATTTGAGCAGGTTTATATACACTAAGAATCTGAATTCCAGTACAAAATTTGGGTTAGATTGGTTTATTACTTCTACTGAGTTTCTATTCTAAATGGATGCAAGAATAAAATAGTTGCAACCTTTGATTGAATAAGAGATAAAAACTATGTTTTAATTAAATTATGCTGGTCATGGCTTGTTCTGTTAAGAGTTCTTTTTGGTTCAAAATATGCCAATGAGTAGCTGTACTGCTTGTTGCAGACCTAAGAATATATGCTTAAAGATACATAGATGTAGGTATTATGTAGCATTATCTCTGCGTCAAAATCCAACAATTGTCTTTTGGGTGCAAGGTGTGGGAGTGAAAACCATATTGTAGTTTGATTTATTTCCTTTGGTTGCAACTTGCATTTTAGTGTGCTTTGTTTTTGTTAAGAAGCTATCTGAAACAGTTGACTTACGAATGTGTTTAGACATTGAAATTGTAGAATTGCCTCTCGGTAAAGGATATGATGTTCTGAACACGATATGTTAATTATTCTTATTGTTTTTTTGGTAGAAACCTGTCTTTATGTGCAAATGCTGTTATGCAATGGCAATGGCAGGTTGCTTCTGTTAAGATTATCCGCAACAAACAGACTGGGCAGTCAGAGGGCTATGGTTTTGTGGAGTTTATAAGCCATGCTGCAGCTGAGAGGGTTCTGCAATCTTACAATGGTATTCAGATGCCCAATACTGAACAACTTTTCAGGCTAAATTGGGCATCCTTCGGTATTGGAGAAAAACGACCTGATGTAGGACCTGACTATCCCATATTTGTGGGAGATTTGGCAGCTGATGTCACAGATTACTTGCTCCAAGAAACATTTCGAACTCGATACTCATCCGTAAGAGGGGCCAAGGTTGTAACTGACAGGCTCACAGGTCGCCCAAAAGGATATGGGTTTGTGAGGTTTGGAGATGAGAATGAGCAAATTCGGGCAATGACAGAAATGAATGGAGTATATTGTTCAACTAGGGCCATGCGCATAGGTCCTGCTACAACAAAGAAGACTACTACGGTTGTTAATCAGCAGTACCCAGCAAAAGGTATGTTATTTATTTATGTGGTAATTAATCAATTTGTGCAATCTGATTGCAGATGCTTGAATGTAATACACTCTGTTTTATCAAAACTATTTGAGTATTCCGTGAATTATTTTCTGTATTGTCATATGACCTGAAGCTAGAAGGTTCGTTTTTTTTTGTGTATATTAATTTTCTTGTCATGTTGAATCCACTTTGCCTTATTCAGAGCATTCTTGAGTTCCTATATTAATTTTGGTTAGGTGCGGTGAAACACGTTTGAATCTATTGAGATTTACAGAATTCAACATTTATAAGCTTCGTACTCTTATGTTTTAGCCAGAAGAGAAACCACATGGGTTTCTTCTGTTGATCTGCAAAGTCATTTCCTTTCCTTTTTAATATGGGCAAATTTCATTGGAAATCATAGAAGTTAAAAACTTATAAAACTGATGTTGTCTCAAAGCAGGATGCCAAGAGGCTCTGTGCAGTTAGGGGCCTGGACCAAAATTCAGCACAGAAAAGCAGCCCTTTTAGTGGGTGGCCTCATTTAGGTCAGTTTTCCTGTTTTATGTAATGAACTGTTATTCTGTCCTTCATTTGACAATTCTTGTGGCATTTTATGCTACTCTCGAGCGTTCTTTCTTGTATATTTGATTTGTCGTCAGCCTCGTTAGTTTTCCTTTTCCAGAATCCAGTTTTATATTTGTTTTCCATCATTTCCTGTTTATATGGGTAGTTCCTTTGTTTCAAGCATTAAGATTTACTCCTTATTTCTTTTCTTGAAATACCAATTTAGAATTTTACAAGTTTTGTGGATTCCCATTTGTTTGATGTTCGATATACTTTTTAGTTTTTGTTTTGCATGAATTATGTTAGGGCACAGGTAGTGTCCACATAGTTGTTGTGAGGGTACTAAAGCAAAGTCTGACTCTAGAAGCTTGTTCATATTGAAAAAACATGCTATACACTTCAATTAAAGACAACCTGTCATTGCTGTTTTGCTTAATTTTTGACATGCTTACTTTGCGTACAAACTTTCTTTTTAGCAAACAAAGTCTGATTCTAGAAGCTTGTTTATAATTCTTACTGAAAGGCTGTGCTTTTCACTCACAAATATATTCATTAAATTGAAGATGACTTGTCATTATCATTTCTGATTTTGATGAATTTGTGATATTCTTACAGTGCATACAACAGTTTTCTCTAATTCCAATATTTGTAAACATTCATCTACTACAATTAGTAATTCACTAGGCTTCAGTTATTTGCTCGCTTTGAGTGGGTTAGGGGAAAAGTGTTAAGTTAAATGTTGTTAAATAACTCATGTAGATAATGTATTTAGAGTTTTTTATGAATTTATTTCCAATCAATTTATTTGTCTAATTAAAATTTTTGTATCTTCAAGCAAAGAATATTAAGAGGGTTGGAGGAAGAGCGCATTAACTAAATCTTGTTAAATACCTCAAGTAGAAAGTGTATTTAGAGTTCAATATTAGTTAAAGCTCCCATTAGAGCCTATATTGTAATGCTGGAATATGCGTTGATATGCGTTGATTTGTTAAAATTTATTCAATATATTTATTTCTTTAAATGCTGTTTAATTTTGCAACATATATATTGAATTATTTACAGGCTGTTGAAATTGACTTAGTTTCTTTTGGTAACTCATTGAATCTCCACTTTTTAATATAGTTGCTAGAAGATTTTTCTTGAGTTCTTTCAGTTTCAACAATCAATCAACATTTCAAACTTGATCTTAACTTCAATGAAAGTGCCTTTTTTAGAAGAAAATTGCAAGTTAATTTGTGATTTAGCAGATATTGGAGATGAAGAACTTCGTGAACCGCTTCTGATTTTTCAACTCGAGAACTGTACTTGTCATCTTCTGGTGGACGTCATGCACCTTTGGATGTTTTCTATCTTTTTGATTTAGATATTCTATTCGTATTCTGATACCTTTTATTGCATTTGATCATTAACTCGCCAGGGGCTCCAGTCACTTGAGTTGGCCTTGGTTAACATGTGTTCATTTATGCATAGTCAGGCTTATTACTATGATTTTCTCTAGAACTGATGGAATTATTTATTAAGATTATCATTTATCCAGTAGGTTAGAGATTACTAATTTAGTTAGGAAGCAATTTAGCAAAAACCTCTGGGATTATTCTAATCTAGAACTGGGTATATGTAAACAATGTTACATGTGGAAATTATCTGCTGTTTCCCTGTATTTTTGAATTTTAATTAAAGGGTTCATCATATGCATATTTAGTTCTGTTATTTTTTGCAAATTAATAGTAATCTGGAATGTTTTGTTTTCCTCACTTCTATGGATTTTTTTATGTCTCATGGAAAATGCAATTGCTTATATTTGGTAGTTGGAATGATGGATATTTTACCAGATATCTTTTTGGACATGTCAGCTGTTTTGAAATATTTCCAATGTTCCACGGGGATGTGTCCCCCAAAAATCCCTGCGTTTCCTAGATTGGGACGTCTTGGAGACTTGGGGACTTGGGGGGGACATCCCCCCACCATCAACGCCACCATCCCACCATCTGTTGTGTCGCTGTCTCCAAGATGCCAGTAGGACTTCGAGGATGCTGGGGTGTCCTCAAAACATCTAGGGGACTCCTAGTTGTCTCAAGATGTATAATTCTTATACATCTTTTTATAACTATTTTTTCAAAAACTAAATGTATTTCAACACCCTGCGCCCTCCCCTTCCCAAAAAAAACTTAGACCCCCCGAAATGTGCCCCCTGCCGTCCCCGTCCCCGTCCCCGTCCCCGAAACCCCGTGGAACACTGAATATTTCTTTATGGATGCTATTTTTGGCAATGCATTTGCCCTGGATATTGTTCATAATTGATAATTTTTATGCCAGATCTAATCATATCATATGCCAAATGCCAATTATTTTTAAGGAAGTAAGCTTACAATGATTTTATTGCTAAATTGTGATGCTTTTAATGATGAAAAAATTGAAAAATGAACAAAAATGTTTTTTTTGTTGATTATGATTCTTTATTTTTTAGTTGTTGCATTGAGTGCTGGTGCTGTGAATTTGAATTAATATGAATATTTGGTTCACAAGTTTACAGTTGATAATTTAAAATTTAAATTATACAAGGTAATTGTGCTTCTGGAAAGGTTGTCTCGGTTTTCTTGTTGGTGAATCACTTGAAAGTTTGATTGAGTGCAGCTCCAGGTGGTGTTTATTGTGATAAACTAGGACATAGCGCAGCCATTGTGAATCAATCTCTCTATTGCTCTTATTTTGTTATTTTACATTTCCTGCTTTATAGAGATTTGGCTGGTTTTGTTTGCACTTAAATTTTTTTATTTTATGTTTCTTTTTCTGCAGCTCCTCAAGTACCTCCCCCTCAAATAGCTTCTGATAATGATCCAAACAATACAACTGTGAGTTCATCTTGTTATTGGCTTTTTACAATCCGAGTAGGATTCATCTTTATTCATTTTTATATGCTTACTCTTATGAATTCTGCAGATCTTTGTTGGTGGATTAGATCCATCTGTTACAGATGAAGCTTTGAAACACTTATTTGCCCAATATGGAGAAGTTATACATGTGAAAATACCTATGGGAAAACGTTGTGGATTTGTTCAGTTTAGTAGCAGGTACTATTCTTTGAACTTTCTGGAGTGCCGCTTCTTATGTTCTATGTTTAGAAAGAATATAACAAAGTTCTTACAAATATTTATTGTTCCGTAGTAATTGATGTTCCTGGATTTGGAAGTAATAAAGTTGATATTAAATCCCCTGCTTTTGAAATGGTCTTGGGGGTCACTTCTTTTCTAAGGTCACTTTTGTCATGCCCTTTTGAAACCTTAAATTTCATTTCTGCAGAGCCTGTGCAGAGGAGGCCATGTTATTGCTTCATGGTACTGTACTTGGTCAACAATCAATTCGTCTTTCATGGGGACGGAGTCCTGCTAATAAGCAGGTAACTTTACAACAGGGTTTGTTTGTAATGAATTTTAATATGCAGTTCAAATTGTTTGATATATCTTTATGCTTGTTTTAACAGTCTGCAGGGTGGGCCCAACCTCAACAACCTGATCCAAATCAGTGGAATGGTACTTATTATGGATATGGACAAGGGTATGATTCTGGCTATGGTTATGCTCAACAACCACAAGACCCAAATGTGTATGGTTATGGATCCTATGCATATGGAAACTATCAGCAGCAAGTGAATTAGTTCTGGAGCATGCTTATGATGAATGCATTTTAATGTCTGTTATTGAGCATTACTTATACTAAAGTCACTTTGTCTCTTTTTGTATTCTCTGACTATAGTACAATATTTGATAGTGTTAAATGGAAATTTAGGATTCTTATATTGCATTTTTGAATGATTTTTTAATGGTAGCATTTCAATCCTTCATTATCTATATATATGTGAACTACCTAAACTCTTGAATAGGGGTTTGCATGATGCTTGATCACATTGAGATTCATAATTCAAGAGAATCAATATGATGTGGAAATCAATTCAAGGAATTCAATCTAGTTACTCTTTGGGTCATATTTCTCTATTTCCTTTGGCTGCATAAAGAAAATCCAAATTTTCTGGTTAAGTTGTTCCACCGAATTTATCATATTGAATATCTTGAGGGTTGAATGCCTGCATCATCTTTATATGGTCATTTTCACATGTAAATGACATGATACTTCTTGTTTTTACTGTGAATTATTAAATTCTACTAGTATGTTATTAATGAAACTCCAATTTGGAAGCTCCTTGCAATAACTTTGGCGATTTGGAAACAAGCACACATGTTGAAGTGTACACGGGTTGGTTGTTTTACCTGTTGTTAAATCTGCAATAAAAGTTCAAGAGGTGGAACTTTTCAAACTGTCAACTAGTTCTGTGCGATGAATGTATACACATGTAATGAACAAAATAGAAGTTAGATGACAGGTTATTTAAATGGTCTTCTAGCTATTTTTATGGCAAATGAGGGTTCATGAATTCCACCAAAAGAAAATTCAAGAAAAGTCAAACTGACAGGAGTCCAAATACAGAAATTTAATGGTCGAGACTCAAAACTGTACAGTCCATCAAAAGGATGAATCAAAAAATGGCTGGAATGAAAAATCTTTTACATTCTTAGCTGAAAATACCAAAATAGTCTTGGGCATGAAATATCTGAGTTTGCTATCTGTAGATGATAGCCCCTGATGGTTTTGCATTAAATAGCAGAGAGTTATTTCCAACGAGTGACAAGTGGAAATCATTTACTCTCCTGTATTGCCTGAAGCAAAAGACAAACTTCTGCCTGCATGATATCCACAGATATTAATGGAGACAAAATGAAAACTGTGGAGTATATTTCCAGTTACTGCTCATGTACTCTCCTGCTGTCTGTTCTTCAGTGCCAAGAGGAATTCCACAATGGCAGCGGTGGGTAGAGTGAAACAAAGTGTGTGCTAAGAAAAACTGTTACCTTTTATCTAAAATTTGACAGTCATTTACATGTCAAAATATTAATACTTAAAAATAAACAAAATATTTTCAATATAACTTCAGATTGATATCTCTTCCCATATAATACAATAGATGTATTTAAGATATCTATAGGAGTTAGCTGACTATCTATACTCAGTTTTTAGATAGGGTAAAATTTATCAGTAATTAATACCTAAAATCTATGCCTCTTGTCATGGAAGAAGCAATGAAGACGGTGTAAAGTACTATCAGAAATCAGTTATTAAATGTTTGGCACTGTTCCACATTTTGTGATGTACTGTTGTGACTATGCAAAGGTGGTCATAGAGACAGGCACCCAAGGGTTTGGGGGGACAGAGGTCTTGTCTCAACTTGTACAGAATTTAATGTTAGCTGGAAATAATGACCCATATAATCCTCGATTGTAAAGCACTGGAGCTTTTTGGCTTGAATGCTTCGCTTCGGTTAAGTAAATTTAATTATGCCTACAACTACTTATATTTAACAGGAGCAGTATAAATTATAACTAATAGGTTGCCCATTCTTGGTGATTTGTTAAATGTTATTCAGCGATTGGTGAAATTATCGTGTTCATTAAATGCCACCCATATTTAACAGTTTGAAATGAGTATTCTGCATTCTACCTTTTTTTAATTTTGGATTACATAGTGTTGTTAAGTAATTCTGCACCCAGCATGTATGTCAATAATATTAGAACATCTGTTATAAACGGGACCATTCAGTTATGACTAAATGCTATTCAGCGAATGGTGAAGTAATTCTGTTCGTTAAATGCCGCGTATATTTAACAGTTTGAAATGAGTATTCTGCATTCTACCTTTTTAATTTTGGATTGCATAGTGTTAAGTAATTCTGCACCCAGCATGTATGTCAATAATATTAGAACATCTGTTATAAAATCTAATTCTACCTTTTTCTATTTTGGATTGCAAAAATCTGTGGTCCACAGCAATGCGAGTGCTACTCCAAATATCAATGATATGCTCTTGTCGATTGTATTTGCTTAATCTTAAGGCTATATCAGCAAGCGCGTTGTATGCATCAGCAATTTGTAAAATGTTCGTTTGCTTAGATGAAACAATGTTGTTTTCTGATTTTTAGTTGCTTACTTTCTACCTTAGAACGATGGAAGATACCAACATCTTCAATATCTAATCTGAACAACATATTTTCTTAGGTTAATCGCAAGGTCTTTTTCTATTCATTTATGTTTGCCATCTCGTCTCAACAGAAAGTGCTTGGAGACTTTTGCGATGACAATTTTTAGATCTGATGTTTTTTATCAACAGAAATCAAATCTAAAATATTTTGTGCACTTCAACATTTCTTGTCGCTTAATTACATGTAGGGCCAATTTTTCTTTTTAAAGTCCTCGTTGAAAAGACATTTTTGTTTGATCGGAGTTATGGATTTTTCACAAACATTCTTTATAAAAAGATAGGCAATGTTTGCAGATTTCTTTAATTTTTATCAAACACATAATTACTCCTTGAATCCAAATCTTCTTCATGTGTATATTTAAAGTAAGCGATCTATATTGAGTTGAAAAAGTGCATATCCTCACATTTTCCCCTACTGATTTGATGTCACTTTGGGTGGTTGTATTTGATGCTAGTTTTGTGTATCCATTGACCCCAAACTTGAACCTTGCACTCTTATTATGTGATCTCTCGCAATTTGGAACCCTTCTTGTAGTGGTTCCCATCAATTTGTTCGACTCAGATTAGATGCACAATAGATTCTATCCCTTGGACTAGACCTTAAGTGCAATTGTATTTCCATCTTTCAAAATTTAAAATCTTGCTTTCTTAAGGCAGGCATTCTTAGGTTTTGGCTGTTAACAATTGTTGTGGGTGCCAAAAATGTTTGAATTATGTGTGTAGGGTTGTGTATCTAGAATAATCTTAGAACACGTGTTGAACATAAACTGGTCAAACATTAGCCATCCAATTACCAAAATATATTCAATTGTTATATAAGGAAAGAAAACATGAAAACATCCACAACATCACATAACACGTGAACACCAAAATTTTTACATGGAAAACCCAAAATGGGAAAAACCATGGTGAGGGTTAGCTCACAATATATTATAACTGGTTATAGTATATTACAAAAATGTTCACTGTAGATGGACTCACTGCCTTAAAGATAGATAGAATAAAGGTGGTGGCTCACAACCTATTTTGAACTATTACAAAAATATCTACAATATACAATACCGTTTCAATGAAGCACAATAACAACCTTCCCATTAATCTGGATCGATACTCTACTCTGCTCTGTATTTGCACAATTTTGATCTCAACATTCACAACTTATCTTTGTTATAATCAAATTCACATCACATATCTTGCAACCAACACTTTGCTATATCAAAACACCAAAAACAATCTAGCATAGATATTGGCATCAAGTGTAACATCAATTAGGTTGGCCTAATTGGATGTAACACAAAATCCAACTTGTTGGCTCCATACGTTAACATCCGTAACACATGCTTCAATTCAAATCTCAAAATACCTTTAAGATAGGTCGACATGGACCTATAATAGATCCCACATAATGGTTCAACACATGTTAACCCTTCGCATACTCATTAAATGTGTTAGGTTGGCACACCATATGATCTAAACAAAAATTCAACTGTTCATCCAATTGGCAATACGTAGACCTCAAAACATGATACCACCATGAATCCATACTCATCTGACATCTAAAAACTTATATTCAACACTACAGCATTAAAGATTCATGCACAGAGTGTGGAATCTCCCACATCGACACACTGTACAAGAAATGACTGTGAAATGCCAGATCGGACTCTGACATTCATATATCCCAAAATACTTTGCCAAACAAGATGAAATCTTGGATTTAGATTCTTTTAACAACAAAAATAGGTTAGAATTGTAGAGCAAAATCTTCCTTTTGTGGAATGGTGTAGACCAAAAAACTGATACACTGTAACCCCGAACTGACAGTTTTAACACAGTCAAATTTTCACACAATTGAGTTTTTCGAACCAAAACTTCTTGCACAAATGACTTCCTTAGGACCTCAAAACATGTTAAGAATAATCAAAATCCAAAACAATGTTGACACAAATGACAACACTATATTACATATTACACTGTTATGTACAATCCATGCTCATGTTGCCAAAACAATATCATCAATGACAATCTCCTCAAACTTCTAACGATCTCCCCTTTTGTCATCGATGGTAACATGTCAAAAATCTCCAAAAATATTCTTTAATACTCTCCCCCTTTGACATCAAGGGGGCACATAGGCAAAATTGTCTTGATACTTATTGGAACTCTCTCTAAATGATGTAATCATATATACAAATCAAATAGACTCCCCTTGAGTCATATATCGGAGCAAAAATTGTTCTATATGGTCTGCATATTTACAAAGAATCTAATCATAAATGCATAAAAAGATAGAAAATGAGTCAACTGAAGGTAGTTGATGTTTGCAAATTCTTCACTTGATCTTCCCAGGCTTGCCTTGTTCCTATTCATGCTTGGCCTATGCAAGCAACCTGTTCTACTAGATTCATTTTCTTTGCCTTATCTGCACTGAGAAGAGCTCGAGAAACAATTGTTTGGGATTGACCAGATCTCTTCTCCAAATTGCAAAATGATGTGTTCCTTTTGTGCTTGCAGCTAGAAGAACTTGTGAAGATCCTCTATGATATTCCTTGTAGCACATGTGAGGTCAACTGCTGGGTCATATGTAGCGGACACTGCATTGATCTGAGACTCAATAGAGTCCATTTCCTTCCTTATACTAGGTGTGGCTCCAGGCCACTTCATTCCATATTGTAATAGTGCCTTAGCCTCTCCCACACATGCCTCTGCATCCTTCAACAATTCAGAAAATTTCTTAGGCGCAACATCACATTTCTCTGTTATTTCCAGCATTCCTTTGTCACTTATCCTCTTGACCTCTTTCTCTGCCTCTACCTTCAATTTGGTTGCATATGTCTTGAAGGAGTCAATCAAAAGTTTGAGATTATCCATATCGAAAATAGCTGTGTCTATGCTTGTTCCAGGTGTGATCTCATGTAATGCCTTAACTGGCTCATCCATTAGCTCTCCGCTCCTTTGATGTGAATCAATTATCTCCTTCCTGGTAGATGTATGTAACAAGTCTCCTAGTTAAAGCTTGTGGATAGAAGAAATCTTGTTCAAGTCCACATTACCTTGATTCATCGACAGGTGCAACAGTTGTGAAGACACAACTGGCTGGAAACTAGGCTTAACACTTAGTAGATTTCTCAAAGAATCTCTGGAGGAGCCAAAAGATTCATCAAGAGACTTTGTAACCTCTACAATCTTTCCCTTGTCATCTGTTGTACCAAAGTCTATTGATTTATCTTTCTTTGCATCTTCAAATGCATCCTTGTCCTTATTTTCATCTTCCTCTTTATCTTCTTCCTTTTCTTCATCAACTTTTTCTTCTCCAATCTTTTCCTCATCATCTTTATCTGCATTCACTTCCTCTGTAATGTATTCTGTATTTACTAGAGTGATGATATTTTCCTTCACAATGTCTTCCCCAATCGATGCCTTTTCTACATTCACATTTGGCATATCCTCCACTTCTGGAGGGGTGTTATCTGTTACAACTTCTTCATTGACCTCATGCTCATGTTGAGCATCATCTGCATGTACTACTTTTGTATTAAGTTCCAGAGCATTGGAACCAACATTCATTTCTTCTTCAATTACCAGAAGCAATCCTAACTTTTGCACAATCTACTCAGCTTTGTCATTGATTTCTTTCCGGATTCTTTCCAAGTCACTTTGGTCTTTTCCCATGAGGACTAATTCTTTGCTTAGTTCTCATTTCCTTACTGTACACAGTGACCAATGTGGCCCTGTCATCTTCTGAAATTGCAACACCAACTCTTTCCAAGGCTTCATCTTTTAGCCTTTCGTGTTCATTAATAGTTTCTTCCCTTCTTTTCAACAAGATGTACCATATATCATCTAAAATATTTTTTCTGATATTCTTCATATCAACTTCAAGTACCACAATGTACTTGACAATAGCCTCAAGAATGGTGGCCTTATCCACCTCATTTGATTCCTTTTCCTTCAACATATCATTTTGCACAATGTTGTTGAAAAGTGCTTCTAGCTTCATTGGGGAATGAGGCCTTTCTAGATCAACTTGTTTCTTTTCCTTGGTCTTTCCCATTGTCTTTTTTGCTTCAACAGTCTTTTTCTTTTCCGAAGAATCCTTTTTGGCTTCCTTCTTCTCCTTGATATGAATTTTAAATGTGTCTTTCTCCTTTTCTATTTCTTCATCTCTCAGAGTCTATTATGTCAACTCTTCTCTTTTTTATACTAGCATCACTTTTTCTTTTCGGGGCCAACTATGGTCCTTCCAATTCTTCCTCCTCATCAACAACATTTACTCCAATGTCTTTCTCTCTAGTGGCCTTTTGTTTCAATCTTTTTTTAGCTGGGGCAACAGTAGTAGTTTTCTTCTTTTCTGCCCCGGTGGCATGCATAACCGGAGGGGATTTCCCCCTTACTGGAGGACTAGCAGTACGTTTTCCCTTCTCTCCTGCAGCAAGTAAAGCCCCAAAGGACTTCTGTATAGATGGAGTGGTGTTGTTCTACCTAATCTCCTTGAACTCCTGGATGCTTCTTCAACACCCATGTTTTCTTTATCTCTATTTCTAGCATATCTCACATTTTTCTTTGAAATGCCACATTCTTGGGCATAAATATCAACCATTTTATCAACATTTCTCCTCATTACAGGTTCCTTTTGCTTACGTGCACTTCCATAGATTTTTCCTCAAACGTCCCAAACCTAGGCTTTGTTGTATCTTTATGACTGTTCAATAAAACATCTACACAACCAATTAGTTCTGCCTTTGTTACTTCATAACCCAATTTCAGAACCCAAACTGATCTTGGTTCCATTGCCTTTATGATGCAGTGATCTATGGAAACCAGGAATGTGATATCATTTTTGTATTTCTCCACAATTGCCTTAGGAATCCTTTGTCTTTCATGCATTCTTCTCTAAAATACTGCAAAGAAAGTAGTAAGTGTATCATCCTGTGCATTAGTGTCTCCAAGGCTCCTCATGTAATCAATAATTTGATGTGCCACAAGCCTTCCAGTTATCCAGTTAACCTTTCCAATTACCGTAACCTCCTTCAAAAAGTAGAAGAGCAAGCACTTAACCAGTGTGCCATAACACATATTTCTTCTTCTCGATCTCCTTTAGGTTTTCCATTAGTTGTTGTCTAAGTAACTCACAGAGGTCATAATCAACACCATTCTCTGCCATGTTCTATGCCACATGAATTGCGGTTGTAGAAACTGATTTGTCTCTATTTTTGTAGTAAATTTTGTATCCAATGACCATGGCAGCGTACCTAAGAGTAGGGTTTCTGATAGGATTTATAGTAAGGGCTCTTTGATCAAATGTTGCACTTGTTTTCTCTATTACATCTTTTTTTTTGATAGATTTTAAGATTGGAATTGGTCTAGTGGAGCATAAACCGGTGATCTCTCTTATCACCTCCTTTGTAATCATGTGTGGCATATTAGTCCAGACAAATTGATCATGAATTCTACTCAGCCATTCTGATCCTCTTGTTATCATAGAAAAAATTAGGGAACCATTCCCACACATCTAGTTTCTTCTCGACTAGGGCTTTGTATTTCGGCTTAAGGACAAAGTTTTCATCAACTGATTCATTTTCCCATACATCCCTTAACTTTCTAGGAGAATGCTCATCCATATTTCCATGAATGTATGCCCTAATGTTCTATGTTGGTAGGATTCCATACAAAATGTGCGAGAAGGCGCCTAGAGGGTCATCTTCTATGGCCTTTGCAGGGTATCTCTTAAATTTTGGTTGGGGTTTCTCTAAAAATTCTACAACTTTGGGTGTGGCCATTGCAATATGTATTCAAACTGATTTCAAACACAACTTTTTGAATGCTAGGGCACACAAGATTCATTAAATACCTTTTTGCTTTGCTCACTGAATTAGGGTTTCGATGTACTCTGCAACACAATTCACCTTGAACTCTTCAAAATTTCTTTTCCCTGCTCTATTCTCCTTCAAATGCCTTTGGTGAAATTAATTTGCTTTAGCCAATTTCCTTTCAACTCTTCAATTTGATCTAATTTTGCAATAAATGCTTCAATTCATAAAGCTGACAACCCTAAAACTGTATGCATAGAAAACTTTCGAAGCTTCACAATCTTCCGCATTGCAATATTTTCTTTCACAATTTTCACCAATAGATCAAACATGTCAGACTTCATTTCATGTCTTCGTGCTCAGGCTGCAATGCATCTTTTTTGGCGAGGGATGAAGGATATACATTAAAGCTCCCCCTAAGCCATAGCTCTTGGCATAGTTTTCAAAGGAAACATTTGCCCCAAAGGGTGGTACAAATTCTCCCTTGTCTTCTATCTCTTCTTTTTCCAAATCTTTTCCATTTCCTTCTTTACTTCAGTCAGATCAATATTTTTGACTGGTGCATTCCTCTTTATCAGATTATCCTTTCTTGTGTTTTTGCTTCTGCAAAACTTAGCAATATGTCCAGGTCTATTGCAATTGTGACATACAATATTCTTTTGAACAACATTCCTTTCATTCATCCTATATCTGCATTGATTAGCTTTGTGTCCAAATCCATAGCATGTATAACAGTAACCATTGAAAGATTGAATCATTCTACGATTGTTATATGCATTCATCATTTAATTTTTGCAATCACTTGCTTTATGACCAAATTTCTTGCATGTAAAGCATTGACTAGTAAATGATGGAATATTCTGATTCATTTTGCTTCTACATTCCATTGCTCTATGTCCATATTTATTGCAAGAATAACAAAAACCATTGAAAGATGGGTACCTTCGAGCATTTGGTTGTCTGACTGGAGGTCTTATAGCATTATTTATTTGATTCTAGATCTTGCCATTGTTCTTCTTGTCTTCAGTCTTCTCTAGTTCATTGATCTTCTTTTCTGCATTAGGTGTTTGATCTTCTTTCGATCTTTTATCTTTTTCAAATCCTAAACCATCTTTGTTTTTGGATGCTTTCTGACCTGCAATCAACTCATCAAGCACTGTAGAACTCGTCTTGAATTTATCTTCATGACTTCTTGCTTTCTCCAGATCTGAACTTAGATTTACCACTTCCTGTTCAAGCCTCATGCATTCATCATATTTGCTTTTCACCATTGCATTCAAACATTCCTCAACCGATTTCTTTTTTTCAACTTGCACTTTTAGTATAGTGATATCTTCATTTGCTTGTTTGAATTGTTCACCAACTTCCTTATGCCTTTTTCTGAACTTCTTGATTTGCTCTCAATTTTCTGATGCATTCATTTGCTTCTTTAACATTCTCTTTCAAATCTCTATTTTCACCTTCAACTCTATCAAGATCTTAAAAAACAACTTTGAGTTCTCCATCTTTGTCAAGCATGCAATCTTCTTCTATAAGTCTAACAACAGGGATATCTTCTGTAGGGATAAGAAACTTTTTATTAGCCATGTGTTCAATCTCCAAGACCTTCCCAAAGCGGTTAAGCTCCTTTCAAGGAACCAAACTCTGATACCAATTGTTGAACACTCGGGATACTAAGAGGGGGGGGGTGAATCAGTATTCTATTAAACCATTCAAACATTATCCATCCAATTACCAAAGCATATTCAACTGTTATAAGGAAAGAAAACATGAAAACATCCACAACATCACATAACACATGAATACTAGGATTTTTACGTGGAAAACCCAAGATGGGAAAAATCACGGTGAGGGTTAACTCACAATATATTATAACCGGTTATAGTATATTACAAAAATGCTCACTGCAGGTGGACTCACTGTCCAAGTGGACTCGTTTCCCATAGAGAAAGAGAGAGAATAAAGAAGGTGGCTCACAACCTATTTTGAACTGTTACAAAAGCATCTATAATATGCAGGGATTCAGTTCCAATGAAACACAATAACAAACTTCACAATGCTTTGCTTTGCTTTGTATTCACACAATTCTAATCTCAACATTCACAACTTATCTACGCTTTGATGAAATTCGCATCACATATCTTGTAACCAACACTTCGCTATATCAAAACACCAAAAAAAATCTAGCATATATATCGACATCAACTATAATATCAATTTGGTTGGCCTAATTGGATGTAACACATAAAATCCAACTTGTCGGCTCCATACCTTATCATCCATAACACATGCCTCAATTCAAATCTCAAAATACTTTAAGATAGGTCGACTTGGGCCTATAATAAGATAGTTTAGCATGGGCCTATAATAGATCCCACATAAAGGCTCAACACATGTTAATCCTTTGCATACTCATCAAATGTGTTAGGTTGGCACACTATAGGACCTAAACAAAAATTCTTCAACTGTTCATCCAATTTGCAATGCGTGGATCTCAAAACACGATACCACTATGAATTCATACTCATCTGATATTTGGAAACTTATCTTCAACATCGCAACATCAAAGACTCATTCGCGGAGGAGTGCAGAATCTCCCGTACTGACACACTATACATGAAATGTTTGTGAAATGCCAAACTAGACTCTGTCATTCATATCTCCCAAAATAATTTGCCAAACAAGATGAAATATTGGATTTAGATTCTTCTAACAACCACAAAAATTAGGTTAGAATCACAAAGCAAAATCTTCCTTTGCGGAATGGTGCAGACTCAAAAATTGATACAGTGTAACCCTGAACTGGCAGTTTTGTCACTTAGTCAAATTTTCACACAATTGAGCTTTCTAGACCAAAAATTCTTGCACAAATGACTTCTTTAAGACCTCAAAACATGTTAGGAATAATCAAAATGATCCAAAACAATGTTGACATCAATGACAACACTCTATTACACTGTTATGTACAATCCATGCTCATGTTGCCAAAACAACATCATCAGTGACAATCTCCTCAAACTTCCAACAACATGCACACCATCATATCATCCATTAATAAATAGTGAGGTCACAAAGCATTGAAAAAATGCAACATTTTCTTCTATTGCAAGAATCGAATAACAACCTTCATGCCAGCATTGGGCATTAGACATGGTAAATATTTGAAGATAAACAAATCAACACTTACTGTTAAAGCATACTCCAAGAATAACTTTGGATTCAATCATCCATTGGCATGCATCCAAATGAACCCTTTGTTCCCTATGCATGCCTTGGAATGGTGGTGGAAAGTGATGAGAAGTGACTCATTTGTAACTCAAGTTTTTATCTCATTCCTAGGACAAGAATGATAAATGATTGAGCAAACCTAGGAACACATCCTTGGTAGGTAAGGAGGATTAGTGTGATTTATTTTAGTCCATAGTTTTGGGGTTGGTTTCTCCTACCTTTATATTGGTGATTAAGGGGATTAGGATCTTGCAATGAAGGTCCAGAGACAACAATAAATTCTTTAGAGCCACTTTCTAATTTTAAAATGAAATCCTATTAATATTTGTTAGTATTTTAGTTTTCTATTTTTGAGTTTTTATGTATACATGTTGAAAAAATCTATATAAAATACGTCTCCCAAGGTGTCTATTCAACTTATATATACTATAAAACTGATTAAAAATAGATGCCTCAAGAAAGATATTTTTCAATGTATTTTATATAAATTCTGAAGATATATATGCTATTTAGATTTTATTCATCTTAGCTCTTTAAGTTATAATATAGTTTTAGGTCTTAGTTTGTAGGTCTTTATAATATTGTGACATTAATCAAAGTCAACATTTCATTTATCACAAGGTAAGATATAATTTTTGTAAGAGTTGTTGATCAACCCCACAATATTTTTGCAAGAGTTGATCAATCTTATAGTAGCCTAAGGATCACTTGCAACCGAAACAAACTACCAAATGAGAGAAGCAATTGAAATTCTATAAAGCTAGAAAATTTATTAGATGTAAAATAAAATTGATACAATATAATGAGAAAAAACTTTGTCATAAAGATAAGGATGAAATCTTAGGATATATTAAAATTATGACAAGTGTTTTAATCTTATAATATGACACAAAAAATAAACAACCTAAGTAACTTACTTAAGTATGTAAGTGAATAGGATTTATTATGAAGTTGGTTAGGTAATTTACTATGTTCACACCAAAATCCCTTTTAAGTGAAACTTAGGGAGTATGGTAAAATATACAAAGATGCAAGGATGATCGGTCTTAGCTACAAGACTACGTTAGGTACCCATGTATAAACAAATAAATTTTTCACAAACATAATAGAGGAGAAAAATTTGTAAGAAAAAATCCCTATAAAAGAGAAAAGATTACTCAACATGCCCCCCTGAGGATTACTTATGTCGCTAAAGTAAATCAATGTTCCCCATATAGGGGAGAAATAGAGAGTAGGCTCTCCACAATATACAATATTTTGCAATGATGGTAGATGCTTGACAAATGATGATAACGAAGATCCAAGAAATGTTGAACACTCCTCCCCTTGGGAAAAAAAACCAAGTAAAGATGCATGGTGTCTTTTTATGAAGGAAGAAAGAACATGATGTATGATGTTATAGATGTCTTTGAACTTTGTTTAACTATTGTCATGTTGGTATGAAAGAATTACACAATCAAATCAGGTACAAACCCAATAAATGAAGAAGATGAAAAGTTAGGACTATGTGCAAATGAATGAAGAACAAGATCTAAAGAAAAAAATGGTTTGGCCATAACTATGATGGGACTATCATCAAAGAGAGGATGGATGTACTCAATGTATGTCAAATTTGTAAGATGTGACACAAAATAAATGTATAATATTTGTCAAGAGCTCATCCCTATGTACCAAATTAGGAAGACTAATGCACTTGCTACAAAGAATGAATCAAAGCAACATGAGATGGACATGTGATCTCAATATATGTCATCCAGCTATGTTGGCCATCCTACAATGATGTTTTCACACAAAATGTTTGAATATGAATGCTTGACAATCAATGATCAAATGCAAGAATCCTCAACCTCAAGATAGTGACTTGAAGGTGAAGAAGACAAAGCCTCATAATTTGGATTAGGTATCAAAAGTCAAAGAAGTAATGAATATATTTGTAGGAGAAGCGTCAATGCCATCATGACTATTAAGACCTATTAAATAATCAAGTTTCTCTTATGTATTATCATTGTATGGTAGGTTATCACAATCTTCAAGGGGTAGAAGATTGTCCATAGCAAGATCATTTGGGAATAGAGAGTGATGTGGGTCTCCAAGGATCTCCTAAATTTTAGTCCAAATTGTGCATGAGCACTCAATATATGAGATAAAACACAGTGTGAAAATCAACACTACTACCAATCAATCCAAGAACATGATCATTTTTGATGTCCCATATTTACATCTTATTAGGTATAAGTTCATAGAGATGTGACAAGAGATGAAGTTACCAGAGATGTTTTAGGATGTTTTCTTGTCAAGACTTATAGTTTACTTTTATTCAAGGTAATTACAAAAGGATGGGTTGAAAAGCTCATGATTTTACATTGATAAACTTTCTTATACATATTAGAGATCAAAATATGTGAAATTGGAACCCTTATAGCATAAAAAATGGTTTTATAGTTTGCAAGATCTCCAAAGTACGCCGAAAAAAATGAATTCAAACTAAAATAGTATTTACATGAGGAAAAATAAAAAAACCAAGTGGATGGTTACATAGTATGTGGAATCAAAATTTCAACACATATATTCGTAAAAAAATGATATCATATGTCCAAGTTATGGATCTAAAAAAAATCTCTTTTATGGTGTGAAAATGGGCTAGTAGCACTATTGGGGTAGCCCTATAATGGCAATGTTGGATCTAGGTGGTGGGATGGTGGCTTTTGAGTGAAATGATATAGTGGGTTAATCCCTTGGGGTTCAATGCTTGACGGAACCAAGGGCTTCTGCTTGCCCCACCTTCCCCCCAATGTAGGCACCTTTAAACTTGGCCCTTGACTGTTGATATGACTGAGGGTCCCAAAAACCTAAAAAAACTATCCATAATCTTGGCCCATGTTAATTTCACTTTCTACAAATATTACCTTGCAAAAATATTTTTATTGAAAATTTTGTGAATTTGTACCAAGATGATGAAAATCTGATGCAGAAGATGACATAGGCAATAATGGCAATTAATTATGCATTGATGATATGACGATTGTACAAAATTGTATGAATTCACATTAGTCACATGGAATTTTATAAAACGATTATGTAAATTTTTAGACCTTTTTAATAAAAAATTACAACACCAAACCCTATCATGTCTTATATGGGTTTATAAGTTTTTGGCCTTCTAAGCCCAATTGTGAAGTCTATTTTGTACCAAGATGTTGTATATGAAAGCTATTAGCTAACACTCTTTAAAAGGAGGGAAGAAATTTTTAGATTTGGACCTTTGATACCTTGTTAGAGTTGCTGATCAACTCCATAGTAGCCCAAAGATCATTTACAACCAAAACAACCTTCCACACAAGAGATAAACAATACAAATGCTATGAAGTTAGAGAATTCATCAAAATGAAAAATAAAATGGTACAATATATAATGAGGAAACCCTTGTTATAAAGACAAGTATGAAACTCTATGACATACTAAGATCATGAAAAGTGTCTTAATTGTATGGTATAAGACATATAAAACTATAGGTAGTATATTGTGTTTACATCATTAATTTTCTCAAAATTTTAATTTAGCATATGTTCATTTACAACTTTAACTAATTTAACTCATTTATATGTATAAGGTTTGAATTATATTTAATTTGTTCGCTTGAAATATATTTGTAGGGTGGGATTTTATCTCTACACCTTTGAATTAGTAATTTTTAATTATGCCCTAAGCCATGTATGGAGATGTAAAATTCCTCGATATTAAAAATGGTGGGTGCTCTTTCTTATACACGAAGGGATTTTGATTTTTTAATCTTAGATTTAAATTTCCAATTCTTTGTGAGATTGATAAGATTTATCATTTTAGCAATGTAATCTTTGAGAATTACCTTTTAGAATTTTTTTAATATAGGTTATAAAAAAAGAATTAAATTAAATAGAGCCTCGAACCCTGATTCTATAATAGATTTTAATAAGGTTTATATAAATTTGTTCCACATAATAATTTTTTAGCAAGCATAAAAAACAAATTGATAAAAGCTTTGATGGTATTGAGACAATAAAGGCCTTTTAATAGCAAAGCATTGTGAAAAGCAAATTAGTACAATATATGTAAGTTGTATAAAATGGATGAAATTTGTGATAACTATTTAGGGATGGCAAGTTCAGAGGTGTGAAATCTATTTATTAGGATTCAATCTACTCACATTAAATGACAAGTAAAGAGTTTTAATGCTTTAATGTATCACTTTTTAAAGTTGACCTAAAATTATTTTATTACATGATTATTGATTTTGTAGTTAGATAGCCGTGATTCAACATGAATTTGATTGGAAAATCTATTAACATGAGCTTTTGGAAGAGTGAGTTGTATGGTGGATCATTGCTTTATGTTTTGATATAATGGCCTTTTATTTTAATGTGACTAATTCTAAATATTTTAGATGTCAATTTTTTTGGATTGTTGGATTGTAGGCCATCAAATATAGAAGGTTGGGTCATAAGGGATTGAATTATTTGAAAGTCTTAGCAAGGTTGAAAGAAAAAATCATTTCCAAAGCTTTATGATAGTGGAAAAGATGAGCCTCTAATTAAGATTTTAATCAAATGGTTATTATTATTGAATTATAATATACTGAGATGTTCAATTATTTAGATAAGAGATAGCTAGATTGAAAGAGGATTGATGGTTACCAAAGCTCTAGTATTATGTGATGGATGGATGGATGGATAGGAGGTTGGAGATTTATCTTTAGGGTTAGTACTAAATCTGTATAACTTGATCATTTTGGTTTATAAGATTGATATACGACCATTATATTTTAGTTATTAGATGGTCATTAATATTCCTTGAGATCAATATGGAGCTTTGAAGCGTCATGCAAGTAAGGATAAAATAGTGATAAATTTATTTTGCAAGCAAGACAAACATATGCACTAATTTGAAAATCTTGTTATTGAGCCTAAGGTTTTTGTAAGCACCGTTTTTATGAAGACTTCATCTCTTTTAAACTTGTCACTCTTTAACTTTTATCTAGGTGGTCAAGATGCGTTGGTGAGATCAAGTGAAGGAATCCATTTCTTCTAGCAACCACCAAGTGAAATCAAGTAAAGGAATTCATCTCTTCTAGCAAGTGCTAAGGATAAAATGATATATTCTTAGAAATTTCATGATGAACAAACAAGTTGTAGCTTCTTACTATGTATCTATTTGAATATTGTAACTTTTTATTATCTACAAAAAAATTGATTGAAGCACTTGATTTTGATGCCCAAATCCTTTTTTATACTTAATTGGCATGTTTTACAACTTGTTTGATAGTCTAAAAACATTTTGGCTACTATTCTACAACGATCCTTATATAACTTATTGACATATAATTGAACTATGCTAGGACATACCTAAATATGTGCATAAGATCGATACTATGGACAACAAAATATTGATATTCCAGAGTATTCATCATCCGAAAGTAATGATGAATATCATGTCTACAGTGAATAATAAAGTTATAACATGTGATGGACATACAATGTTAGCCATTATGGTAGGATATTCCTTCACTCACATTTATTGGTTCACTCAGTAGTCTAAGTAAGATTCAGTAGTCACCAAATCAATAGGTCATCTAGGATCTATAAATAAGGCCCCAAAGGAGTTATTTGGACATATTGAGCCTTAGTGTGTCTAAGAAATCATATGATATTCTCTTGCACTTTGTGCAAACTTGAGAATTAAAAAATTGCTTATAGGTTTGTAATGAAATCCCTGTAATATCTATTTCAGTCATATTAGAAGCCATAGCCATTCGGCCCATAGCTTCCACCGTTGTTTCTATTTTCTCTATTATTTGGGTGGTATCAAAGCCTTAGAGTTTTTCAATAGGATATTGAATACAAAAAGTTGAGAATTTTTGTTTTGTGGGGAAATATCTTGTGAGATTGTCGATTCATTTTATCCTTTAAGTTGGTTTGTTGAAATTTAGATCTCATTAATCCTTTTAAGGCTACCTTCTGTATTCTATTCTTGAAATATATATCAAAATGGTTGAATTCCAAAAAGCTATACTAGATGATGGTGTCTAAATCATTAATCAAGCATTGCCAAAAGGATATTTTGAGCTTCCTAATGTTTAATCCATTGAAGGAGAAATTATGGGTGAAGAATCTTCAAAAAGTCAAGTAGCATAAGAGGCTATCCAAGGTATAGTTTCAACCTATAAGCCTCCTACACTTAAGGCTGAAAGTGTTTATAAAAAATCTTCATTAAAACTAAATATTCTCAAAAATATGGTTTATCATTCTACTTCTAAATAGTTTATTAAGCCTAGAACTAAAGTTATTAACTTTGGAATATGATCCAGCTAAGGCTTTCTAGTCTAAGCTCCTTCCAATATTTCCAAAATTTAAAATTTGATTATATTAGAAACCATGATGATGTGAATTTCATACACTTTGGAGCAATACTAGCCTATGTAGGATATTATGTTCCTAAAAACATAAAAAAATTTAGTATATGGCATTGTGTGATAGAAGACAGGTTTATTATGAGCATGCATGTCAGATCTCTGGCCTAT
This sequence comes from Sequoia sempervirens, assembly GCA_007258455.2. Lineage (NCBI taxonomy): Eukaryota > Viridiplantae > Streptophyta > Pinopsida > Cupressales > Cupressaceae > Sequoia > Sequoia sempervirens. Next base: position 84,957,865 of record VDFB02256132.1, on the reverse strand, counting down.
CCCGTTTAAATAATTCCATTTTTTTTAATTTTATCCTAATCTTACAATATGTGCTAGAGATCATGGATGTCAAGAAATAAAATATGATTCTCTTGAATACTGGAAAATTTAAATATGCCAATGTACAAATCTAGGTATTATATAGTATGACAAACACAAACCATACCGAAATTCTAGAAAATATTCCCTATGCCAAGCGACTAAATGGTGATTTACAATTAGAAAGGGACATATGAACACTATAGATATACCTACAAGATGGAAATTAGACTGGTTGAAAAATGTTGCTCCTAAACTTACAAAAAAATGGAGCCAGTCCGTAATATAAAAGAAAATACTAATCAAGTTCTTCCTCATATCCAATCTAGTAGAATTCCTGCTTCTCCTTGTCTTAGTTTTGTACCACCAAGATCTTCCTTCAAAAGAGAGGAAAGTTCATAAATAAATGCTCAGTTATATGTCAAAATAGAAAATGAAGAACAATCCATCAATGGAGGACCAAATCCTTCTAAGAAGGGGAAATAAATGAAAAATCTAGATTCTCCATTTACAATGATGAGTATGATTCTACCCAGGGAAAATACTTTATCTTACTATGAAGAAAATGGTATTTCATTCTTCAAGGATGGAGACTATCCTTCTCTGAAGGCCATTATAAATCACTTGATGGATATATTAGTCATTTTCAATATGATTTTTAGCCTAACAATCATAAGGAAAAATTTCTACCTAGTCAAGAATTCAAGAAAATAAATTATTTAGCCAAATTTTCTCAACACTTTCAAGAAAATTTTGATGATTTGTGTAGAGATGTAAAACATATCAGGAATACTATTGACAAGAAAAATTCTAAAGCCGATAAGCTAAGCCAATTTTCCTTATAAAACTTTGCATTTATATAAGAAGTTAGGTAATACAATGCAACAATTCATACTAAGGTTGATTAGTATTTAAATAATTTACATACTGAAACGTAGGAAATGGATGATGCTAAGTTTATTATCTAAACCTAAGATCAATTCCAAGTTTCCAAGGGTTTCATTAGGATGCAAATCAATAGGGTGCATAGATTGAATTTCAACCTCAAAGGTGAGCCAATCAGACCTGGATCTGATCCTTTTGAGTCTTAGAAATGATTAATCTAATTGATATATATGACCTTTAATATGAAAATGTAATATCTTGAAGATGAACAGATGAAAATAGTAATTTGTAGGAAAATTTGGAAGAGGTAGAGTGATGTGTACTTATCACCAAAAATTGAATTCAACATGCAAAGAGGGACTCAGATGCCTAGAGGGCTGTATGGGCCTTTGATGGGGGATCTTGAAACTGATTTTGCAGTCCTTTAATGCTAGATATGAGCTCCTGATTCCCGATTGTAAAATTGTCAGAATGTCATCAGTAAATTCTGTAGGTGAGTTTTCATGGCTTCACAAACTTGATGACAACAAATGCAACAATGAATGAATTACCTTCAAAATTTCCTTGATCCTCCTCAAACCTATAACCTGCACATTCAAAGAGAGGGAAAATATTGTGACATATAGGGGATTTCCTTAGTCAAACCCGAGGTAAGCATTCCCACTTCCACAATGACAAAATGTTAATGATAAATGATAATGGAAAGGAAGGAATGATGAAATCACAATGTGCTGCAACTCACCACCCTTCAATGGCTTCCTTGAAGGAATGAAATCATACACATCTCCTCAAGGATTTGGATCTTGCTTGCTTGAATGCTTGAGTGCTTTGGAGACCTACAAAAAGATGCTAGTCATCACAAAATAATAACATGAACACATATAAATTGACATGATGTTGGATCTTGAATTGCTGCAATAAATATTTGAAATGCTACTCTTGACTTGCTCTTGAATGCTCTTGACAATAATATTTGATCAATAGTGTGTCTCCCAAAGTCTTAGATCTCAAATGATAAAATATCTAGGTATTTATATGCAATTGTGCTTGTGATATCCAAATGTTTAACCTATTCTAAGCAACTAAAATGCAATGGAAAAACATAAAGAAACACCTCAAGATTAGCCTAAGAAATTGGTTAATACAAAGAGAAAAAGTGTAAAATGATGCTAAATAGATATACCTCCCCTTTGCAACTGAAACTCCTTGGTTGGCCCTTGATTTTGATTTGGTTTGTATGCTCCTTGATGGCTCTTGATACAACTAAATGAAAGACTTGACTATGTGCTTGAATGCAAATGCAAATATATGAAATTGATGGCTAGATGAGTGCACAAAATGGCAGCATTTAGTTGCAAAATGGCTAAGTTTTTTTTTTGAAATGCCTTAGAAGATGGGGTATTTATAGAGAAACTTGAATTCTCTAGAGAATTCAATGGTTGGAATTTATCCAACAAAGCCAAGATGAAGGGCTAAGGTGAGTTGAGGACTCACAAGCCCTCACATTTTGACATGTGGAATGTGAGATGATGTGTAGGTGATGTGGAAGGGAGGTACATGATGTGGAGGAAGGACAAGTACCTTCCAAGTACCTTGGGGAGTGAGAAGATTTCCTCAAAAAGGAACTTCTTGTCCCCAAGTGGGAGTGAAAATGACATTTGAAGAATTTTGGAATTTCTCAAAAATCTCCATGGGAAAAGAGAAAGTGGTTGGAGAAATAAATTCACATTCATAGGAGAATCTAATGGATAAGAGAGGGTCTCCAAAAAGGTGGGAATTGGTCACATGTGCATGAGGTGACAAGTCAAATATTCTAGAAGCCTTGGAAAGATAAAATGTGAATTAAAAATTCACATGGGGAGGAGAGAGACCTAGGATGAATAAAAGTGAATTAAAAATTCACATAGGAAAGAGGGTCAATGCCAAGAAAGGCAAAATGGAAAGATTGACTAAAAAGTGGTGCTAAAAGTGGCTAATGACTTTGATTAAAGTTGTGCAAATACTTGATTATGATAATTAATGGAAGATTAGAGACAAGTGGCAAATGTAGGAGGATGTGACATTAATCCTTGATTAAGATGATGCACACCCTAATTATGAATTAATTAAATTAATCCAAATTAGAGATGGATTATGGAGGATGTGACAAGGAGAGAGAAAAAAAGAATTTTAAATTGATTTTAATTCAAAAAGATTAAAATGACTAAATTAAGTAAATTGGTGTATTTATTTAATTTATAGAGGAGAAAGGTACCAGATAAAGTGTTTAATTGTTAAATTAAATACTTTAAGAATCTTATGTGGGAAGTGTAATATTAATTAAATAAATTAATATTGACAGAATTGATGAATAAAGAGGTAAATTTGATCATATGGGAGTGATCAAATTTGGGTGTCTACATTTTGCCCCTCTTCGAAATATTGTTAGAATAACAATGTTTCGAAGAAAAATAAAATGTCGGTGATGAAGAAAGTGGTAGGGATTGATGCCCTAGCCTGGAAGAGGTTGAATGAGCTGTCCAAGTGGAGGGAAAAAGGAGAGGGATGCCCCCAGTGCCTGCCTCAAATGGATGGAAGGAAATGATAGGGTATGCCCCCTCGAGAGGGCGGTTGGGGAAGAAACAAGGGGGACCCAGACGACTTCTCGATAGAAATAAATGGAAGACACTGTTGGACAGAGTGTGAAAAAATAAGCAATTTTGAATTTTGAACGAAGTCGATTGGATGTACGGTTTGCAAATGGCAGCGCCGGGAAAGAAGGGGATTAGTTAGGAGAAAAAAAGTTAAATAAAGGTAAAAAATACCTTTTTATTTGAAAAAAGGGGGAAAAAGAAGGGTTAAAAGTTAAATTGGAAGAATTACCTGGTCTTATTGTTACTGTAGCAGTTGAGAGAAAAGGAGAGAAGAGGGAGAGGAGACGGAGCAACGATGCCACATGATTATGATTTGGAGATCATTCATCGGGCAGACGAGCTGCAAAGACGCTGAACTCACTTCGCAGTGCCCCGCTAGGTGAGTAATAAAAACCTTGTTATGTATTTTAAACATTTAGCATGTTTTAAAATAGTTAATGAAAAATGTAAAATGTGGGTTTTGTGGGCGGGGTGGAATAGATAAATGGGTAGTTTTTGGGTAGTTAGAAAAAAGGGAGGAAAGGGGGGATTAGGGGGGGGAAATAGGGTGGGCCCCCGTACAGAGGGGTGGATCCGCCCTGAGCTGGGGTGGGCTTGCCCCGACAGGGGGGGCAGAATCACCCCGAGCTGGGGTAGGCTTGCCCTGGCAGGGGGCGAAGTCGCCCCGCGCTTGGGCGGGCTCACCCCAGCAGGGGGCAGAGTCGCCCCAAGTTGGGGCGGGCTTGCCCCGATAGGGGGCGGAGTCGCCCTACGCTTGGGCGGGCTCTCCTCGTGCTTGGGTGAGCTCACCCCGGCAGGGGGGGCGGGCTCACCCCAGCAGGGGGTGGAGTCGCCTTGGTTGGGGCGGAGCCGCCCCAAGCTAGGGAGAGCTCGCCCCGGCAAGGGGGCAGAGTCACCCCAACGCGGGGCAAGATCGCCCCAATATGGACCGAGGGGTGCGGGGGGGAGAGAGGACTATGTAAGCAAGAAAAAATGAGATCGCCCTAATGAGGGTAGGATGAGGATAAAAGAAAGAAAAGAAAAGTAAAGAGGCAAGTAAAAGATGTCCCGGGGCCGGGAAGATTGTGTACTGACAATCAGGTGGTGTGGATGCAGGGCTTTGTGCGGTTACAGACACATGAGCGATGGTCATAGGTATTGCGACTTTAGAGCATGCGGGTTTATTGCACTTTCTACAGGTGCCGGTGATGAGGGCGCATCGAGCGATGCTAACGACCTTGATAGAGAGATGGAGCTCAGAGACATTGATATTTCGTCTGCCAATGGGGGAGATGACGGTGACACTAGAGGATGTATGGCGCATTTTGAAGCTACCGATAGCAGGGATATTGCTTAGTGATGTGGTATCGAGAGGAGCCGAGTTAGATCACACTATGATGGTGTTATTTGGACGCGACGACCTGCCTCTACAGGGTCCACAGTTGGATCTAGATAGATGTTTGATAGTGGGGGTACCACCTCTGCCTTTATTTTTAGGTGGTCTAATCAGTGGGATATTGCTATCAGATCGGAGCAGGTGGTTATGCAATCTTTGGTTCATGGAGGTGATTTGACATATTGTCAAGTGGCATGAGGGACAAATCTCGTGGGGTACTTGTGTCTTAGCATAGTTGTACAAGGATATGCATATGATTTGTTACTAGAATATAGTGAGTTTGACACACACGACCCTTCTACAAGTGTGGGCATGGGAGCATATTATGGTGACGAGACTGATTGTAGTGAGGGTGAGAGATGAGGATGATAGCGAGCCAGTGGCATGGGGGTATGGAGAGGCGAGGGGCTAGATTTTTCGATATAGTGGGTCGGGAGATATGGAGGGGTGGAGGAGGATGGATGATTTGTAGGAGAGATATATTATGGTGGCCATATATGTATCAAAACTTCAAGGGTGGAGGGAGGAGAGTGAGAGGCAGAGAGGGTACTTTATGAGCCAGTGTGTTCTGATTGGGAGTCTGTCGCGCATAGTGGAGATGCATCGACTAGACAGGGTGGTGAGACAGTTTGGGCTGACACAGAAATATTCTAGGGGCACTGAGGAGGTTTCATCGACTCACCAGAGAGCGACCATGGGGGCCCGTGTTTAGATCGAGGGAGGCCAAAGCGGCGTGGGCAACGACAGTGCAGGTTCCCTACCCTGGGAGATGTGCTGGAGTGGCAGATGCAGGAGTGATAGTATGATATGATTGGTGGTTGCGCAACCACCGATGGTAGAGGGTTACACCATTGCTACCTATTGTAGGAGCCGTAGGATTTAGATCAGAGGATGAGCACTAGGGGGATAGAGAGAGGAGGAGACAAGTGCAGAGGGAGGAGAGAGGATGGAGGCAGTGGGACAGCCAGCGAGGAGGAGGAGGAGGAGATAACATAGGAGGGCTAGGGCAGAGGTGGAGGAGAGAGAGGCAGTACGATAGGAGGGTGAGATAGGTCCAGAGCCGGATGTGGGAGGACATGATGAGTCATAGGTGGAGATGATACACATAGTGTAGGGTAGATCTATTCAATAGACTACTATAGGAGGTAGGGTACGATAGAGGAGAGTGTTGGTACGAGTTGAGCAGGGGGAGTGGGGAGAGGATAGATGGCAGGATGGAGATCAGGAGGAGATGGAGGCCAGGAGTCAGCCAAAGGGGATAGCAGGTAGGAGATGACTGATGAGGGTACAGACCATGACAGAGCAAGAGGGGATGGGAGGGGGTGGACAATAGGATGGAGCCCAAGAGGAGATTGAGGCCAGGAGTCAGTCAAGGAGGATGGAGAGTAGGAGACGATAGAGGGGGGGCAGATTGCGGCAGGGCAACAACTTTCCGTTGTAGAGATTGGGGAGAGTGAGGATGAGGAGCAGCTAGAGATAGGAGAGCTAAGGAGATTGATGAGAGTGGGGAGGCATGGTCAACCATGAAGAGTTCGGGTCTACCCTACTGTGGAGGACTTGGAGGTTCAATAGGAGTAGGAGGGTATGGGGGACGATGATGCTATGGAGATAGATGGAGATGTTCCGGATATGGATATTTGAGATGCAGAGCCATTGGCAGTGGTTCTTGTCATTACCTTAGGAGATCCTATTGCTCAGCCGAGGGACACTGTGGGGAGGCTTCAGAGTGCAAATGAGAGGTTAGGGGTAGCGGGGGCAAAGGTGATCAGACTCAAAGTCGAGCTATCAAGAGCACCGGTAGCAGATCAGAGAGATTATGGACTTATGGTTGACCTCTTAACCATACAGGTAGAGGTGATGGGGAGGGAGAGAGAGAGATTGCAGGCTGTCATACAGGGGATATGAGATGAGTTGGTTGCTGTCAGTTAGGACCGTGACAGACTACAGGTGGAGACTATTATATTATAGGCCAGGGGGGAGTTAGAGGGGATGACAGATCATGTGTTAGCAGGCAATGGGTAGCAGGTGGGTGATCTCCAACAGGAGTGAGATGAGCTACAGTATAGAGTGCATTGCTTAGAGAAGATGGTTGGAGATATGGGGTTGATGTAGGAGAGAGAGAGGTGAGGGAGCAGGCCCATATTATGCAGGTAGAGAGAGATGTAGCGCAGGCGCGGGTACAGGTGGTGGAGGCAGAGAGGGATGCGGTACAAATGCGGGTTCAGGTGCTGTAGAGTGAGACAAAGTTGGCAGAGGCACAGATACAGTCTCTCTAGAGGAGGAGAGAGGAGGCAATTTCAGAGCTATCAGCGCTGCAGAGAGAGTGAGATGCAGCAGTGGTTCAGTTACAGGCCGCAGAGAGGGAGAGAGACGTTGCAGAGATATGGATGCAGACACTGCAAGGAGAGAGCGATGCAGCAGTGGCTCGGTGGCAGTCGGTGCAAGTCAGTGTGTGATAGGGACAGATACACAGGGGTTATAGGGGGAGAGGAATGCAACAGTGGCTAGGGCAGTGGCCAGCGAGGAGATGAGAGATCGGGTTCAGGCAGAGATGGTGCAGTTACGCCTATCCCAGGAGGCTTGGGAGTAGGAGAGGAGAGTGATCACGAGAGATTGGGATAGATATCGTAAGGAGCAGAATTCCGCTCGGGTTCAGGTTGCTGAGCGAGAGGAGAATGCGAGGAAGGAAAGATTTTGGATGGCCGCATACTACCATGCAGTTCTAGACCCGGCCCAACGGATGTTCCAATATACTCGACAAACACCACAGATGCCAACACCATCTCAGTCATTGGGGACATTGACCCGAGGTTATAGTGATTCGTCGGGTGTTACCCCAAGCAGGAGATCAGTACCAAATTCACCACAGAGGTCAGATGTGGGTAGATCATTCGGGAGGTGACAAGTTATTGAGTTTTTGACAGATGCAGGGTGGAGCGTGTAGTACTTATCGATAGAGATCAGAGATGCTCTACATCTCTAGATTTTGTACCTTATTTGATGATGTATGAGGGCTATATGATGGATACATGATATATTTTGATGTGTGATGGACATATGACGTACATGGTATTACTGTGATTATGATATGGGACAGTTCTTATTGACACTATGTAGTATGTTTCATTTTGTGATGGGTGATTTAGTTTACGTATGCACATGTATATGATATTTCCTACTTATGTAGAGGGATATTTTGGTTGATTTATGCTTATGTTTATGATACTATAGGATTATGCGGATGTATGAAGATATGATGCTTCATGCCTATGTGGATGTATGAGTTGATTTATTTATGCACATGTTTATGAGATGATAATGGATGATTGGGTTCATGTGGAATATGGATGATTGTATAAATGCAAACACTTAGATGGTGATATGATTTATGCATATGTTATATCTACGATGACTTATGTGTGTGGATGCTTAGTTGATTTATTGACATGTATGTATATGTATATGATGTATTTTGTATGAACATTTTTTATATGCAGGATGTGATGTATTATGAGTCTGACACTTTGTGATGCAAGTGGCTATGCATGCATGGATCTAACATGTTGTGATGCAGGTGGTGATGTATGTGTGGTTAATAGAATGAACCTAATATGCAATAATGCTCTTGTGATTCATAGTGAATTAAAAATGAAAGGAAATAACTCATGGTCATAAGTGTTAATAAGAACTGTCATGATAATGGAAGATGGGTATGTAGCGATTGTGAAAAATGGGTGTAATTTGTCACCTATCAAAAAATTTTAGTATCCTGAGAAGAATGGGAGAGAACAGGATAGTATTTGCACAACCAAAATCATAGGGTGAATGCAATGCAACAAATGATGAAATGCAATCCTAATATGAGTTTCCATCATCGGAGCACTGATTTTTACTATAGCATAATACACCATATACCCTGATATGTAAGATCAAGGTGAGTTGGCATCCAATGCATGAAACAAACACAGCAAATAGAAAGGCTACCCCAACACCCCAAGGTCACGATGACCTTGGTCGAGCCAGGTATTGGGATAACCAAAAACACACAAGGATGCCCCAACGTAACACAAGACCCCAGGGATCTTGGCGGGTACTACGTGGGACAACCGAGAAGACAACAATGAAGAAAAGATCAAGATAAGCCCCTATGTAAACGAGTCAAAGCACACCATGATATGATGGATCAAGGCGACCCTGACAAGTGTTGATAGTGAGCTTCAAATGACAAATAAATTCCAAGACATCAAAAGATCACAACCAATTACAAAACATCCTTTGCCATAGGATCAAGGGGATGGATGGGATTGATGAGGTCTGCTAGGAAGGATGCATCCTGTTGACACCGATGATGGATACTAAACTAGAATGACCCAGTTTGATGCCAGATGTTTTTCATTAATCAAATATTCTGATAATAGGGGATTTTATTTGAGAATAACAAGCCAAATAAGGACACAGACTGACACATCCTATAGACCTAGGGGCTTAGGGGTCGATTAGAGATTAGCCTTGCCTACATGAAAGCGCAGAGCCCTTGTAGTTCATGAAAAGACTATGGATAAAGTAGAAAGAGGACAGTGAAGATAGATGATAGACGACCAACATGTGATGGTCAGAATACCTCAGAGGCAGATCAAATGATCAGCCTTGCCTATGTGACAGTGCAGGGGCAACGTAGTTCAACAGGTGACGCAATAGGATGAGATCTAGATGGGGACCGACACAATGGATGATCCTATGTGATGACATAGACTGACCGACGAGGGGATGAATGACATAAGATCAAAGTGGGATAATAAAGAGCTCAGGATGGGGGATAGGATAGATGGGTCGTCCAATGCTCAATCAATATAAACCAATCGGCCAAGGATGGGATGGGTGAGGACGATAGTGCGGATGAAAGCATAGAATAAATAGGATGCCAGGTAGATAATGATTAAGCCCTTTACGGATGACGCCTGTTACTAGGTTTTCACCATCCATACTTATCCAAAGCGCCACCAAGAGGTGGTTTTCACCATAGGACAAATTTATTTCTCTTTACTATTTTTGGATTTTTCTAATTTTTTTGATTTTTTTTTAAAAAATTTCTGATTAGGTGGGGTTACCGAGCGGACTTAGGTGTAGAAATTTTTCAAATGCATGATATTGATGGGATCTTTGAGGGACTCTCCTTCAAGAGTAGTTAACCTGTATGCCCCAGATCCATATTTGGCGGCTATGACATGAGGCCCCAACTAGTTTGCCTCGAATTTTCCCTTTTTATCACGATATTGTTGAGTGTGCTGGTTCTCTTTAAGAAAAAAATCACCAACCTGGAACTGTCAAGGACAAACCTTTTTATTGTAATTATGTTTGAGGCAGTTTTGGTATGCTTGCAGATGATTATAGGCTTTGATTCTTCGTTCATCCAGTAATTCCAGTTGAGCAAGCTGTGCAACACGAGCATCCTCTTCGTTGATAAGATTCTTCAGAAAAATCCTCAGTGATGGGAGCTCAACTTCAATTGGCAAGATGACTTCGGCACTGTATACTAAAGAATAGGGGGTGGCGCCTGTCGGGGTGCAGATGGATGTGCGATATTCCCAAAGGGCAGGATGAATGTGGAGGTGCCAATCTTGACCAATGTTATTGACAACCTTTTTGAGGATGCAGATAAGGGTCTTATTGGTTGCTTCTGCCTGACCATTACCCTGGGGGTAATAAGGTGTTGACCAATGATGCTGGATATGAAAGGTGTCGTAGAGGTGTTTCATGGCTTGGTTTTTGAAGGGTTTATGTTATTAGAGAGGATAGTGGATGGGATACCATATCTGCAAAGAATATGGTAAAGGATGAATTTTGAAATTTGGATACCGATGATCTGTGAGAGTGGTATTGCTTCCACCCACTTAGTGAAGTATTTAGTGGCGGTAATTATGAATGTATGGCTGTCAGATGATGGTGGGTAAATATTGCCAATTAAGTCGAAACCCCATTGAGAGAATGACCATGGTGCTAGAAGGGGTTGAAGATCCTGTGCCAGAGCATGAATTAAATCTGCATGTTGTTGGCAGGGAAGGCATTTCTTCACAAATTCACAAGCATCACGCTCTAATGTAGGCCAATAATAGCCAGCTCAGAGGATTCTTTTGGCCAAGGCCATACCATTTGAATGAGCTCCAGAAACACCACTATGTACTTCCGTTAGTGTAGTGTGGGCCACAGTCTCATTCAGAAACCTAAGGAGGATTCCATCATACCCGCGACGATAAAGCGTATCATCGACGATAATGTATCGAGAAGAGCGATGAACGAAGGATTTGCGTTGATTGCGTGTAAGATCTGGGGGTATAGTATTATCATGGAGATAGGTGTATATGTCCTGGTACCATGGGGAAGTGGGACCCACAATGTTGCACACCATGTCAGTCTCAGGGATATCATATGCTGGGATTAAAATTTGTTCCACAAGGAACTCACATTTCGTCCGATCTTTGGGCATGTCAATCAGGGAGCCGATAGTGGCCATTGCATCAGTTGCTTTATTCCATACCCTAGGAATTTGGTCAAATTGTATAGAGGTGAAATATTTCTTGAAATCATCCACCATGCGCTTGTAGGGTAATAGCTTATCATCTTTGGTTAGGAACTCATCATTAACCTGCCTAATAACTAGCAAAGAATCACCAAAAACTTTCAAATGAGTTATGTGCCACTGTTTTACAATTCAGAGGCCGGTGAGGAGAGCTTCATATTCTGCCATATTGTTGGTACACGGGAATGCTATTCTGAATGATTTTGGAATGTAGTCACCTTGAGGGGTAACTAATAAAATCCCTGCACCTGATCCATTATGAGTATAGGAACCGTCAAAATACAGTGTCCAAGTTGGCGCTTCCGTAACTGTGTAAACTTCTTTGTCTGGGAATTCAGTGTTCAGAGGGTAAGCATCTACTAATGGTGCCTCGGCCAAATGATCAACTATGACTTGTCCCTTTATGGATTTTTTCTCCACATACTCTATGTCAAATTCACTTAGGAGCATGACCCATTTGGCCATGCGGCCAGTCAAGGTGGTCCTGGACAACAAATACTTTAGTGGATCAATCTTAGCAATTAATTTGATGGGATGGCTGAGCATGTAATGTCAGAGTTTTTGTGTGCTGAAGAATACTGCGAGGTAGGATTTTTCCATGGGAGAGTAGTTTAATTCATAGCAGACCAATTTCCGACTGATGTAGTAGATTTCTCTCTCTTTAGATGACTCATCATGTTGTGCCAACAATGCCCCCAGCGCGACTGAAGTGGCAGAGATGTAAAGCAGGAGGGGTTTCCCTGGAATAGGTGGCATCAAGATTGGTGGATGAGATAAATATTCCTTGATTTTATCGAAACCTATCTGACACTATTGGTTCCATCGGAAGGTGGAGTCTTTGTTCAGAAGATGAGTGAATGGCTGACACTTATCTGTGAGCTGGGCTATGAACTGACGGATGGATTGCATCTTTCGTTGGAGGCTTCTTAACTGCTTCAGATTACGTGGAGGTGGCATGTCTAGAATAGCCTTTACCATGGTGGGATCAACTTCAATACCCCTTTGAGAGACTATAAAACCCAACAGTTTTCCCGACGTAACATCGAAAACACACTTTTTTGGATTTAGCCGTAACTTGTAATGTTCCAACCGTTCAAAGATCTTTTTCAGGACGGTAGGATGTTCTGCTCGGTTTCTGGATTTTCCTAACAAGTCATCGACATAATCATCCATGATGATATGGATGAGGTCATGGAAGATGACTGTCATTTCCCTTTGATATGTTGCTCTTGCATTTTTGAGACCAAAAGGTATAACATTGTAATAAAAGGTACCCCAAGGTGTGGTGAAAGCGGTCTTGTGTTGGTCCTTAGGTGCAATTTAAATCTGATTATAACTAGAGAAACCATCCATAAGGGACAACATCTCATGTCCTGCTGTGAGGTCGACCAACATGTTAATGTTAGGCAGAGGGAAATCATCCTTTGGGCAGGTCTTGTTAAGATCCCTGAAATCTGTGCAGATCCGAATGTCTCCATTCGGTTTGGCAACTAGTACTATATTGGAGATCCATTCAGAGTAGTCAATTGGTCTGATAAAGCCTGCATCTAATAATTTCTCCAATTCCTTCTTGACTAATAAGGCTACCTGTGGGTGCATCTTTTGGAGCTTCTGTTTGACAAGCTTGGCATTTGGGTGAACATCTAGATGATGAACCACTAAGGTGGGGTCTAAGCCTGGCATGTCTGAATATGACCAAGAAAAGTTAATGATTCCCTCTTGGAGTAGCTGCATGATGACTGCTTACTCTTGCTTTGAGAGTGATTTAGCTACATAGGTGATCTTAGGATTTTCGACAGTACCCAAATTAACTTCTTGAGTCTTTTCGATTAAAATGGATGATTGAGTAGATAACTGAGTTCCCACAAGGGGAAGATGAACATCTCCATTCTCTGGTGCCTCTTCGAGGTTTTCACCATCAGATGCGTCCTTTATTTTTACCTTTTCAAAGTCAGGAAGTGCCTCGGGTAGGTTTTCACTAGATGACCATTTTTTATTTTTTTTATTCTTATTTTTGCGACTGGAGTGTTCATCCTCCCCCAGCCCCATGAGGTTGACATATGTATCTATAGACATATTGACAGGTGTGCTATTTCATAGATCCCAATCAATAAGCTCAGGGTGATGAAGGGATAGGTTAATGGTACAGACGAATGAGCATTCGAACATGGATGACAGGTTAGTGTGATCGACGTCATCGTATGCACGTATGATGGATTCCTCCTCAGGTATGTCTTCCAATGAGCCATCGTCCACGATGATACTATTGGAAGTATTAGATGATGTTGCAGGGATTTTCTGCTTTCTGTCATACCTAATGCCTATGTTCTTTGGCAGATTTGACGAATCAATAGGTTGCAACCGCCCTTGTTCTTCTTTACCTAGGCCCTACCTTGGTAGTTATACTTTTTTGCAAACTTAGCTGACCACGGATATGCTTCCTGAAAGTATTCCTTTAGAGGAGGATCTGGTTGGGGTTCTTCTTGATATACCCATTGACTTATATCCTCTTTTGGTGCATCTATCTTGATACTAGGGACCTGAAAGTGGTGGTGGGGATGTTTTTACCACTGAAGGTGACAGTCTTGTCTTCCTTTGGAGTAGTGTGTAAAGGTTGACCATACTCATGTGGTGACGGTGGCATGGTTGCTATATTAAGAGCAGTATGCATTTCGTATTCACCACACCCTTTGTCAATGATTTGGACTTTTGTGACTGTAGGATCAGTGGTGGAAGATGGAGTGGTTATTGTGGTGGAGGGTGGATTAGTGGATAATGACTGGGATGCCCCTATTTCAACCCTGGGACAATAATGTAAATGGGGAAATGATGCTTCTAAAGCGCGGCAATATTCAAATGGTTAGGGATCAACATAGATGGTGACTTCTTGTCCGTTGACCAGGAATTTTAGGCACTGATGGTACATGGAGGGGACAACTTGCATAGCATGGAGCCATGGGCGGCTGAGGAGGAGATTATATGGCAAGTCCAGATCAAGGACATGACAGGTAGTGTATTGAACCACAGGTCCTACTTGAATAGGAAGACTGATAATTCCCTCTGAATTCCTTTCTGCATTATCATAATCCTTGATCGTGATGATCTGATTACTTAAATTTGCTTGAGTATACCCCACCTGTTTTATGAATTTCAGAGTACACAAATTGAGGGCAGAGCCATTATCTACCAAGACCCTGTTTATTTTATGATGGGAAACCACGACTTCAATATGCAAGGGGTGATTATGATTGACATCAATGTTTGGCATGCCATTTTGGCTGAAGTGCAGTTGATAAGATAAAGCTAGGTGTCCTACCAAAGCTTGGAATCACATAGGATCAATGTCATTAGGTACATGGGTTTCCTGTAGGGCTCTGTTGAGGATTTCTTGATGTATAGGAGAAGACTTAAGCAAATCCAAAATGGAGATATGAGCAGGGGTCTTTCCTAAGTGATCAAGGATGTTGTACTAAGAACTTACATGAGTTGATTGGGCAGATGTGGAGGCCATAGGGATAGTGATGCAGGCTCATCTTGTAGTAACAACACACTGAGGGTATTTGGCTTTGACATGTATCATGGATACACAGGGTTCTACTTGCTCAATGTAATGAATAATACCCTCGTAATTGAGGGGTACATTCTTATAGCTCACGTTATTTGTGCTGTTGTCCTAAGGATTACTGTTGGAGGTGCTCGGGCCTTGATTATGGTTTGGAAAGGCGTTTTGATATATTTGTAATTGAGCATTGGGCGATGAGGCTTGACTGGTGTCAACCTTGATATATCCTCGATCAATGAGATCTTGGACACAATTTTTTAGACCCTGACACTTATTCAAAGAGTGTCCTTTGATTTTATGGAACTCACAATATTCATTTTCCCTAAACCATGCAGGCTTGGGCTTGGATTCGTCAAGTGGCTTGGTGACAAGATATGTGATTGGATAATTGATCTGTAACAATTTATTGAAGACAATACTCAGGGGTTCTCCTAATTGAGCATACTGACGTTTAGTGTTCCCCTAGTTGTTCTGATTTGACTGTTGAGGAGGACGAGGTGCCCCCTGTGGTACAGATATGGCGTTAGGTACAGACGGTTGTTGTCTCTGGGATGTATTAGCCACATGGACATGTTTAGTATCAGTCATGCTATCATTTACTGTGTTCTTGTTCTTGTTCCAAAAACGTGGATTGTCTCCAAAGGACCTTTCTTTATTATGGCTATGTATTTTAATGTGCCCTTTGGCAACAAGGGCACGTTCAAGGATAGGTCCCTTTTCCACTATCTCTGTAAAAGTGGTGACACAATGTAACCTAAAGTTATGAGCCATGTCGGGATGAGAGTTCTCCACGAAGAGAGTGACCATGTCCTTCTCTTTCAAAGGGGTTTTCATTTGGCTTGCTAGTGCATGCCACCTTTGAAGGTAGCTAGTAAAGGTTTCCCCCTCACGTTGTTTCTCTTTGAGGAGATCTAAGGTGTCAGTGTCCTCCAAATTGAAGGAGAAGTAGGAGACAAATTTTTTCTGAGAGGTCCACAAAATATTTTATGGATCCTTTTTTGAGGGTCATGAACCACTCTAGGGTGTTGCTTGCCAGGCTTCGTGGGAACAGGCACAAGAGATAGTTGTCATTGTGCATAACCTTTTGACACTGGGAGTAAAACTCTTGTAAGTGAGCCTTAGGATCTTTGTTCCCCCTGTATTTGTCAAAATTTGGAATTTCGAAATGTTTAGGGAAGGGGATCAATGAGATGGAGGGATCAAATGGATACAGGCATATGTCTTCGAATTTGAATGATTGTTTGCCAGCCCCAGCTTGAAGATCCTTCAAAGCGGCTTTGATTTCCAACAGATCCAAGTTGACCAGTGGCGGGTTGGAGGGATATGGATGATAGGACGATAAAGGATCTTGCTGAGAGAGCGTCAGATTGTTGAGATACAGATTTTGATAGTTGGATGATGACATCCCTTGTTGGTATGCCAGGGGATTTTGTTGATACAGGGGCTGTTGTTGTGGGGTATAGTACAGATTTGTTTGATAGAAGTGTGAGGTAGGCTGCTGAGGAGCTTGGATGGGATGTTGCGGATTGGTTTGTTGGTGTTGAAGGCACGGTTGTGATTGTTGGGAGGCCACATAAGGTGGTTGTTGATGAAAATTCTGCTCATTATGATAGTAATAGTGTTGAGGAGGTTGTTGTGATGTCAACTGTTGTGTGGGCCGAGATGGGGTGTTGTGTTGTGGTTGAGTCTGCGGACGTAAAATGGATGCGAGGAATGGGGATATGGTCTAAGCGACAGGTCGGGATGGATTTCCTTGCGATTGGTATGGTGGTTGTTGTGAAGAAACCAAAGCATTATGCAGGGGTTGTTGCAAGATAATGTAGAGGTGTTCTATAAAGGGGGTTGTTGGGTACCAACCAGAACATTTGGTTGGGACGTGGCTTGTGGAGGTAATTGAGGTAGAAGGTTGGATTGATGAAGCTGTTGAGATGTATATGAAAGTGATGGTAGATTTGTGGCCCCAGGAGGTGGAAGCAATGCAGTAAAGGGGGTGCCCCTAGTGTTGGCGGTAGGTTGATTCGAAAGAGGTGGTGCTGTTAGCGTTAATGGCGTAGGTTGTGGAACATTTTGTGGCATACCATAGATGAAAGGATTATTGGGATCAGGCACTTGAGGACCCCACATAACTGAGATTGGAGTGTGTGGGGGGTGGTTAACATGATAAAGAACAACATTGCCAAATTCAAGTTGATGCCAACCCTCAACTGGAGGAACATTGGGGATGTACGAACCCTCTGGTGCATTTTGTGAACCTTGGGGTACATTAGATGTGGAGCTCCTATATTTGGATAAGTTAACACCTGAGGGAGGTTTGACACCCTTCTCAATTAGGTGGCCCAAAATTTCTTCCCCATGTTTTTCAAACAGATGGTCAGTCATTTGTACATTAGCGAGATTACTAAAATTTTCCTCAAGTGTGAGTTCGGGTTGATTAGCCATACTCTCTTCACCGTGTGGTGAGTTGTTTTGATTTTCAGTGTTGGAGTGCGATGAAGTACCATTATGAGGATCTTGGGGGATGTTGTTAGGATCTTGAACAATATTTGCACCATTGGCGAGATTTGTATTGTTATTAAGGTCTTGAGACATGTTTGCTTGGGAATTTTAACCTTGTTGTTGTGCCATTTGTTTCTTAACTTGTGACCTAGTTTGAATGGGCATGCAAATGTGCTATGGGTGGATTATAAAGATGTCTTTGACGAATGATTTGATTGTGATTGGATGAGATCTGCTTTTGATGGGGTGAGATGGGGTTTGGATTTAGATAAGATTTTGTTTGGATAGATTGGATTGGATTGGATTTTGATTGGATCAGATTTTGATTGGATAGATTGAATTGGATTGGATTTTGATTGGATCTAATTTTGATTGGATAGATTGAATTGGATTGGATTTTGATTGGATAGATTGAATTGGATTGGATTTTGATTGGATAGGTTGAATTGGATTAGATTGTTAAGATCGATGGGATTGTGTTGATTGAATGGATGTGATTTGACTGATTAGGTAACTGGATAGTTTGATCAAATGAATGGGTTTGATAGATTTGGATGAGTGGATGGGTATGATTGGATGATGAAAGATGTGAGAGATTCTGAGTTTAATCAAAGAAAGTTACCTTTAGTGACCTAGAGCATTGATTGATTAAGTGGATGATCACAACACCAAATCCACCTCAAGATAGAAATGGATTGATTTGGGCCGAGGATGATAACTTATGATACCAAATTTACCTCAAGATGGAAGTAAATTGATTTGGGGTTGAAGTTAACGACTAATAATCAAATTCAAGTGCTAAGGTCAATTTGGGTAACCCCTTTGTAACACAAGGTTAAGGCAATTTGATTATGGGTGGCGTTTATGAGATACGAGTTTGGTGATGTAAATGGTAAAATTATGGGCTTTCAAATGGATTATGGGAAAATTTAAAATGAGCGGATGGATTGAGGACGTTCGTGGAGAATAAATGCGGATTTAGAATGGTTAAACGAAGGTTTGGAACGATAAAGTGGAGGTTTAAAATGATCAAATGGAGGTTTTTTGGAGGTTTAGAATGACAAAACAGAGGTTGGTTGGGAATGATTAAATGATGGTGTAGAGGCTAAACATATCCAAACGGGGGGATTTCAGGTGTTCAGGAGGGAAAATTTGCCCCTCTGCAGTAACCAGAAGGGCGTACTTGCCCTTCTGCAGGAAATCAGAGGGTGTAGTCGCCCTTCTGTAGTAACCAAAAGGGCGTACTTTCCCTTCTATAGGAAATCAGAGGGCGCAATTGCCCTTCTACAGTAAATCAAAGGGCACAGTCGCCATTCTGCAATGAACATGGAATTGGTTTGATGAAAATGACTATGGAAAAGGCTTTAAAACGACAACAATAAGCCCAATTTGTCAAAAGGTTTACTCGTTTCTCACAAGAGAACACTTTCAAGCAAATACAATCCTATGATTAGTGTTAAGGGTATGGCCAATGAAGTCTTAATCTAGGATGCACAAGGTGTCTAGGGAGTCCTCGATATACTCTTGATATGTGAGGCAAAACCGTGAACACCAGCCCGTCACAAGCGTGAGTCAAGAACCCCAACGAGATACTAAAGGGCTCAGACCAACTCTTCACGTCTATCTAGGTATCACCCTAGCTTTGACGCTCCACCAACTACGACGCGACTAGATTGGGGTACAAATTTTGCTCTCCCCCCTTTGTATACCCCGCCGATACACATGGTTGGAATCGTCCCTTGGGGTGATGAAATCCCCAAGCAAGTCCCACTAGAAAGAAAGCACTAATCGTTTCCAACTACTCCCCAGGCTCACACGAAGTGCAAGGGGAAAGTGAAAACAAACTAATGCCCCCTTTGGGTAATAGAAAAAGATAGACACAATAAGCAATGAATATTACTTCCCCCTAATTAGACTATGTTCTTATATTAATGACAACAACAAGGATAGTTTAAAAAAAAAATTGAGCTAATGAATGGCCCTGCAAGCAACTGTTAGCTGTCTTATCCCGCGTTCTTCACCAATTACACAAGGATATGCTGCAAAATGTTAGTGAAAACACAAATATCCTTGCAAGAAACAATGCTAGGGGATTAGTACCTAAAAAAAGGAAAAAAAATGAAGCAAAAATGACAGTTTTACCTTTCAAAATGTTCTATTTTGGGGAGTATTCGCCCTTCTGCAGTGCTGACAGGAGGGCGCAGTCGCCCTTTTACAGTGATCAGGAGGGCACAGTCGCCCTTCTGTAGTGACCAGGAGGGCATAGTCGCCCTTCTGCAGAGACCAAAATGGCGTAGTCGCCCTTTCGCAGAAAAATATTAACACAAAAATTCCACCCAAGGGGGCATAGTTTCCCTTCTGTAGAAAAATGTTAACACATAAATTTCACCCAAGGGGGCGTAGTCACCCTTCTGTAAAAAAATGTTAGCACAAAAATTTTAGCCAATGAGGCATAGTCACCCTTCTGCAGGAAAATGTTAGCATAGAAATTTCAGCCAAGGGGGCGTACTCGCCCTTTCTGCAGGAAAATTTTAGCACATAAATTTCAGCCAAGGGGGCGTAGTCACCCTTCTGCAGGAAAATGTTAGCACAAAAATTTCAGCCAAGGGGGCATGGTCGCCTTTTTGCAGAAAAATGTTAGTACATAAATTTCAGCCAAGGGGGCGTAGTCACCCTTCTGCAGAAAAATGTTAGCACATAAATTTCAGCCAAGGTGGCGTAGTCGCCCTTCTGCAAAAAAAATGTTAGCACAAAAATTTTAGCTAAGGGGGCATAGTTGCCCTTCTGCAGAAAAATAGAGGGCGTGGTCGCCCTTTTGTGGTTACTAGAAGGGCGTGGTCGCCCTTCTGCGGTTACCAGAGGGTGCAGTTGCCCTTTTGCAGTCACTAGGAGGGTGTAGTCGCCCTTCTACGACATGTTCCTGCAAACAACTCAACAACAACAAATGTGAAATTGAGGAACCCGTTTGTGGGTCCCACCGGGCATGCCAGGAATGTGATATCCAAATGTTTAACCTATTCTAAGCAACTAAAATGCAATGGAAAAACATAAAGAAACACCTCAAGATTAGCCTAAGAAATTGGTTAATGCAAAGAGAAAAAGTGTAAAATGATGCTAAATAGATATACCTCCCCTTTGCAGCTGAAACTCCTTGGTTGGCCCTTGATTTTGATTTGGTTTGTATGCTCCTTGATGACTCTTGATACAACTAAATGAAAGACTTGACTATGTGCTTGAATGCAAATGCAAATATATGAAATTGATGGCTAGATGAGTGCACAAAATGGCTAAGTTTTTTTTTTGAAATGCCTTAGAGGATGGGGTATTTATAGAGAAACTTGAATTCTTTAGAGAATTCAATGGTTGGGATTTATCCAACAAGGCCAAGATGAAGGGCTAAGGTGAGTTGAGGACTCACAAGCCCTCACATTTTGACATATGAAATGTGAGATGGCTAAGGGTGAGATGATGTGTAGGTGATGTGGAAGGGAGGTACATGATGTGGAGGAAGGACAAGTACCTTCCAAGTACCTTGGGGAGTGAAGATTTCCTCAAAAGGAACTTCTTGTCCCCAAGTGGGAGTGAAAATGACATTTGAAGAATTTTGGAATTTCTCAAAAATCTCCATGGGAAAAGAGAAAGTGGTTGGAGAAATAAATTAAAAATTCACATTCATAGGAGAATCTAATGGATAAGAGAGGGTCTCCAAAAAGGTGGGAATTGGTCACATGTGCATGAGGTGACAAGTCAAATATTCTAGAAGCCTTGGAAGATAAAATGTGAATTAAAAATTCACATGGGGAGGAGAGAGACCTAGGATGAATAAAAGTGAATTAAAAATTCACATAGGAAAGAGGGTCAATGCCGAAAGGAAAATGGAAAGATTGACTAAAAAGTGGTGCTAAAAGTGGCTAATGACTTTGATTAAAGTTGTGCAAATACTTGATTATGATAATTAATGGAAGATTAGAGACAAGTGGCAAATGTAGGAGGATGTGACATTAATCCTTGATTAAGAAGGATGCACACCTAATTATAATTAATTAAATTAAAAATTAGAGATGGATTATGGAGGATGTGACAAGGAGAGAAAAAGAAGAATTTTAAATTGATTTTAATTCAAAGATTAAAATGACTAAATTAAATAAATTGGTGTATTTATTTAATTTATAGAGGAGAAAGGTATATAAAGTGTTTAATTTTAAAATTAAATACTTTAAGAATCTTATGTGGGAAGTGTAATATTAATTAAATAAATTAATATTGACAGAATTGATGAATAAAGAGGTAAATTTGATCATATGGGAGTGATCAAATTTGGGTGTCTATAGTGCTAATTTTTTGAAAATTAGATTCTAAAAGCCGACACTTGAAATTTGAATTTTGGATGTTAAAATTCCACTAATAACATATTTGAATTTGGGTTTTGGCTAAGAAGAGGGACCCATTTTCCCATGGGTGAATGGGTCTTGGCCCAAATTTCTAGGACACACTTGGTCAAGAGATAAATAAAATTGTTTTCATTTATTCAATTATTGCAATCCTTCAGAAAAATAAAAAATAGGCCTCGAAATGCATAATTTTGAAAATTAGGAGCTTAATTAAATCTAATAAATTAGGGGGAAAAAACATAATGTGAAAATGTTAAGGGTGACAATTTTCTACACTACATTTTTTCACCACTTTAGTGAGAGTATGAACTTACGCTCAAAATCACACTAAAGTAGAGAAATATATGTCAAGAGGGATTCAATTGTCCAAATGTTGAAAAGATAGGATGAAAAAGGATAAAGGGAGATGGCCAAGCCCCCAGGATCCAAGATCCCATGAAAAACTAACATAGGCACAAAGGAACACATACATGTGAAATGCAGTAATAAAAGATACACAAACATACAATGAATGTAAAAAGGAGGGTATAGACCAACAAGTTGTCTTATGCTAAGACCCACACCGAAGGGTGTTCATGACTCACACAATAACAAAGTCCAATATTTTTTAGGTGAACCATAAACTGGAAGGCACATGGGCTAGTGAGGATCACTTTTCACTAGGTGATCCCCCAAGACAAGGATGAGAAATACACTAGGTCTACTAGGTGTACTCATAACGAGGTGGAAAAATGAGAAAAACACTAGGTCTAGTGAGGACTGCTTTTCACTAGGTGAGCCCCCAAGACAAGGATGAGAAACACACTAGGTCTACTAGGTGTACTCATAAGGAGGTGGAAAAATGAGAAACACACTAGGTCTAGCGAGGACTACTTTTCACTAGGTGTACCTCATCTCAACCAAACCAAGAGTTATACTCCCTAATAACCTTGATAATGTGCCACAAAATGATCAAGATGCTATGCCAATGCTACACTAAGTTCAACGCTCGTGAAAAAAGTGAAGCAAAAAAAATGTCAATGTCAACACATCACTAGGTCCAACACTCATGAACAAAGTGAAGCAAGAAAAAAAAATGTTAATATGAAAATGCCAATGTATGCCCCTAGTTTAAAGAAATTATGAAACATCATACTGTGAGCAATTACTTTAAAGTAGAAAAAAATGATAAATTCCAAATGATAGAGACACAAGAGCCTATTTGGAAAGCCCTATGCCAATGATATGTTTCCAAATAAAGCTACCTCATGACAAGGGGTTGCCCCCAAATGTAATGAATATAAGACAAAAGAAAAACATGGAAGGGATCCATAGATTTGAGGTCAATATATGTCTTTTCTATAGTGATATAATAGAACTCGAAAATGACATCATTCCCCAAATACTCGTGGAACAACAAACACAATGGAGGAATGACACATAGAGAGAGAAAACAAACAAAATTTTGGGTCAACATGGAAGATACCTAAATGTCTTAATGCCTTGCATTGTCCCCAAAAGGAAAACACAAGACAAAAATAAAGTTTATGGCATATATAAAAATGGATATACAAATAGAAGAATGTCACGACATATTCGTTTCCTTTGCATCCATGTGTCAATGGAGCAACAGGTTCATCCAAAGAAAAATCACAAACATAAAGACACACCAAGCAACACAATACTAGGGATCACATTATGTGCAAGCAAACATAGATAACACATAAAGAAAATACAAGAAAGAAGTACTTCACATGCAAGCTGACCTAGATCGGGTCGTTCACATCCCAATCTTGCTCATCATATAAGGAAGGAAGACAACTAGCCAATGGGACTAAAATAAGTGTTGTATTAGGAGTGTCACAAGGTTTAAAATGTGGTGGGTCACTCTCATCAGGTGGATCATCACGATTGCTCCCATCTAAATTCATTTACTTTGAAAATAAAACATTAAGCTCAGTATGCACCTCCTCATCAATTTTAGCAATTTCAACATCATCATCCAAATTGATCACAATAGGAGGTTTTATGACAATGGTAGTTGAATTTTCTTGTTTCACTTCTTGTTTTGGTTCCATTTCTTATTTTGGAGAGTTGTATTTCTTCTTGAGTTGTTTTCATAGGTGTTGGGTTATCATGCATTGTTTTATTCTTTTCTTCCAATTGGAGAGCAATAGCATGATGTCTATGCCTACGCTCATTAACATTTTGATTTATTCTTGAATGGTTTTCAATTTGTGAAGGTGTAGGAGTGGGTTTGTCAACCATTGGTTTCTTTTCTTCCCTTAAGGGAGGAACTGAAATAACCACTGGGGGCTGGGAAACCACAACCTCTTTAGGTCTATGCACTTGTTTTATCTTTTGAGGAACAAAAGGAATCATTTTATTGTCTCTTGGAATTTTATAGAAGATGGATGGAGGGATTGTAGCATATTTACCTTGATTACTTAGAAGGTTCTTGGCTTGAGGCATAGGTTCATACATAATGGGCGGGGAAGGAGGAACAACCACGGACCTATTATTCTTAGGAATATTGCTAAGAGATAACTTTGCTATGTGCTTTGCCTTGAACTTTTGATATGATCTAAAGAAGAAATCCTCATGAGGCTTAATAGGTTCCATGGGTTGAGGCCAAATTAAATCCAATGAAAAATTCCCGTGAGAAGACAAAGGATTAAACCCATTATGGTGCACTGTAAATATCTCATTTTCAAAAGGAAACTTTATGCACTTGTGAATGATCGACGAGACGACATTCATGGAGCATAACCATGGGTAACCTAGCTTCACACAAAATTTTTTTGATGACGAGATGATGGAGAATGAGACATCTAATTGCTTTGGTCCAAATTTTAGAGGAAGAGTGATCAAACCTATTGTAGGGCAAGCAAAACCATTATGAGTTTTTATCCATAATTTCAATTGTTCATAAGAATCTTGATAAAACTCGTGCACAAACAAGAATTCCTCACTAATCACATTCTCTACACACACAAGATCAATAAGTATCAAAGTTGTGGGCTTGTCATTGATTCGTCTGAATATATAGAGAGGACCATAAGGCACATGTATAGATGCATCAATATGTGTGAAAGAAATGTTAGGTAACAAAGTGGTTTGGCCCTTATGAGGTTGAAAATCTATGAGAGTGACCATATCATGTAGACCATCCTCATTATCACTCTTTTCATTATTGTTATCATCATTCATGTCATCAATCTTATCAACATTCATCACAAGTTTTCACAAAGTTGGTTGAATGATTAGGCATTGGGTTAGTGAAAATTTGAAAATTTTGGTTAGGCAGGGGTAATCGACTTATTCCCTTGATCATTAACACCACCCAACTAGATGTGATTGGAATCAATGAGGTCTTGCACTTGATGTTTAAGACACATGCATCGTTCTGTATCATGTCCAGTTTGGCGGTGATATTGACAAAAGGCATTTGGTTTAAGTTTGGAGGTAAAGGTTTGGTTGTATCCATAGGTCTAATTGAAGGAAAATGAATTAGGTTCTTACTCAAAAGTTATAACATAATCGAATGGAGGGAATCAGGTAATGGAGTGAATTGTCTATCCCTTGGTCTAAATTGGTATCGGGTTGGATTTTTGGCAACAACTTGAGGTTCAACATGGTGGGTTGTTTGAGATGGGTTTATTTTGAGAAATTTATTATTTGGCTTCTTAAATGGTTGATAATAGTTTTGAGGTATAGATTTAGACGTTTCAACATGAGTCGATGAAGATGCCTCTTCATACTGACTAACCGAATTATGATAATGATGAAGGGTCGTACACAAGTATAAGAAGGATGAAAATTTCTTTAATAAGATCCTATCCCTTATGTCTGATTGTAAGTTGTCAATGAACATTACTTGAACATCCGCATGAGGAAGGATAAGATTTATTTGCAAGTAAATCAACTGGTAACATGCTATTAAGTCTATGACCTTTTCATTCTTCTTTTGTTTACACCTCATCAAGCCGTTTATGTAGTTTTTAGGACTGATGTGCACTTGAAAATGGTTGAGGAAGGCATAAAAAATATCATTAAATGAGTGAATTGAGTTATTCAACAACAAACAAAACCATTCCAAAGTTGTTTCCTTCAATGACATAGGAAAAAGCTTAGCTAGGAGCTTGTCTTCAAAAATGAAGTCACTACACAAGGCAATATATGTAGATATATGGTTTCTAGGGTCTCCTTTACCATTGTATTTCTCAAAGTGGGGTACCTCTTTAATTTGTGGCATTTGTACTTTCAATATCTCCAGTGACAATGGGTTTCTTTTGACATGTTGTGATGGTTGTTTATTTTGGTTTTGGTTCAATGTTGATATTTGTTGTTGAAGAGATGCGACATTTTGCAAAAGTTGGTTTATGATGGAATCATTGCTTGTCATGTTTTGGGAATGAGGTAAAGATGGAGGAAGTGTATATGTGTTAGGTGGACTACTATATTGCAAGTTTGTGAGGGGTGATGGATTTGGAGATATGATGTTTGAGTTTACAAATTATAAGGATTCCCTATGGAAATACCCAAGGTTGGAGCTATACTGCTACTTTTTTGTATCGTTGTGGTAACAATTGGATTTGTATATTTGGGAATAGAGGCTATAATTATAGGTAGGGAAAATTGGTTTCCTCCTTGACTTTGAGTGTATCCCAAAGGTTGAGTGCAACTAGCCATTGTAGGTACATGATTATCTATGATATAGGCTAGACTATACATTACCTCTAATCCTTGAGCATCATCAAGTAATTTCCTCATGTTATCTATGACAAGGACCGTTATTCCAATGATATATTCTGTACTCACGTAGTCTTAATTTTTTTCTAAAACTTTGTCCAATTGTCTCAGTTTCTCCTCAAGAACATGGGCAACCATAGTTTCAATATCAGTAGAAGTGGTTGATGGTAATGTCATGGGGATTTTAGCATTAGGGATGGAGTCCAAAATGGGTTGAGTATTGAGACCACTTTGTGTGAAAGATTTAGAGAACTCAAGATCCACAATGGATGTACCAACAACGCAGGATGCCATGAGTCTCAAACTACGTCTCACTGAAGTATTGGTAGTAGGACATCAGGTTGTGAAACTCATACAAGTTTCACAACACCAAAAGTGTATCCAAGATGAACACCAAACTACTAAATAAGTATAGAAAACACTAAAAAAAAACAAAAAATAGTAGCAACAAATAGGAAACATAGTAACAGAGGTCTTAGAGAAATTTTGTTTGGCCAAGACAAGTGAGACAAGGTCGCCCAAGGGAATCTGGGTCCTAGTCAGGGGTTCTGAAAGTTCAAAGTTTGATTATGTACTACTTTGTTTAAGAATGCTGATTCTACTTGCAAACAGTTGTAATAGTAAATAAATTTCTATAATTTGCTTAATATATCCCAATTTTATGCAAAATGCAAGTATGCAATGATGTTGAAAATTTTTAAACACGTTTGAATGCAAATTTCAGATTTGAAATGTAATAATTGACTAATTGTAAGATGCAAATACCTGAAAATGATAAATTTTGAATGCAAAATTTGACCCTAAAAAATGCACTTTCTTTCACCAAATGTAGTTATGAATTTCAAACTAAGTAGACAGAGACAAACAAGTGTGAAAAATATTGTTGATGTACTTGTACAAGGACAAGGTCGCCAAAGCCTTGTTTAGGGTTTTGAAAACTATAAAATTGAATGTCTAAGTCATTGTTTAAGGTTGTCATTTTTTTCTACAAGTAGGTTTGATAGTAACTATTTTTTTAGAAATTTCCAATGTAATGCAAATGAAAATGTATGGAAATGTGTAAACAAGAATGACAATTATGAGTGCAATTTTTGAAATGAAAATATGATCTAAATGACTGAAACACACTCTAATGCAAGCTATGATGCACTATGGATGCAAGAATTTTGGATTTTTATGACTTTTATGATGCAAATATGAAACCCTAAATGAGAAATGTAAGACAAAATGATGCAAAACCTAGATCTACGGTTTGAAAGACTACCAAATCATAAAGATATGATGTCAAATGTTGGGTTCACCAAAATGAAATGTAGGAAAATGGATGATGCTAAGTTTATTATCTAAACCTAAGATCAATTCCAAGTTTCCAAGGGTTTCATTAGGATGCAAATCAACAAGGTGCATAGATTGAATTTCAACCTCAAAGGTGAGCCAATCAGGCCTAGATCTGATCCTTTTGAGTCTTAGAAATGAATTGAAAATGATTAATCTAATTGAACTATATGACCTAATATAAAAAATGCAACATCCTGAACAAACAAAAAAAATGATTTGTAGGCAAATCTGAGAGAGGCGAAGTGATGTGTACTTGTCACCAAAAGTTGAATTCGACATGCAAAGAGGGACTCATATTCCTAGGGACATATGTGTCTTTTATGGGGGATCCTAAAACTGATTTTATAGTCCTCTGATGTTGGATCTAAGCTCTTGATTCTTGGTTGTGAAATTCTCAAAATTTCGTAAGTAAATTCTATAAGTGAGTTTTTTGTGTCTTGAAAAATTTGATGACAACAAATGCAACACTAATTGAATTGCCTTCAAATTTTCCTTGAACCTCCTCAAAATTATAACCTACACATTCAAAGAGAGGGGAAATTTTGTACCATATAGGGGCTTGCCTCAGTCAAACCTCGGGTAAGTGTTCCCACTTCCACAATGGAAAAATGTCAATGATAAATGATAATGGAAAGGAAGGAATGATGAAATAACAAGTGTTGCAACTCACCACCCTTCAATGGCTGCCTTGAAGTACTGAATTCATACACATCTCCTCAAGGATTTGGATCTTGCTTGATTGAATGCTTGAGTTCTTTGGAGACCTACAAAAAGATGCTATCCTTCACAAAATAATGACAACATGAACAAATATAAACTTTGAAATGATGTTGGATCTTGAATTACTGAAATAAGTCTTTGAAATACTGCTCTTGAAAATAATATTTGCTCAATAGTGTGTCTCCCAAAATTCTTAGATCTCAAATGATAAAATAACTAGGTATTTATATGTAATTGTGCTAATTTATAGAAAATTAGATTCCAAAAGCCAATACTTGAAATTTAAATTTTGGATGTTAAAATGCCACCAACAACATATTTGAATATGGGTCTTGGCTAAGAAGGGGACCCATTCGCCCATGGGCGAATGGGTCTTGGCCCAAATTTCCAAGACACACTTAGTCGTGAGCAAAATAACAATTGGTTTCATTTATTCAATGCTTGCAATCCTTTGGAAAATAGTAAAAAGTAGGTCTTGGAATGTATAATTTGGAAAATTAGGAGCTTAATTAAGTCCAATAAATTAAGGGGATAAAACATAATGTGAAATTGTTAAGGGTGACAATTTTCTACACTAAACATACTATGAGAGATAATGTAAATAAGGTTGTTGATAAGATTGATTTTGTAGGCCATAAATTAGTAGAATTAGAAGCTAGTCTATAATGACTTGAAAATGAAGAAAAGACAAAAAAGGAAACCATACTTTCTAAAGGAGGATTTTCTGAATCTAAAAGAAAATTTTTGAGTAAGAAAAAAAGTATTGGACCTCCTACTGTTATACTGATGATTCCAACTACTCCATGATATCTAGATATTGAAAATCTAGATAATTTAGTAGAAATTTTATATATAGGGCCTAGACTAATATATTTTTGACAATATGGCAGATGACAAGAATGATGCAACATCAAATAGTAGCATTTGTTGTACAATATTTTTAGGGAATAACATCTCATTGTGGCAAGATAAAATCTTGTGTCAAAAAGGATGAACTTGTCTACAATCATATTGATTCAATGGACAAATTTATAGAACTCTTAGTAGATGAGTTTTTTCTAGAAGAAGATACATACAAGGAAGCCAATCTCAAAGAAATCAACAGTATCAATTATTGCTCCCTAGATGATTTGAGAGAATATTCTAAATATTTTAGGCAACTAGCATATAAAGCAAAATTTGCTGACGACTTATTTGTTAAAATTAAATATCTTACAAAGATTCTATATGGAACTCATGATAGAGTTATGGATTATTTGAAGACTTATAAAATAAAACTTGAAGACCATTCTATTACAGATCTTATCTAGTATGCTAGACTAGAAATAGTTAATTTATCAATGAACAAAAATATGCTACTAAATTCACTAAGCAACAAGCTAAAATGCTAGCACTCTAGTATGATGAAACAAAAACCTATGATTGTAATGATTTTTGCTCTACTCACAAAAAATAATATAAGCCAAACACTCACAAGTTAAAATTCAAATGACTCTCTTTCGATAAATGCCATTCCTATACTCCACGCCACACCTATTTGAGAAAATAAAAAAATCACAACCTTAATCTAAAACAATTATCTGTTACATATGTACTAAACTAGGCCATATAACTCTTGATTTCTCCTACAAAAA
The DNA here is from genome assembly GCA_007258455.2 of Sequoia sempervirens. Classification (NCBI taxonomy): domain Eukaryota; kingdom Viridiplantae; phylum Streptophyta; class Pinopsida; order Cupressales; family Cupressaceae; genus Sequoia; species Sequoia sempervirens. Next base: position 84,927,484 of record VDFB02256132.1, on the reverse strand, counting down.
TAGAGTTGTTAAAGTTGTATATACTAAAAATGCAGCAGCGTGGTGGGATGTAGTTGAAGAAGATGAATATATGTATATGTAAGAAGACATATTTAAACTAGTCCATGAAGAACTTAAGACTCTAAAAATGATGTAGAAGATTTAGAAATTCTTGCAGATGATCTAGAACAAAATCTACCTTCTATAATGATGAATAGGTCATTTCCACCTAGAGGAGGATCAAGACCACCATTCCATACACAAGGAAGAGGTAATATTAATAACACTTAAAGGTTTTATATTTTTTATCCATAAAATAAATCAAATAATGAAAAAATATTAGAGCCTCCTCTTCTTTTTGAAATTGATTTTGAATTAAAAGTATATAATTTACTCAGAAACAAGAATGAAAGATAAGAGAAAAAAGATAAGAAAATAAAGAAGAAAAGGAATTAAATAAAATCCTTGAAGATTACAACTTTATAACTTCTGTTTATGATGATATTCCTAAAAGTTCTCAAAAGAAAAAAGAGGAAGAATTACGAAAGTTGAAGAAGAAGAAGATTTCTTAGCCGAGTATAAATGTCCAAATCTTGCCAAAATAAGACTTGTTAATACTAATCTCAAAAATTAGAGAGAAAAAAAAAAAACTTCTCTTATTAATGGCAGATTTTCCTGGTTCATTTTAGTAGAAGTAAATGGTAAAATATATGATGCTCAACTAGACACTGGTGCTTCTTTATCATTATGTAAAACCCCTATAGTCCAAGATTGGGAACAACTTGATAAAAAGAATACATACAAAAGTTTAGATGTACAAGGAAAATGATTTACTTGTGTTAAATATAAGCAATAGGAAAAGATCAATATAGAAGGAAAATCTTTCAAGTGCGATTTATTTGAATTCAACAAAATGCCAATAGATATATTGCTTGGATGAAACTTTATTGATAGATATTCTCAATATGGAAGCACATAAATTCACACTTAATGAAGAAATAATCAAAAGAAATAGATTGAATTATGCTTCTAATAGATATCCATATACAATGGTATCCCAAGTTGATCCACTTGCAGGACTAAAATAAGAAATAGAAATGGAATTATGTTTTGAAGATCCACAAAAATTCTAGAACAAAAGCTTGCCTACCGTGGAGATAAAATTAATCCAAGGAAAAGAGATGAAAGTGGAAAAGAAAATTCCTATAAGAGCCCCAAATTATCTAGATATGGAGAAATCCATAAGAGAACTTGAAGAAGGAAAATATATTTATCCATCAAAATCTCCTTTCTATTATTCTTTTATGGTCAACAAACATTCATAACAAAATGAGGAAATAAAAGGTTAGTTATCAATTCTAAACCTTTAAATAAAATTATAAAACCTTTTCCTTATCCTATTCTTGATAAAACTTATTTTTACAAAAGGCTGCTAAAGAAAAATATTTTCATAGTTTGATTGCAAGTCAAGATTTTATCAATTTCAAGTTGTAAAGGTAAACAAACACAAACAACTTTCAGTCATACTTTTGGGATTTTTGAGTGGAATATTATGCCGTTTGGACTAATGAATGCTCCTGCTTACTTCCAAGAGTACATGGATAAGGTATTCAAAGGTCCATCAAATTTTCTTTGTGTATACATAGAGGATATATTAATTTTTAGTCCCACATTAGAGGATCATCTAAATCATCTCAATTTTTTTTATGATATTGTGAAAAATGCAGTGATTGTATTATCTATAAATAAAATCTAATGGTATACTAGTAATTGTAAATTTTTAGGAATGATTGTAAATAATGAAATTCTTGAAGTACAACCTTATATTAAAGAAAAGGCTTTGGATTTTGAATGTCTATTTGATAGAAAAAAGTTGCAAGCTTTCCTAGGTATATTGAATTATGTAAATAATTTATATCCAAATGCAGATATAGAACGTGAATCTCTTTAGCAACTCCTTAAGAAAAATATATCTTTTGGAAAGAAGAACATACAACAACATTTGAAAAAATAAAAAAGAAAATTAGTAATCTTCCTAAGCTACATGTTCCAACAATAGAAGACTTTATACTCTATATAGACGCCTCTAATTATGCATGGGGTAGTGTTCTCTATTTTATCAAAGAGGACAAAGAATTTGTAGCTGAATATGCTAGTAGACTATTTATGGAAGGAGCTAGAAAATGGAGTTCATCTGATAAAGAAATACATGGAGTAAAAAATTCTTAGAAAAGGTTGCTCTAAAACTCATGCACTTAAAAAATTTCATAATAAAAACTAATTGTACTAGATTCTTAACATTCAAAGATAAGGATCATGGTTATAAAGATGGAAGTGGTGAGTATGTGTGATGAAAATATTATTTTAATTAATTTAATTATATTGCTCAACATATTCTAGGGAAAGACAATATTATAATAAATTGGTTAAGCAGAGACTTTCCAATAACAACCATGCAAGCTCCTAGATCTTCAAATCCTCCTCCTATAGGCTTTAATTATTTTTGAATAATTAATGTTTATTTCAATTCTATCCAAAGATAGGTACAAATGCAAATATTAAGACTTGGTATAAATGAAAGGTATAGTCACTATTCAGAAATTGTTGGTTGACAAATAGTAGATCTGGGTTGCATCACACCACCACATGTGGTAGGAAATCAAGGATAATTTTTCATATTATGAATTAACTGTTGTCTCTTAAAGTTGCACCCTAGCTAAGTTGTAGAACTTAACACTTTAGAGAAACATGAAATCACTCCTGCATTTTTGCTTTGTTTTTGTTTTAGGGTTTTCAAGCCCTAAAATCATGTCGACAAAGCTAAGGCATTTTTTCCTTTCATTTTGATTTTTTGTGAATGAATTAATATCCCTGTATAACCTTCTTTCCTAGCAATTTCAATATAACAAGTGTTTAAGTCTTTCAAAGACTTTATGCTTTGCATTTTTTATTTTCCACATAGGACGAACCTTGGCGTTTTATTTTTGCATTTTTGTTATGAATGTAAAACATTTAGTTAGGTGGTGTTGTTATAAACACCTAACTATGTTATTTTAAATGCAAAAAATAATGTAACTTGCTTTGTAAATGCCTTAAAGGGATGTTGTTGAGTCTTTATGCTTTTGCAAGCATATTGGAGGAGGTTGAAGAGGTTAACCAACATGTGCCAAGAATATAGGGGATTGTTTTGACTAAAATTAAATGCTTTGGAGAGTATATAGGGGTGGTTTTGCATGTTTAAATGCTTGGCATAATCAATTTTGGATTTTTCCACACTTTGGAGCCTTTTTGGAGAGGATCTAGTTGCTACATTTTTGACTTTTTTGAGGCATCTGATCCAATTCAATTTTTTGATCCTATTTTGGTGGGTTTTTGGATGGAGTTGTGAGATATAGTCCCTTTGTTGACTCATTTGGAGTTAGTTCTGAATATGCATTTTTGTACTTAGTGACTTTTGGAGTCCTTTGGTAGATTGGAGCATACTTTGTAACTCAATGTTGGATATGAAATATAGTGAGAACCTTGCATTCAATTGATATGAGATTTTTCCTACTTATTCTCTGAATTATTGTGTATTCCTAAGTGATTGATCAAGTTATCTGTGAGGTATTGATTATTTCCTTTTAAATTTGTCTCATGTTTCTTGATACCTTTATGTAGAAAGTGTGTCAATTCAGGTTGCAACTGGTGTCTAGAAGTGCAAAATAACTTTTAGTTGTGAAGATATCTTCCTACTAGAAGTTTGAGTTCTAGGAGCTTTTTGTGAAATATTTATGCAAAGATATACAATAATATGTTGTGCATCTTTAGTTTATGTTATTGTAGGAAAATGTATAAAATTATGAGTTTCATAGTCCTTTTCAGTTTGGTGTATCACCCTTATTTTCAATTTTCAGTCTTAAGTTATGTATTTCTTTCTACCCTTTTCCCTGTGAAACCAGTAGAGTAGAGTAGCTTTAGGTGATAACCAACTAGGAGCTAGCCTTATCTAGAGATTCACTCCAAGTTCTAGGTGACCCACAACCTAGGAGTTATTCCATGTTTCTCTAAGGTGCTAAGTTCTGTAACTTAGCGAGGGTGAAAATTTAAGAGACAACAACTTTGGCACGCCCGGTGGGATTGTCGAATCAAGATAGTTTTGAAATTTCAATATTCTGCTGGTTTTGATATGCAACTAGCAGATTTCAGACCTTTTTTGAGGTTGGTGAAGCATATCTAGAGACTCTGAGCAGGTAGATTAGTAGAAACCAGTGCAAGACAACATATGCAAAATATACAAACTAGGAGTAGTGATATTCCTTTTGAATATTTATAGTTGACCTCGTCTAGAAGACAAGGAAAAACAACAAAGCAAACTCCTTTTTCATCAAAAGAGTTCAATCTAAACCTCCTAGTTTCAAACCAATAGTTGTAGTACCTGTAGCAAGTGTTTATGTCCCTTTAGTTGATGTACCTATTAGACCAGTTTAAGTCAACACAATGGCAACACAAAGGAATCAACCTTTTGTTCTATTTAATGGAGTTAGTCCACTAAACTTGCAGTAGCATGTTGATATTCCTATGGCTGCACTAAAAAGTTTACCTTTTTTCACTAGGGAGGATCAAACTACTCCCATTGAACATATCAGGGACATGGCTTCATTATGTGGAGTCCATCACATCACTCAAGAAAATGTTTCAGTGAGATTGTTGGCTACTTCATTAAAGGGCAAGGCCCTTTAGTGGTTTAAGGGTTTAGCAGTTGGTTCTATAGCAACCTAGGATGAGTTGGGAACAACTTTGAACAAGCAGTTTGAAGACAAGTTTGATCACTTATCACTAGTCGAGTAGACGACTACAATTAAGCGATCTCCTCAAGAGAAAATGATGGATTTTAACTTTTGTTTTCAAAAAACATGGGATAGGATTCCTGCTACAGTAAGACCTTCCCCATAATATGCATTTCTCTATTATTTAAAGGCTCTTAATAGTGACATTTTAGTAATGATACAATCCATGGGAGGTACCACTTTACTAGATGCATTTGATATCATAGTGAGGGTAGAAAATAGTCTTATCCAGGCTAGTAAGATTGCACCTAGACTACCAATTCCTATTTTCCCAAAAATTTAGCCTTCTATGCCTCTGTAGATACCACCTTTTGCTTTTGTACCTACTGTTATAGTAGTACCAGTTGCTGTTAATCAAGATAAGGCTGTCCCAACCCAATCTCAAGAATTGCAAGAGATTAAAAATAGTCGACAAAATATTGAAGGCTTACTTTGAAGTCCTTTGGAAATGAGTTAGTAACCATGAAAAGGCAATAGTTCCAAAATAGACAACCATATCAGCCTTAGAATCAAGGTTAGAATCAGTTGTACCAAGCTAACAAATAACATTTTCAAGGAAACAACCAAGGTGCAAGGAAAAATGTTAACCCAAGGTTATTTCAAGCATATAATCCACCTCCAATAAGTTCAATCAAAGATCTTGTTCCAGTCCAGAATAACCTTGCAGCTAAGTATGAGTGGTGTTTTCTGTGCAATTAGCCCCACAATCAAGCTACATGTTCAAATGGGGTTATCAATCAAGCATTGATGGTGCATAACTCCTCAAATATGCAAAGTGTGCCTAATGAGGAGCATCCACAATAATAGAATCTCCCTCCAAGTGATACAACTCTCTTGAACTAGCAAGGAGAGGAATTTTGTGGAGTGCATAGGGATGATTCTCTAGTTGTAGCTAATACAAGAGCCAAAAAGAGGGATTTTGAGATTGAAAAATCAACATACAAAGAAAAGGAAGCTATTGGACCATCCACCTCTCAAGTGCCATGCATACTGCAAAGGAACACACAAGGTGCTACAAAGGAGTAGCCTCACTTGCAAGCAGATCCTACTATTGCAAGGAATCATCAAACATTAAATTATGCCTTTAACATTGTTGAACACATGAAGAAAGTGAACGTGTCTATGTCAATGTGGGATTCCTTATCTATCCTAGGCCAAAAAGACTTGTTACAATTTGCTTTGACTGATTCAAATGTTTCAAGTGATGCATCGGTAGGTCAAGCTAAGGTTGTTTTCAAAAATGCACCTCAAGACAATAATAAAAAATTAGGTAAAGATATCAAACCCCCCATTTTATGTGACTTTTATAATAGGGGATAAATTAGTCCATAATTGCATGGTAGATAGTGGGGCAAGAAGTTCTATCATGCCCAAACAAATACTTGATAGGTTGGATCTACAATATCAACCTCTTGAAAAGGGTGTAGTCCAGCTTGATGGGTTAGCCGTTAACACCGTAGGTGTCATTAAGGATTTAAGTCTTACAATTCATGCTTTCCCAAACTTTTCTATTCCCCAAGATATATTTTTTATTGATTTTCCACCATATTTTGCCTTGTGCTTGTTAAGGGATTTCACTGCCAAGATAGGGGGTTATTTGTCTTTAGATTGGTCCCACATGTTGTTTAGGACTAGATATGGGACAAAAGTGACTATAAAGTCTAAGTTAATATCCAATGACCACATTGAGCCTTATATACCAAGCCTTGTCAATGCCAATTGTGCTATTTTTGATGATAAAGAGCTTGCTGCTGCTCAAGAATTGCAGGTTGAAAGTCTACTAGGCATACTTTTAAATGAATGGGAAACATAAAATATTGAGGATAATCCAAATGATAATATTAAAGAAGCTGGTTTGGGGGTATATGTGTTACATGAACCTAAAACAGTGCTGCCAAACCTTGAAAAGAAGGCAGAACAATAGCTAGGATAATAGGATGAAGTGTGGAAGATGTACTTTGATGACTCTAGAAGTAGGAATGGAGCTAGTGGGGGTGAAATGCTTGTGTCCCCACAAGGTGACAAGTATTATTCTACTTTTAAATTTTCTTTTTCTTGTTCTAACAATACTACTAAATATGAAGGTCTAATTTAGGGCTTGGAATGGGCAAGGAAAAGACAAATAAGATGAATTCAGATATTTGAAGATAGTGAGTTGATAGTCAATTAGGTAAGAGGCTTGAATGTTACTAAAAATGATGTGCTTAAGTATTACAAGCATAGGGTGTGGGTAATGATAGAGGAATTTGATGCTTTTAACCTAATTTCTATTCCTAGGAGTCAGAATAAGCACACAGATAGGTTAGCTGCAATAAGTGCTCAATTTGATATACCTAATGATATTAAGAAAGGAAAAGTGCAGCAATATGTTAAGGTTTTTGTAAAGAATTCTATTCTTGATAATAACATTCATTGGAAAGTATTTGAGAGTGATGAACATGTGTTGAGATTTTTGCTTGAAGAAGATGAGTTTTCAGTGGAAAACCAGGATAAACTTAAGTAGTAATATGATGATCAAATCATTCAGTTAAGAACCAACAAACTGCCTAGGGGTCTAGTTACTTTAGAATCCATCTTCAACACTGATGATTAGCCCAAAAAGAGAAAAATCAACATGAAAGTCAAGGAGGAACATTATGAAGAGCTTGAGATATTTAAAGGTAAGCTCCTTAAAATTGGAAAAATGTGTTCACAAGCAAATAGGTAAGCTTTTGTTGCTCTTTGTCAAGAATTTCAAGATGTTTTTGCATGGGAATACATAGATTTAAAGGGATTTGATCCCCATATTTCCCAACATACCATAGAATTAGAGCCAAATGCAAAGCCTGTTAGGCAGAAACAAAGGCCTTTAAATACAAAACTTGAGCCCCTTATGATAAAGGAATTGACCAAGTTGATTGAGGGAGACATTATTTTCCCAATCAAGCATACCTTGTGGGTCTCTAACCTTGTACCGGTTAGAAATAAAAATGGAGAAATTAGGCTCTATGTAGAATTTAGAGACCTTAATAGAGCCTCATTGAAAGATAATTATCCGCTACCCTCTATGGAGAAAATCCTTCAAGTAGTTGCTGGTTCAAAAATATTTTCCTTACTTGATGGTTATTCTAGTTATAACCAGGTATTAGTCAAAGAAGAGGACCAATACAAGACTATTTTTACCACAAAGTGGGGCACCGTGGCCTATAAAAGAATGCCATTTGGTTTGTCTAAAGTTGGTGCCACCTTTCTGAGGGCCATGGACATGGAATTTCAGGGGTTGATTCATAAATTAGTGCTCATATATCTTGATGACATAACATTTTTTTTCTAAAAATGCAGATCAACATTTTTCCCATCTAAGACAAGTGTTTGAGAAGTGTAGGGAGTTTGGCATATCCCTTAACCCCAAAAAGTACATTTTTTCTGTTCATGAAGGCAAGTTTTTAGGACACATAGTGTCAAAATAGGGGGTCACCATTGATCCTGAAAGAGTGAAAGCCATCTTAGAGCTTCCTTTACCCAATCAAAAAAGAGGGCCGCAAAGCTTTCTTGGAAAAGTATATTTTTTAAGAAGGTTTATTCCATATGTTGCAAATCTTTTGAAGCCATTAACTGTTATGTTAAAGAAAAATGCAAGTTTCAACTGGACCAGAGAGGGCAAGAACAATTTTGAAGCTATTAAGGAAGCCTTATCAGCAGCTCCTACTCTGGTAAATCTAAAATTTTCAAAAGACTTTATTCTGTATGCTTTTGGTAGCATGGATACCATTTCTACAATGTTGGTACAAAAACAATGATGGTTTAGAAAAACCCATTGCCTTTTTTAGTCAAGGTTTAGAGGATTATGAATAGAGGTATACTTTTGTCGAGAAGCATGTACTTGCTATTATCAGAAGTTTAAAAAAGTTTAATCCTTTGATTTCTAATAATAAGATACATTTAATGGTTGCTCACCCTAGTGTGAAAGAGTTTCTATTAAGCAAGGACCTGAATGAAAAGAGGTATGAGTGGATTACAAAGGTAATGGAGTATGATATTTACATAAAGATAATCAACATTGTGAGGGGAAAAGGGCTATGTGAATAGCTAGCCATAGGATCTAGAAGTGAGGAAAAAATATTAGAGTCTATTTTGGTCACTAATGATGACCCTTAGAATGCTGCACCGACATTGGGTGCAAGTTGGCTACGTGATATGACTCATTTCTTGCAAACTAGTGAGTGTCCACCAGGTTTAGATAAGGCCAAAAGGAGATATTTTAAATTGCAGTCCAGCCCCTATGTGTTGGTTGATAGTGTTCTTTTCAGAAAAGACCTTAATAGTGTGTTGTTAAGGTGTATTGATCATGATCAAGTGGATAAAGTGCTTCATGAGTTCCATGATGGAATTACTGGGGGTCATTTTTCCCCATGAACTTCTGCATGGAAGATAATGAGAGTTGGATATTATTGGCCAAGCTTGTTTAAGGATGCCCATGCTTGGGCAAGGAAATGTGTGAAATGTGCCATTTTTGCAGGAAAAGAGAGGCTGCTAGCTTTACCCTTGCAACCAATTTAGGTGGAACAAACCTTAATGAGATGGGGCATTGATTTCATAGGTTCCAACAACCCGCCTTCTAGTGTAGGACATAGGTGGGTACTTACAACAACTGACTATTTACAAGATGGACTAAAGTAGTGGCTTTAAAAGAAGCCAATGAAAGCACTATTTTAGACTTTTATGATGATTTAGTAACTAGGTTTGGAGTACTTGAATCAATCATTTTAGATAATGCTTTAGCTTTGTTGGAATCAGAGTAAGTGATTGGGCTATCAAGAATGAAATTAATTTGAATACATCATTAAATTATTACCCACAGGGTAATGGTTTGGCATAATCAACAAACAAGAACTTGATAAGAATTATTAAAAGAATCATGGGGGATAATAAGAGAAATTGGCACACCAAGTTGAAATCTTCCTTATGGGAAGATAGAATAAATCCCAAAAGGTCCATTGGGAACTCCCCATATTTATTGGTTTATGGTAAGGAGGAAAGATTTCCTTTATCTGTGGAGCTTCCTACTCTTGATATTATGCACCAGCTAGAGATGTTTGAGGAAGAGGACCTAATGGCAGTTAGATATGCTCAACTCATGGAGCTAGAAGAGATAAGAGATAAGGCAAATAAGTCCTTGGAAGATCATCAAATCCAAACAAAAAGATTCTTTGATAAGAAAGCAACACCCAGAGTCTTTAGAGAGGTTGATGTTGTGCTCAAATGGGATAAATTGAAAAGTAGGCCATGCAAGCACTCCAAGTTTGACAACATGTGGGGTGGACCATTTGTTATTATAGAATGCAAGGAGCACAATGCATTCCAATTATCAAAGATGGATGGAGAAATTCTACCTATCCCAGTTAATGGGATATATCTCAAATTGTGTTTTGAGGTTTGATATGCATTGTACATGCTAGATTAGGAGTTTTGTTTTCAATAAGTGTTGCTGCACCATAGTGTAGATGCAAGTTTTCAATTCCCCTAAGTGTTGTTCAACATAGTTTGGTAGTTTTCCTTCTAAAGTTTTGGTGTTTGAATAAGTTTCCAAGGTATCATGCAATGATCTAGTGAGTTATAGTATTGTCCAGGACTGTTTTCAAGTTGTGCCAACTTTTAGGTGACTCAGTGCCCAATGTATAAGCTTCAGGAAACTGGTCAAGATGTTTAGTAGGAAAACATATAGCAGATGCCACCAGAAATGTCACCTATTTTTGCTACTAGCCAAAATAGGTAGTGTTGTTTATATTTTACAAGTGAAAAGAGGGTACATTTTAAATCTACTATCACATTCATGTGCATAAATAAAATTAGAAGACTACAATACTACATTTCATTAAGCAAATGCATATAACATAAAAGAGAATGCATAATATTTTTAGAATTGTAGTCTTTATTGATAATATAAAAGTAGGATGTCCCACACAAGCTGTGAGACTAACTGTATGAATGAATATAATGGAAAACATTATACATTTATAGATACAAAAGAAAAAGAATGCACATAAAGTGAAAGGAGACTTGTCATTTCTTGAATGACGAATCCCAGCTGCTCTGTTCTGCATCATCCTTAGTCCCTTACGCTTGTCTTGCTTCTAGTTGATGCTCTCCTTGCTGCTCCTAGGTTCCCTGCATCTGAAATGAAAGTGTTGTTAGAGAAATGAAGGATCACCAGTCAAAATATGTACATACATCTATAAGCATATAATCTAATCCTTATGTGCATTCAAATACCCAAGCATACCATAAATTTATAGGAAAACATGAGAGCGTAATCAAACGCATCTATCATATGATTGTTTTTATCTAACATGTTTGCTTCCTATATAGGTATAGGTGAAATCCTTGTTACTGTTTTGTTCCATTTGATTACAACATGTGGGATAAAATGTGGCTCCCACAAAGGTTGAGCCCAACATGCTATCATTTTGTGTTTTGACTAGATAAGCTTGTTATGTCTTCCATGACATTATGATGCAATCAAAGATGAATTCATCATTCATAGCAGTGAAGTTGATGAATTCACTGATATAAATAATAAATTGATGCTCAATGGAACTATAGTGTCATGAAAGAAAAAATAATGCTACTGATCAAGTACAATGTGCAAATCAAAGATAATGACATCAAGAGCCACAAACAAAGATATTTCAGTCATGGATACAAGATAGTGGTAGTCATAATACCAGAAGAAGCACAATAAGCATGAATCCTCCCAAAGGCAGTAGTGACATTTATAAAGGAGCAAGGGAGAATGGATGTAATTCATTTTAAAATAGGTATCAATACAAGTCAAGCACCTTTTTGGAGTAGTAGCACAAGAGAGCTCACTAACTGAAAATAAGAGGATAGTAGCATGCATGCTTCTAATTGCAAAGACAAAGAGTTCGTGACTGAAGGGTGTTGAGGTCTATAAATGCATAGTGATAGAGCATATAAGAGAAATTTCAAGAATAACATTAAAGGTAGTCTAAAAGGCCTGTACATAATCATGTAAAATGACTAAACATCACAAAGCAAGGAAAATCTATCATATTGAGTCTGCAAAGTTTCAAGTCTAATGATAGTCATACGTGAGTGAATAATGCATGTTTTGGATAGTAGCCTTATTCCAAGAAGGAATCAATGTAGTATGTGAAGACAATGATTTGATATGATAGGGATAAAGGAACAGATCTCAAGGATGTTTCTTTTCACGGCGTAAGGTCTAAAAGATTAATAAAAATTAATTAAGAAATCCATAAAGCCTTTTGTAGTGAATAGACCACATAATAACATGAATATTCATTATAAACAATGATCTTGAGTAGTGACAGTCTTTTTCGCTTATTAATAGTCTCACAGTGCTGCTAGCAAATAACAAAGATCATGGAATCATTGTGGCAATATCCAAGGGTAGACATTTTTAGAAAAAAACATTTGAAGACCAGTGTCATCAACACAAACTACACAAGGTAGTCCAAGAAAGACAGTAAAATGTGACTATAGTGAGCAAGAGTATGTGCAGTGACAATGAGTTAAAGGAAGAGATACACATAAATATGGTGAAAAGAACAATGATAGAAGCACTCCTGAATGATAGTCTTTTGAGCATACAAGGAAGTGAGTAGTCTCAACCAAAACAATGAAAAGAGACAATTTTTTTTCAAGCTAACCATAGATGAAGCTCAACAAGAATAGGAAATTATTAGAATGGCTGAGCCATGTGCTCAAATTGAGCCCTCTCATGAAATATCATTCATGTTATAATCTTGCACAATGGTATCACAACAAAGGTGATTATCTCAGCGAAAGAAAAAATTATCCATGTGTTTTGCAGAGGAATAAAAAATTAACTAAAATAAAGATGTAACCGTGCCTAGATATGGGGTTTTTCTTCCATTTTCTAAGAGAGAAATGCTAGAGGAGAAAACCCTTGCAAAGAAATACATAGCTATTGCCATGGAGTATGGAAAGTCTTTCTCATTTGCTAATGCTAAGTGTGTTATGAAAATAATGAAAAATACATAGGAAAATCTTCATTCTGTCATGATAGAAGGGTTTCTATCTTACAAAATATCAAACCCAAAATGTGGAGAAATGGGGTTGTTGTTTTTAGACTCATTGGAGTTGAGTCTTGAGAGTAAGAAAAGCACAAGTTCTGATAACCCAAAATAGCTACAGGAAATAGAACTTGTAAACCATCGAGCTAGGGTTTCAAATTAAGTGAAACTACATATTTCAATGAAGTACAAAGAAATCCCCAATGGCTATCAAAGAATTTCTATTTACACAAAGGCTGAGCTATGGCCATATTAAAATGAAGAAGATTTGTAGTAAAACAATGGAGGGCTTGGGTTTTAGTAACCCAATAATAGCTTTTGGTACCTATATGAAATGTACAGAGTGTAGAGATAGGGTATCTCTACTAAGAATGCATTTTCTTTGCATACATCAAAACCCATTTGGGGTTTCTAAAGAAAACAAAATATACAAAAAGTGTTAAAATTTCTTCATGCAAATTCATGGAAACAACAAAAAATACAAGGGACTCTTTTATTTGCAAGTAAATGAAACCCTCAAAATTAAAAAAGAAACCCACTTGGAGTTTTCTGGAGATGAACAAATGCAGAAGAAAGAGAGAGGTTCGAGCTTTTGACAAACTTTCAGAAAAAGTGAAATAGAGAGTGTATGGTTGCGGCCTAAAAGAAATAGAACCATGGTTTCTCTTCAAGAAAAGTAAGTAATTTTCAAGTAAATGCGTGGAGAATGTAAAGAAAACATAGGATATGAGAATATATTCATTTCTTTTTGAAAATATGGCTCGATTCAAGCATCTATTTCTTCAGAAGATGAAACTGAGTGACATAAAAATGCTTACCTAAGCATGAAAGGTCATTGTTTCAAAGAAATTACAAGGGAAATCCCCTTTGAGTCTAGAAAATTCACCATTGAAGACTTATGCACAAACCCTAGCCACAACCCCAACTTCCTGAAGACGAGTGTTTCAAAATGAAATCACTTTTGCATTTTTCCTTTGTTTTTGTTTTAGGGTTTTCAAGCCCTAAACTCATATTGACAAAGCTAAGGCATTTTTTCCTTTCATTTTGATTTTTTGTGAATGAATTAATATCCCTGTATAACCTTCTTTCCTATCAATTTCGGTATGCCAAGTGTTTAAGTCTTTCAAAGACTTATGCTTTGCACTTTTTATTTTCCACATAGGCCGAACCTTGGCATTTTTTTTTGCATTTTTGTTATGAAAAAAAATTAGTTAGTTGGTGTTGTTATAAACACCTAACTAATGTTATTTTAAATGCAAAAAATAATGTAACTTTCTTTGGAAATGCCTAAACGGGATGTTGTTGAGTCTTTATGCATTTGCAAGCATATTGGAGGAGGTTGAAGAGGTTAACCAACATGTGCCAAGAATATAGGGGATTGTTTTGACTGAAATTAAAGGCTTTAGAGAGTATATAGGGGTGGTTTTGCATGCCTAAATGCTTGTCATAGTCAATTTTTTCTTTTCCACACTTTGGAGCCTTTTTGGAGAGGATCTAGTTGCTACATTTTTGGCCTTTTGGAGGCATCCGACCCAATTTAGTTTTTTGATCCTATTTTGGTGGGTTTTTGGATGGAGTTGTGAGATATAGTCACTTTGTTGACTCATTTGGAGTTAGTTCTGAATATGCATTTTTGTACTTAGTGAATTTTGGAGTCCTTTGTCAGATTGGAGCACACTTTGTAACTCAGTGTTGGATAGAAATACATTGAGAACCTTGCATACAATTGGTATGAGATATTGCCTACTTATTCTCTGCATTATTGTGGATTCCTAAGTGATTGATCAAGTTATTTGTGAGGTATTGATTATTTGTTTTTAACTTTACCTCATGTTTCTTGATACCTTTATGTAGAAAGTGTGTCAATGCAGGTTGCAACTTTTGTCTGGAAGTGAAAAATAACTTTTAGCTATGAAGATATCTTCCTACTAGAAGTTTGAGTTCTAGGACCTTTTTGTGAAATATTTATGCAAATACATATAGTAATAGGTTGTGAATCTTTATTTTTGGTTATTGCAGCCAAGTGTATAAAATTATGAGTTTCATAGTCCTTTTTAGTTTGGTGTATCACCCTTATTTTCAATTTTTAGTTTTAAGTTATGTATTTCTTTCTACCCTTTTCCCTATGAAATCAATAGAGTAGAGTAGCTTTAGGTGATAACCAACTAGGAGCCAACCTTATCTGGAGATTCACTCCAATTTCTAGGTGACACACAACCTACGAGTGATTCCATGTTTCTCTAAAGTGCTAAGTTCTACAACTTAGCTAGTGTTAACACAAACCAATTACCACTACACCAAAAGCCTAAGCTATCAGTAAGGGTGACATTGGAAAGGTTTAAGGGGTACCAACGAGGGTTGAGGGTCCCGTGTGACAATAATTTACCCCCCATTCGAGAGGTTGATAAAATTGGTGACTTCGCTGGGGAGGGTTCAACTCCCACTCTTGACACTTTCTATCTCGTAGTCGACTGTGTTTTTTGACCTCTTGACTGGGGGAATAAATTTTTGTCACGTGGGACCCTCAACCCTCATCGATACCCCTTAAACCTCTATGATATTTCCCTCACTGACAACTTAGGATTTTGGTGTAGTGGTAGTTGGTCTATGTTAACATTAAGATAGATCTATCATAGCCAAGACTTATTGATCTTGTAAGAAGACCAAACTTTGAGTGGAGAATTTCAGTTCAAGAAAGACTGTCAAATTAGCTATATAAATTTATTAAATATGCAAGACCTCCATCCCTCCATCTAGATGAAGAATTTTCATCAGACCTAGTAGTGACAACTATTATTCATCAACAACTTGGTTGGGAATCTTATTTCACAATCAATTTTAGGAAAAATGATGATAATATAGACTAAAATTTGGAACATCATTTTCAAATCACTACTTTATGGAGAACCATCAATGTTGAAGAACTATTTAATGAAGCCATCCTAAAAGTATGGTGGGACGAAAAAAAAAATATTTTGGAATTGTAGTGTTGTAAATTGTCACCCTCGAGAATTTCACACTATGTTTTTCTCCCTCTTAAGTTATTGGACCCAATTGAACACTTAATTTCCTAAATTATGCGTTCCATAACTTATTTTAAATATTTTTTGACAATTTGCAAGCATAAAACAAATGATCTCACTTAATACTTTACCCTCAACTCCTTAAACTTTAAAAATAGGCCTGACATTGGCACCTAGGGCACCTATGTCCCCCTATTTTAGCTCCAAATTTAAATATGTCGATGTTGGAATTTTATCATTTGAAATTCAAATATCTAAAGTCGACTGTCAGGATTTAATTTTTGGGAAATTAGAATAATTTCCTATAAATACCTAGTTATTGCATTATTTAAAATTTATCTAGCAAGTTGGAGAACTTATGAGCAAGAATTATTGTCAAAAGCATTATCATGCAAGTCAAGAGAAACCATTAAAGGATTTATTGCAGCAATTCAAGATCCAAACATCATGTATGTGAATGTGTTCATGTTTTCAAATTGTTTGCGAGATCTAACCCTTGTAGGTCTTCAAGCAATTCAAGAAAGATCCAAGCCTTGAGGAGATGTGTGAGACTTTAGTCCTTCAAGGAGGCCATTTAAGGTTTTGTGCTCTCAGTCAATATTTTAACCCTCTCTCTTATCTCATCTATTTGAGGCACTATGAATAACAACTAAAGGATTTCTTCATTGCATTTTTTTTGGTCTTCCTTATCATATCGAGAGGGTTTGTTGAATATGCAATGTCATCATCACATAATAGTGATTGCACCTCCCTATGGATGCTCTCCTCTACTACTGGTGCCTTTCCCCAATCAGCCAACTGCAACAAGAATATTAAAACATTATCGAAATTAACCCAATAAACTCATGAAAAAAACATAATAATAAAACATTTTTCTCATATCTAATTTGTACAATTATAATGAGCTAAACCTGTCGGGTAGAAGTGCCTAAAGATGCATCATGATCTATGCTCTGGGCTAGAGCCTTCCTCGTATGATCAATGTCCCCCTGTGACAAAAATTAAATATAAAAAAACATTACTGAAATGAAACCAATAGATTTACGAAAAAAAACATAATAATAAAATGGTATATTGGAGTCATTAATTGGAGGTTGGGTAAAATGGTATATAGTACATACCACCCCCATAGTAACTATGTTTTTATCTAAGTGATTCAAATTGTAATCGATTATCAACTCTTCCGCTGTAGTTATTGATTTTATCACACATACGAATAAATGGTTTCCCTCACGTGCCTCGAATATGCAATTGGGTTGCTTATTTGTTGACCCAAGTTGTGTACTATTTATAAACCCTGTAATATTCCCTGATGCTTTTGTCCTTCCGTCAATGTACATAGCCACTCCTTTATTTTGATCCTTATCTTTTAGCTATATATAATTTTCTGACAGTGCATACCTACGCATACTTCATGTATATCAAACTACTTGCATCAAATCTTTGTAACTGTAATAGGGTCCAACATACTCCATCAATTTAGTAACTTTTTCATAGTAGATCTTTATGTCGTCCATGAAAAATAGGCCCAAACCATGTAATGACGATGGTGCTATGTGATATATCCTCTCGTTGACACAAAAATCAATGTTTATTGGAGGAAGTTCCTTGGGTAGCCATTGTTTCCATAGATGTTTGTACCTCAAGGGAACCTCGATGTCACCTATGCTCTCATCATCATAAGAACATGACCCCCCTTTAGCAAGAAAAATTTCCATGCATTTATGGAATTTTCTTCTAATCTTTTGACCTCTAGTTGATCTCCCTCTTTTAGACCTACTACATGTCTCACTTTCCTCTTCTCTTCCTAAATTTCCATCGCTTGAGGAAGACAGATCTGACAAATACCTATTTGGTGGTAGCTGCACTCATAAGGATGTTGGATGAAGTTCTTTCATGGTGATGTGATCCCAAGGTGACATTATGATTAATCTATCATTTCATTGCTAGAATTTGACAGGTTATAAGGTAATCAAGTCTTGATAGATTGCAAGTTATTGTTACTCCATCCAAATGTGTCCATCACAAATCAAATCTACTTAATGTTTTAACTCCCAAACTTTGTAACAAGTGTTAAATGTGACTATGGTCCACCAGTTACACAACCAAGGCCTCAAATGTATTCTATAATTGTAATCAAATAATTTTTCTCTTCATTCAAGTAAATAAAATTGAAGGGAAACACCACCAAGTGGTTTATTGGACACCTACATGACTAAAAATAGAAAAAAAATTACATTTAATTTCCATATGTCTAAGTGGTTAACGGGGAGGGAGTGTGTACTAGGCCTGGTTAAGTCATCATAAGTTTATGCTTTGGCAATAAAAATTGTTGAAGTCATCTTAAATCTTCCTATGTCTAATTGCTAGGAGACTTTTGGTATGTTTTAAGGTAGGATGAGTGGTTGCATTAATGTTCTAGTTCTCTATGACAAGGTTTCAACATCTTCAAATAGTGAAAGTTAGTGCTCATAGTCATTTGAAACAACAACATTTTGATTATGTATGATGGTAGGATTTGATAACTTACAAGAATTGGCTACCCAACAAAATTAAAGTTAAAAGAAACTTTTTTAGTTTAAAGGGTTAGCACTTTCTTTCATATTTGCATATTGGTTTGATGCTTCAAATGATGTATTTATTATCCCACTTCTATCATATTGTATTCCCATCCCATTTCAATTTTTTCAATTGTTGGAGGAGTTGATACCAAAATTTCATATCAAATACCACATTCTTGAAGCAATTTTATGTGTTTTTACTATTTTTCTGAAGTTATTTTGTGTTGTATGGATCCGTAAAAGCTTGAAATGCTATGAGATCATTGGTGTAGATAAATATATGTGTTCCATTTCATTTTCATTTTTTTTGAAGTTCTAAATCATTGTTTTGTGGGAGAAAACAATCAAATACAAGGACTGCCCTATTTTGCATGTGTAAGTTTTTGAGGGCTAAATAGAAATGACATCCACCAATCCACCCACTGTCTTTGAAATATAACTTGGTGGAATGGTGTGCAACATGGTATGATAGAGGTTCATTGCATTTAGGGGTCTATTAAAGCAAGAAACTTGGCATTGAATTGATGCCCTAGGGCTGACGGGGGCAATTTTCTTGTGAATTTGTGGTTGTTAAGTCATGGTTTATCAATTTGATGGATATCTTGGTAGAGTCATGATGAAACTATTTGATGGTCCAATCTCTACTTCAAAACATAAATATCTCTAACAACTCTAAGAGCTATAATGGGATGGTATTAAAGGAACCTTCATATGAAGGATCTTCTAATGAAGGACCTTTGAATTAAGGTATTCATTTGAAGGTCGTTCATGCAAAGGATCCTTTTATAAAGCATTTTGGACATGACATATTTAAAATAAAAAATACCTTTATTTGAAAGTCTTGACATGGCATCATTTTTGAATGAAGGTTCTTCATTCAAAGGTCATGATGACATCACCTTCAAATGAAGGTTCTTCATTCAACTAGTATTTTGTAATTTTGAAATTTTAGGATTATTTTTTTGCCTCATCCCACAAGTGGGACACACTATTGTGCAATCACTCATTAACAAAGAGATGAATGTGTGATAATAATTTAGGGTTAAAAATAAATCCATTTGAGCCTTTTATAAATGAAAGGACATTTGATGCAATCATATGCCTTGTCAAAGTTTTAACTTAATAGTAAGGGAATCATGAGTAGTTTGTTGGGCCCATTCAACAATCTCTGATGCAAGGGTTGAATTTTCTAGAATGTATCTACTATCAAGAAATCCAATTTGTTTACTTGTATGACTATATCTCAAGCAATAGGTTTAATTGTGATGGCAATGATATTGACAAAGATTTTGTAATCTAGGTGTTGAGAAGCATAATTGGCCACCATCTTAGGAAAGATTCTTCATTCTCACTTTTAGGTGCTAAAATTTAACAATACCTTGATTGATGAAAGAGCCCAAAGAGCCTTTCTACATGGTATCCAAGTACACATAGTAGCAGTCTTCTCTTATACGGTTGGACATGATTTAAAGAAATTAGCTAGGAATTATTCATTTAACCTAAGGTTTTCTCATAATGCCATCATTGGAAAAGTATGATCAAATTCTTCTATTATGAAGAATTGGTCTATGTGCCTCTAGTAATCACTATAAATGCTTGTAAGGATAAAATGACTAATTGAATCAGTTAGGAGAGAATCAACTTTGAGTTATTCAAAGATTATATTCCTCTATTCATAATTTTTAAGGGTTGTGTGTGGAGGAGGTTATCACTACCAAGAAGGGAGGAGACCTTTCCTTGCATATGTTTGTGGTGGAGGTATTAAAGAAGAATTGTATGCTTCTATTTCCATTCATTAGATCTAGCTTAGCCTAGCATACACTTGGGCTCCTTTTCCCCTATAAAATTCCATTTGTTTGAGTTTATGTTATGTAAGCATAATTCCATGCTATGTTGAAATATAAGAGGTGGAGGAGGCCAAAAGGAAATAACCCCTTTTTAGTTGTACCTTCAAAAATTTTCTTATTGTTTTATGTTTTTAGCAACTTTGTGGACATAAGATTTGAGGTAGGTCATACAACAAAGAATAACATGTTCCCACCAACAAATTGAACCTCGAAAGTTAGTGGGACTTAATTATGAGTTCTAGATGAGAATGATGACAATGTCAATATTTTTGGAGGAGGTGGGAGGCATTAAGCTTAACGTGGAGGATGTTGGGGGTAACTAGGTGGTCAAATAGCTAGATTGACATGAGCTCACATGAAGAATCAATAAGAAAAGGCAACTATAATTTCAAGTTGTGCAAGATGATTGAAAGGGGAGGGACAAACATAAAGATTGGAGGAAAAATAAAGATAAAGTGGTCAAATTCACTAAGCTTGTAGAGAGGGCTAAGTCTACAATTGCTTCAGACTCATGCAATGAAGGTTATGTGTGATGAAATCCTAGACCTCAACCAAGATGTGGGTAGATTATGGGAGTTTTTCCAAGACCTGAGGCTGGTCGATAAAAATGTGAAAGACTAAGCTATTTTATTTTTTCTGTCTTATCTTATACCATTTTACGAGAATGGGGGTGCCAATGTATGAGAAGATCTTTGGAAACTAGGAATGAAAATTGCAGGTTAAAGAGAATGGGGGTGCCAAACTTACAATAATCATTGTCCCTTGGTTGTCGATTTTCCCTTAGTACCCTTAACCTCGTCCTCGACACTGGCATTGACCTTGTTTTCACTCCTCCAAACTCTTCGTCGGCGCTGGTATTGACCTTGATTTCACTCAAAAATCTTCGTCGGTGCTGGTATTGACCTTGTTTTAACTCCAAACTCGTCCTTGGCACTGGTATTGACCTTTTTTTCACTCCTCGAAACTCTTCCTCGGCACTGGTATTGACCTTTCACTTCTCCAATTTGACGAGCTACAACCTGGTTTTGTTAGGTTTTAGAGTATGTTAATTAAATTGAAAATTATGGTGCCATTTAGCTAGGTTTTAATATTCTACAATATAGTTAAGTATATATTAGCTATATTTTACATAATAAATAATATAATTATTTGACTTTTTATAATTATATATTATATTCTTTAACAAAATTATTAAATACATATAAAATTGTTATAATTAATAATTAATAATAAGTATATTTTTATATAATACAAAATATAATTAATATAATATATATTTAATATAATAGTAATATTAGATTAAATCATATATAATATAATTATATTTATTATTATATAGTACTATATATAGGCTTTTACCCAATATTTTAGAGGATTTTACCATTACACTACAGATGGTTTACCATTAAATGGCAATTGAAACTTGTTTTCCAACGACACAATAGTGGTTTCTAGGCATGAGATTTGTTTCAAGCTCAAATCTCACAATATATGTAGCCTATTAGCTAATACAAAGGGAGATAGAAACTAAAAAGATAGAGAATGAGAGAAAGAGATGAACTTCGATAGATAGGGAGAGAGAGAGAGAGGGGGGGAGTTATGCTCAAGGTAGCATGCCATTTGATTAAAGATATGATAATTCTCCTTTATGACCTCTTCAATGTACCCATTGCACACTTAAGGAGACAAAGATAAATATAGGGAAGAAAATATAAAGAGAGAGGGAGATAATGAGAAACAAAAAAATAGAAAGGGAGACAAAGAGATAGAGAGAGGTAGAGAGATAAAGAGATAAGGATGAATAGATAGAGATATAGGGAGGATGATTGATATATCTCTCCCTATCACTCTCTATCTCTCTATATATCCCACTATCTATGTCACTCACTCTTCCCACCTCTATCTATTGAGCTATCTCTCCCTTTCTCCCATTTCTCTCTCATTCACTCCATCTCTCCCTCCATCTCTCCTACTCTATATCTCTATCTCTATTTCTCTCTTTTTATCTCCCTCTCACTCCTCTCTCTATCTCTTTCTATCCATATCTTTCTCTATCTCTATCACAATCTCTCTATCTCTTTCACCATCCCCCTCTATCTCTCTATATCACCCCCTTTCTATATCTCTCCCTCTCCCTCTATATATATTGAGGTATCTCTTCCTCTCCCTTATCTTCTTCTCTCTCTCCCTTTCTACATATTGCTCTCCCTCTCCCCCTTCTTTCTCTCCCTTTTCTACCTATCTATCTCCCTCTCTTCCTCTTCAACCTATCTCTTCCTCTCTTCTCTCTCTTCCTCTTCAACCTCTCTCCCTCTCTCTCCATCTTCTCTATCTCTTCTCCTCTACCTATCTATATCCATTTCTATCCCTCCCCCTCTCTATCTCTCACCATCTCTCCCTCCCTATCCCACCTATCCATCGAATCTCTATCTCCACCTCTCTTCCTTTCTCTTCCCATATATCTCCATTTCTCTTTATCTTCCCATATATCTCCATCTCTATCTCTTTCTCTCCCCATCTATCTCTATCTCCCCATTTATTAAATAAGAAGCTCCATGCAAGCATACAATAATATATGTTGGTAAAACTATAATAGTGTTTTATTAAACTATAAGTAACACTTAATCTTTCTAATGTCAAGCCTTCTTATAAAAATAGTGTTTTATTAAACTATAAGTAGATTATTGTCACCACTCTTCATTCCACATGAAATGCCAAATGTAGAAATTGTTTTGTTGCTTTTGTCAAGTTTCATTAACCAAGCTATTTAGTGGGTTGAATAAAGTTGTGTTATGGCCCTTGGTCTCTTTAAAATAATTAGACAATATTAGGGAGATCAGGAAGGGGAGAAAACAAACTCCTTCAAAATAGGGGTAGTTGTGGGTTTATTGGTTTTCTTTGTATACTATATACTTAGTTCCTCTAGGATAAATAAGTCACTATGGAAATGAAAGTGTTTGATTATCTACCTAATATTGTTTTATGTTTTTGAAATGGAAGAGATCTACAACTCTATAGAAATTGCTATATGCTAATGGTCAAATTATTAGACTATTTAGATCATTTTCTTAGTTGTGTATCCTAACTAATATAGAGTAAGCTTTTTCATTTTAATTGACTGCTACGCAATAGTTTATGTGTTGAAAGAATTGTTTCCATTCTTTGTAGTTTTTACATTGGAAGACAAATCATATTGAATTTCACACCAATATACTTCTTTCATAAAGATATTTGTTTGATTTTTCCTTGTTACTTTCATCTTAAAATTTTAAAAAATGTATTCTATAATATAGAATTATTTTCAAATTGGGACAAAAAGGATTCTAAGAGATATATTTAATTATAAATTTTACAACATACCTTTAAGAGGCTTCCAAAAAGTTTAGAATGACCAATTTAAACAATAAAAAAAACTCTCAAAGCCTGGCAAACAATAGAAGTTAGATTTCACACTTTGACTCGAATCCTTGTAACAGTGCAAACCTAGTTTTTTCCCAATAACTCAAAACTTTCCCAAAACACCAAAGAAACCCTTGATGGTTTTAGACACCCATTTTGGAGTTATTAAACATACTTCAAGGGAAAGTACAAGTCCTTTGGACCAAATCACCAAAATCACCCTTTCTAGGTTGTGCTGATTGGGCCTATTTTACAAAGTAACTAGCCTTTAAAATTGTCATATGCCCATGAAACCTTGGGGCAGCAATTTTTATGCCTTTATTGGAACTGTAAAATTTTAAAAATTTTACAGTTATTTTGCACTCGTTGATTCCCTAAAGAAAACCTTACCTTGAGTATAATCCATCATAGTCACATATGATCACATCATTCTTGACCATTTGATATCATGAAAAACCTCCAAAATCTAGTATTCAAATAACCCATATCTACAAGAATTTGTGCAGGTCTCTCCAATTCATAAATCATTATATTCTCATTTTCAACATATTGATGAAAGAACAGAAATGTCACACTAATTGGATTACATAAGAAGATAGAAATTAGGATGACATGGTCCATGGTCTCACCGGTAAAGAAATTCGTTGGCAAGACAAGTTCCATCGGGGTGATATGAAAAGGTCATATCGAGCATATAGGACTCATCGATAAAGTTCCATTGGAAAGAAACATGTCTTGTCTCACTGATCAAAGCACAAGGAGTTGTATCAGCCAGACCAATGCCATCGGAGTAAGATCCCTGAGTCAGCCCAAGTGCATTTGTCTTGTCGATGAAATATCATCAGCAAAACACTCATCTTGTCTTGCCAACAAAACAAAGAAAAATGCTATTGAAATGAGTTCAAAATGTCCTCCTGACCCACTATGTCACACTGATAAGATTGCATTGGTAGGAGTCTTAGAGACATACTTGAGATTGAAGGAATAATAATCGGGGAGACTTATAACATCGAAAAAATTACTGAATGTCTTAGCGATACACCATGTCTTTCCAATGAAGACACAAACATATCAAGATAGTTGTCAGGGTGAATCTTGACAACATTTATATGAATCAGATGGATAAATTATGTGATATCAGCATAATGCCTCCCAAACCAAAAGAATTTTTAATGAACGTTAGTCAAACTTGAATAAACGGATCACCCAAAGTTTGAATTTTCTTGCCGATAGAACATTTGATGTGACAATGGGTAAATTCAAAGATCAGCTACACTCGTGTTCAAAGCCATATCAACAAGAGATGGTGTAGGTCTCTCCGATTCATAAATCATTATATTTTCCAGCATATTGGCAAAAGGTCGGGAATGTCATACCAATCAAATTTCATAAAAGGATGCACATTGAAAAGATATAATTCATGGTCTCACTGATGAATAAGTTACATTGGCAGGAGTTTTGGTAACATACTTGAGATCAAAGTAACAATCATTGGGGAGACTCACAACGTCAAGAAAACTAGAGAATATCTAGTCATACATGATCTCTTGCCGATAAAGATACAAATGAATTAAAATAATTTTCGGGGTGACTCTGGGCGATATCTATATAAACTAAATGGATAAATTCTGTATTGGTGAAAAGGATGTGATGTATTTTTGATCAAAAGGAGGATCAGTGAATGTTGGTTAAGCCTGAAATAAAAGGATCACCTTAGGTTTGAAATGTCTTGATGATATAATCACATGAAGTGACAGTGAGAAATTTGAAAATCTGCTACACTTGTACTTAAGCTAAGACATTAATGGCGCCACAAAGCATAAGTAATTTCATGAATTGAAGGGAATTGATTGAAGACGTTGTTGTGGAATTGGTAGTAGAGGAAGCAAAGGGGAAAAATGAAGGGCCATGATATTTCTTCTGTTCAAATATTTCAAGCGAAATACAGTAAGTTCTTTGTACTCTAAAATTTGCAATTTTGAAAAGATAAAATGGAAGCTACCAGCTCAAGAAAATTAAAGGGTAGGAAACATGGGGAAAGTAGTCACCCTAAAGGAAAAAAATAGAAGATTGAGTTTGAAGTTGAGCTAGAGGGCACTGAGAGAAAATTAAATCAAGATCTTATTGATCAATTACCTAGCTCTGGACCCAAATCTAGATAATCTGCACAACTTAGGGAAGAAGTAGATAAATTGGATGATAAATGTAAGCACATAGGTGATATTTGGACCTCAATAAGAGGTTATGAGCTGTTCAGTTTTCATTATCATCGAAGGAATTGTTTCGAACTAGTATGTAATCCATAGAATCTTAACCTAGGGAAGCTTGTTTTCACTAATGTGTTCATTAATGTAGAATTGCTAAAGTTGTTAGCTACCCATTATAATTCAAAGCTTAAAGCCATTTGTGACCCACCTGGGAAACCATTTGTGCATGTATTAGAAGATGAAATAGATTAGGTTTTCAAATTGGAAGGGGTATGTAATGAAAAAATTATATGTGAAGAATTAGAGAAGGAATTCTGGAGGATGGTCACAAATTATAAGGGTTGGAGGCTACCATTACACAAAACTAAACATGGTGGAAAACCAGTTCCGCTAGAAGATAGTGATGGACCCCCATTCCATGTTGACTTATTTGAGCCCTATATGAGATACACCTATTTTTCGGTAGGTCAAGTGTTGGGAATGGAAGTACCTGAATACATGTCAATTGTTCCCATGGTGATTTCGGAAAATATTCAATGTCACAACTCCAGGCCTTTTGACTATACCTCATATATTTTCAAAGGTCTTCATTCAGGATTCATGGCAATAAAGAATGGAGCCCCTATTTTATATCTTAAGTTTTATTCACTATTAATGCACATAGTGTTATATTTTGGACAAGAGTTAGGGATGTTGCTTGAGGAACTGAGGGTTTCACAGTTCAACAAGGAAAGTTATTGCCCGTTCAGTTATGGACTGCTATCTAGGATAGCAGGTTTGCTAATTCTTGTTTTGTGCATTTTGAGGAATATTTTGTAAAACTATTGTATAAATTCTACAATCATCCATGTGCCTATTCTTCGTCGGAAGAAATAAAGAGGTTTCGTAGACCTAAGGATTTTAATGGGCCAATTAATCACAACTAGGGAGATTGGTATTGTTTGGAGGATGCTACTATGATTAGAGTGTATGGATTTGAGGATACCCCATTTATTCTACCGAAAATAGTTCTAGAAAGGATTACCTATTTAGAAATTATTAGGAAAATGGACTTTTCTAGTGTTATGAACTTGAGCTCTTTTGGAAAGCAAGCTTTTATGCCTAGTACACTATGATTTGGTGATTTTACTGTGTTGGCAAAGGAAGGATATGATCTGATTCTTGACAAGTTATTACAATACAACATGAAAAAAGGACCACCAAGAAAGAACTTTGACTTGGAAGGATACATTAATTCTACTAAATAAAAGATAAAATTTGGAGGGTATAATCATGTACCTTATCAGTTTGATGATATGATTAGGAACTTAGAATTAGAAGAAGTAGAAAGAGTGGTTGAAGAATATAACCAAGGAATGCAGGATATAGAATTGCTATCTTCTGGAGAGGAGGAATTTGGAGATGATATGCCACAAAGCCCACCCAATAAGATTTCTAGATTGAGGACCTAGGACTACAAATGCCTTGCCAGAGAATTGGGTACTGAAGAAAGCCTAGACACAGACACAAGACAAATGGAATACAAATCATTTGTGGTAGATACTAAAATTTTAAATTCTCCAGAGTTTAGGGCTTTCTTGTCTAAATAGAAAGTAAAAGCAATAAGAGAAATAGTTGAAAATATCACACCAAGTAGTGAGGAGCAGTTATTAAATGTTTTGAAATTGAGTGTGGAAAGAGAGATGGCGGGTATGACCCATGAGAAAGGAAGGAAAATGTTAGAAGATGCTAGTGTTATGATCTTTTTGGGGTTGGATCTCACTTCTGCATTGGTTTTTGAAAATTTTCTGAAGAATAATAATGCCACACATAAGCTCAACCCTGAGGGGGTGACAAAAGTATATGCAGGGTCTAAATATAATCCAGATGAAGGGTCATTAATGATTTGGGCCTTGTATCCACCTCACAGAAAATTAGTTGTTATTGATACTGAGAAATCATTTGGGCATGTTATGACTCTAAAGATTGGAGAGGTTGATCCTATGGCAACAATAGAAATTGGGATAAAAATAGCAAAACTAAACAAGGCCCAGATACAAATGTTGATCAAAGAAAAAGAAATGTACAAGATGAACAATGAGAAAATGTTGAGAGAAAATGACCGCCTGAAAGATATGCTGGGAGTCACAATGGGATCAACTAAGTTGTTAACTCATGGTGAAAGTTCACAGACAAAGGATCAGTGGGAAGGAACAAGTGCTTATTCTCAAGGGAAATATGATGCACTTGTAGCAGTAATTAAAAAGAGACAAGCCAACCTAATGACTTGGTTGAGTAAGCTCAGGGGAACACATTCACACAATTTTACTACAGTATAGGAACATAAGAGGATAGATGGTAGGATCCAAGAGAAGCTCCAAGAAATAAACCAAAGGGATGCTCCTAACAGTGTGGCAATCGACACTACAAATCATCTTATAAGAAAACACAAATATTTTCTTGAAGAATTACAGGGGGATGCACAAGGACTAATCGATGCTACTAAACAAGGATTCACTGCATTCTTTGATGATGGAGGAAGGTTGAAGGAAGAAACTAGGTGGAATGGTGAATGTGAATCTACATTGCAGGAGATCTTGAAGAAGGCTATTGAGAAAGATACAACATTGGATGAAGCATGCAAACAAAATGAGAAGATGGTGAAAATGGAGATCACAATTTGGAATGCGGTAGGAGATACAGATATGCATGAGCATCAGGACTACTTGGATCACTTATCAAATATTCACTTGTGGCTAAACAAAGCTTAATCACTTGTTTTAATTTATTGTTGTTAAACAAAAGAAATTTCTGAAAGGACGTTTCCTTTCAAGCATTTGATGTATAAGTATCCATTTTTTGATATCAAAAGGACATAGGATGAATATGAGAAATATATGATAGATTGTTTTCAATGATGTTCACATTACAAGAGACTTGGATGCATGTTTGAAACTCTGAAGGAATCAATGGAAGTTAT
This sequence comes from Sequoia sempervirens, assembly GCA_007258455.2. Lineage (NCBI taxonomy): Eukaryota > Viridiplantae > Streptophyta > Pinopsida > Cupressales > Cupressaceae > Sequoia > Sequoia sempervirens. Next base: position 84,898,620 of record VDFB02256132.1, on the reverse strand, counting down.
TTGATTTTGTGGCGCATTTCTGGTATCACTTGTTTGTTGGATTAATTGAAAACATTATTAAGTTGTCTCCAGGGTTGATAATTTTATGCTATTTAAATTGATATATCAAGTATATGTTTAGTTTATCTATGCACATTTACTACATCTATGTGGTGTGATTTGCTAGTTCTTTCAAGTAAAGATTAAATCCTTCAAGTCAGTCACAGTAGTTTAGAAATATCATATGGATTATTAAGAAGAACTTAGTAATTACATTTTCCATTTATGGCTTAATAGAGCATAATTTCTAGTTTGTTATTGTTGTTAAGCAAACGACATTTCTGAAAGGACGCATCCTTTCACAATTTTGATATATTTATATCTGTTTCATAATGTAAAACAAATATAGGTGGATAGGATAAATATATAGTAGATAGTTTGCAATGAAACTTTCCTTTAAAAGACTCAGATGCATGTATGAATTTTGATGAAGTTAATGAAGATGTCTAAACTTGTGGCTTAATATTGGTAACAGATGTTTGTGGAATTATACAATTATCTAGTTGTCTCCATTTTGATGCTTTTTTGTTGTTTAAATTTATATATCGAGCATATATTCAATTTACCAATACACATTTGTTGTATTTGTGGGATGTGATTATTTGGTTCTTTCAAGTAAAGATTAAACCCTTCTAGTCAATCATAGTATCTGAAGAGTATTAATTGGATCAATAAGAAGTATCACATAACTAGGATTGTCATTCTATCTCAAGTAGAGTTTGTTAATCATTTACTTGCATGTTTATACAAGTTATAAACTACATCTGTGTGCCAAACAGTTTGAATTATTGCCATCATAGATTACACTTTTCTAGATCTTCATTAGACTCCATACACCCAACAAGGCACTGGTCTCACACATTTCATCTTTTAGTTTATCCATTTTATTTTTTACATCTGTTAACTGAACATATTCTAATATTACACATACACTTTATTATGATTATATCTTTTCACTATAAGATTTCCATTGTGAATAGATTGTTGTAAACAAAATCACATCACTTAAGTCTGCTTAGTTCACAATGATAGACCCACCTAGGTTTGGTAGCACTTGAAGAGAAAAAGGTTGAAATCATTTGGCATTGTTTGTTACCCTAAAATTAGATTCAAATAAAATCTAACACATATCTTCATGACATGGAATTGATTTCACATCAAAATATGGCTGCATGTGACCGTATAGTGCTGCAAAATAGGAAAAATATAGAAATTTTGAAGAAAAACATAGATTTTCGAATGTCAAGAGCTTGTATTTTAAATCCTCAAGCATAAACAACCTTTACAATGACCACTTTATTCCTTTAAAATTCCTTTACACCTCAACCATAGAACAACCACCTCTACAACTGACTTTTTAATCTTTTATGATCACATGAAACATAAAACACACTAATTTCAAGGTTGTTAACATCACTATTGAAATGTTTTAATTTTTTGACCTTTCAAATGTATTGAAACTCCTAGGACACCTCTAAGACCATGCTATTGGCTTGATAATATCCTTATTATTGACATGACACTAACCTTGCACCCTTTTACATGTAAATTCTCCAATTTTCCTTAAAAAAGCTACAAAACTCTTTAGTGCAAGACTCAAACTCATAACTCAAAACTTCACCTAGAACATGAATAATGGTATTGAGTGACCTTATTCACAATAAAAAATTCTTGAAATTCCTAAACCAACCTATTGACCTCCCTAATTATCATCACATGATTAAGAATAGAAGATGAGGTGTAGGTGCTCCTACACCACTACCCCATCCAAAATTTTCTCACATTACACAAAGCCACAATGTTCCTCCAAGATAATCCAATCAAATCCTACCTTATGTGTCCTAGTAATCAAATTGGAGATGATCCTAAAAATGACATTGTGAAGGGTGATTGGTCTAAAAAATCTATACAACTTTGCAATTATTTCACTACTATGATCAATGTGTCATCTTTCATGAAATTTCCCAAAACAATATTCATTATGATCATATGGAAATTTCTAGGAGAGCTACAATAGTTGTAACATCATGAATTAAAATTAAACATTAAAAAGTACATCATGAATTAATTATGTAATGGCATCAAAATTAAAAAAATCATGAATTAATTATGTAACCACATAAGTCAAATATAATTATATCAAGAAATTAATATGAAATAGATAATACAATCACATAACTTATACATTTCAATGTCATTGATCTTCTTCTTCATCATTATCATCCGATCTAGATTCGACATTGTAAGGATTGGTCATATCATCATTATCATCATTGATATTAGTTTCAATAATGTCATCATCCACATGGATATCATCTTCATGAACATTAACTCCTACATCATCATGATCTAGTTCCTCCTCTTTGACATCTTTGTCAGGCACATCTTCAACTAACTATTGATCTTGATCATCATCTACATCATCTTCTAGTTCTTCAGTATCTTCTTCTTCCACCACATTATACTATACTGGCCTTCCTCTTAGATCATGTCTAACAACAAATGACCAACCCGGTTTACCGGGAACCTCTAAGTAAAATACCTACTCACATTGGCTTGGAAGAACGTAGGGCTCATTTCCAGCTCACTTGATCGACCTTGTATTAACCATGGTAAATCCATTATCATGTTCAATAACAGTTCTCTCGGGATTATTTTCATTCAATCATAGCCTGTACCATAGGATGACGAACAAAACTAACTTGAAGGACTTAAAGTCACACTCAAGTATATCATCCAAAATCTCATAGTATCAATTTTATGAGACTTCTGCATGTATGTCGCTTCTAGATGAAACATTAGTCACTTGAAATACTACAATTATCCCAAAATCACAAGTTTTCTTCATGTCATCCAACTTTTTGATTTGAAATTTATGACCATTGCACCACATAGCCTTGTGGTGTTTCACCTGCAATATGTCAAACATGCAAAAATTATTGCAATATCGTTAGTTGATAAACATATTTATTCTTGGCCGAATGTATGCAAAGAAAAAAATTTCAACATATATATATACATCAATAAAATTGAAAATAATTAAATAATATGGGTGATTAATATATTTATACATACCTGTTTATCTCTTAAACCATATGCTAAATCAATTTCCCTTGGTGTAACATTGGAATCTCAATTACGATGAGCTTCTTTAACCAATGAAGCCACACTTTCCCATGCTAATGCGCGACCAAATTGTTGACATCGTTCAATCCATACCATCATCCAATCAAGATTGTTTGTGACATACAAATGTAGTGCATCCCACTCTCGACCAACTGTATAAAAAAATTTTGAAATTCACAAACGACATATAATTAGTTAATTACCACTGTATACAACCTTAATTTATAATTGATGTATATTGAAGATTAATAATTAAATAAGTACAATATACATAAAAACTAAATGTAAAATGTATTCTAATTAATCTCCATGACCATCTTATAATTACCTCTCACTTTCCTCAATCTACCTTTCCCCATCAGGTACTCCCCTTCGAATTTGTTAATGGAGTTGGGTTCCCAAATGCGATCTACATGGATCTTTGCTACAAACTTAGGAAGATATTCAGTAATGTACACCATGGTTTGGTATGTTGGATGCAGGGAACACTGAGAGGGGGGGTGAATTAGTGTTCAATAGATTTTACTATTCATATCAAATTTAAAAACCATCTATAGCAAGATATGAACTTTATACAATATTAGCAACATAAGACAGATAAGAACGTGCACACAATAATGAACACTAGAATACCAGATATTTTTACGTGGAAACCTTGTTAGGGGAAAAACCATAGTAGAGATTAATCCACAAAGTTTTTACTTTGTTAAAAGTAAAAATAAATGGGGAATGCACTTGCATTCAGGCTCACTATCTAGAGCTCACTGCTTAACAAAATAGAGGCTTATTGCCTACAATAGATATGATTGAATGTTGCTACAAAATTTAAACTAATAGAACATCTTAAAATGCTATAGTTTATTTCTAATGAAGCACACAATATTCTCTCTGATCACACTCTTTTCATGCTCTATTCTGCACTTCAACATAAACCATCCTACAACACATATAGTAACTCGCTTGATGATTTTCTGATATAGGCTCACAGTACTATACAAAATTTTCACATAGATACCACACACACACTTGCCACACACACATTTTCACACTTACACACCAAAGATGAAGTACTGATCTTCTTTATATATCCACTATCATCAATTTCACTATATGTTGGCTTGAAGCAAAATATAATAGCTTTCCTTGTGTCGGCCCAAAATCATAAGTCACAATTTAGTGCGCACCTACATAAGTTGGCTAAACTCATAGCAGGGACCCAAACAAAGGTTCAAACATAAGAAAATAACTAAACATTTACTCCATATACATCCGCGATCCGTGATATTGAATATGTTGACCGCAAGAGAAGAATAGATAATGAGTTGTACCACTGAACCTCTTAATTCGAGCTATGATAGCTGCAATGCCATAAAACTTCTTCAACAGAGTAAGATACATGTTGGGAAACCTTCCTTGCAGATCCACATAACAAAATGATGATCTGGTGAAGTGATCAAATCAATAGACTAATCAGATGTCTTGTTCAACTGGTAAACTACGAAAACATAGATCTTTTTCCAGTACGATCATAATTGATACTGTAGACCAAGCTGAAGACTTTAGTTACCATCAATGACAACACAGGCAGCCAAAAATCATGTCCACAACCATCATATGCCAACATGGTATACCATATATCCCTCCACCATAGAACCCTCAGGATGTGCTCTTTGTCTAACCAAAGCCTTCAAAAATTTCAAGAGCCTCTCAACCATCCACATTGACCTTGTGTGTATAGGTCCACACAATTCAATCTCCTCAACTTGGTGTATGTGGTAGTGTTCTTGTGCATTAAAAAATGTTGAAGGTAAACACTTTTGCATTTCACACATTAGATGAGGAATTTTTCTCTTCCAATAATTTATATCTTCTTTATGGATTTCTTTAGATGACAACCATCTACAAGTGATTCAAGGCACAAATATATTAATGAGATTTAACAAAAATATACAATATATTACATAACAAGCAAAAAAATGGCAATTATAAGATCTATACAATGAATTGAACAAATATCCCTACTTACCTCATGTATTTTCCAAGATAATATATAACTTGCTTGACATTGTTGTCAAATTTGTCTAGGAGAGATAGAGGTAGAACATCTGCAACAATTATAAAATGATCTTTTCATTATTTTTCCAAAAGTAGTAAACATAATACACTGAAAAATACATGCAGATACAAATATATATATATATATATATATATATATATATATATATATATACCAGAATAATTACCTTAATGAAGGTATGCCAATTACGTATTTTCATCCTTGACCCAAATTCACCTTTCTTTGTTATGATATTGTTTATGTCCACAACAAATCCTATGGGAAATCAAATTTTTCGTATGACTTCTTTTATTGCATTACTTTGCTGCTTCGTTAATAACCAAGGAAGGGCACTTATATTAATTTGGTCTCCATCGCTATTTAATTGAATGGCATTTTTCATTGCATGACTGGCTTCTTGAATGTCACTACAAATTTTGACAATTTTTTCTTTGTCATGCCTTCCATCCAATATTTTCCATAACATTTCTATTATATTCTTTCCAATATGCAAATGTGTATCAAACAAATGCACAATTTGTAGCTTTTCATAGTAGGGCAACCTACTAAATTGTCTCGGATAACTTTTCAATCCTTGTGGAAGCCGACCATTAATGCCTTGACGACCTTCATGAAGCATATAAGTTAAAGAAATTAACAATGACAATCATTGTCAATTACAACATGAGTAAACACAACACAATATAAAAATATAAATTCCAAACGTATCATATATGATATATAAACAATTTGATCCGATGTATAACCTTGACGATTAATTCTATTATATTCCAACTTCCATAGGTGAGGTGTCATTCTTCGTGGTTTTGATGTAGTCTCTTCTTTCCCATTGAAAAAATGTTTTTCAGTAGTTCGATACTTATGATTTCTATGGAGGAAGTGCCTATATTCATCAAACACCTACTTTCCTAAACTTGTTGAATGACGAGATTTCATCTTTGGACCACAAAGAGGACATGCAAATTTTCCCTTTGTTTGAAGACCTGCAAGATCATATATAATTGGATTAAATATGTCAATTTTTATAATTATATATAATGAATAAATTATTTAAAAAACATGCATGATATCTACTTCATAAAATTAAATATCACTAAAGTGCAGTTGAATGTTATAACATACCAAAAAAATGTGTTAGCCTTGTAGCATCATGAATTGTCCATACAAGCATTGCATGGAATTGAAATTGTCTTTGTCCTATTGGTCTAGAGACGTCATACATAGTGACACTATTCCATAACTTTAGTAACTCGTCGATAAGAGGCTCGATATATACATTCATATCTTTAACTTGGTACTTATCTAGTTGAATGAACATAAACACTACATAATTATTATAACCATTTTACTACAATATATATAAATTAATGTACATGACTATTAGATGAAAAAATATAAGTCATTATGCAACAAATAAGACAAATGAGATGCTACTATGTTAAAGAAAATTGATGTAAAAAAATACCTGGAACAATCATTGCCAACATTATGTGCTCCCTCTTTATTGAAATCTATGGAGGAATGTTATTGTTGATAACAAAAACATGCCACACCGAGTAAATAGATCTCAACTCTCCAAATGGATTGACACCGTCCGCTGTCAATGAAAGCCTGAGATTATGAGGTTCTTCTTTAAAGTGTGGCCATTTTTCCTCCATGTCCCTAAATGCAAAACTATCAGTAGGAATTAGAAGAATGTCATCTCCACTTCTATTCCATGCATGGTAATCCATAAATTGCGCTAAGCTTTCACACCTAAATAATCGTTACATATGTGGAATAATGAGAATATAACGAAGAACTTTGCGAGGCACCTTTTCTGTTACTTGATCTATTCGATATATACTGATATGACATTCCAGGCATTATGTTGCAAATTCATGTTTTTTATGATATATAATATGATCATTGGGACATGCATCTATTGCTTGATACTCCATTCCAATATATTTCATAATGGAAGATAAATCTCGGTATGAGAGAGGTAAAATATTTGATGGTGGTAACAAAAAATCACCAATCAATCTATAAAAAATAATAATTTGTTAATATAAAGAATATTAATGGTACATATTTCATCCTTTATTTACTAGTGATGAACTAACAAAAATTAAAATAGATGAAAAAAGATGACATATATGACATACTTTAACATCCATGAGATTGCTATGTTGGGTAAACCATTCATAACCTTCAAGTTCACCATCAACAATACAACAAAGAGAAGAATTGTTTAGGAGCCTTCGTAAAGGGGCTTGTATGCCTTCTCAAGTACAGGTAAATCATGAACATCATCAAAGTCATCTCAATCATCATGATCAGCTGTGCCACTAAATGTGTCATGGATCAATGTATTTGTACCATCATCTTCAACTGTGTTTTCTGGCGCATGATCATTTTCTTCCATATGATCATTAACTTCATCTTCGATATTCACAGCTCCATGTTCCTCTGCTTGCAAAACCACATTCTTTGGGCCCTGATAATCCATATGATGTGCCCTAGGGTGCCCCACCTTTATAATAATGATAGACACAAATAAACCATGATCATGATCAAGTGATTATATATATATATATGTTAAAACAATATAAACATTTATAAATTCAATCAATATAAACACATATAATGAAAAACTTACCAATGGACGATAATCATGCCCCCCTTCAATGTGACCATGCTTCCTACAATGTTGCTGAGCTATTGTGATTAAAAGTCCTTATCTTTAAGCCCTTGCAATTATTGCAAGGACAATAACATTTCCCATCACCCTTTCTTTTCAATCTAGCCCACAATCTATCAAGTGTCTCTTCATTTTATTTTGGACTAATATTATCTAACATGATTTTTCTTTACCAAGCTTGAATATTTAGATCTTCAAAAAATATCAAACTCACACTCCAATAATTTTCAATCATAGATAGTTAACAAAATCTAATAATTTTGATATTTCAAACCAAAAAAATTCTGCATGCAACCACCCCTATTAAAGAGAAGATAGTTTGAAGTTAATGACCCCAAAAAACACTTTAAAATGCTAATTCCAAAACTTATTAAATTCTGATTTTACAATGATTTCCAACTGTTAGACTCCTAAAATTAGAATATTGAACTTGTTCAACAAAATATGGAAATGAAATTATGAAAATGCACAAGTCTAAAAATGAAATCTGATGAAGTGTTGCTTTAAAATATGATTTTCAAACTTGGAAGTACAAATTTGACTTCACAAATGAATTCTAGAAAAAGACAATGACTATTGTCAACCTGGCAATATCTTCTTGATTTTTTTCTAATTTTTCCCAAGAAAATCATCCTTAGTTCTCTAGAAACTATTGCAAGTAGAGAAAATTCGCAAGAATAGCAAAACACTATTGCAATAAATAGGTGAACTCACTTTTATTTATGTCGTCCATAATTTGATTTTGCATTTTTTTCAAAATTTTGATGAACGTCGAGGATACAAATTTTTAAAAATGAAAATTACACATTAAATATCACAAGTACTCGACAATACATCAAATTATACATCTTTCATCAGATTTTGTAGTCAAATGAGTTAGTGATTGAAATTTACATTATGGAAGTGGAAACACTAACATGGGGTTTGACCAAGGTAAGCCAAAAAAGGGCACAACCTTTCTTCTCTCTTTGAATGTGCATGTTTCAAGTTTGAAGAGGATTGAAGGAAGTTTGAAGGTAAATTATTTATTATTACAAACAAAACCCTACACCTTGACAACTCACAAAACTCACAGATTTATCTGACTACGATCTGAAAGTGTGACAAGCAAGAAAAAAAAGCTCAGATCTAACACTAGAGGATTGTAAAATCATATTTGAATTACACCTACAGGGACAGTGGCATCCTGGGCACCTATGTCCTCCATTTTTAGGCTCAAACTTGTAGGATAGGTGCACAAAACCTTTCCTTACTCAAATTTGTTGTCATAATTTGCTGTTACATTTTGTTTGTTGTCAGAATCTTACATATTTACTCTAGGGCACATAGTTTAATTGTGTTAATTAAGCCAATTTATCTCCAAGAAATTTCAAAGGCTCTAAAGGATCATATCTAAGTTTGATTGACTCACCTTTATGGTTGAAAGTCAATCTAATCACCTTGTTGATTTTTATCCTAATGTTTTCTTGAGAAAGGCTTGATCTTAGTGCTCTATACATATTAGACCTAGGATCCCTTTTTCAACATAACATTTTGGCGAACCCGACATGTTAATATTATATACCTTCTAAAATTTGAAGCATTGTATCCTAGATCTAGGGTTTAAAATTTCATTGTCAAATCTACATTCAAATTACATTAAAAAATATGAATTCTATCATTTAAATATGAAATCAAAACTAAAAGTATTCATTGCATTCATTTAGGTACTTTTCATATAGCTCAAAAAATGAAATATTACATTATTTTGTTTCAAATTTGTATCAAAATCATCGTTTTCAGATTTAGCATATTAGAGTTAGTTAATTTTTGCATCTTAAATCTAGAAATTGCATTTAAAATTGTCTTTTATTGCTTGAAAATTTTGCAAATTGTTGTACACTTACATTTGGAGTTACATAATCATAGATTGATAAAATTATAGAAAAATATTCATTGTCTAAACTCTTTGCAAACTGACCTGAGATCCTTAAATAGTATCATACACAACCAAATTTTGAATTTTGTAAAAGCCTATGTAGGACATAGGCACCCTGGGCACCCTTGTCCAACTAAATTGAGCTAAAATTTATTGTGCAAAACCTCGTCTCTAGTCTTTGCTCAGATCTGGTATTAGTTTTTGGGTATCAATTCTATAACTATTTATTTTGTTAAAAACATTGCTAACTTGATCCATAGAACATAACATCATGTTCTCATTGCATATATATATATATATATATTTATCATAATGCATGTTCTATTGTTAGATCTTGTTAAGAATTTTAAGGAATTTTTGATACAAGCATGTGAAAATGAGTTTATTTATTCTCTTTTGTTATTTTTCATTAATCCCTCTCCCGCTATCTCTCCTATGTATGAGGGTAGCTTGGTGCAAGAGAATGCAATCATTCAAAATCATGGAAATCATGTTTTTTTTTTCTCTTGATACCTCAACTACTTGGGAATAATGTATCTTGGTGTTAGAAGATCCAATCATTGAGCATCATGAGAATCTTGTTTATTTCTCCCCCTACCTCTTCTACTTGGGAAGATATTTTTGGACAAGATGAAATCATTGATACATTTCTTTCAAAAGATAATAAGATATATTGCATAGATTAATATTCTAAGGTGACATTAGATCCTCCCTCAATAGAAAATCATCAATAAGTAGTCAAATCCATTGAGGTTATGAACACACAATTGGATATTAGATCTCCTTTAATTATTGGACCTCCTAAAACCCCTTTGATTATTGGACCTCCTAAAAACCTTTAATTATTGTACCTCCTAAAATTCCTCTAATTATTGGGCCTCCTAAGTCACATCTCATTATAGGACCTCATAAACCTTCTGGACATATCTTAAACTTTGTAAAACAACTCACTAGAAATCATGTTTCACAACAAGCAAGTTATCATGTAGTTGCTCACATGTATAACACTAAAAATAATAAGCAACCAAAACAAACACCAACATCCATGCCATTACCTCAACCATACCTCCCACCTACACCTAATATTCCTCAATGTAGTAGTAAGGAGTATGACATTATGGAACAACTTCGTGCTACTCTTGCTAAGATCTCTTTGTGGGATATAATTCAAAAATCACTTGTTTATCATGGTATGCTTCAAAATTCTTTGCAAAAAGTTATTGTCCCTCATAGTGTGCACCAAACAATGTAGCAACTTTACTTGAGGGTGTAGACACATAAAAATGGCCTCAACTTGCAAACCATATTTTCTATGATGACCATACTTCTCCCTCGCATAATTCAATTATTTAGTCACATCCTAATGTCATAATTATTCCTCCGTGATTATTTAAATAAATAAATTACATTTATATATTTAAATACGTCACTAATTAGTTCTTATTCCCTCTAATAATTAAATAAATTTCTGATTACCAACATTACCATTTTTCCTTCCATTAAATAAACTTATTTATTTATCCCACTTTCCATCCCACCAAATAAATAATTAAAATAATTATAAATATTATCTTTTGTCTCATTCCTATTTATGAATTAAACCATTATTTAATTCATAAGTCAACATTCCTCCATAAATTAAATAATTTATATTATTCCAACTACCTATTTTCCTCCACCATTGATTTGATTGTCTCCAACTAAATCTCAACCCTTTATTTCAAAGATTTCCCTAACTTTGACCTAATGTTGCCCTAACCCTAATCCTCCTTATGACATTGATTCTTGGCCTTTGATCTTAGGGATTTACCAACTTTTAATCCTGGCCATCCATTCTCAATTTGGAATTCTTTAAAAGGCCCTCTTTCAAGTCATTTTGAACACACACAAGAGATATACACAACATGCTTGAGAGCTTTTGAGTACTTGATCACACATTACTTCAATATTTTGCTTGGCTTTGTCATAGGTTATAGTTGCACTTCAAATTTGAGGCAATTATATCATTTTCAACAAGATGAAGAAGGCCAATTGAGGTCAACCAATGGAAGCTTAAAGACTAGGTGATATTGTTTCATGTTTATTTGCTTCTTGTTTTCATTGTGCTCTATTGTTGATTGGGAAATTAATTTTATGTTACTTGCAATATTCTGAAAATTTTCCTAATTACATTTGGTGAACCCGACGTGAATTTGAGTGCAGTCATTCATACTTCTTTTTCATTTTCATAATATTTCTTTGTTACATTCAGGAAATCAATGGGTAATATCCTTTACTATCCTATATTTACATTGTCTGTGAAATCCTATGTTCTCCTTTGACTCTGAAATTGTCTATGAAATTTAGAAGGAGAGATGGCTATTGTGAGTGAATCTTATTCATCTAGCTATTAAATTCTGGTAGTCTTTTCAAATAACCATTTGTTGATGATTTTCCATATCATATCATCTTAGATATAGATTATGAAATATTTGCCTTAAATCTAAAATGATTGCCAAATTTATTTAATCACTTGCAGACATGATTTTTCAGTGTTTTTTTTATTTTTCACTAATACGCCATATAGATACGTGAAATCTGTGTCATATCCATCACAGATGATTACATTAGTGAATTTTTTTTGTCATAAATGTAATATTTTGACATAGAATATCAAACGAGTTATATGCTTTAACAAACAATTTATATGCTGCAGAAAAAAAACACGTAATATCTGTCCAAATTACGCTTTAGAAAACAATTTATATCCTGCAAGAAAAGACAAAAAAAATAAAACTCGTACTAAATTTGGTGTTTACTATTCCCATACTGCCTGAGGAATTCTGTCTTCTAGGTTGTAGCCCTTTGAGTTTGCCTCTGTGGTCTCACAAAAAATGAGTAGACTGAGAAATCTGTCATTGTCATCTCATTCGTTGGCCATTTGAAAATGAAATCCCATATTAGCAAGTCCAAAATCACCATAAACCACATGAAATTGCTTTCATTTCCTCTTGTCTACAACATGCGTTGGTGCCTTGATAGAGTAATGGAGATGACAACAAGTAAAGGATGTGTCGTGAGTTTGAAGTAGCACTACAATAATCCATGCAATGTCAATTTTGCCTCTTATCTCCATTGGATCTAGCATAAATTTCTTGCAGACTGGATCTAGTACATTCTATCTCCCTACCGCATGATTACTGTGAAAGGTTGTTTACATACTGGCAACTAGGCCGTGAGAATCAGAAAAGACTGAGTTTGATAATCGTGAGACTCCATACAAAGCTGCGAGTGAGTTTGAGGGACAAGATCTCCAGGGTTTGGAGTGCTATATGTCAAGAGGCAATGACGTGACGCTGGTTCAAAGTTCTGAAAAGTCTGCATACAATTTTGAGTTTCATATGATCTTTAGCTAATCAACATCTTTGGCACAAAATCGCTTCTACAAATTTGGGGCAAAGAACACCAAAATACCAATCATCTGGGCTTGAGAAAAATGTTTTTGTTACTTCTCTGTGAATTTTGATAGCATTAAATGTTCACAGTAGTTAGTAGACAACTCTATCTTCTGAAAAAAGCCATATGTGCGAAATGGCGCCAAAAGTTGATGGAATAGATGGGCTGCATTCATTAATATTGTGCCTGCATTCATTCTGCTTGACTTTCTTGCTTTTAGAGTGTTTGAAATATTAAATTTTCTGATTGACGTTTTGGCTTTGACAGGTTGAAGCATTAATTATCAAGTGTGGTGTGTTACAATTTGAAATTTGACACCTCTTCTTTCGCTATCCAATTCAGAGAGCTACACTTCAATTTGAAACGTTGGCGGAAGAGTTTTTGGAAACGACTTTACTTAGATTTATTTAGTTTTCTTTAGATCCTAATTTCGCTTTCTTTCGTGCCCTTTATTTTGCTTTATTTAGTTAGTAAACTGAAATTCCTAGATTTTACCTAGATGTAGATACTTTTAGGTTTTAATTAAATTTTCATTAGATTTCGATTCATTTGAACTTTTAATTAGATTTCACTTAGATTTTAATGTAGTTACATTTTACTTAGATTTCACTTAGATTTTAATGCACTTAAATTTTTAATTAGAATTAGATTTTAAGTTAATTAGAATTAGCTTTTAATTTAATTAGATTTTTAATTAGAATTAGATTTTAATTTAAGTAGATTTTTAATTAGAATTAGATTTCAAGTTAATTATATTTTTAATTAGAATTAGATTTTAATTAAAATTAGATTTTAATTAATTAGATTTTTAATTAAAATTAGATTTTAAGTTAATTAGATTTTTAATTAGAATTAGATTTTACTTCAATTATATATTTTTAATTAGATTTTAATTAGATTAATTACATTAGATTAATTTTTTCTATTAATTTTAATTAGCTAGATTAATGTTATTTATTTATTTATTTTCTTTTAAACTTAATTTTATGATTAATCTTTGACTTTTTTTTTAGGTGCAAATGTCCATGATTCAGGATTTGCAACATCAACTATCGCTTGTCAAAGATTGGAGACTCAAAACTACTAATTGTGTTTTTGCAGGGCTTGTGCTTCCATTTTGCTTTATCTTGAGTGTCTCTTTCACATAGAAGGATTAGTGGGCCTAAAAAGAACTTGTGTGCTTAAGTTGACATTATAAGCTTGGCTTAAAATAAACAAAGTGTTTGATGTGTTTGCCTCACACTTCAATTTGGATATTAAAATGAACAAATGCTTCCAACTTGTGTAACCTTTGATTCAATAATAGGAGCATCCTCTCCCCTTGTGCACTTGTGCGATCCTGGGTGCAAGAGAAACTGTTATTGACTCTAGGAAATTGGGCCTTCCTTGGTGGGAAAAATTACTCACCTCAAGGTGACTCAGACTAGAAATGAAGCTCTTTGGATGAGCTACCCCCGACCGGTATATAAATGTGAATCCTACTGGAAAGCCTAGGATTATGAGTGCGGATGTGTCATATAGACAGAGTAGTACTCCCATAAACCCTGTTGAATGTAACCTCTTCAGGCTGGAGTGCCACCTAATCAGTGATTAATCTCTTGCACCATGTATGGCCACTCGAACAGGGGTCCCGAACTAAATACTCTTGTGTAGTAGCCAAAAACCTTCTATCTGCTAGCACAACAACGATTGTTGTGAAGGCATCCACATCTTCACAGTATTTAGTAGAGGTGATCAGCATGCCATGGGAGTTTTATGGGCACTGGAAGCTTGGTTGGCCTGAGAAGAGAGTGCACAGTAAGGGGGAGCCCGTGCAGCCAAGCTTCTAGATTCACATGCTAACGATATGTGGCTGGGGAAACCTAAGTGGAATCTAGCAGATATTGTCTTGGCCTAACCATAGGATTGTGCTTTTCTTTATTGTGCTTGATTATACATTTAAAAAATTGTGTTTGCCAAGTGTTTTCTAGATTCTCAAATAGTATACACAACAATCACAAATCTGGAAACAAAACAATCAACTTCAAACAATTCAGAATTTTCATCAAAACATCACAAAACTGAATTTGAATCCAACAATTTTGTCTGTTGTCCAACATCTTTTCTAGAAGTGTTTGTTAGAAACTAGAACTGAAATTTCTCAAAATTTTCATCATTCAACCATTAGCTTGCATTTTTACTTTAGGTTCAACCTTGTTAATTTTAGTTGCATTCTCTAGGCTTCCTAATCATCCTTTCCTACATAGATTTTCCCTTAGGTTTTCATCTTTGCAGACTTTGGATTAGGCTGCCTCACCACACTTTGCAAAATCATTGCCTTCAAGAGTAGGTAATCTTGGGACTTAGTCAACAATCTCCTTTTCTGTCATTGTCCTTTTTGTGAGAATTTCCAACTCAATAGTCTAGTTAGGAAAACTCACTAGTCATTTTGACCTTGTCACTTAGTCCCTTTAACAAGTCCTTTGATAACCAAAATTAAGACATAGATTAAGCTTAGAGTGGTTAGGCAAACCTTTCTCCAAATTACATTCATCTTAGTCCATACTTTGCATATTTTATGCCTAAAAATGCAAAAAAAATCCAAAAATATTGTTCACCCTAGTCCTCATTTTACACCTTGACATTGCATTAGTCACCTTTTTAGTAAACATTATCATCCTAGTCCTCATTTTTCACCTAGTCAAATTTTCAACATTGTCATCCTAGTCATCATTATTGCCTTGACATTTGGCATATTTTTTTGGAAATCTTGTCATCTTGCATCAATCATTTCCTTAGGAAAACATCATAATCACCTTGCATTGTCATCCTTATCACAAAAACACCAAAAACATATACTAGTTGTCATAATAATCATCCTCATTTGAGAAATTCTTTTTTATGGTAGAAACTAGGCTTCAAAGAAAGAAACAACAAATGACAAAATTTGGATAAGACTTCACCACCAACATCCACACCAACACTTATGACATGAACCAAGACATGACTTTTAATGATCCATTTACCAACATGAACATACAATCTTCCATGAACCTGCCAACATCCTCTCAAAATCCATTCAAACCATTCATACAGAGAGACCACAATGGACAAGTATTAGCTGAGGATTTAGAGGCTACAACCCAAAATCCTGATGTAGCTTCATTTGTAGAGGACTTGGTCTTGAATGATGCTGATAGATACCTTTCTATGCTTTTAGACCAAGGGGAAAAACTACCAAGAGGCTTTGACATCAATACCATAAGACCTTCTCTAGACAACACGACACAAAACTTGACACCTCAACAAAACACGAACAATGCCTCCAACAATAACACTATTGTCACCACACAAATTGCTCTAAGCACCATCAATGTTACATCTAGTGGAACCATAAGTCAAAACACCTCCAACTCAATCAATGCAACATCTATTGGAGGAACACCCACCATGCCACTAGCAATATCACAATCCATGCCTGCAATGTCAATGACATCTTCACAAACAGTTGGAACTACCCTTGGAGCTACATCAATGGGGGCAAGTTCCTCAAACCCCATATTTGGAACTTCATCTATGACCATAGGGGCATCATCATCAAATCCTTATGTTGGAATCTCATTCAACCCCTTTGGAGGAACTAAATGACATATTCTTATTAGAGGTGCCCAACCAAATGTTAACACATCGTCACAACTAAACATTAATGCCTCACAAGGACAAAATACCAACATTCTGCATGGAAAATTCCAAGGACAAAATACCAACATCCCACATGGACAATTCCAAGGAAAAAATACCAACATCCCACATGGACAATTCTTCCAATATGGACAAGGCACTCAAATGACACAAAAAATGAATACCTTTGGGCACCAAAATAGTCAAGGTTACCAGATCCCCCAAATATCGACAAATATGGCTGGATCACACATCCCCGCATATTAATCACAAATCCACATACAACAACACATTCCTCATCCAAAATGGCAATACCAACAATCACCAAACCAAAACATATCATACATTTCACAACAACACATGTCACATTCAAACTCAAACATGCTATCACAATCAATGGGGACTCAGGGGATACCCATCACTCCCACGTGTGATGCAACCAATAATCCCATAATAGATGCCTTGATAGCTAGAGTGATAGACCTCCAAAAACAAATGGAAAACATGAAAAAATCCAACAAAACACCACCAATGTCATATGACCTATGTCTATATCCTTTTGACACAACTTTATACATGCCACCATTTCCTCCTAGATATGTGGCACCAAAATTCACCAAATACAAGGGCAAGAAAAATCCTATTGAACACGTTCGAGAATTCACAACAATTGTATGGACGTTGCATATGAACACAATTACTTGATGAGACTCTTCTCCAAGAGTCTAACAGGACCCACACTTGAATGGTTCTCCACTTTGAAGGGGATAAAAACATGGAATGAACTTGTAGAGAAATTTGTGAAAAATTATGCCTATAACATTGACATAGACACCTCCATCACTAGCTTATGCACACTTACACAAGAAGAAATTGGTGAAAATTTTATCCCATTTTTCTAACGATGGAGAGGCCTAACAAATTGCTGCCGCATAGACATACCTGAAAAGGAGAAGGTTGACATGTTTGTACAAACACTCCTAGGCCCATTGAGAAATGGCTTGCGAGTTCATTATTGTACAACTTTTGCGGACCTAGTCGAACGAGGCGTCCAACTTGAGAAAACCCTTAGTGCTAAGGGAAGATTAAAATATGGTCCTAAAAACACAAATGTAAGTCCACCCACCGACAAGAAAAAATATTGGGTTAAGAATAAACATGTCACCAATGATGGCATTGTAGATGCTAAGGCTGTTAATGCAATGGGTCCTATGCTTACCCTTAAAGGGGCTCAACCGCAAAATACATAGATGACCACCCAAACCCATGCTGCCAATGCTGTACAGACAAATCAAAATAACCAAGGTAATCAGAATAACTAAAATCAAAGGCAACCCCGACAACCCAGACAATTCCCAGGAGTCGCACATACACCCCCTTGGGTGAGCCCATTGAAGAAGTTCTCAAGAAACTCCTTCAAAATGGTGTCATCACACTTGAGGACCCAAAACCATATGACCCAGGGCAGTTTAAACCATTTTGGTGGGATGAAAATGCGTTTTGTGATTATCATCGGGCAAAAGGACATAAAACCTCCTCTTGTCGACAACTGAAAAATTTGGTACAAGACCTTATCGAGAATCATACCATTGAGATAGGTGGACCACAATTTGCATCTAATTCAGACCATATCATAGACAAGAACCCACTGCAGGACCATGGTTCTAGTAACCCTTCGATGTCCAAAGCCAATAACAATAATCGAGCCAACCATGCCCATATTGCGTATGACTATTTTGGTGGACCTATCATAAATCATATTAGAACAACTGCTGAACATGTCAACACAGTTATTGTCAGAAACACCCTTGAATGCAATGTCACTACCCATGGGGGCAAAGTCACCATAGCTGGCCCTCCTCCCAGACAACCAAAGATAACTAGATAGCTAGCCTGTCTGCTCAACAATCATAGTCCCGTCCGTTAATTAAACAACCCAACCTAAAGGACATTTTAACCTCATTGACCAACTTGGGAAGACACCTGCATAGATTTCTATACTTGAGTTGCTACGCATTTCCCCAGCGCATAAGGCTATACTCGACAAAACATTACAAGAGTCTTCCATTCCCCAAGACATTGATGTCAATCAATTTGAGGCCATGGTGGGATATCTTACTGCTCCCTCCCATATAAATTTTTCAGACCAAGACTACTCATCATCCAAATCCACTCATAATGATGCCCTTCACATTTAAGTCTTTATCCATAAGCATAAGGTCAAACAAGTGTTAGTAGATGGTGGAGCATGACTGAACATATGCTCCTTAAAATTGGTTAAGGCCCTAGGATTTTCTGATGCTTGTGAAGACACTACAAAGAGCATTGTTATCAAGGCATATGATGATGAAGAGCATTCCTCTCGGGGCATAATTTCACTTCCAATTTGTATCGGACCAGTCATTGTGGACACCACTTGTCAAGTCCTAGATCTAGAACTTCCATACAATATTCTACTTGGTTGACCTTGGATCCACGCCCTAAAAGCTGTCCCTTCCACATATCACCAGTATTTGAAGTTTCCCTTTGACAAGACTGAGATTACCATATATGGAGACCCTGGCCCATTTCAATATTGTACCAATTTAAGAGGTGTCTCAGAGTGCCAAGTGCCTATTAACTGTGAAGCTTCAACATCATCATCCTCTAAATTCCTCGACCCATCAACACTTGTAAAGCCTCCCACATCCACATCCACATCCACTACCACAACATCCACTTCTGCTTCTTCAGAAACCATGACCACCTCCATGAAATCTACCACTTCATCCATCACCCCAAACATCGACACAAGTATTAAGATCCAAGACCAAGGGTGTGGAGAGTATAAGCTGAATACGACCTATTGCATAATGAAGATGCCCAAGTCTCCCCAGGTCTACGAAAATCCTTGCTTCATGTTAGAGTCAAAATAAATTTTCAGAGTACCTCCAAAAACAATATTCATAAAGTGGGGTGAAATGAGTCAAGAGGACACTGACAACGTGCTATCTTGGATTTATAGAGAACCAGAGGATCCAAATCCATTGCCAGTAAAAATATATGGTAAAGGATATGACATGATAAAGGAAAAAGGCTACGATGGAATTGGTGGCCTCGGCAAGCATAAGGCAGGAAGGCGAGAACCTCTAGCACCTAAAGGAAGACCTAAACATCTCGGGTTAGGGTTAGGACCACAAGAATCTGGCAATCATAGTACCAATGTGATTTTTAGCAAGAGAGTAAATGCTTTAGACTGTGTTGAGACAATTGAAGATCCCCTTTCTGAAACTAACTCCCATGAATAGGAATTTGGCTCCCAGTGATCCCTGAGTGACTGTTTCCTTGAGGACTTATTCTGCGAACCAGGAGAGCCTACATTTGAAGAGAAATTATAGAAAATGTTCAAAATTGACATGACACCAAACAACACCAAGTCTGGATCCTCTTCTACTCCCATTGACCATAATCCTGACATACTCATCTACCCTACTAAACCTACTGACCATCATTTAGATTCATTTGAATTGCCGCATGACACTACTGACCCTGAATCCACTACCTTTGTTCCTTACTTCGCTAATGAGTGTGAATCAAGTGAGGCAAAGTACTGGATAGAATCTGATATAGAGCCCAATGGTGACAATTTTATCTTTAACCTCTATGAATCTCTCAGCATGCTTTCCATGTCCCACCCACCATTCACCAATACTGATGACGGAATTTCCTTAGTCTACCCACAACTAATCAATTGGGATCAACAAGGCCCGCTAGTTATGGACATATTTCAAAATGATGAGGCCATTGCAGAGTTCATGGGACTGTGTGAGGGTATACCAAGTGGAGACCACAAGGTTGGATTTTCCATTGACCTAGATTGTGCCGCTTACTTTGGGGAGACTTCTTTGCCCTCTAGTTACAAAATGAAAAATAAAAATATAGAAAAAATGACACGTCTTTCGGTGAAATCCGAAAGGCACCTTTTGATGATAAAAAAGTAAAAATAAAGGACATATCTGAATATGAAAACCTCTTTGAGGCACCTAAGGATGGAGGACTAGAATTTCTCCCTGTAACTCAGGAAAAATCAGCCATGCTCATAGAGGACACTATGGAAGTAAACATATCTACAATAGAAGATCCTAAGATGGTTCTCTTCGCGACATCTTTGGCAGAGGAAGAGAAACCTGAGTTCCACAGATTATTTTTTGAGCGTAAGGTCAACTTTGCATGGTCTTATGATGATATGCCTGGGTTGGATCCAGAACTTTTCCTACACCATTTGCCATTATTTCTAGACACCAAGCTAGTGAAACAGAAGCTATGAAAGATGCACCCACAGATCGCCTTGTTAGTCAAAGTAGAACTTAAGAAATTGTTAGATGTAGGATTCATACGGTCCATAGACTATGCTAAATGGATATCAAATCTTGTACCAGTCACAAAGCCAAATGGTCAAATCCGCATCTACACAGATTTTTGGGACCTGAATAAAGCATGTCCAAAGGATGACTTTCCCTTGCCAAACATTGACATCATAGTGGACCTTATAGCAGGATATGAGATGTTGTCCCTCATGGATGGTTTTTCTGGTTATAATCAGATTCATATTGCCCCTGAAGATCAACACAAAACAACATTCACATGTCCTTGGGGCACATACTGTTGGAATGCCATGCCTTTTGGTCTTAAGAATGTAGGTGCCACGTATCAGAGAGCCATGACAACCATATTCCATGAAATGATGCACCAGATAATGGAAGATTATGTAGATGACCTTTTGGAAAAATATTTGACACAAAAAGACCACTTGAAGGTGTTAGACAAAATTTTCAAGATACTGGAAGAATACAAGGTCCACTTGAATCCAAAGAAATGCATCTTTGGTGTGACATTAGGAAAACTTTTGGGGTACATTATTTCTCGTAGAGGCATTGAAGTCGATCCTGCCAAGGTAAAAGCCATATTAGACATGCCTCCTCCAAAAAGGATAAGTGAACTTAGGACATTGCAAGGCAGGTTACAATCTATCCGACGTTTCATAGCACAATTGGTAGACAAGTGTCATCCATTTCAGTATCTTCTACGCAAAATTATCCCTTTTGTGTGGAAAGATAAATTTCAGGAGGCCTTCCAACAAATAAAATATTATCTACTATCACCACCTATTTTAATGCCACCAATCAAAGGGAAACCTTTGATTCTGTACATTTCTGCAACAATTTCAGCACTGGGGGCATTACTAGCACATAATGACCATGAAGAAAAGGAAAGGGCCATATACTACATTAGTAGGATACTGGTTGGATATGAGCTAAATTACACAACCATCGAATGTGCTTGCCTAGCAGTTGTCTTTGCTGCTTAGAGATTAAGACACTACATGTTGAATCACCAAACACACTTAGTGGCAAAGATTGATCCCCTGAAATATCTCCTAAGTCGTACAACATTGATAGGTTGCCTGGTAAAATGGGTAATGATCTTGAGTGAGTATGATATTTAGTATGTTGAAAGAAAGGTGATAAAAGGACAAGTGATCGCAGACCAACTAGCAGACGCACCTATACAGGGTGATCATCCACTAGTAGTAGACTTTCTAGACGAGTCAATATTTCATACAGAATCTAAGTCACCTTGGAGGCTATATTTTGATGGATCTCATACTAATCATCGCTCAGGGGCAGGAATACTATTTATCACCCCTCAAGGAGACTCCATCCCTAAGTCCTTTCGCATTGCTTTTCCATTTACAAATAATGTGGCAGAATATGAGGCACTTGTCATGAGACTCAGAATGGCCATCAAATAGAAAATTAGAATGCTTCATGTCTATGGAGATTCTCAGTTGGTCATTAACCAAGTCAATGATGACTATACCACTAAGGACGAGAAATTAATTCCTTACAAACAAATGGTTGACAACTTTTAAACATATTTTTACATGGTGACTTTTGAGCAAGTTTTGAGAACACAAAATAAGGCAGCGGATGCAATGGCCACAATTGGCTCTCTACTAGACATTCCTAGTAATGTGCCTCAATTTGAATTTTTGGTAGAACAACTTTTGGTTCCTACATATGACATACCCAAATCAGAGATGGTTTGTGAGCTTGTTGGTCCCAATTCCCCATGGTATCAAGAAATTTATGACTACCTCAATTCCCAAACCCTTCCCCCTAGCCTATCCAATAACCAACGAAAGTCCTTTATCCGAAAAGCTGCCAGATACACCATTCTCAGTGATACCCTTTATCGTCGTAGCTTTGATAACTCCCTTCTTCGATGTCTCGACATTGATGAAGCACAAATGACCTTGCGAGAGGTACATGAGGGTATATGGGGATCCCATTTGAGTGGTCCTACTTTAGCCAAAAAGATAACGAGACTTGAGTATTATTGGCTGACCATTGAGAAAGATGCACTTGAATTTTTCAAAATGTGTCACCAATGTCAGATACACAGTGACTTGATTCATGCACCAGCACAAGAACTTCAGCCGATTACTTCTCCTTGGCCCTTCTCACAATGGGGACTCGACCTCGTGGGAAAGATCCATCCTACCTCATCCAATGGCCATAAATTCATCATTACCACCATTGAGTACTTTACTAAGTGGATTGAAGCCATCCCACTCACTTACATTACCAGAGAACAAATTTCCAAGTTTATCCTCAACTATATCATCTGTCAATATGGTATTCCATAATCCATCATCACAGATAATGGTCGTCCCTTCAAAAATTAGGATGTTCGTGAACTTTGTGAATGCTTCCATATTTGACACCACTTCTCCACGCCTTACTACCCACAAGGAAATGGTCAAGCTGAGGCATCTAATAAAATGATCATGAAACGTATTAAGAAGATCATCAATGACGCTAGTCATGATTGGCACATACAACTCAATCCTTCTTTGTGGGCATATAGCACTAGCATCCGCACTCCCATTGGAGCCACTCCATTTTCCCTCATCTTTGGAGCTGAAGCCATCTTGTCCATAGAGGTCAAAATTCCATCCCTACGAGTCTCTATGAAAGGTCTAATCATTGATGAAGAATATCGACAGTCACGACTATATGAATTAGAAATGCTAGATGAACGTAGACATAATGCCTTGAACCACTTACAGGCATATCAAAATCATCTTTGCAGAAGCTACACCAAAAGTGTGATGACTCAAAAATTTGACATTGGTGACGTGGTTCTCGTGCAAAATCCTAAGAATCAGTCTGACAGAGAAAAAGCAGGCAAGTTTGAGCCCAATTGGCTAGGTCCATACATCATCACTCCATCATTTGGTTCTGGTACATATTAGTTGGCTACTCCAGATGGAGAACAATTAACAGAGTCGATCAACAGTCTAGATTTACGTAAGTTCTATAAATAGCATCGAAAAGTCTGGCCGACAACCATTAAAATACAAAAATAAATAAATAGATAAATAAATAAATTGAAAAATACAAAAATATCGTCACTTGGATGAAAACCTGGCAAACAGGCATCTTGGTGACACCAAAAAAATAAAAAATAAAAAAATGACAAAAAATAAAGAGAAATAATTCATCCAATAGTGAAAACCTGGTAAATAGGCACTTTGAATAAGTACCATAGTGAAAACCTAGCAAACAAGCACCATGTGTAGTCAGTCATTGCTTTTTCATCTACTATCACTCTATCTACCTTAGTCCATAATAAACATCCATTTTTCTGACATTCGTAACAATGTTTCACCCTGACATCATGACATTTCTTTCCATGGCTGATAGTGGTTGACATCAAAGTCTTACGCATCGCCTATCGTCCATACCAGTCATGTCCTTTCCATCAGCTTGACTAGGGGAAATATTTTATCATGGGACTGCAGTGGGTATCGTACATGGTCTTGCCAATCGAAAAAGTCCTGAAAAAATAATAAAAAGTCCTAAAAATCATAAAAAGGTCCCAAAAAAAAAAAATCATAAAAAGTCTTGAAAATTTCATAAAAATCATAAAAAGTCCTGAAAAAATCATTAAAATCATAAAAAGTCCTAAAAAAAAAACCTAAAAATTGAAAAACATCCTGAAGAAAGCACAAAAACATCAAAATACCATCACAAATCCCAAAAATAGAGTCAAAGTTAGTCATGTTAGTCATTTTAGTCTTTGTCAATTGTCGAACTATGAGGTCTCTGCACATTTTCTATGTAGGTAAGGCCATCAGTTGTTGTACCCCCAAGGCCCCCTAGGTTTAGTCCCTTAGGGTTCCTCAGCTCAAGCTCAAACATGTCAATTCATCTTCAATATGTCCATCTATCCCTGTCAAACTATGAGGTCTCTGAGTGCACGACATAGGCAAGGCCATCTGTTGATGAGCCCCCGAGGCCACCTAGGTCTGTCCTTTAGGGTTCATCATGTTGGTCAAATAAGTCAAGCGTAGTTAAACTCAGACACAAGACAGTCATTCGAACGTCAACATTCAAATTGCAAACTAACAAACAACATAGCCTAGTCGGTCATCAAGCCAAACATCCATCAAATTGCCAACACAATGTCAACCTGGTCACTTTATGGTCCCCTTCAAGATGTGTCCTTGGAATTGGACCTTGTCAAAACGTCATTTTCCTTTTTAGGATATGTCTTTCTTGACGACAGGCTCCGTCACATAGTCATTGGCCTTTTCAGGATGTGTCCTTCCTGACGACATGCATCATCAAAACGTCAATACTATTAGACTATCAAATCATCAAAACTATCAAACTGTCACGCAATCAACCTTCGACACACAAATCTTGGCAAACATATTGAATGGCTGTTGATTTTGCTAGTCTATTTTGTTTTATCTTTTTATTTTTTTTATCTCTTGCTCATGTTACTAGCTACCTCGAGGATGTCCCGTGAAGGATTTAGAGGTGCAATGATGTCTCATGGCCTATTTTTCCCTAATTGTTGTCTTTGGTGTGTCGTGAGAAAACGATCGGGGCAACTTGGCCTTTAGTATGAGTTAGGACATTCCATGTCTGTGATTGTCTATTTTTGCAAGTGGACGACCTTGCACACCTTGGTCTATGTCATATCATGGTGTTTGTTGTCCATTTGTCACATTTTACAGCCCAATGATGATTCTGCAACACCTATTTTGTTACTTAGCAAAATATTGAAGTATTCATTTTTCATCCTAACATCCATGGCTTCCATGCTAACATTTCTTTTATTCCTTCATCCTCTTGTCTTCTCATCCATTTCGAGAGCACACACATGCTCTTTTAACCTGCCTGTCCTCTCAAGGGGGTGTACCACTACCTCCTTGGTATCCTTCCTCTCCTAACTTTCAAATTGGGGCATATTTTTGACTTGTTCTTTGACACAATGCAATAAACTGCATCATGTCAAAGAGGGGCAAAATGTAGACACATAAAAATGGCCTCAACTTGCAAACCATATTTTCTACGATGACCATGCTTCTCCCTCACATAATACAATTATTTAATCACATCCTAATGGCATAATTATTCCTCCGTGATTATTTAAATAAATAAATTACATTTATTTATTTAAATACATCACTAATTAGTTCTTATTCCCTCTAATAATTAAATAAATTTCTGATTACCAACATTACCATTTTTCCTTCCATTAAATAAACTTATTTATTTATCCCACTTTCCATCCCACCAAATAAATAATTAAAATAATTATAAATATTGTCTTTTGTCTCATTCCTATTTATGAATTAAACCATTTTTAATTCATAAGTCAACATTCCTCCATAAATTAAATAATTTATATTATTCCAACTACCTATTTTCCTCCACCATTGATTTGATTGTCTCCAACCAAATCTCAACCCTTTCTTTCAAGGATTGCCCTAACTTTGACCTAATGTTGCCCTAACCCTAATCCTCCTTATGACATTGATTCTTGGCCTTTGATCTTAGGGCTTCACCAACTTTTAATCCTGGCCATCCATTCTCAATTTGGAATTCTTTAAAAGGCTCTCTTTCAAGTCATTTTGAACACACACAAGAGATATACACAATATGCTTGAGAGATTTTGAGTACTTGATCACACATTACTTCAATATTTTGCTTGGATTTTTCATAGGTTATAGTTGCACTTCAAATTTGAGGGAAATTATATCATTTACAGCAAGATGGAGAAGGCCAATTGAGGTCAACCAATGGAAGCTTGAAGACTAGGTGATATTGTTTCATGTTTATTTGCTTCTTGTTTTCATTGTGCTCTATTGTTGATTGGGAAATTAATTTTATGTTACTTGCAATATTTTGAATATTTTCCTAATTACAGAGGGTATGAATTCTATCAATGTGGATATTGTCTTTCATGAAAAAAAGTTACCCGTTGTAGAGACACAAAACCAAAATGATGCTTTGATGATAATGGATATTATTAATAGGGTTGGGATTAGGCTTACCCTTATTGATAAAGGTTTGGGACTTAATGTTTGTAGTGTAAATATTTTGGATAAAATTGGAGCGGACAAAACTTTAATTCACCATGTTGATTTATCTATCCATGGTTTTGACAATGTGGGAAGAAAACCACTTGGTGATAACGTTACTTGTTAAATTTGGTAAGGTTATGTTGCAAAATCCTATCCATGTCATGCCCCATGATATTTCATATAATATTCTCTTGGGTAGACCATGGATTCATGAGATGAAGGAGTGCCTTTAATGCTTCACCGTTTAATGAAATACACATACAACAATAAGGTTTAGATGATAAAAGTTGATCTTAAATATGAAAATTATTTACAAATTGAAACAGGACTAGAGAGTCCTTTTACAACATTGATACCGACTTCAAAAGTGGAACATTTACAAATTGAAGATAAAGATGATTTCTTTTCATCCATGAAAAAGTTGTTGGATGATGAGTGGGATCATTAGATTTTAGACCTTACTTTTATGGGGGAATACAAGACTACACCATCAAAACAAAAGAGAGGGAAAGAAGCTGCAATGGTATCAACACAATCTATCATTGAATCATCAAAACATCCAATTCCATAACTTCTAGCATAGAGGAAAACAAAAATTACAAATCTAATTTTGATGAAAATGATTATTAAAAACCACCTTTTACAATAGAAATGGAATCCATTTATGGAAGAGGTTGTCAAATTTTGAAACAATTTGGCTATAATGGAAAAGGATGTTGTGTAAAAGAAAAAGGTATCCATGTCCCCATAGAGCTCAGAATATAAGAAACAACAAAAGGTCTTGGCTATTGTCCTTCAAAAATAACAAAAGTATCAAAAATACCTTCACTTAATCATGAAAAATAGTATTAGTTATCGCTCCTTGCCATGTAGTAGTTGTAGTATCATAACATACTCACTACCATGCATGGGGGTATAAACTAGACTTTATGCAATCATTTTTTATCTCGCAAGTAGCAGTGCATCACCACCAATATTTGGCTCATCTTTGTCCCTACACTTGGGGGGTAAGGGGTTAGGTAGCCTTGCATTAGGTGCATTCCTTCTAGAAAGGGATCTATTTGTATCTCCTTAAAACGTTAGTGTAACAAGTACACTAACACTTTAAGGGGGGAATATGGTCCCTCACTTATTGTTTGTAGAAGAATTGGTCCCTTTTTAGTGATGATGGTATACACATCCTAGAAAGTGTGACCTTATCAATGGAAGTGTGGCCTTCTCAATCTATGTTGTGTCTCTTTTGTGGTGATATTGAGCTTGATATATCCTAAGTGTGATTTTTCTTGGCATATGATGTTCCCCTTTGTGGTAATGTTATGGCTAGTGTTCCCTAAGGTGTGAGATTTTATTCCTTGACTAGTCCTCTCTTAGTGGTGATGTCTTGTATGATATTCCCTAAGGTGTGACCCTTCATGTATTGAGCAACACCCCTTTATTATTTTTGTAAATCACCTTTTGTGGTGGTGTTGTTTATAACACCTCTTGAGGTTTTGGCCTTGTCTTATGTTCCTTTTAGGCAATTTTTTCACCTTCATAGGTGAATTTGTTATTTTTGCACCTTCATAGATGAGTTTTTCATTTAAGCACCTTTGTAGGCAAGTTTTTTTTGCACCTTCATAGGAAAGTTTATTGACCACCAAGGTGTGTTTTTGGCAAGATAGTTCATGGATTCAACATAATGGAGCTTTCTAGGTTGTGAACTTGAGCACCCCTTTAACATGTCCGTAAAGCATGACTGCAAGAATAGTCACATAATGGAATTCTAGTGGCTGCAGGAACATACAATTGCTAGATTTGTAACTATTTGTTGAATGGAAAAGTAATAACTGAACTAAAGGATGAAATTTTCACCAAGTGGGCCCCCTTGGATAAGTATCCTTTAAGAAAAACTCAGATGGAACAAACTTATAACTTCATTTTACTCACTGGAAAGCATGATTACAATAGAGCAAAATAATTGTATTATTGAAAAACTAAGAATACAAGTACAACATTAGATCAATCAACCTGATGAGAAGGAGCATCCAAGTTTTATTTGTAGAAGGAAAAACTACTAACTACCTATCAAGGCGGTCAACTCCAAAAAATTAGGAGGATGCCACTTTATGGAAAGCATAGAAAGTAGAAAGGAGGTTATGCATGCATGGAATCCAGTCAAGCTGGTTTGTCTTAATGTAGATCTAGCATAACGATAACTCCTATATTCACTCAACAAACTATTTTGACCATTTACAAGGTAGTTACAATCTTCGATTTGAACTAGGAATTTCCCTCCATTGACCTTTGAATGATCACCTTTTTGAATTTTATGGTGAATGAACAGCTGGTAGAATCTTCCTCAATTTTGTAGGCTTAATTATATTTTCATGACAACATTAGCACACACAACAATTTCATATCTATAACTATCTTAAAGTAACATTCATTAATCTACATGTAAAATTTACATAGATAGTTCACATAGCATGTTAATGTCATTTAAAAGTTACAAAGATAAGCTTATACCCAATGTCTATGGTTTTGAGGAAATAACATGAAAATGTCAACATCCAAGTATCAAAGTATATGACAACAACAAATGATAATAAACTCTATCAAAATTGAGCAATAAATTGGACTCATCACTACCCCCAACCTAAGGTTTTGCTGGTCCTCTACCAGAGGAA
The DNA here is from genome assembly GCA_007258455.2 of Sequoia sempervirens. Taxonomy (NCBI): domain Eukaryota; kingdom Viridiplantae; phylum Streptophyta; class Pinopsida; order Cupressales; family Cupressaceae; genus Sequoia; species Sequoia sempervirens. The sequence goes on along the minus strand of VDFB02256132.1, from coordinate 84,868,592 downwards.
GAGTTATTCCTTTGCTTAGTTAATACCCTAAAATATGCAACTACCAGCTACCCCACATAAGTTCTTGGAGTGTATGAATTGGAGTCCTAATATAAACCTTGCTTGTTGTCCAACCTATTCCATCTTTTCCTTTTTGCAGCTATATCATACTGATAATACCTAAAATTTGGCACATGCCATAATAGGGTAGGTGGCTAAAAAGTTAATGGAATCCAAAATTGTCCCTTCATCCTTCCAAGTTGTTTATATCTATCAACTCTTTTGCATGTTGCAACATAGTTCTGCAGAGAGTAAGGTTCAACTTGTTTTAACTCATCAGGAAGACTATTCCACTTCTGTGATAAATATCCCATTACAGATTTCCCTATAATTTCTACTACCTTATATTCTTTGTAAGTTTCTTCTCTTAGAGGCAGGATCCTTCTGCTATAGCTTGGTTAGCAAAGAAATCTATGCCATTCCCAAAAATGTCTCTAGGGTTTCTAGATTCAGCCCTGATGGGAAAGGGAGTGTTGGATTCTATTTGCCTATAAGTCCTGAACTGCGTCCCCAACTAATTTCATTATGTATCCAGGACATAAATGCCCTTCATTGGAGATCCCCAACATACAAAAATGGATTCCAATCATGATCATGGGACACAACATAATTATGCAAATAGAGTTCACACATCAATTTTTTCACTTTAGGAGGAGCAATTTGATAAGCTTGGAAAAATTCAAGAGGAGTCTCAATCGAAGGATTCAAACCTGAAATGATCCTTGAAAATTTAAAAGAAAGATTCCTCTCCTTCAAATATAGAGGATAAAATCTTGGAGGAGTCTTTCACTTTAACATTTGAGGCACTAAGGCTACTACATTGTCCACCTTTTCTTTTAAGGTAGCAATTTCTGTATTCTTTTCTTCAATCTCTGCATCTTTGTGTTTAATATCCTCCTTTAGTATGAATTTCTCCTTTTTCCATTCTTCTTCCCTCCTTTGCATCTCATTCCGTAGGTTCATGGCTACCATGTTCCATGAAAAATCAGAGGGCCTATGGATTCCTACCAAAAAAATTCCTAGCACCGATTCTTGCTCTTCATATGACACCTGCTACAGGGATTCTGATTGTTCACCCAGTTCTGGCTCCAGAGGTTCTTGCTCTTATTGTAGGAACCCTTGTTCTTGAAGTAGGAACTCCTGATTCTCATCATACTCTTGAATCTCAACCTGTTTTGTGATGGCAACAAGCTCTACCAACCTTATATTTGTTTGTTCCTCAAAAATGTCCTTTTCCTCAATGTTCACTTTCCCCATTGGGGCTTCTATGTCCTCTCATGATGTTCCTCGAGGCCTAGGGATTCTCTTCAGAGGCGCACTAGCAGTTGGACCAACTGGTCTTGATTTTCTAGGATGGATTTCATGTTTTTCTTCGGCTATAGGAAGAACAATGTCAGCCTTTCATTTCTTAGAGCTTGGCACTTCTTTTTCTGTCATTTGCGTTTTAGCTTTTTCCTTCCTCATTTTTGCCTCTTTCTTTTATGACCTAGTTTGAATTAGGGTTTCAAGAGGGACATCATCATTAGAGTCTGAAGAGGAACTATCTTTTTCTGAATGTTCTATCTTAGAAGAACTAATCTCTATAGTTTGCTCAGCTACAGGAGGGTTTGCACTATAGATTGCACTAGAAATTAAGGCTCCAGGAGTGGCTTCAACAATACTCACTCTCCTACTAACCCTATGGGGTTGAGGAAAAACCCTAAGTTGCAAATAATCTAGTCTAAATTGATCAGTATTTAAAAATTCCTCCTAAGTCATATCAAACACATCATGCAAAGATTTCTCTACTAATAATTTTATCAAACAATGGTGGGAGACAAAATTATTCCTACCTTTTTGGGTTTTAGCCACCATGATTGAAAGGAGATGATATAACACATTTGGAATGTTCATTCTTCTCCCATGCATCATATGATTTAGGAGTTTGAAGTGCACAAAATGTAGGTTTGACTGGCAGCCTTCACAAGTAATGTACTTGATAATGTGGACAACTACTTGCTTCCACGGCTCATGCAAAGATGTTATCTTCGCACCTTGCTTGTCCACATCCAATGGAGGGTCACCAGGTTCAGTAAATTCATCCCTAGCTGACCTTACATCTTTGGTAGTAGGGTAATGTTCACCATCGACAAGCAACCCTATCACTTCTGCAATCCTCTCTTTAGTAGCTATTACCTCAAACCCTTTTACCATGGCATTTCCTTCAGAAATTGTCTACACAAATTCCTACGCAATGTCTTCATTATAACTGTCAAGCTTCAAGAAATAGTCTAGCCATCTACAATTTCTAAATTCTTCCAAAGAAGGTGCATCCTGCATTACCACATTATGGACTATGGGTTCACTTCAAATTAACTGACCTCCCATTGTTTCAACTATTTGTAATTAAGCAAGCACTCTGCAAGGTTTCCCTTCCTGCAATCTTTGTCTGAAATCCAAATTTCTCCTTCCTACAATGTTGTTGAATTCACAATGCCAATGTGGTATGAATTTCACCTTTTTGGTGACTTAGGATTATGACTAAGGCAATAGAGGCAGTAAGGAATAATAAATGAAGGATACAATCAAGAAAAATGGTGGCGGTTTGGTGTCATCTCATACATGCGAGCTATCACCTCACTCTATCATTCAAATTATCTCAATTTAAATTTTGCTGACATAGATCAACATGGATTGAAATGTATACATGTTATTCAACACTCCCCCCCAACCTAAATTTGAGCATGTTTCCTCACATGTGAGGTGGTAATGATAATTTGACAGGGCAGGGGATAATTACATGCTATGGAGAATGTCTACATTAATGTACAAGAATTAAATAAATGTACTAAAAGATAATTAAGATGTAACAAATTGATGTGCACATACCTGAATTCTTGGAATATATGTTGCAAAGAATATTGAGGAAGTATCGGCCACCTTTTAATAAGTCACTTGAGCAATTAATGATTGTGGAGATGGAATGAAGTGAAGTGGAATGAAGTGAAGTTATGGCAGAGTGATGGAAGAGAGAGAAAGGTGGGGATGGATGGGCAAATGGGTGGATTAATGAAGAAGTGGAATCCCACAAAAGTGGAGGTCTTTATTATGAAGTGATTGCATGTGTATTTAGATCAGTTAGAAGGAGGGACACTAGGTCCTTTTCTTTCTACTACAGGAAGTTCAAAGGCTGGGTGCTGGTTAAATTACTGCATGAACTCTTCCTTGGAATCTGGCTTGTGATACAACCTTAAATGGTGACTATGGACCAAAAGTTTGAATCTGATAGGGTCAATGGTGGTGAGTTGTACAAATCCATTGGGAAAGACTTTTGCAACTTCGTATGGTCCCAACCATCTAGTCTACAATTTTCCTACATTATCTTGATACCTTGAGTCCTAAAGGAGTGCCTAGTCACCTGGCTGGAATTTCTTGTCCTTTATGAATTTTTCATGCCACTTTATTCTATGATTTTTTACTACCTCTATGTGATGAAATGTTTTCTTTCTCATCTCATCCAAATTATTTAGCTGCATAATTCTGTCCTTTTGTGCCTCAGAGATATCCATCCCTAAGTCTAGTGTAGTCCTAAGAGTCTTTTGCTTGAATTCAATGGGCATCATAGCGTCTTCCCATATAGTAATTCAAAAGGAGTGAAGCCTGTGGTTGTTGCAATTTTCACTGTTTAAGGACAAATTATGGTCTTCACATCTCTGTAAGACACTCCTAATATTTTCCAATACTTCATTAAAATTAGCACCATAGGTAGTAAAATTATCCATATAAATTTACATGCAATCATGTGAGATATCTAAAAATATGCTAATGTCTACCCTCTGAAAAGTTGTAGGTGCATTGCATATGCCAAATGGAAGTACTGATTAGGAATAAGTTCCTCATGGATAGGTAAAGGTGGTCTTCTCCTGATCCTCAGGTGCACTTTATATTTGGTTTTATCAATTGAATCCATCTAGAAAAGAGAAATACTGCTTGCCTGCGAGGGAATCTAGTACTTGATCTATAAAAGGAAGGGGGAATTGATCTTTCTTAGTGGCTGAGTTGAGCTCCCTGTATTCAATACAAACTCTCCATTTTCCTCCCTTCCTAGGTACAATCACCAAAGGAGAGACCCATTGGCTATTTGAAATATGGTAGATAAATCCTGCATCCAATAATTTTTTAAGTTCCCCTTTGACAATTTCTCTCAATGTAGGATTGATTCTTCTTTGTGGCTGCCTTACTAGTGTGTAATCATCTCTAATACATATCCTATGTGTGCAAAGCTTAGGGTCCAATCCCTTCATGTCATGGTAATCCCATGAAAATGTAGATTTATGATTCTTTAGCAAGTTGGTTGGGGACAATTGCTGCTCCTTAGTAATCTTGTTATTAATGTTCAAATACCTCCCTTTTGACACTTGCACTTGTGTGTTTAACTCTACCATATCCATTTCACTAATGCTTGGAATTTTGAGCTCATGTGGAAAAAATGTATGAGACATACCTATTGTTGTAGGAAGTTTAGCTGCAGGAGCAAGCATAAGTATCTGCAGTGGTCCAGTAGAACCAAACTTAGAATTAGGTAATTCCTCATTTGTCTCATAGCTGTTCTGAATTATATTGGATAATATGTCATCCTCTTCCTATATTTGTAGGAAAGGAATCCTACCTATCATCTTGAGTTGTGCCATTGAATTGATTTCCTCGGCTTCTTCACCAACATGTGGCCATATGGGGTTTTCCATATCACAGGATGGCTGATCAGGAGGGTAGAGAACAAGATTTTTGGTGCTCTCCATAAAAAATGGTCATGTCTCCTATCCAACATCCAATATAGGCATCTGCTATTGCTAACCATGGTCTTCCTAGAATAATGGGATACCCACCTAGTGTAGCTTTAGGAGAAAGAATCATGAAATTTGTTGGGTGCTCCCAAGAGTCTAGAGTTACCACAAGATCCTCTACTATACCATTATGTTTAATAGAGGAACTATCAACAAGCCACAGGACAGTAGGAGTAGGTCTTACACTTGTAACATTTAGTTGCTGCAGGATATTCTTAGTCATCACATTTATTGCTACTCCCAAATTAATCAAAGCATTCTTTATTTGGATCCCATTTATAACAACTCCTATCATAGGACTACCTGGGTCATTGTATTTGGGAATAGTCACTTTCCTAAGCATGATGTCAGCTAGCTGTCTCACCACATGAACCGTAGTGGGGTCTTTCTTGTTCTTGCATGGATTCTTGAGGCATGCTTCTTTAATTGCTTTTCCATATATATGGTAACATATTTTATGGCATGAAATAAAGGTATCTTGACACATATATGCTTGAACTGATCTAAAATGTCAAAGGTTGTTTCCTCCTTCTCTTCCTTTTGTTTAACAATTTCCAACCTCCGAGGAAATGGTGGTTCTTGCTCAGTTTGCTGGACTGGGAATAGTTCAAGATTTTTAGGTACACTTGGCTAGATGGGGACATTTAGATGCTCCTATTCTTCCACAAGAAGCTCGGTGATGATAGGAGTGGAAAGAGCTAGAAAAGTGGTTCCTAAACACAAGTGGATGTCACTTACACTCACAACATATGTAGGGAATTTATTTGAATTAGTAGAATAGATTGGTTGCTGTTGTGGTTTGTTATTTGGGTTAGGTGTGGGCTGGGTTGGTAGCTGAGTAGGTCTAGGTGTGTTTGAAATTGATCTAGTAGGAGGAGGCATTATAGCAGGTTATTGGGGCTGATAAGGTGGCTACATGTAATTGGTTGTCTAGTTTGGCCATTGTTGTCCTCCCCTCCATTGAGATGTTTGTTTCTAGTTTCCTAGAGGTGGCTGCCAATTTCCCTGAAACTGTTGCCACTTCCCTTGAGGTTGCTACCACTAGGGTGGAGAGTTTTGGTGAGTGGGCTAGGTATTTGGAGGGTTATTCCAAGGCTATGGTGGGTATCCTCCATAGTTGGATGGATATGGGGGTTGCCGTTGGTTACCAGATGCATAAGAATTAAAATAAGGCCCAACAAAGGATAATGGATGTGGTGGCATACCTTTTCTTGGAGCCCATGGTTCTCCTTTGTGAAATGTAGTAGAATTGATAATATTCACCCTAGATTGGCTTGAACTCAGGTGGGATCTACTTACTATCAATGTTAGCTACCATTTTGCATCTATAGTCCTTTTGTCTTCAATGAGGGGAGTATTATGCCAACATTGCCTTTGCCTCCTCTTATTTCTTCTTTGTTTGAATTATATCTAGCTGAGTAGTCAGATTGTTTATGATGTCTTGCTTGAAGTCTACCAGCAAGTGAGTAATCTCCATCCTTGAAACTCCACTGGTAGATGATTTACTCATAAAGGATTGGTAAGCTCCCATTTTATTCAAAGTTTCCCTAGAATAGTTTTAACATAGCTTCTTAATATCTTCCCAAGGACCTTGGGTGATATCTCTTCTTCCCATCAGGTCTAAAGCCTCAATGCAACTCTCATTAATCCCACTCAAGAAGAGTAGCTTTTGGGACTCTTCATTGAGTGTATGATGTGGAGATTTCCACAGGAAAAATAGAAACCTTGAAATGTAATCCTCCAGAATCTCATCTTCCTTCTGTTGCATCCTAAAGATGTCATCTCCTTTCATGTCACTGTGTTGGAATTGTAAAAGTCTGATGATTTTACATGTTGTTCATACTCATAAATTTTCAAATAAATCCTACGATATGCATAGGACCTCTCGTCATAACATTTTTCTCACATTTTTCCCATATTTGTCCCATAAAATCCATCTACTTCTGAGTATATCACATAATAGTCCATATCGGCATGAGATGGTCAAGGACTCCCCGACCCATAATTTATTTTTGCTAGTATACATTTGTGTTGCCTATCGGCAAGACTTCTTTAATGTCACAACGATTGGAATTCACATGCAGGCACATTTCGGTGTGACATAAGTCATTGTCTCAGTGATAAGAGAAAATTTGTCTATTGGCAAAGGGGGCTATTGTCGGCATAAGGTCTTACCGATCGCAGTTTGTCTCATCGATTGGCACGTAGAATGATGTATTGGTGAGAGTGATATCACCAAGGTAACGTCTCACCGATTGGGTCTTGTCTCACCAACCATATGCACATGGATGTATTTCGGCCAAACAAATGGTATTCAACATGAAGTCTTGACGGGTTTGATGTGTCTTGCTGACCGAGGATAAGGGTATACATCTCAGTGAGAAACTTTTGCATTAGAGAGATGTCTTGGTGAATAGCCTCGGTCTTTCCAACAATGCAGATGAGTTATGTTGATGGTTTTCAGTGTGAAGCTATACAGTCTTGCCGACCCGTCTTGTCACGCCAAAATAGTGTTTCGTCGGTGAAAGAATGATATTGTCATGGCAATCAAATGTATCACGAGGGTATTTCGGTAGGAGACAAGGTATTCTATGGGACATGTCCCCGACATCATAAGGTCACAGTGAAGTGGATGAAGGACACATCTCAGTGAGAGAATGCTTGTGTCTCAGCGACTGAAAAATACATTAAGGAACACATCTCAATAAGACATAATATGATCTGTGGGATGTCTCCCCGACAACTGGGTGTTATAGCGAAACAAAAAGGATGAAGGGATGACTGACGATGACACATTTGGATTGATATGACTTCGGGATGTCTCAGCGAATGTCTCAGAGATGATTAACAAAAGGCTTGAATACTGTTGCTCGCCGACATGGAATATGATGCGATGCGTCTCTTGAGATACCGATATATAAATACCCATTTGCGATTTTAAAAAGAGACATTACAGTAGAATAGGTTAAGAGATTAGACAGTAGAATAGAATTCTCACAAAATAGAGGCTATGATGTATGATTTCAAAATGGAGATTTCAATGAAAATCAGTTGATGTTGTAGCTCATTTCTGGTGTCAATTGTCTGTTGAATTTATTGAAAGTATTACTAAGTTGTCTCCAAGATTGATGCTTTCTGGTTGTTTAAATTGATATAACAAGTTTATATTTAGTTTATCAGTGCACATTTGCTGTATCTTTGTGGTTAATTGATTGGTTCTTTCAAGGAAAGATTAAATCCTTTTGGTTGATCACAGTAATCAGGGAAATTCATATGGATTATTAAAGAACTTAGTATTCACATTCCTACATGTTTATACAAGTTATAAATAGAACATATGCCATACAATTTGAGTGTTCTCCAGAAAGAGGTTTCCCATCTCTATTTCATTTGACTCCGCATACCCAATAAGGCACTAGTCTCTGCATTTCACCATTCAAATTCATTTATTTTCTTTACATCTGTTAACTGAGCATATTAGTATTTAGATTAGAAGATTGCTATATGATTTATACCAAATTTGATTTCATTTGTCCACTCCCATCTACCATTGTGGGAAAAAAAATTCAAGAGAGATAAGCACATTAAGTCTGCTTCATCCATATAGGTACACCTACCTAGGTCTAGCAGGACCTGAAGAGTAGAAAGCTTGAGTTATTTGGCTTTGTCTACTACCCTAAAGCATATCAAGAGATTGGTAGTCTCTTGAGGCATTCTGCTTGCATTCTTGAGAGCTAACAAATTGGTGACTCTCCTGGGGACTAACTTAAGAAAATCTAGTTCTAGCCTATCCATCCATAGAGTCAATAAAGTTCTAAAATCGGTCTTTAACCAAAATTTCATAATTGTTTCATTTGCACTCCCCATCCGAGTCACACACTTAACAAATTGGTGACTCTACTGGGGACTAACTTCAGAATCAGGGCCTTAATCATAGAGTTAGAAACTTTGTACAGACTCCGCTGGTAATAAGAACTATCAAATATTTTCTCACTTTTGAAAAAAGTGAGTGGCGACTCTGACATAAACATTGCATCTGTTCAAACATGAATGGAAGAAGATCTCAATATAGGGGAGGTCAAATTGGAGGTCCTCCTGGTAGCAGTAAGTGGAAACACAATGATCTAAAAATGGAGGGTAATCAAAGTGGACCTATTGATCATGAAACTCCTCAAGATGATTATGAATCTCTAACTTATGAGGAAGTCAAAGCACTGTTTGAATCTCAAAGGATGGAGATAGAAGAAATAAAAGCTGAATTGCAGAAAACCCAAATTACTGATCAGATAGATGATTTCCCCACAAAGTATGTGCCACCTCATAAACAAGGTAATCATAGTGTAGGGCCCTTTGATCCACCAAGGTTTCCTCACCATTAGATAGGGAATCAATACAGACAACCAAATCATCCTCCTCATATTCCCACACAACATACAAATATGCATCCACCTCATGGTTAGCATTATATCCCACAACATTATGCACAATACAATAGTCCACCATACCAATATCAGTACCCACCTAATGCTCCACCTCATCAATACATAACAATGATCAAATAATTTGACCTGATAGGGTTTCAACAGTACCCTTATCCTATGGATGGCAGTTGGAGAAGTTTGGTGCCTAAATTTACAGGGAGTAATACAATCACTGCTGAAGATCATTTAAGGAGCTTCAATGCTTTCATCGAAGACTTGGATGTGCCATATGAAGATTTACATATGATTTTATTTCTAATGTTGCTTATTGAAGATGCTAGGGATTGGTTCAATAGCCTACCAGTAGTCTCTATTAATTCTCTCCACGGATTTCAAGATCAATTTCTCGAGCACTATGGAAAATTTTCTACATCAAATTGGGCTTCCCATAGGTTTGTACAGATTCAAAAAAATCAGAACTTGCAACAATATGTATTCCGGGATCAACAATTTGAAGAAGAAGAAGATGAGTATGTATATACTCAAAGCCAGGACTCCATCACAGAATCAAGATGTAGAATTTCTCCCTTTGATGCATTTCTTGACATAAGGAAATATGAAGGAGAAGATATAATTCCTCTATACAACAGAATCACAAAAAATTGTATGCAAATACCTTCTCATTGTAGGCCAACAAGGGCCATGTTTGTTGAGCAGTTTGTAAGAGCATGGGAACCTGAATCATTTTATTGGCCAGAAAAGCAGCGTACCTTTGATCTAGTGAATAAATTTATTGATAACATGCAGAGGAAAAGGCATGAAGACAATGGTGATATCACATATGAGTATAGAGAAATTGATCAAACAATGCAGCCCATAGAAGATGAGACAAGTACAAGTCAAAATGGTTCATATGATAGCTTGCATGAGGAAGATGAAGATACAAGAGATTTCTCTTGCATAACAGATTGTGACAGGGAAAGCAGTGTGTATTATGAAGGATCCAATGAGTATTCAGATTGTGAAGAGGAACCTGTGGATTTTGATCTGCAATCAAGGGATTCTTCCACTTCTTATGAAAATCAGGATGAAGAAGCAATGGAAAATGTGGATCCATTTGATAGTGAACAAGTAACACTTCCTATTATAGATGAGAACCATGATACATCTGATGATGAAAAGGAGAGTGCATCAACATGTGAAGAGAATAACTGTAATGATCTTGAAAATTCCCATGTTGATGAATTGGAAAATGAAATAGAGGGGGATTGTGTATCATGTCACAATGAGGAAGAGTTTGAGGGAAATCATGTGAATCTTGATTTACAACAAGGAGATATTTCTAGCTCTTGTGGAGATCAAGAAGAGGGAGAAATAATAGAGGACATGGAAGAAGAAACTTGTTCACTCAGGAGTGAGCAAATTTCAGATTTGCTAACTCTTGAATATCAGAGATGTGTACCTAAGGGTGATCCTAAAGTTTTGTTTCCAGCTTACATTTGTTTTGATAGTGAAAGTTCTTTGTGTAATGATTCTTGTGACCCCCAATACATTTCTAGAAATGATGGAGAAACCTTTGAAGCTGATAAAAAATTTGTGTCCATTCAAGAAGAGGTATGTGATTTTGAAATTCCTAACTCATATGGAGAAAACACATATTTGCATACCAAGGATGATAGAAGTCTAGTGTTTATTGGTTCATATATGCATAATATTGAAGATATGAGTCATAATCCAATGTCGTTTCCAAATGGTGGTATGGAAGAGGTGCAAAAGGTTTTAGATTTGTTTGTTTCAGACAACATTGATATGACAAAGTTTTTTGATTCTCAAGAGAAGCACTTTGATGGTCAATTTTCAATACAGCTGGGAGAGTGTTTCATAATTCATAACAATGAGAAAGATAATGAGAAATTTTGCATTAAATATGCATGCATTTTGTATGTTGAAGATAACAGAGATTTGTCTGATGATGGAAAATATAAACTGCAGAATGGTGAAGGGAATTTGGACCAAGTTGGGCATGATGATTCTCTAAAAAATTTCAATAACAGTGATGGGGAAGGTTGCATGAATGTCTTCAAGAGGAATCTGATGAACTCAAGGAAAAATTAGGTGTTTGACAGGGGAAATTATTGGCCTTTTGGGATGGCCTTGAGCCATCATTTATGGTTTGAGTTTTAGACCGTTGCAGTTCAAAACAGATGAAGTTGAAATAATACAGAGGATTAAGGGTTGCCAGTGCATGGACAATCCTTAACAATCCTCTTAAAATTATTTTCCATGCATAGTAGTTTAGGTTTTTTTTCATCTCCATTTAAAATCCATTTCCATTCCCATTTTGCTCACTGTTCATCATCTTGTGTCTGGTCTACTCACCCAAAGATCTGGATCCTTGTAATGATTTCACAACCATTCATCCCCAGACGGAGCCACTGTTGGAACTGTAAAATTCTGATGATTTTACATGTTGTTCATACTCATAAATTTTCAAATAAATCCTACCATCTGCACAGGGCCTCTCGTCATAACATTTTGCTCACATTTTTCCCATATTTGTCCCATAAAATCCATCTAGGTCTGAGTATTTCACATAATAGTCCATATCGACATGAGATGGTCAAGGTCTCCCCGACCCATAATGTATTTTTGCTAGTATATGTCTGTGTTGCCTATCGACAAGACTTATTTAATGTCACAATGATTGGAATTCACATGCAGACACATTTCGGCATGACACAAGTCATTGTCTCAGCAACAGGAAAAAATGTCTATAGGAAAAGGGGGCTATCGTCGGCATAAGGTCTTACTGATCGTAGTTTGTCTCATCGATTGGCACGTAGAACAATGTATCAGCGAGAGTGATATCACCGAGGTAACGTCTCACCGATTGGTTCTTGTATCACCAACCATATGCATGTGGACATATTTCGACCAAACAAATGGTATTTGGCATGAAGTCTTGATGGGTTTGATGTGTCTTGCCGAACGCCGATAAGGGTATACATCTTGGTGAGAAACTTTTTCATCAGAGAGATGTCTTGGTGAATAGCCCTGGTCTTGCCAACAATGCGGATAAGTTATGTCGATGGTTTTCGGTGTGAAGCTATACAGTCTTGCCGACCTTTTTTGTCACGCCGAAATAGTGTTTCGTTGGTGAAAGAATGATATTGTCATGGCGATCAAATGTATCATGGGGGTATTTCGGTAGGAGACAAGGTATTCTATGGGACGTGTCCCCGACATCATAAGGTCACAATGAAGTGGATGAAGGACACATCTCAGTGAGAGAACACTTGTGTCTCAGTGACTGGAAAATACATTAAGGAACACATCTCGATAAGACTTAATATGATCTGTGGGATGTCTCCCCGACAACAAGGTGTTACAGCGAAACAAAAAGGATGAAGGGATGACTGACGATGATAAATTTGGATCGATATGACTACGGGATGTCTCGGTGAATGTCTTAGAGATAATTAACAAAAGGCTCTAATACTGTTGCTTGTTGACATGGAATATGAAGCGATGTGTCTCTTCAGATACATATATATAAATATCCATTTGCGATTGTAAAAAGAGACATTATAGTAGATTAGGTTAAGAGATTAGACAGTAGAATAGAATTCTCATAGAACAAAGGCTATGATGTATGATTTCAAAATGGAGATTTCAATGAAAATCAGTTGATGTCGCAACTCATTTCTGGTGTCAATTGTCTATTGAATTTATTGAAAGTATTACTAAGTTGTCTCCAAGATTGATGCTTTCTGGTTGTTTAAATTGATATAACAAGTTTATATTTAGTTTATCAGTGCACGTTTGTTGTATCTGTGTGGTTAATTGATTGGTTCTTTCAAGGAAAGATTAAATCCTTTTGGTTGATCATAGTAATCAGGGAAATTCATCTGGATTATTAAAGAACTTAGTAGTCACATTCCTGCATGTTTATACAAGTTATAAATAGAACATATGCCATACAATTTGAGTGTTCTCCAGAAAGAGGTTGCCCATCTCTATTTCATTTGACTCCGCATACCCAATAAGGGACTAGTCTCTGCATTTCACCATTCAAATTCATTTATTTTCTTTACATCTATTAACTGAGCATATTAGGATTTAGATTAGAAGATTGATATACAATTTATACCAAATTTGATTTCATTTGTCCACTCCCATCTGCCATTGTGAGAAAAACATTTCAAGAGAGATAAGCACATTAAGTCTGCTTCATCCATATAGGTACACCCACCTAGGTCTAGCAGCACCTGAAGAGTAGAAAGCTTGAGTTATTTGGCTTTGTCTATTACCCTAAAGCGTATCAAGAGATTGGCAGCCTCTTAAGGCATTCTGCCTGCATTTTTGAGAGCCAACACATTGCCCCTACAATATTCCTTGTACTTCTCAAGGAACTTTGTCTTCATGTCATCCCAAGTCTCCATAGTATTTCTCCCTAGGCTCATAAATCATCTTAATGCAACCTCTTTCAAGGTGGTAGGAAACAACTTAAGAATATGAGCATCAGTGGTATAGTCATAACTTCTGTAGAGGATATCAAATTCGAACAAAAAAGTATTAGGGTATTTTGTGACAAGTCCATAGAACTTATGAAGGACTAAAGTAGGGATATTTTTGAGGTTTTCAACTTCATTTTGATGAGAAATGGGGAATGAAAAATCTAGTTGGTTAGGTTTGTTTCTATTTGCATCACCCATGCCTGCCAGATGGAGTTCCAAAGCATATGGGTTCTCAATCAGATTTTGATCTTCAGAGGAAGTTTTAGAACTGGTCAAATTGGGAAATGCATTAGCAAAAGGGTGTGTCTCTTCTTCTTTGTCTCCTGGTAGATTTGGAAGATCTTCTAGCTGAAATGGATCAGGGTCATTAGGAAGGAATCTCCCATAAGCATCTCTTCCCCTTCCTCTATGCATGCGGTATCAACTTAGTATCAACCAAATCACACAAAGAATTGGTGAAAGAATAGGAGGTCATTACTTCTTAAATGATGGGTATACTAAGAAATACTACAAAAAGAAAGAAAATATCAATGACTCTAAAGAACTCCCTAGTTTGACACCATCCTCGACAACGACACCAAAATTTTTGGCCTCCTACAATGACTTAACAACTAAGCCCTTAAAACTATGATTTAGAGATTGGACATCTGATCTAAATAGATATCTAATCATCATGAAGGTTCATTTAATTTTCAACCTAGGGACGTAGACTTGAAATGGGTCAACATAGTATGTGCACTAGGAATCCATAGTAGCCATATCCTATAGCTAAGAAAGACATAATGCTGAAAGTAAATTGCTTAGAAATAAGTAACATAAGTATAGAACATCAACCAACAACTATACTAACCTAAAGTGCATGAAAGAAATGAAAATATGAGCAAATAGACAAGAAAATACTCTATCTACCTTGACTGCAAGAATAGTCACACAATGGAATTCTAGTGGCTATAGGAACATACAATTGCTAGATTTGTAACTATTTGTTGAATGGAAAAGTAATAACTGAACTAAAGGATGGAATTCTCACCAAGTGGGCCCTCTTGGATGAGTATCCTTTAAGAAAAATTCATATGCAATGAACTTATAACTTCATTTTATTTATTGGAAAGCATGATTACAATACAACAACATAATTGTATTATTGAAAAACTAAGAATACAAGTACAACATTAGATCAATCAACCTTCTGAGAAGGAGCATCCAAGTTTTATTTATAGAAGGAAAAACTACTAACTAACTACCTAGCAAGGTGGTCAACTCCAACAAATTAGGAGGATGCCACTTTATGGAAAGCATAGAAAGTGGAAAGGAGGTTATGCATGTGTGGAATTTGGTCAAGCCGATTTTCCTTAATGCAAATCTAGCATAACAATAACTCCCATATTCGCTCAACAAAATATTATGACCATTTACAAGGTAGTTACAATCTTTTATTTGAACTAGAAATTTCCCTCCATTAAGAGTTTTCCCTCCATTGAACTTTGAATGATCACCTTTTTGACTTTTATGGCGAACAACCAGTTGGCAGAATCTTCCTCAATTTTGTAGGCTCTAATTATGTCTGCATGACAACATTAGCACACACAACAATTGCATATCTATTAACTATCTTAAAGTAGCATTCATTAATCCATATGTAAAATTAACATAGATAGATCACATAGCATGTTAATGTCATTTAAAAGTTACAAAGATTAGCGTATACCCAATGTCTATGGTTTTGAGGAAATAACATGAAAATGTCAACATCCAAGTATCAAAGTCTATGACAACAAAAAAAAATGAATAAGAAACTCTATCAAAATTTACCCATAAATTGGACTCATCAACATTAACATGGCTATCGAGCATAACAAACCTTGCTTGATAGTAGAGCTATGTATCTCATGAGTGTCTAGAATAACACAACTTGCTATCCTTGTGAAGCTCATCATATTGCATGGACACCTAGCATAACACAACTTGCTAGATAGTAGATCCATGTGGATCATGAGTGTTTTGGAATAACACATCTTCCTAGTCCTCATGGGAGCATCCCTTTAACTAACATCTATCCAATTAATGATGTTTTCTATTTGAGACAATTTAAGGCTGAGGTCTCTTTGCCTTACCGACTCAAATAACTTTAGTACTAGCTTTGTGTTTTTTTGTGTGTCCTTTTGTGTGTCTTCTTTGTGTTTTCATTGTGTTTTTTTTCATTTTGTTGTCATATATATGTTATGTTATGTCATATGTTTTCATCATATATGCTTTGCATTTTCTTACATGTATGTTTCTATATGTTGAATTGTTGTATTCCACACATGTGTTTTCCTTTGTGCTTATGTTGTCTTTTGACGGGATCTTAGATCTTGGGGGCTTGTACACTCCCCCTAGATCCTTATTCATCCTATCTCTTCAACATTTATACAATCAGATCCCTCTTGACATATTTTCTACTTTAGTGTGAGTCTGAGCATAAGTTCATACTCTCACTAAAGTGGGGGCTAAATTTAGCATTATAAATTGTCACCCTTGAAAATTTCACACTATGTTTTTCTCCCCCTTAAGTCATTGGACCTAATTGAATACTTAATTTCCTAAATTATGCATTCCACAACTTTTTTTAAACATTTTCTGACAATTTGCAGGCATAAAATAAATGCTCATTTAATAATTTTCCCTCGACTCCTTAAGCTTCAAAAAATAGGCCTAGGACATTGGTACCTATGTCCCCCTATTTGGATCCAAATTCAAATATGTCGGTGTTGGAATTTTATCATTTTAAATTCAAATATCTAAAGCTAGCTGTTGGGATTTAATTTTCAAGAAATTAGAATAATTGCCTATAAATACCTAGTTATTGCATTATTTCAAATATATCTAGCAAGTTGGAGAACTTATGAGAAAGAATTATTTCCAAAATAATTATCAAACAAGTAAATTCAAGAGTATCTATTAAAGGATTTATTAGAACAATTCAATATCCAGACATCATGTATGTGAGTGTGTTCATGTTTTCATATTGTTTGTGAGATCTAACCCTTGTAGGTCTTCAAGAAATTCAAGCAAGATCCAAGCCTTGAGGAGATGTGTATGACTTCAATCCTTCAAGGAGGCCATTAAAGGGTGTTGAGTTGCATCACTTTTTGGATTCATCATTCCTTCCTATCATTTATCCTCTTATCATTGAAATTTCCATTGTGGAAGTGGAAACACTAGCACGGGGTTTGACCAAGGCAAGCCCCTAAATGACACAACCTTTCTTCTCTCTTTGAATGTGTAGGTTTCAGGTCTAAATAGGATTGAAGGAAGATTGAAGGTCAATTATTTTTTGTTGTAATAAAAAACTCTACACCTTGACAACTCACAAAAACTCACAAAATTATCCAACTGCAATCTGACAATGCTACAAGTAGGAAACAAAAGCTCAAATATGACACTAGAGGATTGCAAAAGTAGATTTGAATTGAACCTATAGGGATAGTAGAATATTAGGCACCTATGTCCTCCATTTTTAGGCTCAAACTTGTAGGACAAGTCACAAAACCCTACCTTACACAGATTTATTGTCAGAATTTGCTATTACATTTCATTTATTGTCAAAATCTTGCATTTTCAGTCTAGGGCACATATTTTAATTAGGTTAATTAAGGAAATTAAATTACAATAAACTTTCAAGGCTCTAAAGGATTAGATCCAGGTTTGATTGAATCACTTTCATGGTTGAAATTCAATCTAATCACCTTGTTGATTTGCATCCTAATGTTCTCTTGAGAAAAGGCTTGATCCTAGTGTTCTATGTATTAAACCTAGGATCCCTTTTTCAACAAAAAAAGGATCTTCATAATTCAAAAGTAATGATGAATTTAATGTCTCTGGTGAATAATAAAGTTATAACATGTGATGGAAAAACAATGCCAGCCATTATGGTACGATATTCCTCCATAAGCACATTTACCAATTCACCTAGTAGTCTAAGTAAGATTCGATAGTCACTGGATCAATAGTTCATCTAGGATCTATAAATAAGGCCCCAAAGGAGTCATTTGGACATCCCAAATCTTAGTGTGTCTAAGAAATAATATGCTCTTGTGCTTCGTGTGAACTTGAGAATCAAAAAAATTCTTATAGGTTTGTAATGAAAGCCTTACAATATCTATTTAAGTAGTATTAGAAGTTGTAGCCATTCAACCCATAGGCTCCGTTGCTATTTCTATTTTCTCTATTTTAACATGACGTACCTTTAATTGATACCACTTTTAAACCTTTATCATTTTAGAATATTTTCCCAAAACCAATTTGAACAATGTCCCATGGTGAGAGATTGAAATTTTGAGGTTCCATTGATTGAGGTTTACAATTTTTTAAATTGCCACATTATTTAGTAGGTGTAAATGAATTAATTGCTACTAGAGGAGAGATTTGGCGTGGAAGAAAAAAATTACCCACCATTATTCTCCATCTTTGATCATGCTTCTTGGATATCTTGTACTCTTACTATATTTTTTGTCTTAATTTTTTAGTAGGCACGGTTTTTGTTTATGGTTTTGTGTTGTTTAATGGGAGTCTTTTTTTGTGTTATTTTATTTTATTTTTAATATTAGAAATCATCTCATCAAGCAATCTCTTGGCTCATATGATTATGATAAGAAGGATTTGCATGATGTGCCTTTAATTTATACCACTTTTGAGCCTTTGTCATTTTACAATATTTTCCCATAACCAATTTGAACAAGGTTTCATGGTGAGAGATTGAATGTTTGAGGCTCCATTGATTGAGGCTTACAATTTTTTAAGTTGCTACACATTATTTAGTAGGTACAAATGAATTAATTGTTACTAGAGGAGAGCTTTGGTGTGGAAGAAATTTTTTACTGCCATTATTCTCCACCTTTGATCGTGCTTCTTGGATATCTTGTACTCTTGCTGCATTTGTTGTCTTAATATTTTAGTGGGCGTGGTTTTTGTTTATGGTTTTGTGTTGATTAATGGGGGTCTTTTTTGTGTTATTTTATTTTATTTTTAATATTAGAAAGCATCTCATTGAGAAATCTCTTGGTTCATATGCTTATGATAAGAAGGCCTTGCATGATATTTAATTTGATATTTAGGAAGATAATATGCAATTTACGCAGAGTGGTAATGCCTTTTATTTTAGTGATCAAGGGAACTATGGTATATCATTCAAGGACATGTTGGTGGTGGGTGAGTAGATACAAGTCAATGAAGAAGCTATGTACATGGATAAAGATAAAGGGTCCCTTTAAGATAATGTCCAAACATAAGGCATGTAGGGTAAGCAACCTACATTGTTGTTGAATGCAAAAATGCTAGATATTTTAGAAAAAGAAGAATAATCTAGGTTAATTGGTATTTTCTTTGTATGATTAATCCTAAAGTGCTTCTTGAAAGGATTTTTTTTGATTAATGGTTGGTCATGGTTTTGGAAAAAAAGGTTTACATATGATCTTTTGTCAAGTGATTCAAAAGGGGATTCTTTTGGTATGTTTGAAAATAATAGTATGCAAAAAATAAATTTAAATAGGGGATTTTTCAATGTTGGGAGATCCTACTTTAGAGATTTTGTAGGGATTGAATTGAAAATGTTGATGATGTGGCATTAATTTCTTCTTCGAAATGTTTAAAAATTTATAATTTTTTGCTATGCTTGTGGTTTTTGCTCCCTCAAGTGTTAAAGCTATTGGTTTTTGCTTGCTAGGTGTTATTTTTGTCATTGCATATGACTATATTCAATTATAAAATTGTGGGGCTTTGTAGGTTGAATGCATGTTTCTATCATAAAAATGATACACCTTTGTTAAGAAAAAATGTGAATCCTATGATTATTATTGGGGAAAGATATGATGATTATTAAGTCATAGTTGCTAATCCTATGAATATTCTTCGGTTTGAGAAGTCTCCCATTGTGTTAAATATCCATGTCGATACTAATGATGTGAATGATATTAATAAAAGGTTATTGGAGCCTAAAGAAAATTTAGAATGCCCCTCTAGTAAAACCTTTGGGTAAAAGCACAAACCTGTGTCACACTTTTTAAAGAAAATGACCAACACAAGTAAATTTTTTTAACTTCAATAGCATAAAAGTGGCTTTTATGTTTTGAATTTGAAAATGACATAAATTAATATAATGTAGAACTGTTGATGAAATTTATACTTATAATTTTTAGAAAATAAAAATAGTTTGATATATTTTTTAATAAGTTTCAGAGTAAAATTTGAATTGTTAAAAATTTTAGAAAAAGTGAGGTTGATGGGATGCCACAAAAAACGAGTGAACAATTTTTTTTCCTATTTTTTTCCCCAAATAGGTAACTTTAATATCTAGTACATGGATTTTTTTTGGTAATAATGTTTCAAAGTGAAAATTCACCATAGTTTTCATGGGACACCAAATTTTGTCTATTTTTTATCATTAAAAAAAAAAATTATCATTAAAAAATTTTTTTATACCCTTTTTGAAGAGGATTCTTTCCTCTAGTGTACCATATATTTTTTCAATTTTTTTGAATATATTTTAATATATAGTTAAAAAAAATTTAATCATCCTCATGTTTGATTATAAAAACTTGATTATAATAAATTTTTAAAACTTCATAATAAAAAAAAGAAATATATATATATATATATATATATAATAGTTTTGGATTCTAGACTTTGAGCTCTATAAAAGGGTATTTTTAGATTTTCATGAAATTACCTCTAGTTGGAGAAATTCAGAGTTGAAGTTGAAGTTTTTCTAAATTTTCTCCAAAAGACCCGGGTTAAACTACCACATAGGTAGCCACATAGATAATTTTGGTTGAAATGGTTTCACTTGAAAAATTGTTGATCGAAATAATTTTGTTCAAAAAATTACACTTAAATTTAATCACATTTCAAGTTTTCCATGGATTTTTATTTTATTTTATCATTTTAGCAAAAGGGTTTCATCTTAAATTATATGCACCACATATAGACCACATGGTTTTTATTTAGGATGAAACTATTGTTGCCTATTTTTCACCTACAGTTTAAATCAGGCAAGATAATCATATGTTAGATCTTCAGAGGGCAATGGAACATTCACATGAGGGCAAAGTCTCTACATCTTTTGCTATGTCACGGGGAACTCAGTGGGAGAAACTACCCTAGGGAGTTTCAGCATGAAAATCATCTAAGGAGAAAGTCGGCAGGACATTCCTAAGGTCTCGCCGACTAGCAAGGGTTTCCATTAAGTCCAAGTGATTCAAACCAGGGATCCTATTGGCATGAGATCTCTTTCGACATATAGTCTCAGTGATTGATATGTCTCATAGATAGCAGTGAACCTTTGGTGTAGCTTTCAAGTCGGGGTAAGGTCTCCCTGACTCCTAATGTTTCATCGATGTATGAGGAGCCTCGGATGGAGAGATGCTTTCGGGTTAAGAAGGCGGGCTTCGCTAAGAGGTCTTAGTGAAGGTGAAGTATCACCGAAGGGAGGGGAAGGGGCCTCGATATGGTTGTCTTTGGCAGGAGTCCTGCCGACACAAAGGAACCCCTCAGTATGACTAAGGGACTTCGCCGAGAAGTCTCCCTGACTCGTAATGTCTCGCTGAGATTAGAGCTCAGATAAAGGAAAAGGGATTGACAAAAGGTCTCAGTGAACACAAAAGGTCTTGCCAACAGATCAAAGGGAGGCCTCACCAAAAAATGAAAGGGGCTCGCCAACAGTTGAAGATATTGCCAAAAGGTCCTGCTGACACCGGGAAGTCTTGGAGACATAGAAGGTGTCATCGGCAAAGGTCTTACCGACCAGTGCAGCCTCCAAAATGAAAAGGAGTTCACCAAAGGGAAGGGGTTTCTACGTGATGTCTTGGTGAACTGAGGGGATCTTTCCGACATGGATTGCCTTCGGTACAGTGTTGTGTTTTCGCCCTGAGTGTTCCCCGAAGTGTGAGTGTCTCAGCGGCAGGAAAGGGAGCCCGCCGAAGGACAAAGAATTCGGGTATAGTCTCAGCAACCCGTTAAAGTCTCACTGATAAGAAGGCCTTTGGTGTAGCATTCTAAGTCAGAGAGAAGTCTCCCTGACTCATGATGTCTTGCCGATAAGTTAACGACTTGGCAGAGGATGAATTTTTTGGCTTAGGTGGGTGCCTTCGGTAAGATATCTCGGTGATCAAGGAAGTCTCAGCAAAACAAAGGAAGGATCAGCATAAGATGTACCTTTGGTATATGGTCTCGGTGACATCAAGGGGTCACGCAGAAAGTAGTTGAAAAGAAAAAGATTGGCAAAAGATGTTGGTTTCGGCGAAGGTAGGTGGGATCGCTGTAAAGTCTCAGCGATGCAAAAGGTCTTGTTGATGCAGAATGAGCCCGAGGAGGAAAAAAGAGGTTGGCAAGAAGTCTTCCTGATTTGAAATGGTCTCGCTGAAGGAAAATCTGAAGCCCGGTAGAGCAAAATGCGTCGGGGTGACATCGACAGACTCTTGCCGATATGATTTGTAATATCAAGATCGAGGAGACTTCGGGAGGAGGCTGTACACTCGGTATGATGTCTTATCGACAAGCGATTGTCTTGGCGACCATAGAGGCAACATCAGTATGAGTTTTGAAGCTCGATAAAGACTCTCATTGATATATCCATGCTATACTGATAGTTTCAGATGACATAATCACATCAGCAAGACACCTTTAGTGTCTCATCGAGATGCAATTCTTTTCAAAAGAGTTTCAACTGCCTGTAGAGCCTGCATGGAATACACTCAACAAACTAGGAGGAGCTAAAGAGAGCCATGGAAGTCTGATCAGAATGAAGAATGTCAATGGGATGAATGCAATGCATATCTGTCATGAGCTCAGGGCATTCAAGGCATTCAGCCGAGGTGGTTCAAATAGGACATGATGCCAGGATCAGAATGAATTTGGTAGCTGTGAAATATCTGAAGAAGGCTTCCCCAGGGATGACTCTTCACATCAGGGACACACAGGGCTTTGCATTAACTCAGTCGAAAAGATCTGAGGAGAGATAGATTTTTTCTGAGACTGATATTTTGTAAGCCCTAAGGGGCTGACACATTTTGATATATAAGGCTTTTTTTGCCTTTTTGTAGATAGTTGGAATAATGCATCTAGAAGAGTTAGTGATTTTTAGCTATCCTTCCTCGACTGATGTATATTTTTGTAACTCAACTGAAATCTAGAATGAAAAAATAGAGTTCACCAGGAAAGCAAGTATTCATTCTTATATTACTCTCATTTCTGTATGTTAGCTTGTGTAAGTTTTCTTTAACAATGTTTCTTTTAATCTGTATTCATACCCCAAAGCTGTGAAGTTTGTTCCTTCCTCCTTAAGATATGTATGTAGATCAAACCTGTCAAGAATGATGCATAAGATTGAAAGCGTTATGTGAGTAAGTAAATCAATCACAATTAAGTTTTCTCAATGTGTTTGTATCTTGCCTTCATTTCATGATTTCTCATCAACTCGGTGTATCACCATAGGAATAGTTCAGTATAGTTTCATTTTGTATGCATTTCTTCTCCCTTTACCTCACAAAGATTAATAGTTTAGGTGATACCCAAAGGAAGTCGGCCTTCTCTGGAGGTTCACTCCAATATCAGGTGACCCTTAGCCTTGGAGTGATCCAATGTTTCACTAGAAAGCTCAGTTTTTTACAACTTTGTATAGGGTGCATTTCTAGGTGACAACAGTTTCTGGCACACTCGGTAGGACAATGAACTAGATTGAACTGCTAGTTTAGTATGCAACCAGTGAATTTCAGGCTTTATAGAAGTCTTTTGGCATACTTGGCGACTCCACAAAGAGGAAGAACTCTAGAAATCAACGTCTTCTTTAGTTTATGAGAAAAGTTCAGATGAGAGGCAGCTCAGGTCCCTTTGAATATTTGCAGCTGTCACCACCAAGACGGAAAGGTAGAGCAACAAAAAAAAGAGGAACAATAGTTATCTATTCTAGAAGAACTCAGTCTACTCCTCCATTAGTGGGATCTCAATTTTCTATACAAGTAAATCCAATTTAGATACCTCCAATGGCTACTCCAAGGAATCAACCCTTTGTCACTTTCAATAGAGGGAGTCCTTTGAACTTGGCACAACACAATGATATTCCAATGGAAGCCTTGAAGAGTTTGCCAATTTTTACAGGGGAAGACGAAACTACTGCAATTGAACACATGAGAGATGTGGCTTCTTTATGCGGAGTCCACCACATAACCCAAGAGGACGTTGCAGTGAGATTATTGGTTGCTTCACTGAAAGAAAGAGCTGTATAGTGGTATAGGAGCCTACCAGTCAGTTCAATTGCAACATGGGATGAATTTGGAGATAAGTTGCATAAGCAATTCCAAGAAAGGTCTGACAACTTCTCTTTACTAGAGCAATTGACTACAATTAAGAGGGCTCCACAAGAGTAGATGAATGATTTCAACTTTAGATTTCAGAGGACTTGGGATATGATACTTGCAACGGTGAGGCCACCTCCATAATACACATTTTTATAATTTTTGAGGGCTCTAAACAACGATATAGTTGTCATGATATAGTCAATGGGAGGAGTGTCTCTACCAGATGCCTTTGAAATAGCTATTAGAGCTGAAAACAACTTAATACAAGCTGGTAAGCTTGCTCCTAGGCCACTAATGCCAATATTTCTAGAAATTCATGCAAACATTCCTTTGCAAATACCTCCTTTCACACCTTTACCAGCTGTACCAATGCTACCAGCTATTGTTCCAGCCATTGATAGACAAGAGAGTGTCGCTTCAGGCTCATCACAAGAGTTACAAGAGATCAAAAGTCTTTTACAAACTTTTGGTAACAAGTTGGTGAACTTGGAAAAACAACAGACCTATTCTAAGCCTTATCAACAGTAGAATCAGGCCTTAAGTCAGCCTTTTCAAGGTCAACAACAACAATTCCAAGGGAATAGACAGTATCAGGGCAATTATGAGGGCCCAAGATAGAATGTGAACACAAGGCCTTTTCAGGCCTATGCTCCAGCCCCTGTTAGTGCGACCAAGGAGCTGGTTCCTACCCAAAACAACTTAGCAGCAGACTATGAGTGTTGTTACCCTTGTAACCAACCTCATAATCAGGCCACTTGCTCAAATGGACTAATCAATCAGGCCCTTATGGTGCAAAATGTTTCAAGTTCACAACAGAGTTCATGCAATGATGCATCTTCACAACATCAAGACCAATTCAACAATGATACAACCCTGCTTAATTGGCAAGGTCAAGAATTCTGTGGGTTGAATGAAGATAGCTCTCCAGTTGCAGCTAACACTAGGGAAAAGAAGAGATCTTTTGAGCTTAGTCAAGCGACTACAGAACCATCTACATCTCGAGCGGCTCCTATTTGGCAAAGAAATCAGCAACTCCTAGACAAGGAGCAGTCACACCTACAAGCTGATCATACTGGTATAAAGGTACATCTTAAAGTAAATCCATTTGTACCTTATAATATCCTTGATAGTATGAAAAAAATGAATGTTACAATGTCCATGTGGGACTCATTATCCATCCCAGGTCAAAAGGATATGTTACAGTCGGCCTTGTCAAGTTTAAAAATGTCTGATGAATCTGAGCCCCCAATAGGTCAGGTTAGAGCTGTGTTAACAAATAATTCCCAGGGAAATGATCAACAACCTT
The DNA here is from genome assembly GCA_007258455.2 of Sequoia sempervirens. NCBI lineage: Eukaryota > Viridiplantae > Streptophyta > Pinopsida > Cupressales > Cupressaceae > Sequoia > Sequoia sempervirens. Next base: position 84,843,155 of record VDFB02256132.1, on the reverse strand, counting down.
GCATAGAGACTGAAAAACAAGTTAAACTAGCTCATTTCTACGTGTCAGTGATTATTGGTGATAAGTTAGTTCATAACTGTATGGTAGATAGTGGAACTAGCAACTCCGTGATGCCAAAATAGATTGCTGACAAACTTGGACTAAAATACCAGCCTTTAGAGAAGGGAGTGATCCAATTGGATGGTACTTCGATTAATACTTTGGGTATTATCAAGGATTTAAATCTCACCCTCCATGCTTGTCCAAAATTTTCAGCTCCGCAAGACATATGTGTCATAGACCTTCCACCCTTCTTTTCCTTGTGTTTATCTAGAGACTTTACAACCAAGATAGGTGGTTATGTATCAGCTGATTGGTCACATATGTTATTTAGAACAAGATATGGAACCAAGGTTACCATTAAATCTGAGAGATTGGCTAAAGATCACATTGAGCCATATAACCCAAGTCCCTTTAATGTTGTTCCTACTGTTGCAGACACAAATTGTGTCATTCTTTCTAACAATGAACTAGCTGCTGCTCAAGAAATCCAATCAGAAGCTGTTCCTAATGTGCTGCTACATGAATGGGCAGTTGAAAATGTATTGGATAGTCCTGAGGACCTCATTTAAGATGTTGGTGTGGGCAACTATGTCATTCTTGAGCCTGACACAGAGATTCCAAACTTGGAGAAAGATGCAGATCAGTTGTTGCAACCACTAAATGGACTTTGGGAGATGTTCTCCGATGGTTCCAGAAGTAAGAATGGGGCAGGAGGAGGTGCAATGTTGATTTATCCACAAGGTGATAGGTACTACTCTGCATTCCGTTTTGCTTTTGCATGCTCCAATAATACTTCTGAGTATGAAGGCCTTGTTCAAGGTCTAGAGTGGGCAAGGAAGAGAAGAATAACTATCTTGAAAGTCTATGGGGACAATGAATTAATTGTTAATCAAGTAAGGGGCCTGAATGTTGCTAAAAATGACACATTAAAGTCTTATAGAAATAGAGTGTGGAACATGCTTGAGGAATTTGATGCCTTTAATTTAGTGTCTATTCCAAGAAATCAGAACAAGCATACTGACATGCTTGCAGCCATTGGGACATAGTTTGATATTCCAGAAGATATTAGAAAAGAGAAGGTGCAGTAGTATGTGAAGGTTGTAGTCAGACCATCAATTCCTGACAACAACATTCACTAGAAAGTTTTTGACAGTAATGAACATATCCTTTTTTTCCTGCTCAAAGAAGATTAGTTTTCCATTGTGAATCAAGCAAAACTCAAGTAGCAGTATGGTGATCAAGTCATACAGCTAAAGACAAATAAATTACCCAAAGGCCTTGTTACCTTAGAGTCGATTTTTAGTACTAATGATCAGCTTAAAAAGGGTAGAGCTGGCTTGCAAATCAAAGAAGAACACTATGAAGAACTAGAGATTTTTAAAGGTAAACTTCTTAAGATAGGCAAAATTTGTTCACATGAAGATAAACAAGCTTTTGTTGCTTTATGTCAAGAATTATATGATGTCTTTGCTTGGGAATATTCGGATTTGAAAGGGTTTGATCCCCATATTGCTCAGCACACAATTGAGTTAGATCCTAACGCTAAGCCAGTAAGACAGAAACAAAGGCTCTGGAATCCTAAACTTGAGCCCCTAATGATTAAAGAGCTAACTAAACTAGTTGAGGGGGGTATTGTCTTTCCTATCAAACACACTTCATGGGTTTCTAACCTTGTGCTGGTTAGGAAGAAAAAGTGGTGAAATTAGACTTTGTGTAGATTTTAGGGATCTTAACTGATCATCTTTGAAAGACCACTACCCACTGCCCTCCATGGAACGAATCTTGTAAGAGTTTGCTAGTTCTGAAAGATTTTCCTTATTAGATGGTTTTTTAGGGTATAATCAGGTGCTAGTTAAAGAAGAAGATCAGTTTAAAACTGCTTTTATGACTAAATGGGGCAACATGGCATACAAAGGATGCCTTTTGGTTTTTCCAATGTTGGTGCCACGTTTCAGAGGGCCATGGACATGGCATTTCAAAGTTTGATCAACAAGATTATACCGATTTACTTAGATGATATTACAATATATTCCAAGAATGCTGATGAACATGTGTCACATCTTAGGCAAGTTTTTGAAAAATGCAGAGTTTGGGATCTCTCTCAATCCAAAAAAGAGTATCTTTGCTATTCATGAAGGGAAATTATTAGGACACAATGTCAAAGCAAGGAATTACTATTGATCCTGAGTGAGTCAAAGCCATACTTGAGTTGCCGCTACCTAATCACAAGAAGGGTCTACAAGGCTTTCTCGGCCAGATCAACTTTCTAAGAAGGTTCATCCCAGACGTTGCAAACCTGTTACAGCCTTTGACAACTATGTTAAAGAAAAACACAGTTTTTAGTTGGACAAAGGATGCCAAGAATAGTTTTGAAAAGGTCAAGGAGGCCTTAGCAGCAGCTCCTACGCTGGTAAATCCCTATTTTTCTAAATATTTTTATTTGTATGCTTATGGTAGCACAAGTAACATTTCTGCAATATTGGTTCAAAAAAATGAAGAGAATTTAGAACAACCAATAGCCTTTTTCAGTCAAGGGTTGGTTGATTATGAACAAAAATACTCCTTTGTAGAGAGGCATGTTCTTGCTGTGATCAGAAGCCTGAAGAAATTCAAGCCTTTGATCTCTCATAATAAAATTCATGTCATGGTGGCACACTCAAGTATGAAGGATTTTCTATTGAATAAAGATTTGAATGAAAAAAGAGCAGGGTGGATCACTAGGGTCATGGAGTACGATGTAGATATTAGGATCACCAAATTGGTTAGAGGTAGAGGTCTTTGTGAACAACTTGCTACTAGGTCAAGCAGTGAAAGTGAACTAGAAAAGGATGTTATCCTTGCTAATACAAATGAGTTTTAGAATTCTCAAGATGATGTACCAATAGGGACAACCAATTAGGTTCAAGATATGATCCAATTTTTACAAACTGGTGAATTCCCATTAGGATTAAACATAGTCAAAAGGAGATACTTCAGACTGCAGTTCATACCGTATGTACTGATAAACAATGTTCTCTTCAAAAAGGATCTGAATGGTGTCCTATTAAGATGCATTCACAGTCACCAAGTTGAGAAGGTACTTCATGAATTTCATGATGGAACTGCAGGAGCCCACTTTGCTCCCAGAACTACTGCCTGGAAAATCATGAGAGCTGGTTACTACTGGCCCAGCTTGTTCAAAGATGCATATTCCTAGTCAAGAAAGTGTATCAAATGCGCTCTGTTTTCAAGAAAGGAAAAACTGCCTGCTATGCCTCTACATCCAATTCAAGTGGAGCAGCCCTTCATGAGATGGGGCATTGATTTCATTGGGCCAATAAATCCACCTTCTAGTGCTGGTCACAAGTGGGTACTTACAGCCATTGACTATTTTACAAGGTGGACAGAAGCGGTTGCAATGAAAGAAGCAAAAGAGTCTTCAATTTTGAGCTTCTATGAAGATATAATCACCAGATTTGGAGTCCCTAACTCTATCATATCTGATAATGATCTTTCATTCATGGGATTAAGACTGACTGATTGAGCTGTCAAACATGGCATTCATTTGAACACCTCCTCAAATTATTACCCTCAGGGTAATGGTTTAGCTGAAAGCACAAATAAGAACCTCATCAGGATCATTAAAAGAACCATAGAGGATAATCAAAGGACCTGGCACAACAGTTTCAAGAATGCACTTTGGGAAGACAAAGTGACCCCTAAGAGGTCTGTTGGTAACTCACCATATATGTTGGTCTATGGCAAAGAGGCAAGATTACCCCTATCTGTGGAGCTTCCAACTCTTGACATTGTTCACCAGTTGGAGATGGTTGAGGAACATGACCCAATGTCTGTAAGGTATGCAGAGCTCATGGAGCTCGAAGAATCAAGGGACAGAGCAATGAAAACTTTGGAGTGTCATTAGCTCCAAACAAAGAAAACATTTGAAAGGAGGGCTACTGAAAAAAGTTTTAGGGTGGGATACCTCATGCTCAAATGGGACATTCTGAAAAGTAGGCCAGGCCATCACACCAAGTTTGACAACTTGTGGACAAGTCCATTCCTTATCAGAGACTGTAAGGAGCACAACACTTATCAATTGGTTACAACAGATCAGGAAGTGCTTCCTATCCCAGGTAATGGGATACACCTAAAGCCCTGATTCTAAGTTTGACAGGTCCATCTATTTTACATATTAGTTTAGTCTTTATGTTTTCCATAAGCGTTGTTTCAGCGCAGTAAATTTTTTTCTTTTTCAGTTTCCCCTATTTTGTTTTTTGGCAACCTGTTATGGCCCATGGATCTCAGGGAGTTGAGGCCATGTGCAAGACTAATATTTTTTTTTTTTTTTTTCTGAGCCTTTTAACGACTCCATTCCCAATGGATAAGCCTAGTCACTGGTTCTCATGTTTAGCAGGCAAACATCCTGCAAAGGTTGCCAGAATTGTTGCCTATTTTTCACCTACAGTTTAAATCAGGCAAGATAATCATATGTTAGATCTTCAGAGGGAAATGGAACATTCACACGAGGGAAAAGACTCTACATCTATTGCTATGTCACAGGGAACTCAGTGGGAGAAACTACCCTAAGGAGTTTCAACATGAAAATCATCTAAGGAGAAAGTCAGCAGGACATTCCTAAGGTCTCGCCGACTAGCAAGGGTTTCCATTAAGTCTGAGTGCTTCAAACCATGGATCCTATTGGCATGAGATCTCTTTCGACATATAGTCTTGGTGACTGATATGTCTCACTGACAGCAGTGAACCTTTGGTGTAGCTTTCAAGTCAGGGTAAGGTCTCCCCGACTCCTAATGTTTCGCCGACGTATGAGGAGCCTCAGATGGAGAGATGCTTTCGGTGTAAGAAGGTGGGCTTTGCTAAGAGGTCTTAGTGAAGGCAAAGTCTCACAGAAGGGAGGGGAAGGGGCCTCGATATGGTTGTCTTCGGTAGGAGTCCCGCTGACACAAAGGAACCCCTCGGTATGACTAAGGGACTTCGCTGAGAAGTCTCCCCGACTCGTAATGTATCGCCGAGATTAGAGCTCAGAAAAAGGCAAACAGGTCGACAAAAGGTCTCAGCGAACAAAAAAGGTCTTGTCGATAGATCAAAGGGAGGCCTCACCAAAAAATGAAAGGGGCTCGCCAACAATTGAAGATATCACCAAAAGGTCCTGCCAACACCGGGAAGTCTTGGCGACATAGAAGGTGTCATCGGCAAAGGTCTTACCAACCAGTGCAGCCTCGAAAATGAAAAGGAGTTCGCCAAAGGGAAGGGGTTTCTACATGATGTCTTGGTGAACTAAGGGGATCTTTTTGACATGGATTTCCTTCGGTACAGTGTTGTGTTTTCACCTTGAGTGTTCCCTGAAATGTGAGTGTCTCAGCTACAGGAAAGGGAGCCCGCAGAAGGACAAAGCATTTGGGTATGGTCTCAGCGACCCAATAAAGTCTCATCGATAAGAAGGCCTTCGGTGTAGCATTCTAAGTCGGAGAGAAGTCTCCCCGACTCACGATGTCTTGCCAATAAGTGAACAACTTGGCGGAGGATGGATTCTTCGGCTTAGGTGGGTGCCTTCGGTAAGATGTCTCGGTGATCAAGGAAGTCTTGGTGAAACAAAGGAAGGCTTGACATAAGATGTGCCTTCGGTATATGGTCTCGGCGACATCAAGGGGTCATGCCGACAGTAGTTGAAAAGAAAAAGATTGGCAGAAGATGTTGGTTTTGGTGAAGGTAGGTGGGATCACCATAAAGTCTTAGTGATGCAAAAGGTCTTGTCGATGCAAAATGAGCCCGAGGAGGAAAAAAGAGGTCGGCAGGAAGTCTTCTCGACTTGAAACGGTCTCACCGAAGGAAAATATGGAGCCCGATAGAGCAAAATGCGTTGGGGTGACATCGATAGACTCTTGTCGATATGATTTGTAATATCAAGATCGAGGAGACTTCGGGAGGAGGCTTTGCACTCGGTATGATGTCTTACCGACGAGCGATTGTCTTGGCGACCACAAAGGTAACATCGATATGAGTTCTGAAGCTCGATAAAGACTCTCATCGATATATCCATGCTATGCCAATAGTTTCAGATGAAATAATCGCATCGGTGAGACACCTTCAGTGTCTCGCCGAGATGTGATTCTTTTCAAAAGAGTTTTGATTTCCTGTAGAGCCTGCGTGGAATACGCTTGACCAACTAAGAGGAGTTGAAGAGAGCCGTGGCAGTCTGATCAGAATGAAGAATGTCAAAGGGATGAATGCAACGCGTATCTGTCATGAGCTCAGGGCATTCAAGGCATTCAACTGAGGTGGTTCAAATAGGACATGATGCCAGGATCAGAATGAATGCGGTAGCTATGAAATATCTGAAGAAGGCTTCCTTGTGGACGACTCTTCACAGTAGGGACACACAGGGCTCTGCATTAACTCAGTCAAAAATATCTGAGGAGAGATAGAATTTTTTTGAGACTGATATTTTGTAAGCCTTAAGGGGCCGACACATTTTGATATATAAGGCTTTTTTTGCCTTTTTGTAGATAGTTGGATAATGCATCCAAAAGAGTTAGTGATTTTTAGCTATCCTTCCTCGATTGATGTATATTTTTGTAACTCAACTGAAATCTAGAATGAAAAAATAGAGTTCACCAAGAAAACAAGTATTCATTCTTATACTACTCTCATTTTTGTATGTTAGCTTGTGCAAGTTTTCTTTGACAGTGTTTCTTTTAATCTGTATTCATACCCCAAAGCTATGAAGTTTGTTCCTTCCTCCTTAAGATATGTATGTAGATCAAACCTGCCAAGAATGATGCATAAGATTGAAAGGGTTATGTGAGTAAGTAGATCAATCACAGTTAAGTTTTCTCAGTGTGTTTGTATCTTGCCTTCATTTCATGATTTCTCATCAACTCGGTGTATCACCATAGGAATAGTTCATTATAGTTTCATTTTGTATGCATTTCTTCTCCCTTTACCTCACAAAGATTAATAGTTTAGTTGATACCCAAAGGAATCCGGCCTTCTCCGGAGGTTCACTCCAATATCAGGTGACCCACAACCTTGGAGTGATCCAATGTTTCACTAGAAAGCTCAGTTTTTTACAACTTTGCATAGGGTGCATTTCTAGGTGACAACAACTATTTCACTCAAAATTATTTAGTTGGTTGAAAGTGTGACATAATTTTGTGATTGTACCCCTCTTAAAAATAATCCTATTCTTTAAAATGATAGTAAAGCCTTGAATTGTAAGAGTAATGATTCAAGGGGAAAAAGAAGTAATTATTTTTAAGAGGTAGAAAGTGGATTTTTAGGAAGGAGATACAAATTTGGCTTGGTTGGGTCAAATGATAATTGTTTTTGCAAGTATGAGTAGTTGGTGTTGTCATTGATGTTTGTGGTTGAGTGAGATAGTTGCAAGAGTGTGAGCAATTGATGCTTTGATTAGTTGCATTATGTTGTCATTAGTAAAGCTACTGGTGTCAACCTCTAGTGTTGCTTTGATAAGATTTTGTCTATGGATGAGGAAGTAATGAAGATGATGAGGATGTGTCTCTGGTGCTTGGTTTTCAAGTTCTTTTGAGAAAATTTGATAAGTAGAGGAAACAATGGTTTGTAGTGGTGTTCTTGGTGACAGAGTTGTGTTCTAGTTTTGTTCCACATTTCTTCTAAGGTGAAGATATACCTATGTGATTCAGATATGTTGATGAGAGGTGTTCAAAGGTCTTGTATTCAAGAGTAGGTGTACTAGATCATCATACATAAGAATTTGTGTTCACTAGTGTGTGACTATGTATTGTATAGGTGTGTGGGAGAAATATTTTTGCTCCACGTTTCTTCACAGTTATGTTTTAGGTCTTGCGATTCTAAAGGTGTGTTAATGGTGTTGGAAATTTACCTTATTCAAGAGAGTTTGAGGTTTTGTGCTTCGAAAGATAGTTTTCTGAGTTATAGTATATGGAAAAGTTGTTTGAGTGTACTGGGTGTGTACATTCTTTAGGTGGAAGTTGTTGCAAAGGAATTTTTTGGATTTTAGAGTGTTTGTGGAATATTCTAGATCATGTTTGAATGTGATGTGTGGTTTACAAGTCATCCTTGGGTTTGAGGAAGTGTGTACTTAAAAGTTTAATGGTGTTTGCAAGGGTAACGATTGACCTAGTGTTTACACTACATGCGATGGATAAATATTGTTTAAGAAAACGTGTGGTTAAGTGGTGTTGTTGATTTGGGTCCCAATTAAGTTTTGATATGGTCCACATTCACTTCTATCTGCCATGAAATTGTTTTGGCACCGACCCAATTTGAATTTACATGTCTGAGGTGCATAGCTGACCTTAGAGAAAGGTTTCAAGGTTGAAGACAATATAAGTATGGGATGAGTTGTTGAAGGATGTTAAGATAGATGTGAGATATGTGAATGATGTGAAGTGTAGAGTTTTAGAGTGTGAAATTGAGTAATGTAGTGCGAGCTTTCAGGTATTAGTTTACTAGATGCAGTGAGCAAAATGTGGCTACAATTCTTCAATCATAATGCAAAGGAGTTGATGTCATTATGGTGGATTATTTGTTGCATTGAGATGATTTTCTTTGTGTAACACTGCTTCTCTATATTATTTTCTATTCTAGCAGTGAGCCTTTCTTCTTTGCGAAAGTGAGCCCTATTGTATTCAGTGTTGATATTACATATATTGTTATCTAATCCTCACTGTGGTTTTTCCCTTCTTGATTTTTCCACGTAAATTTGGTGTTCTCTTATGTATTGTGTTAAGTTGTTTCAATTTCTATTATTTTATTTTCATGCTAATTCATCATAATAGATTTAAGGGTTTAATGAATGAATGTGGATTTAAATGATAATGAGGGTTTTGAAGTTTTAAGCTACAACTAATTCATCCCCCCTCTTAGTTATCTCGTGCGTTCAACAATTGGCATCAAAGAAAGGTTCCTTGAAAGAAATATTAACCACTTAAGGTAGAACTGGGATGGCACACAAGGAGATACCTATATTTGATGGAATAGACTATGTATTATGGAAAACAAGGATGAAAGGATTTCTAGAGAATATGGGATATGATGTTTGGAGATCTATTCAAACTGGATATACTATACCTACAAATGGTCCGAGCACTAAAGCTAAACTTAAGGCCCATGAAAGCAATAGTAAAACTAAGTATGCTCTCTTGAGTAGTCTTACAAATTTTGAATTAGTGAAAGTTATGGATCTAAAAAATGCTAAAGAAATTTGGGAAAAGGTGGAAAGTATTTATGAAGGAGATGATATGGTCAAACAAGCTAAGATACAAAATTTAAAAAGCACATTTGAAAACCTGTGGATGTCTAAAGATGAAAACATTACAAGATATATACAGAGGGTAGATGAAGTGGTTAGCCCCATCAGAGGTCTTGGAGGGAAAGTCAAAGAACCAAAAGTGGTAAAGAAAATTCTTAGAACCCTACCTAAAGCTTATAGTCATAAAGTAGTTGCTATTGAGGAATCTCAAAATCTAGATCATTATTTTAGAGATCAATTGTATGGATCTTGCATTTGAAATGAGAGAATTTGGTACTAACAATGGTGCAAAAATTGAGACTACTTTTAAGGCTACAAATCAGAGAAGATTGAATAACCGGATCAGGAAGATCTTGATGATGTGGAGGCTAACTTTGTGAGAATAATGAGAAGCAGTACTAGTAAGTACAAAGGCAAATTACCTTTCAAAATTTTCAAGTTTGGAAAGATAGGTCACTATGCTTCAAAATGTCCAAAAAAAGTTGTGAATGACAAAGATAAGGATAACAAAGTTAAGATGATTAAGAAAATCTATTATGTTAGAGAAGATGCAAGTATTTCTGTTGATGAATCTAATTATGGAGATGATGATGATGAATGATTGTTCATAGATTTAAAAGATGAATCTATTTTTGCTAACTCTAAAAGATGTGTGAAGGAATTACCTCCGAAGAGAAAGGATAAGACTGAAGGTACTTTGGCATCTTCTTTTCATGCTAGAAAAGATAAGAACTATTGGATCATTTATAGTGGTTGCTCTAATCATATGACTAGAGACAAGAGTAAGTTTGTTAAACTTAAATATTATGATGGAGGAATTGTTAGATTTGGTGATGATTCATGTGCTAAGATATGTGGAATAGGTTCAATCAATTTTGATGGCAAGCATAATACTAAATATGTTTACTATGTTAAAAGGTTTAAGGAATAACCTCTTGAGTGTTTGAAAAATGTGTAGCAAAGGATACAATCTTATGTTTCAGGATGATGGATGTGAGATCAAAAAAGGGCCCAAAATTGTGATTTTTGCTAGAAGAAGGATAGATCGAAATATTTATCAACTCAAAGGTGTTGATGGTCATTCTTTTATGACTTAGATCAATGAAATTTGGTTATGACACAAAAGGATGTGTCAAATTAATTCTGATAATTTGGTAAGAATTAGTCTAGTTCAAGCAATGAGAGATCTGCCAAAGATTACAAAGCCTATCAATGTTGTCTCCAAGGAGTGTCAGATTCAAAAGAAAATAAGAAGTTTCAAAGGAAAAGAACAATATTATACCAAATTACTGAAATTGGTGCATACAAATATTTGTGGTCCTACAAGAACAAGAAGTCTTCAAGGTGACAGGTATTTCATGCTTTTTATTGATGATTATTCTAGAATGACGTGGGTTAATTTTATTAAATAAAAATCTGAAGCCCTAGATATATTCAAAGCATTTAAAGTTATGGTTGAGAAGGAAATGGTTATGAAGACCAAATTTTTGGGGTCTAAAACAGGTGGAGAGTTCATCTCCAATGAATTTAACATGTTTTGTGAGAATCATGGCATAAAAGGAACTTGTCTTCCCCTAGGAATCCTCAGCAAAATAGAATGGTTGAAAGGAAAAAAAACTTTTCAAGAAGCTACAAGGTCTATGATGAAAGAAGCTAACCTACCAAAAGTTTATTGGAGAAAATAAATTCATACTATTGCTTACATACTTAACATATTTCAAACAAAATAAAACAACACATAATCCCTATGAATTGTGGTATGGAAGGATACCTATAGTGAAATACTTCAAAGTGTTTGGAAGAAAATGTTATATCAAAAGAGATGAAGAAAATTTGGGAAAGTTTGATGCAAGGTCTGATGAAAGAATCTTCCTTGGATATTCTACTAAAAGCAATGCCTACCGGTGCTACAACAAAATATTGAGAAAGATTGCTGAGAGTGCAAGTTTCAAGGTTGATGAAGATTTTCAAAACTCAGTGGTGATAGATGGATATGAATCCAATGAACTTGATTGTAGAGAAAAAGAGAAGGCTAAGGAAAAAGATGTATAGTTTGAAGAAGAGGAAGAAGCTCCAGAAAAGACCCCTAGAACCCTAAGTATGTGCATAGGAATCATTCTGAAGAATAGATCATTGGAGAAAAAAGAAAATGTGTATTGACAAGAAGGAAAGATGCTGAAGAAGAAGTAAATTTGTGCTTACTTTTTGAAGTTGAACCTAAAATAGTGATTGAGGCATGTAAAGATGAACACTCGATGAAGGCTATGGAAGAAGAACTACTGTAGATTGAGAAGAATCATACTTGGGAACTTGTCCTAAGAATTGCAAACAAAAACATAATTGGATTTAAGTGGGTGTTTAGAAACAAACTGAATGAGAATGGAGAAGTGGTAAGGAACAAAGTGAGGCTTGTGTGTAAGGGTTACTCACAAGTTGAAGGAATAGATTTTGAAGAGATATTTGCTCCAGTGGCAAGAATGGAATCTATCAGAATGTTTTTATATTTTTCAACACATAAGAATTTCAAAGTTTATCAAATGGATGTGAAGTCTTATTTCTTGAATGGAGAATTGGAAGAAGAAGTATACATGGAACAACCAGAAGGATTTCAGTTATCAGATAAACCAAATATGGTCTATAGATTAAAGAAGGCATTATATGGATTGAAGCAAGCTCCCAGAGTTTGGTATGCAAGGTTGGATAAGTATTTGATACAAAAAGGATTCAATAAAGGTACCAAAAATAGTAATCTTTACTTTAAGGTTGAAAAAGATCAAATCTTGATTGTGGTTGTGCATGTTGATGACATAATTTTTGGAGGCAATGAAGCTATGTGCAAGAAGTTTGCAAAAGAGATGTAGAAAGAGTTTGAGATGTCTATGTTTGGGGAGATGAATTTCTTCCTTGGGCCACAAATTAATCAAACAAACAAAGGTATATTCATTTTACAATCAAAGTATGTCAAAGAGATGTTGAAAAAGTTTGGAATGGAAGACTCCAAATCGGTATGTACTTGTATGGTTACTGGTTGCATATTGAGAAAGAATGATGAATCCCCTAAGGATGATCAGAGCAAGTACAAATCAATGATTGGTGGACTGCTATATCTAACTACTACTAGACTGGATATCATGCATGTAGTTTATCTTGTGGCTAGGTTTCAAGAAGATCCTAGAGAGTCACATGTTGCAGCAATAAAGAGGATATTCAGATACTTAAAGTGAACTTTGAATCATGGCTTGTGGCATCCAAAGGATACTAACTTCACATTGAGTGCTTACACATATGTAGATTGGGTTAGCTGTGTTGATAATTTTTTTTACAAGTGGTGGTGCATTCTTTCTTGGATGTAGATTGGTATCATGGCTAAGTAAGAAAAAAAATTTGGTTTCTTTATCTATTGCAAAGGTTGAGTACATTGCAACAACATCTTGTTGCACACAAATGTTATGGATGAGGAAAACATTGAAGGATATGAGAGTGGTGCATGATGATCCTATTTCTACCTTTTATGACAATTCAAGTGCAATCAATATTTCAAATAATTCAATGATGCATTCAAGGAAAAAACATGTTTCAATTAGATATCACTTTCTAAGAGAGAAGGTTGTGGAGAATGAAGTGAAGCTTGAATATGTGCCTACAAAGGATCATATTTTTGATATATTTACTAAAGATCTTCCTAAGGATACTTTTGAGTATCTCTGGGAGAAGTTGGTGGTTATTGCCTCTCCTTCTTTGAACTAGATTCATAAGGAGATGCATCACTCTAGTGAAGATCAAGATTCATTCTTTGTTTTGGACTGGTGTTGGTGGCTACCTCTCAGGGGGAGTAGGTAGTGTGGCATTTTTGATTGTTGCAGTTAGAAGAGTGTAGTGGTAGTTTAATTGGTATAGTTTGGTGTGTGCTCCTAAGGGGGGAGTATTTAGAGCAGTAAAAGAAAGTTGTTGTAGAGCAGTAGTGAGTAGGTTTTTTGGTGTAAAAGGAAGAAAATAAATAGTACAAATATTATGTCCTTTTCCATTAATGTCAAAGGGAGAGAGAGAAACATGTGAAAAAGAATAAGTAATAAGGGGGAGAGAAAGTAATAAGTCATTTAGGGAGAGAGAAACAAGTAAAGAAGACAAGCTACAATGGGGGAGAAAAGATAAAAGGAAATTGGTATGGTTTAGAGATGTGTCCTTGATAGTTTTTCAAATTATGTGTTGCCATCAATGAAAAATGGGAAGATTATTAAGTATGACAAGTTGGTTGATTATTTGGTGTTGTCATTGATGTCAAGAAGCCTATTTTGTCATTGATGTTTGTAGTTGAGTGAGATAGTTGCAAGAGTGTGAGCAGTTGATGCTTTGATTAGTTGCATTATGTCGTCATTAGTAAAGCTATTGGTGTCAACCTCTAGTTTTGCTTTGATAAGATTCTATCTATGGATGAGGAAGTAATGAATATGATGAGGATGTGTCTCTGGTGCTTGGTTTCCAAGTGCTTTTGAGAAAATTTGATAAGTAGAGGAAATAGTGTGTTGCAGTGGTGTCTTGGGTGATATAGTTGTGTTTTGGTTTTGCTCCACATTTCTTCTAGGTTGAAGATCTGATTGTGTGATTCAAATATGTTGATGAAAGGTGTTTAGAGGTCTTATATTCAAGATTAGGTGTGTTGGATCATCATACAAAAGAATTTGTGTTCACCAGTGTGTGACTATGTATTGCAAAGGTGTCTGGGAGAATTTTTTTTGGTTCGTGTTTCTCCATAGTTATGTTTTAGGTCTTGCAATTATAAAGGTGTTGGTAGTTTACCTCCGTAAAGAGGGTTAGAGGTTTTGTGCTTCAAAAGATTGTTTTTTGAGTTACGGTTTATGGAAAAGTTGTCTGAGTGTATTGGGTGTGTACATTATTTAGGTGGAAGTTGTTGCGAAGGAGTTTTTTTGATTTCAGAGTGTTTGTGGAATATTCTAGATCATGTTTGAGCATGGTGTGTGGTTCACAAGTTATCCTTGGGTTTGATGTGGTTAAGTGGTATTGTTGATTTGGGTGTCAATTGAGTTTTGATATGGTCCACATTCACTTCTATCTGCCATGGAAGTGTTTTAGTGTCAAACCAATTTGAATTTGCACATTTGAGGTGCATAGCTGACCTTGGAGAAAGGTTTCAAGGATGAAATGGTATAAGTATGAGAAGTGTTGTTGAAGGATGCTAAGATATATGTGAGAGATGTGAATGATGTGAAGTGTAGAGTTGTAGAGTGTGAAATTGAGTAATGTAGTGTGAGCTTTCAGGTGTTAGTCTACTGGATGTAGTGAGTAGAAGGTGGATACAACTATTCAATCAAACTATAAAGGAGTTGATTTCATTGTGGTGGATTTTTTGTTGCATTGAGATGCTTTTCTCTGTGTAACAATTCTTCTCTATCTTCTTTTCTATTCTGGAAATGAGCCTTTTTGGTAGTGAGCCTTTCTTCTTTGTGACAGTGAGCCCTTTGACAATGAGCCATAAAGTATTTGGTGATGATATTACTTATACTATGAGATAATGATATTCACCATGGTTTTTTCCTTCTTGAATTTTCCACATAAATCTGGTGTTCTCTTCTGTATGGTGTTAAGTTGTTTTAGTTTTTATTATTTTCTTTTCATGCTAATTCACCATAATAGATTTAAGGGTTTAATGAATGAATGTGGATTTGAATGTTAATGAAGGTTTTGAAGTTTTAAGGTACAACTGATTCACCCCCCATCTTAGTTGTCTTGTGCATTCAATAAATGGTATGACTATAAATGAAATCAAAATTAGGAGTAAAACTCTCTTCCCATTTTGGAAACAAATTGGTAAGGGGGGTGGTTATCCTACCCTTTGAAGGAATTGATACTATTCCCTTTCCTTTTATTGTCTTTGATGAATATCTTGAGTTGGAATTATAGTGTAGAAAAATGTATCCTTTTACATTTTCACACTTAATTTAGAATTAATTTTAATTTGGACTTAATTGTGCCTTATTTTTGGTGTTGTAAAGTGTACCCCTTTACACTTTCACACTTATTTAGGGATCCTTTAATTAATTGAGCTTAATTTACCTTAATTGACCCCTTGATTCATTTTCCAAGCCTATTTTATTACATTTTTTGAAGAGGAAACCCAACATTCATTAATTCCTTAGCATAACACTTTCCATTGAAAAATGTGTATCCTAGGATTAGGGACCTAGGACCCATTCGCCCATGGGAGAATGGCTCCTCCCTTAGACCTAGGACCTAAATTTAAATTATGTTTTTGGTGGTATTTTAAGATATTTAAATCTATATTCATATGTTGACTTGTGATAGTTGAATTTTAGGAAATTAATGATACATATCTATAAATATAAGGTTATTTCATCATTTCCAATCATAGAAAAGCAATTCAATAACCTAGAAATTTTATGATATTTCAAGAGCAATTCAAAGGAATTCAAGAGCAGGTTCATTGAATATTATTGCAACAATCAAGATCCAATTTTCATGTCAAATTATTCTTGCATCATGCATGTTTTTGGAGCCAATATGATGAAGTAGGTTTCATGATCCATTCAAGCATTAAAAAAATTATTTCAAGTAAAGATTCAAGGTTCAAGATCCACATCCATTGAATCCATTTCATGCAAGTTTCAGATTTACATTCCAAGGTTTATTTAAGGTTTTGGTGAGTTGTGACATTGAGTTGTTCATTCATCATTCCTTTCATGCTATTTTGTTTTATTTCAAGGTTTGATTACCAAAACAAGGTTTGATCAACGAAAACCCCTATTCACCAAAAAAAAAACATTTTTCCCTCTTGATTTGTGTTTGTAGATTTAGGTGGAAGAAATATTGAAGATCTCTTGAAGAGCAAAATTGAAGTTGTCAAAGTTGCAAAAGTTGTCATAAAATTTATCATCTCATGGAAACTTGCATAATTTATTTTCAGCTTTCCCAACCTAAAATTAGACAAATTGGAAGATTCATATCTATAGCAAAGGCTCCCAAAAGTTTCAGATAAACCCTAACTTAGGACCGATTCACCCCTAGGAAAATGAGTCACATATTAGCTTTAGAAACAAACTTTTGGTGAAAGGTACATTCAAATCTGCCTCTCTCTGATCTACTTTTTTTTTTGGTTTTGTTAGTATTGAGTTTAATTTTCAAGATCCAAGTGTTAGATTGCATTTTGGTGTTGATTTTCTATTTTTAGTTTTTCTCTCTAAAGTGTTGTTTGACTAGGACCCCGGTCCTGACACAAAAAGGAAATCTATAGATTCACACTTTGACTTGATTCACCTAAGGGTTAATCATTTTATTATGTGGATCTCATTTCCTAATAAAATAGAAGGATAAATAGGTCCCTAAATGGTTCATCAATCCCATTTTGGTAATCATTTACATAACATTGCATCATCATTCATTTACATTTGAAAACTGAATCAAAATTTCACATCAAATTAGCTCTCCTAAGTTGTCATTTAGTCATATTTTGCATTTTCATTCAAGCTTAATTTCAAAAAAATCTGAAACTGTAACTCATTGTAGGAAACTTGAATCTGGAAACCACAAGAATCAACTTAGAAATTTGTAAAAAAATTTAAAAAAACCCTAAGCTAGGACCCATTTTCCCAAGGGTTAATGAGTCCCTGATTAGGGTTGTTTCTTGAATTTTTGGGCATTAAAACATCTATTTCTATGTTTTGTTTTGTTGTTTTTAGCCTTATGTTTCAGTTTGCAAAATTTTTGTTACATGGAATTGATCATATTAAGATTCATTTAATAAATTTAGTGCATTGTGTGAATTCAAAATTGCATTTACAAGACATCATTTTCAGACTTTTGCATATCATAATCAGGAAATTATCCTGTTTGAAATCTAAAAATTGTTTTTACATATTTACATTGCAATTTACATCTTAGGATATTTTATTGCATCTTGCCTATTTTCCATTTTGGGTGCATATCGATTTTGTGAAACTCGTATGAGCTTCACAACTTGGTGTCCTATTAGCAATACTATCATGATACGTAGTTCGGGACTCATGTCATCCCGTGATACACCATTCACCATGGATCTTGGGTTTTCCAACTCTTTCACTCATAGTGTTGATACTAATCAACCCACTATGGATCATAGTTTTCATAGATAATTTCCAATGATTTCCCTACCTATAAATAGTGTGAATGATGTTGAAAGAATGGCTGCTAATGTCTCACAAGAAACATAAGAAGGATAGATGAAGAAATAGAAAAATTGAAAAACTTTGTGACTTTTGAAAACATTGCTAGTAGTGCCATTCCTGCTTTAGATAAAGTGAGGAAAATGCTTGAAAATGAACATGGAATAGAGATTGTGTGAATTATAGCTTATATTGTTGATAAGCATGTCCCTACCATGAATAGTTCTGCTCAAGCTTTGGGGTATACTCAAAGCTAAGTTGGAAATTCAATTCCTCCTTCCACAACCCTTACCTTTATTCCTACCTACACTAGTACTCATGTTACTACAACCATCCAACCTACTAGCAATGCCAACACTTAGGTATTTCTAATGGGAATCCTTCTAGATTTGTGAATTCAAATATCATATCTCCTCAACCATCCCCCCTCACAAATCTATAATTTACTTTCCTTCCACATACATACACAACTCCACCTTGTTCACCTCCATCTCACAATACCAACAGTGATCCATTCCTTAACACACTTTTTCAAAATGTCTCATCCCTCCAACAAAAAATTTCCACATTAAACCAAAACAACAATGGCCAACCTTTACAATACATCAAAACCAATCCATTATCCTTGGAGATATTGAGAACACAAATGCCACAAGGTATACAGGTGCCTAGGTTTGAGAAATATGGTGGGAAAGGAGACCCTGTTAGCCATGTTTCCACTTATACAAACTTATGTAGTGACTTCATTTTTGAAGATAAACTCTTGGCTAAGCTATTCCCTAGATTTTTGAAAGATGTTGCTTTAGAGTGGTTTTTCTACCTACTAAATAATTCAATTAGTTCATTTAATGAACTTATTAATGATTTTTACAACCACTTCCAAATTCACATGGGTCCTAAGATGAAGTTAGCTGATTTGATGACATGTAAACAAAAGGATGGTGAAAAGGTCATTGATTTTATAACATGATACCAAATGATTTATTCACAAGTAAACATTAAGATTCCTGATGCAAACCTTCAAAGAATGTTTATTTCCAATTTTCAAGATAAAATCCAAGCTAAGCTAGAGATGTTGAGATTTCCTTCACACAGTTGTGTACAACCCTTCATGATTACCAAAATTTAGTTAGTAGTCATGAATTGAAAAATCCCTCTAATTGTCTTAAAAATTTTGAATCCACACCTCAAACTAATTATCAACCTTTCAAGAAATAAAATAAGGGCTTTCTACAACTTAATCCCCCTCAATAAAATCAAAATTTTGACACCCAAGTGGTTTCTATAAAAACAAAAAAACCATATGCCTTTGTGGATAGAAATAGATAGTTTACACCTCTACCTGATACCCTTTATAATATCATGTTGCAGCTCATAGACAAGAATTTTATTTCCTTACCTCTCGTTAGAGCTCCTGATCCTACTGATACTTTACCTTCAAACTATATACCAAATGCCTATTGTCATTTCCATGAAAAAACTGGACATGATACAAAACATTGTAAGCATCTTAAACATCTTGTGCAAGACCTCATTGATTCTAATAATATTCAAATTGGAGGTTTTAATGATCAAGGTAATAAGTTTGTAGCTCCTCCTAATCAAAATTTGAAAATATTTACCAATCTTGCCTAATCATAATATCTCCTTTGTCAAAGCTAGTGAAACAAAGAATGATGTGATGAATGTTGACATAGATGATGAAAACATGAAAGACAATGAGAAAAACCTTATGGATGGTTTGGTTATATTTATTGACACTAAACCTCGTAAGGGCCTAACTAAGATGCCGTTTGATATTGATTTCTCACAACAAGACATACTTAAACATATATCCGATGGTCCTCTTTACATAGCTGGAAGAATAAATGACAAGTCTACTAATGGGATATTAATTGATCTTGTTTGTGTAGAGAATGTGATCACTAAAGAATTCCTATTTGTAAATGAGATTGTTAGAATTGGCTATGGCTGCCACCCAAGATCTATGGACCAAATGGAAAGCACAAAAAGAGAGAAAATATGACAAGAATAAACTGTATTCAATGTCATTAATATGATAATGATTAGGATTCATTACAAATGAGAAAGACCCCTTGGTTATATAGCCAAGGTGAGAACATAGAAGGGCATAAGATTATGAAAAGTGTCAGAATCTTATGACATGAGACAACTATGAAAAGTTATCACTCCACAAAAGGTGGAGAGATAATCACATGATGTGTCCACAAAAGGTGGAAGTGATGAGGTAATGACATGTCAAGTCCACCAAAAGTGGAGATTCTCCAACAACCTCCTATGTGGTCCCTAAGTAAACTTAACTAAGATGTAAATAAGTCCCCTAGTAATGAACTGACTAGGTACAAGACATTTAATTACACCAACACCCCCCCTTAAGTGCAACTTAGGGAGAATGTACACAAATGCAAACAATGCAAGATGGGTCCCGACTACTAGGCCATGTTAGGTACCCATGTACAAACAATGCAATCTCTCACAAGCAAGGAAAGGGAGAAAACCTCATGGGAAAAACTCCCCCTCAAAAGAGAGATGAAATACAAAAAATAAATACAATACTCTCAATGAAGAATGAGAAGGTAAAAACCCCATGTGAGGAAAAAGACCCCCCCATAAGAGAGAAGTAGAAGAGAAGCAAAGAATGGTAGAAGCTCGACATTGAATGCTGAAGATGATCCAATCTCGCCGAACAACGTTCCTCCCCTTAGGAAGAAACAAAACCAAGGATGTATGCAGGATATCATGAAGATGGATGATGTGCGATGATGATGTCTCTGAAGCATGCTCAAGTGTCTCTATGTCGATGTCGAAAGATGACATACTCCAAACAGGCATTCTAGGCCACACTGCTGAAGAGGAAAATCCAACATCTAGTAGAGAAGAATGTAGAGCACTATCCAAAGACAAAGATATCCCCTCTGAAGACAAAGAAGCCTCCTCCAAATTCTGTCCAAAAGTATCCACACTCACGCCAATCTAAGAAGAATGATCATGTAGAGAATGAACAAGAGGGTCAAAGTGTTCCCTCACAACAACTGAAGAAGGCGCATCTTCATCAAAGAGAAGATGAATGCTATCAATGGTGTCCTCCAAATCCGCAAGATGAGACTCCACAAACAAGTCTGAAATACCTGTGAGGAAGTCATCCAAAGTAGCCATATCTGGAAGACAAATAGGATCTTGCTGCACTAAATCACTAGGAGCCAAAACTGTAGCAACACAAGTTTCATCAAGTACAACAGTAGATGGAGGAGATGAAGTGCATGGCTCAAGGACTGGATCTGATGTGAGTATTCACAAGTTCAAAAAGCCAAATGTCTCCTTAGAATCATAGTTGTGATCAACAGTTGAAGGAACAAAATCACCATGAGAAGCAAATTGTGCAAAGGAATACAACCGAGATGAATGATCAACCACCCCAGTAGCAATAATCTCTCTAGTCTCCAAGTCACGAATGATGACCGAATTAGGATTGAACTCCACAGTTCTCCCATCTCCACCATGTGTAATCTGATAAATGGAAAGTAGATTGTTCGTCAAATGAGGAACACACAAGACATCCTGAAAAGTGTTCTCCCCAATGCTAATAGATCCCTTCCCTGTTACACTCATGTATGTATTTTTTCCCATCAAGATAGGAGACATTGAACAAGGCTGAAATGAAGAGAAGATAGTCTGTGAAGATGCCATATGATGTGATGCTCCTGAATCTAGAAGCCATCTCCTTGATCCTGGACTTGAATGAGCACAAAGAGCTTGTCCTTTATATCCCGATGTTTGACTTTTGTCCTTTTTAGACTGTTTTGAAGTAGAAGGAGAAGAAGATTCAGACATTCTAGAAGGAAAATCAATGTGATTCTTTTTGAGAAGATTTTTCAATTCATCTATGTCCTTCTTGTAACAATAATGTTCTTCATGTCCATCCTTATTGCAATATGCACAAAAAGGTCTCTCCTTCTTAGATGTTTCTCCTTTTGATGATGAGGATTCTGATTCTTTATGTGGCTTGTTCTTTTTCTTCTTTTGCTTCTTATCAAGATTCTCTGATTCTTTCTGTACCTTAGACTCATTAGCCACCAATGCTTGTGGTTTGGAAGACTTGATTAGACCCATGTTCATTAACTTAGCTTCCTCTTGGATTAGGAGATTTGCAAAGTCATCAAACTTAGGATCAACATATGATGCTCCCATAGAAAGTCGATGGGTATGAAAGCCAGAAACAAACACTGAATACTCAGGACCAAGCTTGGATAACACATTCAGAATCAATTGTAAATCCTCTTTTTCAATAGTGCATTCTTTCAATTGTGTTCTTAGTTGCTTGATTTTGGAGATGTAGTCTTGGATGTGGTCAAAACTTTTAGGATCAAGATTCATCAAATCATTATCAATCTGATAGCCTCTAATCTTATCTGTTTTACCATACAATTTCTCAAAAGTCTCCCATGCCTCTTTAGGTGTATTACATGATTCAATATGAAACTGCAAATCAAATGAGACTAATGAACATATGCATCCAAGTGTTTTCTCACGATCAATCTCCCACATTGCCAATTCTTTAGCATCTGTAGGTTTTTGAATTGTGTCCTTTAGATGACCTATTAGACCTTTCATCATGAGATAGTTTGTTACTGATTTTCTCCATGTAGCATAATTATGTGGATTTAGGGGTTCAATTTGAGATCTCCCCATTGCAAGAACACAAATCAAGGAAAAGAATGCAAACAATCCCGTCAAGATTACCCCCCCAAATCACTCAATCAAGAAACCCCCCAAGAAATATCTGATTTGTCACTTTATATTTAGTGCATTTAAAGTTGCTAGATGCCAAAAACAACAAGCTAGACTTGATCTTAGTGCTTACAAATGCCAAAATAGGCCACAGTATCAAGTACAATTTTTGGTACAAAATGAGATCAATCTGATTCTACCACTAAGAAGTACACAAAAAATCATGCACTTTCAAAAAAAATTTCACCCAAAAATGTTACCGTAGGAGCAAGATATGGGCTCTCAAAGTTCCCAAAATGAGGACGAAGCAACAGCACCTGTGAGAATCTGAAAATTATAGTAAAACTAGGCACCAAAACCAGAAACTGATTATACCAGTGCGTAGAACACGAAATTCTAGCCCAAATAAAAAAAAATTGCTCGAAAAAAGGAGTCAGAATGAGCAAGATATTAAGCTTTAAAGTTTGACTGCAAAACCAAAGAGCTCATCCGTGAGGGGTAGAAAATTTTCAAAGCATTGCTGACGTATTGCTGACGTCAGAAAACCACAAAGTTAAATTTGATGGTTTCCCGCCCGTCAAAAAGAAATATGCTTTCCTACAGAATATTCACCGAAGTCAAGCTTAAAATTGACGTTCCCGTGCCCGTCACGGTCGATGTCGATCTACTTGCTGGATTTTTGACTGGCCGGTTTGAATTTGGGAATTCCGTCGCCGCCGGTGGATTTAAACACAAACTACCCACCCGGAATTTGAATGGAAGCCAGAAATATTAGGGGCCCGCCGGAGGCTGGGTATAGGGCCCGCGGGTGGAGAGAGGGGGCTGCGGTGGCACCACGTGGCGCCTGCGGAGGGGCCCTGGTACAGGTGAGGTCTGCGGTAGTGCAGAGTACCTCAAAAAAATATTTGATTTTTTTGTTTTTTTTGATTTTTAATAAAGTTTTCAATACAAACTTTGCAGAAAATATTTAATAAAAATTTCAAAACAAATTTCAAAAAAAATTTCAGACGAAAATTAAATAATAATTTTCTGCAAATTGTACCGCGTAATTATAATGACCTGGGGGCCGTACGGCTCTCGGGTAAATTTTTTTTGTTTCACCGGATGACTTGCTCCAAAATGGATGAATTGATAGTGGATCTTAGGGTTTTTGGCCCTTTTGGACACAATGGCAGGGTCGGATTTGACCCAAAATGCTCCAAAATTGCAGCTACTTTATGGATCTGGCAACCACTCTTCAGCTTCAAACCCTCATAGATTTGGCCTCGTATGTCTGATTTGGACGAAACAAAAGGCAAAATCGACTTTCTTGAACCTTCCGGACACAATGGTGAACTCAGATTTGCACCAACAAGCTTGGATATGAACCTGCAACAAAGAGCTATGAACGGAACCTCCTTAGATCTGGAATCTCTCTTCAGAATAAGACTCTCAAATGGCACCTAACCCGCTCTGATACCATGTTAGAATTGGCTATGGCTGCCACCCAAGATCTATGGACCAAATGGAAAGCACAAAAAGAGAGAGAGAAAATATGACAAGAATAAATTGTATTCAATGTCATTAATATGATAATGATTAGGATTCATTACAAATGAGAAAGACCCCTTGGTTATATAGCCAAGGTGAGAACATAGAAAGGCATAAGATTATGACAAGTGTCAGAATCTTATGACATGAGACAACTATGAAAAGTTATCACTCCATAAAAGGTGGAGAGATAATCACATGATGTGTCCACAAAAGGTGGAAGTGATGAGGTAATGACATGTCAAGTCCACCAAAAGTGGAGATTCTCCAACAACCTCCTATGTGGTCCCTAAGTAAACTTAACTAAGATGTAAATAAGTCCCCTAGTAATGAACTGAATAGGTACAAGACATTTAATTACACCAACAGAGATTTATCAAGATACATATGAAAGATTAAAAACATGGATCAAAATACATGATGGTTTTGATTTCCCTATGATTGGTTTGATAAATATCCCTTTAAAATTTGGATCTAAAGAATTAATTGTCTCATTCACCATTGTCCCAACTTCAGACTAGTTTCATGTGAAGTTAGGCTATCCATGTCTTTTCTCCATGAATGTCATCTCGTTAGTTGTGCATAAATGTTTAAAGTTTCCATTTGGAAATGATAGATTTACTGTGCATCGTATTGGCTTTAATCCTGTGTCTTCCCGTGGGAATTTCTCATTAGATTTCTTTTGGTCCGAGCCTATTGAACCTATTCGACCCCGTGAGGACTTCTTTTTCAAATCCTATCAAAAGTTTAAGGTAAAGTGCATAGTATAATTATACCTTAGAAATATGCCTCAACCCATAATTGATCCTCCTATCCTTGATGAAACCATGATTGAACCAAAATCCCTTCCAAGTATCCAAGACCAGCCTATGACAAATCCTCCCCTTATTTCATATAAGAGACCATGAGATAATAAAAAAAAATTCATTGTGCCTCCTAAAGTCAAACAAGTTTACAAAGCTAAAGAGAAAGTGGTTGAACAACCTCCCATAGTTCCTTTCATTCCTCCCTTAAGGGAAGAAAAGAAACCTATGGTTGAAAAACCCACTACTACACAATCACAACTTGAAAACCAAATGAAAAGAAACCAGAATGCTAGAGAGTGTAGGCATAGACATTGTGCTATTTCTTGTTCATTACAATCAAAAGAAGAAAAGAACAACATAGAAAATCAAAATCCAAACTTGTCTCAAGAAAAACATGGTACCTCTCCACCCTCACCGAAACATAAACAAACTTCTATGGATATTGTCATTAGACCTTCTATTGTGATTAACTTGGATGATGATAATGAAATTGAAAAGTTTGATGAACAAGTGCATAATAAGTTAAATTCAATTTTTTCATTTTCTATGAGCTTAAATGATGATCCTCCTAATAAAAGTTTTGAACTTGGTGCTTGTCCTAGTTTGGCACTTGATGTTGTCCCTTTGGCTAGTTATTTTCCTTTTGCATATACTGATCAAGATTGGGATGTAACCAACCTACTATAGTTGAATCACATGTTTTTGTTTTTCATGTTCTTTGTGTGATTGCATGTGCATAATGTGATCCCCCATACTATTATGTTTGATGTATCTCTCTTCATGTGCATTCCTCTATTTGTATCTACATTCTTCTATATGCTGTAAATATTTATCTTTTATTTTGTCTTATGTTTTCCTTTTGGGGATGACACAAGGCATCAAGACATTTAGGTCTCTTCCATGTTGACCCAAAAGTTTTTTATTTGTTTTTGCACTCTATGCCATTCTTCATTTTCTGCGAGTATTTGGGGAATGATGACATTTCTGAGCTCTATATTATCATTGTAGCAAAGAAATACTGACCCCAAATCCGTAGATCCCTTATGTGTTTGAGATTTTATTTTGGGGGCAACCCTTTCCTCTCTTTTTCATGACGTAACTATTGGGAATATGATGCCATTTAATTGCAATCCTAAACATATTTCATGTATCTCCTAAGTCCTTGGAAAGTGTTCCCCAACACTAGGATTAGAAGGAGATTAAATTTGAATGAAATGAACATGTAAATTGACATTTGTAATTATTCCTAAATGATAGGAACATGTGAGGGTATCTAAGAAGAGTTCCTAGATAATAGGAGCACATGGGGTGCCCATATGGAAGGTGGAACCCACCTTGCTTAAGTGAAATGTTTGGAGAATAGATAACACTTCAATAATGCATGTAAAGATCCTACAAGTTAGGGATTGATATTTACATGAGTGGATTTTAGTTTAGTTTAGTTCAATTCAGTTTAGTTTAGTATCAGTATCAGTTCAGTTTAGTTATGGTTCAATTATCTTCAGTTGTATGTAGTTAGTTTCAGTTGAATGCTAGTTGACTTCAATTGACTTGAGCTACATAACTAATGACTTGAGTTGCATGACAGATAACAGGTGGACATATTCAGTGAAGTGGGGATGATCAATCATACATAATGTTTGCATGGATTGGTGAAGAGATATGTTTCAACTAACAAAGATTGACTTGGACCCACCTTGGGAATCCAAGTTGGCATCTTGGAGTTAACACCTTTTGCATAAGATGATATTTACAAGGCTGAGTTAAGTGGGCCCATTCTTGGGTGCCAACTTTGAGGAGAAGCTTGGAAGATATTTTCTTGACCAACGATCAGTTATGAGTTCAATTTGGGGTGCCTAAATTGAGGAGACTTTTGTTTTAACTTCATGTTAAATGATGGAACTCTACTTGTACAAAATAGGTGTAGGTTTTTGAGAGGATATTTGTGCTCTTGTAATTGAAATCTCTTTGGAGTTTACAATGCTCATTATTGTCTATTAATTGTAGCAAGTTGAAGAGAGTTTTATCAGATTTTATTGCAGGTTGTGAAGAAGGATTGTTGAAGGAAAAGGAAGCATATCAATCAAGGATTTATACAGTATTATTGTAATCTTGTTCTAAGATTAAATAATACAAGCAATATTGATTTTGGTGGTGGAGTTTTTTCCCGAAAGGGTTTCTCCACATATATGTTGTGTCACTTCTATCTTCTTGTCTTATTCTTCTACAATCTTTTGTCTCTTTCTACAATTGGTAAAATTGATCTAAATAGATAATCATAGACAAATAATTTGTAACAAAGAAAAAATAATTAGATCTACAATCACATAGTTTTACAAGTTTTAAGCTACATAATTACATCCATTTTCAACAATAACTTCATTTGGAAACATATGACATGTCATAGGGATTTTCGAATAAGATCTCATGTCTTCTTTATTATTTAGCATTGATTATTTGCTTCTTTAAAGAAAAATTGCTCACAACAATGGTGTTAGCAATTTTTTTTAAGTGGGGGCATATATTAGAATTAATATTTTTGAATTTTTTGATATTCCTTAAGTTTCATTATGCAATTTTCTTTCTTTTTGCGATGCATCTTTCTCTTGGTGGTGTCATTGGGCGTGATATCCTCCAAGAGCATGATATATCTTGGCATATGACTTTCCTCTTAGTGGTGATGCTACGTGTTGCATTCCCTAATATTGTGAATATTTTATCGTTGACTTGTCCTCTCTTGGAGACATCAGGCGTGATGTTCCCTAAGAGGAAACCTTACATGAACTAAGCAAAAACCATTTGAACATGTCCTATCCTATTTACATTAAATGTTCATGAGTTCTTATCATAACACAACTTGTTAACCTTATGAAGCTCAAAGTTTACATTTTTTGGGTGCATTATCAGAGTTATTAGAGTAATAGCTTTGGTATGGTTAGTATGATGAGAGCCTATAGACCTGGCATGACTTTCTCACTTATCCACTTTTTTTGGATAGGTCAAGGTTCCATTAACCTATGTGAGCATGAGTTGTTGTTTGCATAGTGGACCACTTGTGAATGTTTTTGGAAAAATAGTTGGGACATGTTCCAGATTGCATTAGATAGTTGAGGCTTGATTCATTTTTTTTGATTTTACCTTTTCTTTAAGTCTTTGATGTTGTATGATTAAGTAATCTTGTTGTTTCCGCATACATATGTTTTGAATGTCTACTTTAGTGTGAGTTTGTGCTTTTGCTAATCCTCTCACTAAAGTGGGCACTAAATGGAGTGTAGAAAAATATATCCTTTTACATTTTCACACTTAATATGGACTTAATTGTGCCTTATTTTTGGTGTTGTAAAGTGTACCCCTTTACACTTTCACACTTATTTAAAACTCCTTTAATTAATTATGCTTAATTTACCTTAATTGCCCCCTTAGTTCATTTTCCAAGCCTACTTTATTACATTTTCCAGGAGGAAACCCAACATTCATTAATAACTTAACATAACACTTCTCATTGAGAAATGTATCATAGGGTTAGGGACCTAGGACCCATTCACTCATGAGAAAATGGGCCCTCCCTTAGACCTAGGATCTAACTTTAAATTATGTTTTTAGCGGTATTTTAACATATTCAAATCTATATTTAGATATCGACTTGTGATATTTGAATTTCAGGGAATTGAGGATACATATCTATAAATATAAGATTATTTCATCATTTCAAATACTAGAAAAGAAATTCAAGAACATAGCATGTTTATGAGATTTCAAGAGCAATTCAAAGGCATTCAAGAGAAGATTCATTGAAGATTTATTGCAGCAATCAAGATCCAATTGTCATGTCAAATTCTTCTTGCATCATGCATGTTTTTTGAGCTAATATGATGATGTAGGTTTCATGATCCATTCAAGCATTCAAAGCATTATGTCAAGTCAATATTCAAGGTTCAAGATCCACATCCATTGAATCCATTTCATGCAAGTTGCAGATTTACATTCCAAGGTTTATTCAAGGGTTTGGTGAGTTGTGACATTGATTTTTTCATTCATCATTCCTTTCATGCTATTTTCTTTCATTTTAAGGTCTGATTACCAAAATGGGGTTTGACCAAGGAAAACCCCCATTCACCAAAAACAAAAAAAATTTCCCTCTTGATTTGTGTTTGCAGATTTAGGTGGAAGAAATATTGAAGATCTCTTAAAGAGAAAAATTGAAGAAGTTGTCAAAGTTGTCATCTCACAGAAACTCACTTGCAGAATTTATTTTCAGCTTTCTTAACCTGAAATGTAGACAAATTGTTAGATTCATATCTGTACCTGAGGCTCCTAAAAGTTACAGACAAACCCCAACACAGGACCCATTCACCCCTGGGAAAATGAGTCCTAGTTCAGCTTTAGAAACTAACTTTTGGTGATTTAAGGTACATTTAGATATGCCTTTCTCTGATCTACATTTTGTTTTTTGGTTCTGTTAGTATTGAGTTTAATTTTTTGGATCAAAGTGTTAGATTACATTTTAGTGTTGATTTTTTTATTTTTAATTTTTCTCCCCAAAGTGTTGTTTGACCAGGACCCCCGTCCTAACACAAAAATGAAATATGTAGATTCACACTTTGACTTGATTAACCTAAGGGTTGTTAATCATTTTATTGTGTGGATCTCATTTCCTAGTGAAATAGAACGAGAAATAGGTCCCTAAGTGGTTCATCAATCCCATTTTGGTAATCCACCTACGTTTTTCTTTATTTTAGGAATATTAGGGGACTTGAAGCCAATGGTTGAAAGCATTTAATTAAATCTCTATGAAAAACAAGAAATTTCAATTGTGTGATGTTGTAAGAAGTGAAATTTATATAGTCCAATGCTTCTGTAGACATCCAAATTTGGACACTTAATTTATCCAAATTTATCACTTTTCATCTAAACATCCTCTTATCTGAGTTAATTAAGTAATATTACTATTATTTAATTAATATCCTTAATTCTACCAAATCCCTAAGGTATTTAATTATTAATTAAATACCTTACCCTCTTTAGTCCCCTCATCAAATGAATTAAATAAATATTACATTTATTTAATTCCTCACATGTCATTTTCATCTAATCCTAATCCATCTCCTAATCTCTTCATTAAGAATGTGCACATGCCTAATCCTTGATTAGGATGTGTCACATCCTCCAACTTTTGCAAGTTGGCTTCTAATCCTCATTAACCCCTAATTATCCTCTAATTACTAATTAGTTAAACCCAATTAGTACCTTAGTCAACTCTCCCCATCCCCCAAGGAATTTTTAATTCCTTTTTATTCACCCTAGGTTCCTCTCTTCCCCATGTGAATTTTTAATTCACATTTTATTCCTTCTAGAATCCCCTTTTCCTATGCATCTTCTAGAACCTTTGACTTGTCACATCAAGTCACATGTGACAAACTCCCACCTTTTTGGAGACTCTCTCTTATCCACTAGATTCTCCCAAGCATGTGAATTTTTAATTCATATTTATTCCTCCAAGGAATCTTCTCATCTCCCAATGTACTTGGAAGGTACTTGTCCTTCCTCCACATCATATACCTCCCTTCCACATCACCTACACATCACCTACACATCACCTCACCCTTAGCCATCCCACATTCCACATGTCAAAATGTGAGGGCTTGTGAGTCCTCAACTCACCTTAGCCCTTCATCTTGACCTTGTTGGATAAATCCCAACCATTGAATTCTCTAGAGAATTCAAGTTTCTCTATAAATACCCCATCCTCTAAGGCATTTTCAACACTTAGCCATTTTGTAACTAAATGCTGCCATTTTGTGCACTCATTTAGTCATCAATTTTATCCACTTTCATTTGCATCCAAGCACATAGTCACATCCTCTATTTTTCCACATCAAGAGCCATCTAAGGAGCATACAAATTCATCTAAATCAAGGGCCAACCAAGGAGTCTTCAACAACAAGGAAGGTATAATCGATTTGCATTTTATTTCATCTATTTCCTTGTTTTACCACTCTTTAGGCTAATCATTGAAGTGTTCTTAGTGTTTTATCATTTGCATTTTAAGATATTTTGCACATTAAAATAGGATAAAATTCCAAGGTACACATTTCTGGCATGCCCGGTGGGACCCACAAGCGGGTTCCTATATTTCACGTTTGCTATTGTTAAGTTTTTTACAAGAATACGTCACAGTGGGGCGACTAAACCCCTGATTTTCCACGGTGGGGTGACTACGCCCCTGGTGGGGCGACTACACCCCTGATTTTCTGTAGTGAGGTGATTACGCCCCTAATTTTCTGCAGTGAGGTGATTACACCCCTGATTTTCTGTAGTGGGGTGATTACACCCTTAGTGGGGTGACTACACCCCTGATTTTTCGTAGTGAGGCGACTGCACCCCACTTTTTTTGCAGAAGGGCGACTACACTCCCTCCTTGACCAAAATTTTTGGCTAACACTTTTTCTACAGAAGGGCGACTATGCACCCTCCTTAACCAAAATTTTTGGCTAACACTTTTTCTGCAGTGAGGTGATCGCGCCCCCCTGGGGCTAAAAATTATTTTTGGCTAACACCTTTTCTGCAGTGAGGTGATTGCGCCCCTTGGGCTGAAAGTTACTTTTGGCTAACAATTTTTCTGTAGTGAGGTGACTGTGCCCCCCCTGGGCTGAAAATTATTTTTGGCTAACACCTTTTGTGCAGTGAGGTGACTGCACCCCCCCTGGGCTGAAAATTATTTTTGGCTAACACTTTTTCTGGAGTGGGGCGACTACACCCCTGATTTTTCGTAGTGAGGCGACTACGCCCCTGATTTTCCACAGTGAGGTGACTGCACCCCTGATTTTCCGCAGTGAGGCGATTGCGCCCCTGATTTTCTGCAATGAGGTGACTGCGCCCTTGATTTACTGTAGAAGGGCGACTGCGCCCCCTTGTCACCGCGAAACAACACATTTTGAAAGGGCTATCCGTTCGCTCAAACTTTTTAAAATATCCTTGCTGTTTGCCTTAATCTAAGAACATAGTTTAATTAGGGGGAGTAATATTCATTGCTTGTTGTCTCTATCTTTTTTGTTACCCAAAGGGAGCATTAGCTTGTTTTCGCTTTCCCCTTGCACTTCATGTGAGCCTAGGGAGTAGTTGGAAACAATTAGTGCTTTCTTTCTAGTGGGACTTGCTTGGGGATTTCATCACCCCAAGGGATGATTCCAACCATGTGTACTGGTGGGGTATATAAAGGGGGGAGAGCAAAAGTTGTACCCCAATCCAGTCACATCATAATTGGCAGAGCGTCGAAGCTAGGGTGATACCTAAATAGATGTGAAGAGTTGGTTCGAGCCCTTCAGTATCTTGCTGGGGTTCCCGACTCACGCTTGTGATGGGCTAGTGTTCATGGTTGTGCCTCACGTACCGAGAGTATATTGAGGACTTCCTAGACACCTTGTGCATCCTAGATTAAGACCTCTTTGGCCATACCCTTAACACTAATCATAGGATTGTGTTTGCTTGAGAGTGTTTTCTTGTGAGAAACCAGTGAATTTTTTTACAAATTGGCCTTATCATTGTCATTTTAAAGTCCTTGCCATAGTCATTTTCATCAAACCAAATCTTAATTTTTCTACAGTGGGGCGATTACGCCCCTGGTGGGGTGTTTACGCCCCTGGTGAGGTGACTACGCCCCCTGATTTTCTGCAGTGAGGCGACTATGCCCTTGATTTTCTGTAGTGAGGTGATTATGCCCTTGATTTTTTGCAGTGGGGTGATTACGCCCCTAGTGGGGCGACTATGCCCCTAGTGGGGTGATTACGCCCCTGATTTTCTACAGTGAGGCGATTACGCCCCTGATTTACTGCAGAGGGGCGAATTTACCCTCCTAAACACCCGAAATCATCCCATTTGGATCCGTTTAGCCTCTAGACCATCATTTAATCATTCCCAACCATTATCTCATCATCCCAAGCCTCCATTTTGTCATTCTAAGCCTTCAAAAAACTCCATTTGATCATTTTTAAACCCCCATTTTTACCATTCCAAACCTTCACTTAGCCATTCCAACATTCATTTGACTAAGTAGTCTTTAATACCTTTCAAATCCTCCTCTCACTCATTTCGAGTAATATTTCATCCATTCCAAGCATTCATCTCCTCATTCTAAGAGTTGTTTATCCTTTCCAATCAATCGTTTACTCATTTTGAGTATTCATTCATCCATTTTTGTCATCCATTCCTCAAATCAAATCGTTATCTAGATCCCCTAAACTTTGTCTCAGGTTATTATCCAAATTGGCCTAAGTGTCTGATCTGATCGTCATCATCAATATCTTCTTAGGATTGTCATCTGTCCTAAGTCAATCATCATTGTCGGCCCAATCAATCTGTTTTCAATCTCAAAGTGGATTCGGTGCCGCAATCATTCACTCATCATTTAATCCGATCAATCAGTATCCTACGTCACCTAGGGTAATCTCTGAATAAGGTTTATAGTCCCTTTTATCATCTTATCTAATCCCTCAGTCTATCTTATCAATCATTGATCGATCTTATCCAATCACCTTCAACCCAGTCAATCTACTTCCATCTCGAAGTAGATTCGGTGTTGCAATCATCCTTTGATAATCAAATCTTATTGTCATAATCAATCCCATCGCATCATCCAATCATCCTAATATGAGCTTTAGTCCGATCCTTATCTAAGCTTGACCAAAATCCCGATTTGAGCTTTAGTCTAATTCCATCCAAAATCTTTCATCCATCCTCTTTATCCTTTCACCATCATGAATCCTTATCCTCCATCAATAGTGGTAAAGGGAAACCCTAATTACGTTGAAAGCAATAATGAAAGTCTTGTCAATCAAGAAGAATGTGACATAGATCCCCTTGACACTATCATTGCTAGTAAGCTTTCTCCACCCACCTTCCAAAATCCAATCACCCCCTCGAGTTATCCCATTATGTCTTCATCCATGCCTAATCATGTTGCTTATACTACCTTTGACAAGGGATATCTGTCATATCCATCATACCCTTCATCTACATCATCCTCTTATCCAACACCCGCATCCTCTTATCCTAGTCTACCATCTCAATACCCCTATCCTAATCCCCCATCCACATCCTCCTATCTAAATCCTTCATCCGCATATAACCACTACCCTAATCTTCCATGCCAATTTGCTCACTCTAATCCTACATTCATACCTTCATATCCTAATCCAACATCCACATCAACTTATCCTAATCTGACATCCGCATTTCCCTATCTCAATCCGCCATATCAATTTTCCCATCCTAATCCACCATCCCAATACCCTTACTACAACCCACCACCCGCATCCTCATGTCCTAATTCACCATTTCAATCCCCTTATCTTAAACCTTCATCTAAACTTAATCCCCCATCTATTTCCAGTCCTGCATCCAATCCCATTCCCCCATCTAATCCTAGTCCACCAATCCATAATCCTTCATCCACTCCTACCATGCCATCTCAGCATAGAGCATTCAAGTTCTTCACTCCAGAAGTTCTCCAAGGACTTATAACCAAGAAGACATCTCCCACTCCACACCTTGAAGTTATGGAATCATGCCATCCCAACCCATCATCCACGGTCATTAGAGATGAGACCCTTCTCCACCCAGCACCTGTCATTGATGGTACCACCCCTAGCACCACTCAAACCATCGAAACCATCATATCCTCTAAATCTACTGAGCCCCCATCTCCTACGATCACATCTACCAAATCCATTGAACATGCAACTCTTACCCCAAGAATCATTGAACCCATCGAATCCCATGAATGTTTTGAATCCTCCATCCTTCCATCTCCCCAACTTGAAGACTCTCTCCATCACTCTGTCATCTTGCCATCCAAACAAGATGAGTCATGCCAAGAGTCTAATCCAAAGCATGCCGACATATCCCCTTCTCCAGATCAAGATCCTACCATCCCATCTAGTCCACCTCAAGATCACAGTCCCCCATCCATTCCATCCCATGATCCCCTTGTCATTCAAGCTTCCACCGCTTCATCTCCATCTCCATCGCATGATCCCACTACCACAAATCAAAATCCTATCATATCCCCTAATCCCTCTCTTGATATCACCCATCCACATGCTGCCATCCCATCATCTCCCTCTCATAATCCCCCATCATTACCTAAAACTGCTATCCCTACACCGCTTGCATATCCCCTTGGTACCCTCACATTCTTCCATGGTGGCCTCCTTGTAGAAGAAAAACACAGTGTATTTACCACCCATGATCCTCCCCCTAATAATGGACTCGCATCATGTTTTCAAAATAACACAAATCCTATGATGGATCGCATGCTCAAAAAAATGAACTATCAAGGAAAATGTTTAGGCATTCATGAGCAAGGTATTTTGGAGCCCATCCAAGTCAAAGAAAAAATCTACATGCAAGGTCTTGGACCTATTTCCCAAGACACAACATCTAGACATCCTCAACGAGCCTTTTCCAAAAGAAATGTCGGCTCTTCCCATCGCCCCACCAAATCATATGCTGCCATCCCTCCTCCTCTATTGTATCACCTCAAAACAACTGTCCATATTCCTCCTTCATTTGCTTCATCCATTTTGGGTCCTTACATCCCTCCATCTACCATCTCCAATCCTCCATCTATCATGCCTATGTTTCCTCAAGGTCCTACGTCTATTCTGGGCCCCTATATCCTAAAATAACCTCCTCCATCTCATCCTATCCATCCTTTCATCCATTCATCACCTATCCATCTCATCCATCATAAACATCCCACTCACATGTCCCCTAATCAGGATCAACAAAGGCACATACCTAAACATCCTCCATCTACACATAATCCCCATACTCCTACCTCCACTACTCCACATCATCCATCTCCTCACACCCATCCCATTGCTACTAAAAGCACTTTGGCTGTTAAAGAAAAAATGCATAAATCCAAGCATCCACATGAATCTACGGTTCCCCATGTCCCATCCAAAAGACATGGTGAAGAGAAGAAAAATCTAAATATACATCAAATCCATAGGCCACAAAGGCCCACCAAAGCAAAGATCAAAACCATGTGGATCCCAAAGAAAAAAGATGCAATGCCATCAAATGAAAAATCTATAAGAACATCCAAAGTTGTTAATCCAAAAGCTAGTCATACACCCCTTTCATCTCCTAAGTCTATTTTGGGTCCTTATGTTCCAAAGTTCACCACCCCATCTCCTCCATTATCCATACATTCTCCATCCATTAATCCTCTTATCTTTTCACATCCACCACCACATGTGCCAATGTTGGTCTTGAACACATCTCCCCATCACATATCCACCCCATCCTTCTATCCATACCCTTTCCAACATCCCACGTATCTTCCCCATGAAAACCCTCTGATTCATCCTCTTGCATAATCCATTTATCCTAATAAGGTTGTACTAACATCCAACATTCGCTTCAAACATGGGCTCTTAATACCTCGTATGGAACTTGATGCTTGAGTCCTTCATCCATATCCTTATCGCATGTCTTCTAAATCCCCTTATCAACATCCCTATCCTTATCCATTTTCATCCCCTTGCTATCTAAAAATCTAAAAAAATCAAACAAACTCCAAAAAATCAACAAAATCAGAAAAAATCCAAAAATAGTAAAGAGAAATAATCCATCCAATGGTGAAAACTTGGCAAACAAGCACCTTGGATAAGTACCATGATGAAAGCCTGGCAAACAGGCGTCATGCGTAAATCCCCATCTGCACTTGGGGGCAACTTCCTGATATGCATTCCCTCCATCCGCTATGCTTCCAGCTATGCACCCGTCTTCCTGTTATCCGTCCTCTTCATAAATCCCCTCCATCCCACCTATCTTTTACATCCTACCATCATATCCCATTTATCTCCCATCCCTCCATCCTTCTTGTGATCTTGATCAAACTAGGGGCACCTATCTATACATGCTTTATCAACCTCTTGGTATACATTCCCTTCATCCATGCTCTGTTGTATTCCTTAGTTATCTCCTTTTCCCATCCACTCATCTTCCATCCCTCATGCCTCATCATTTATGACATATCTAGAGTGGGGGAATTTGCTTCCTTTGTGACATAGTCCTTGGAGACATCATCTATCATAACATCCCTTCATCTCCCTATCCATTTATCACAACATCCCTTCCATCTCCCCATCCTTATCTTCGTATCCATCTATCCTAGCATCCCTTTCATCTCCCAATCCTTATATT
Source organism: Sequoia sempervirens (assembly GCA_007258455.2). NCBI lineage: Eukaryota > Viridiplantae > Streptophyta > Pinopsida > Cupressales > Cupressaceae > Sequoia > Sequoia sempervirens. Next base: position 84,806,385 of record VDFB02256132.1, on the reverse strand, counting down.
CCTATCCATCTAAACAATCCCTCCCATCCCCCATCCCTATATCTCTATCCATTATTTCATCTTTATCCTCACCCCATCTCACAATCCCTTGTCATTGGTATCTGGCTATAGGCCTCCCCCCATGCAACCCAATGCCATTTATCTCATCGTCATCACCCCTGCTTCTCTTGCGCATCTTTCCAATCCCCTATCACTTTTCATCACTCATCTATCTATCATATCATCCTCCCAAGTCATTTTAATGCTTTGGATAACTATCCCATCCTTGAGATTTATGTGATCGTCATCATCCTATCCAATCCAATAGGTCTATCCTATCTCGTCGTATCGGTCCCATCTTTTTATCCACTTATCCTATCATCTTATCATCCTTTATCCATCATTTGCCTTTGGTCTCTTGTCGAACTATGTTGCCCCTGTGCTTTCACGTAGGCAAGGTCGGTCACTTGATCTGCCCCTAGGGATCCTTTATCATCTATCATCGGTCTTTCTTCTTTTTCCATCCTGTCATCCATCGAGGTCTCCATCATGGTTCGTCATCAACCTCTTGTCAAACTACATTGCCCCTACACTTTCACGTAGGCAAGGTCGATCACTTGATCTGCCCCTGGGGCTCCTCTATTGTCTAACGTCAGTCTTTCTACTATGTTCATCCACTCCTTTATCATCTATCATCAATCTTTTCTTTTGTCTCTCCAGTCCTTGTCATCCACCATTAGTCTTCATCATCCTCTTTCTACTTTTATCCACGGTTAGTCGTCCGCCTTTCATTGAACTACGAGGGCTCTGCGCTTTTAAGTAGGCAAGGCTAATCTTTGATAGGTTCCGAGCCCCTAGGTCTTTAGGGTGTGTCAATCTCATGCCTTGTCTTCCTTGTGTCGTGTTGTCAAGCTATGCCCTTATCTAGTTGGTTCTTAACAAATGAGATCCACTCGTATCATGAGATCCAATCAATTTTGAATACCCTGCGTCATATCGATCTTTTAGTTTAGTAACCATCATCGGTCTCAACAGGATGCATCCTTCCTAATAGACCGCATCAATCCCATCCATCCCCTTGATCCTATGGAAAAGGACATTTGAAATTGATTGCGATCTTTTGATGCTTTTGGGATTTTGTTTATCATTTGAGCTCCCTATCATCACTTGTCAAGGCTGCCATGATCCATCATATTATGGCATGTTTTGATTGGTCCACATAGGGGCATATCTTGCTCTTTTGTTTGATTGTGTCTTCTTGGTTGTCCCACATAGTACCCACCAAGATCCCTGAGGTCTTGTGATACGCTGGGGCATCCTCTTATGCTTGTGGTTATCTCAATACCTGGCTTGACCAAGGTCTTCGTGACTTTGGGTTGTTGGGATAGCCTTCTTGTTTGTTGTGTTTATTTCATGCATTAGACACTAATCGCCTTGGTTCCACATACCACGGCGCTGTGTCTTATGCTATAGCAAAAATCAGTGGTCCGAAGATGGCAAATTGCATTAGGATTGCATTTCATTCTACATTCTATCATCTTGCATGTATCCCCCCATCCATTCATCCTTCATCCTTATCTCACATCTCTATCCAATCCCCATCCATTCCATTTAGCCTGAATCATCTAATCATATCCTTGGTCTTGTTCTCAGTCTTGTTACAAGCCTGGATCCAATCATCCTCATCATCATCATCATCCCATTTTATTCTTCCATATCCCTTCGGTGTTGTTTGGGATGTATCATTCCCTCGTCAACAACACTTTCATCATCATCATCGGGAGGTACTCTCCCCTATCCTTTAGTGGTGTTTTTGGATATATCATTCCCTCATCAATACCACTCATTGGTATGTATCCTTCCCTATCCTCATTGACAACACTCCATCCATCCTCAACCCCCTTTGGCTTGAACCTTGATTGGGGCAACATCATCTTCGTCTCTGCATCCATTTTTGTTTCCCAACCTCCTATCGCCTTTTCATCGTTTCCTATCCATCCCTTTGCATCCTCTTCTTCATCTCCCATTTCATCATCTCATCCATTTCAAGAGCACATCCGTGTTCTCTTGCACCCGCATGTCCTCTCGAGGGGGCATCTCAATCCCTAACCTTCATCTTCACCCCCATCATCTTTCTTCCTAGTCATCCCTTTGATGATTGGGGCATCTTTTCCAATCTAACCATTTCTTTTCGGGTTCTATATTTTAATATTCTTCGAAATGATGCTACTTCGTAACACCATCTCAAAGAGGGGCAAAATGTAGACATCCACATTTGGACACTTAATTTATCCAAATTTATCACTTTTCATCTAAACATCCTCTTATCTGAGTTAATTAAGTAATATTACTATTATTTAATTAATATCCTTAATTCTACCAAATCCCTAAGGTATTTAATTATTAATTAAATACCTTACCCTCTTTAATCCCCTTTTCATCAAATGAATTAAATAAATATTACATTTATTTAATTCCTCACATGTCATTTTCATCTAATCCTAATCTATCTCCTAATCTCTTCATTAAGAATGTGCACATGCCTAATCCTTGATTAGGATGTGTCACATCCTCCAACTTTTGCAAGTTGGCTTCTAATCCTCATTAACCCCTAATTATCCTCTAATTACTAATTAGTTAAACCTAATTAGTAACTTAGTCAACTCTCCCCATCCCCAAGGAATTTTTAATTCTTTTTTATTCACCCTAGGTTCCCCTCTTCCCCATGTGAATTTTTAATTCACATTTTATTCCTTCTAGAATCCCCTTTTCCCATGCATCTTCTAGAACCTTTGACTTGTCACATCAAGTCACATGTGACAAACTCCAACCTTTTTGGAGACTCTCTCTTATCCACTAGATTCTCCCAAGCATGTGAATTTTTAATTCATATTTATTCCTCCAAGGAGTCTTCTCATCTCCCAATGTACTTGGAAGGTACTTGTCCTTCCTCCACATCATGTACCACCCTTCCACATCACCTACACATCACCTCACCTTTAGCCATCTCACATTCCACATGTCAAAATGTGAGGGCTTGTGAGTCCTCAACTCACCTTAGCCCTTCATCTTGACCTTGTTGGATAAATCCCAACCATTGAATTCTCTAGAGAATTCAAGTTTCTCTATAAATACCCCATCCTCTAAGGCATTTTCAACACTTAGCCATTTTGCAACTAAATACTGCCATTTTGTGCACTCATTTAGTCATCAATTTCATCCACTTTCATTTGCATCCAAGCACATAGTCAAATCCTCCATTTTGCCACATCAAGAGCCATCTAAGGAGCATACAAATTCATCTAAATCAAGGGCCAACCAAGGAGTCTTCAACAACAAGGAAGGTATAATCAATTTGCATTTTATTTCATCTATTTTCCTTGTTTTACCACTCTTCAGGCTAATCATTGAAGTGTTCTTAGTGTTTTATCATTTGCATTTTAAGATATTTTGCACATTAAAATAGGATAAAATTCCAAGGTACACAGCTTCAATTTTTCTTTGAAGCGTGTCAAAGGGAAGGAGGATGTATCAAAGGGAAATTTAATAATTGATTTTCCATTAATGCTCTAAGTGATTATAATGAAATATTTGATCTTTGGAATTACTTTGTTAATAATTTAAAAGAAAACCCTTGGGTTTGTGGGAGAGAATTTAAATATGGTGGAATATTATGAAGATAAGACTAGTATCAAATTTAAATTGAAGGGTAATTTTTTAGTGCCAAATTTAAGACCCTAGTTGGTCCCTTGTTAGGGTGTAAGAAGGATAGTAAGGGTATTTGGTTTACATAAATTTAGTACCCTAGTTGACATACTTAAAATATAAATGTTAAATAATAAATCATTGAACCACCATTTCCAATTCCATTGATGGAATATCTAAGCCAAAAGAATCCCAACAAGGAGAATTTTGGGTTATCTTTATGAATATTTAAGGTCCTTAGAGAAGTTACTATGCCCTTAGCCGAAATGAATGGCTTTATGAAACACAAAGGTGGATTGACTTTAGGCTAGAAAAAAATGGTTATAGATGAAAGCACAATTAGTATGCTTTCAAATTGAGGTGAAATTGAATCATGATAAAGATTTAACTTAATAATTTGGAACTTCTAAAGTATAATTTTATGAGTGCATTTTTTTCCTATTTTTATTATAAAAAAATATAGAAGAAATATAATAAATTATTTTCTCATTTTCATTAATATTTTATTGGTATGTGATATTAATCTTGAAAGGTTAGCCAAAAGAAAACATATTTTATCTTTGTTTGTGTAGAGGGACTTAAGAAAATGTATAAAAATGTATGACTGATTTTGGGTTGTAACAAAAAAGTTACAAAACTAGTCATAATCTATATGCTTGAATATTAATATTAATCTTGTGATATGATATGTTTTTCTTTGTCATAAATTATGTAAAGAAAATTTCCTTCTATATAGGGGTCTCAAGAAATTCTTTGAAGGATTAATGATTAGTAGTTGGGAGAGCATTTCCCTTGTATCACATCGGTTATAAAATTTATAAGACTTAAAAACATCATCTTTATTTGTTTGTTAATGTTTATTGTAGACTAATATAAATGGTTATCACTATTAAATTGATATGTGGAATTGAATAACATACAAGTATATATATGCAAAACTCTATGAATTTATTATCTTTTATCCAAAAATACATACAACTGTATATATATATATCCAATATCAATATTATCCTAGAGATTATCCTATTTAATAAAATTACTAAATAAAAATCTTGTTGATCTGTACTCCAATATATTAATGTATATTTTATTATCAACATAACCATTGCACCTCCTTTTGGTACAAGTGCTAGTTGTAAAGTTATTTGGTCCAATGCTTCAAAATTTTCTTTGAGGCATGTAAAAGAGGAGGATGTATCAATTTTTTTTGAATTTAATTTTGGGTCCTAATTTTATCAATCATGACATTATTCCTTGTAACGAAGTGGTTTGGATAGAAATAAATGTTGAGAAGTTTGAAATTTTCTCTATTAATGCTCCAAATGATTATAAGGACATATCCAATCTTTGGAATTACCTTGATAATAATTTAAAAGACATCACTTGGGTTTTTGGGAGGGGATTTTAATATGGTGGAGTCTTATGAAGATAAGAATAGTACAAAATATGAATAGAATCCAGTGATTTTTTGGTGCCAAATTCAAGACCCTAGTTGACCCCATGTTAGGGTGTAAGAAGGATAGTAAGGGTATTTGGTTTACCTAGTCACATTTAAAAAATGTTGTAACTTTTTCTAGATTAGATAGATTTTCGTTGGATATCTTTATTTTATATTCCTCCTATGCATAATGAGAATGTGGTTAATGTGATTCTAACTACTCTTTCAAATCATCACTCTATAATATTAGAAATTTTCCCTCTTTCTTCTCCTATGGTGGCCTCTTGTTGGTTTAGTGGGTTATATAAATTGAATGTGTATCATCTCAAAGATCCATCCTATCTAGTAATATTTTATTAAATTTGGGAACATTCTTTGAGGGATCTAATACAAATTTATATGTAATGATTCTATGGAGGTCATCATGAAATTTATGAGGATTCTTCGTAAATACAAGGTAAATGAAAGAAACATCTAGGCCTTTAGGTTACAAGGGGAATTGATCAAGGTTAAAAAAGAGTTACTAATCTATCTAGGGCATGCGAAGTTGTAGAAAGATGATTATGAGGTCAAAAATTTATTAATATGTGATCAATTTTGTTATAAACTAAGCTTCACACCTATGAAATTAGCAATACCAAAAAATATTTTGAAAGAATAACACAAGAATGACTTTGAAATACATGGAAAGAACTTTGTGGTGATGTTCAATTTTATGCACAACCACAAGATAATGAAACCTTTTCTCCAAGAATCATGGATACAAGTGGAAGAATTACAAATAAAGTGACAAAGTCACCACAATGATCCTATGAGAGAGTGGAGCTTCACCATGATGATAATTGGGCCCTTACCCATGGTCATTTTCTCTCATGAACATAAGGTACAATGAGGGATTCATCTAACTTGAATCCACTCCCTAAACATAATGACACTCACAACACCAAATAAAACCTATACAATAGGTGGAACAACTAGGAGACACCATACATTGAATAGTTGAAATGGTCATTGAATTCCTAAACATGAAGTAGGATTAGGGTGACAACTACCTCCAATCCACTCCATGATGAATGGCACTTAAGCATAAGGGAAGAATCTTACAATATGTTACTTAATCATGATGTATATTCCCTCCACCAACTAGAATGATAACTACTTATTTTTATGCAAAGATATTCTTCCCAAGATAAAAATGGAATATATCTCAACCAAGGACATTTATCAACCAAGCGTTGACATGGGAAGACTCAATATACTTAGGGGAACACATTCTATACATAAAGTTTCCCCAAAAAAGATATGAAGTTCTTTCTTTCTAACAAATAGAGGACAAGATTTTTATAGGAGGACTGCAACACCTAGGAAGGACACTAGTGCTAAGCTAGGACACTAGTACAAACTCCTCTAGTTTCCACTTTTGGCATAGAGGCCAATTCTAGTGATAGACTCTAGTTCTAGTATTGTAGTCCTAACCAAATATTGATAGATGATTGTTTCTCGTTCTCATACTTAGGGACAATGCTTCAAACAAAAAAATGTAATTCAACTCAAAACAAAACCTAGAAACATCTAAAAGCAATTGGGAGACCAAGGTTGAAAATTAGGATGTCACATCCGACCTTTGAAATGCGAGAAAATGGAAGAGAAACTACCCCAAATATTGGGAGGTCTACAAAAGGCTCTAAAATGAATACGAAGACAAAAGGGATAAAGGGGAATGTTCCCAATGCACCATTCTAACTCTCACTTCACAAAGAGAAACCAAAATGACAAGACAACACCTCCCTATGGTAGACCTTTGTGTACTCAATCACAAGGATAGAGAAACATGTCCATATAAAATTATAATTATACAAAATAAAATATTTTCTAGCACATCATGTTAATTTTATCCCCAATTAAAATATGATTTAAATTTGTTTTACCAACATTTGTAGAATGATGAAAACATATGAAATAGAATGTGCATTCGAAACCAACACCAAGACATGGTAAAAGTAATCATAACTACATCTCCACTTATGTGGGTAATTTAAAATTCATCCAAAAAGGAGGTTTTAAGATAAATGATGCAATTACATATGAGGACACCAACATCCTTAATTATACATTTTACAACATTCTTGCAAATGAAATAACAATAAGGAAATGAAACATTTTCAACTTTTGCACAATCATAAGACATTCCAATGGATCTAGCAGTCCCCAAAAATGGTTACACAAAACCCTACCATGTGGTACTCTCACGTCCATCCCACCATGCTAGGATATATTCACTTGGGAACAATCACACATGCTCACACATAATAAGGGGATTATGACTCACACACATGAACAAATTTATGAATAACCACTATAGCATACCCATGCCAATAAATATAATCAATCGACATAGTATGCATATGCCAAATAGGTATAATTAACCATTATAACATAAATATACCCCAAAGGAGAAACACCATCTACACATAGGCATAAGAGAGAAACCATATCACATGGAATACACATGTTGATAATTAAACATAAAATATAAGTATGAACACATGCAACCAATATCTCAACCAATCACACAAACATAGTGAGAGTAAGGTCTCACATTGTGTTGAGTAGAAAAACCACTATTCTACTTCCTAGAACATATTTTCACTTTCAATGCTAGGGTTGTCATCATGAAAGTAAAACCTAATCATCAACAAACCATGAAGGGTTGAAGGACAACTTATGAGAGTGGGTTTTCTCTCCTACTCTTTGAGACCAACTTAGACTTGAGAGGGTGTTCCTAGAGGTTTTTTAAATAAAATAAATAACCAAAAATGGTTATATATAAATAAAATATATTTTCTTGACTCCAATTATTGTCACTAAGCTAAGAATAACTAGCTACCCAAATTCCTCTATATAGTTGATTATTCCACCAATGAGAGCAAGGTGGGGGGAATGCACATGGACCACAAAGTAAATTGATGAGAAAAATATGTAAGTTTATATATTTATTTTTTGTGGAACCATGAGCTACACTAATCTAAATATAGGTTGGAATTATATTTTTAATTATTTTTTCTTTAATTTAGGTTGATTGGAAAGAATGTAGCTCATACTGACTATAATCTAAGGGCTAAAAATTCACAACTAATAGAGAGGAATGTAAGAGAAAGTAACAAAGATTAATTGATCTAAGAATTTAAATGCAATCAACATACAATATTACCAATTAATAATACTTAATAATCCATCAAAGAGTTACACAAATCCATGTATAAATACAAAATGATCCATCATAACTAGTTGTAATAGGTTTAGAATATTGTCTACATTCATCAATTAACATTTATACTCACAAAAAAAAGTGTGAAGAGGGAATAATATCTAACCAAATAGATACCTTCATAAATTTATTCATAAATTCATGGAGAAATTAGAAACAATAACACATATAACCTTTAATTTCTTGTAACTACCCCTACCTCTTTGTAGTTGGACCGAAATTTGATTTTACCTTTTCTAGATGAGACTTTGGCTTTCCTCTATGTTCTTATTTATACCCTGCACTTCCAATAACTTAAAATGAATCCCAAAAAATCTCTTAACTTAGTTGGGAATCCACCCTAAAAATGACAATATAGAAATACAAAAAACATTATGTAGATGAACTCTTGTTGAAATAGTTGTCCTAGATGCTAAATGATCTTGAGGTCATACCATGGTAGTAGGAAGGAGTTTCATTCAATGTGATTAGGATAACTAGTAAATGCAACACCATTTAATTTTGTGTTCAATTAAATTTGAAAAGCCTTTTTATTTTATCTAATGCCTCCTCAAAACATTATGAACAATGTTATTATATCTACACCTTCTCTTGAAAGAATCAAGCTTTAAAAAAAAAAACTTGATTTCCTTTTAGAAAACTTGGATAGGAAAACATATGTTTTAGAATATTTTCCATATCATAGACACCCAACAAGCCATTTAACTTCATAATCATGGACTTATACCTCTGCATCTTTGTCAAAGTTTGAAGGCATTATTATTTTCAAACCTTTGATAAGCATGAAGTTTACCCTCTTAAGTATGTCGAGCTAATTACCATTCTTGAGTTTTTGGATGGATGTTTGCAATCTAGTGGATCCTCAACATATGCTAGTTTTAATTGTTTGTTGGGTTTCTAGAGACGAGAAAGACTCTTTATTGAGCCTTAACAAGCACATGTGTCTCATCTCATCAGATGTTGACTAATATTGGTGCTTCACTATTTATTTTTCATCCTCTCATCACTAATTGACACTTGGGATAAATTCATGCACAACCTTGACACCTTGAAAAATAATAGTATGCAATATACTTTAAATGCATCAAGTTTGGAAGAGATGATCTACCATCACAAAATTTTTCCATAAACAATGTAATTATTTATATCAAACCCCAAATAAAACAAATACATTTCCTTTGATCACCCATCCTCATATGTCAAACCTTTTTATCAATCGATAACACAAAAAAAGAGTATGGAATATCTCAAAAAATTGACATACATAAGACAAAATCAAGTTTGTCAAACATCCTCTAACAATAATGTTTGGTACAAGAACATTGGCTAACTTGAAACTTGACATACATAAGGAAAACATGAGTATGCCAAACATCCAACACCAATACTTGGTACAAGAACATGGACCACCCTTAAAATTGACATACATAAGACAAACACAAGTATTTTAGACATCCCCTAACACCAATAATTAGTACAAGAATATTTACCACCCTAACTTGTCAACAATATCACCCTATCCTTTATATTCTAGACCTTCTTGAATTTCAGACCTAGGATAGGAGTATGAAATATCTTGAAACTTTAGTGAGCACCACACAAACACTTATATCTAATAATCACCACAAGTTTTGAATTATTAGAGATGATGATAGCCAAACACTTGCCCAACATGAAGCTTAAAACCATTCCATATGATTGAAGACTCATGCTAAGTCACCAAGAAAATGAAGGGGCCAATGAAGGAAGAAGACAAGGTCATGGGAGGGGGAAGGGGAGCAATACACCAATAAAAACCCATCAAACTAACACATGGGAATGGAAATCTAAGAATTTAGGTTTTCAATTGTACTAATTTGACATCATTTAGGGAGATATATACAAGCACACACATAGCTAGAACCAACCATAAAATTTAATATTTTAATTTTGGTGAGAGCCCAAACACATTGGATACACAGTATATAATGGAAATAAGGATAAATATCCTTTAGGTAAGACAAGGAGTGTCATCACAATAGATTTAAGTGATGGATAAGCAGGATTGAATATGCATCCTAGTCCCACTACAAGGGTACTCAGTAGACATGTTCCAACAACTCCTAATGTAAGACATGCCTTTTGTACACCTCTACTAATTCTTTACAAGATCCTTTAGGTATGCCATATAATTAACATATTGGTTTATTTTATTTACCCAATGAAGTTTAAATATCATTTAATTAATAACTCTTTACTTGTTCTATACTCAAATCACTTTATATCCTATAAAAAATTGAGTTCCACTCTTTTCCTACCATATATGCCTCAAATCTTAGGTATATCATGCCTATCATTGTTTGAGTGTGACACACAAATCAATACAAAAAATAGAATATTATTTTTGAACATAATCTTAAAATATTCTAAATAAATATTAAGTCATGTTTTTTCCCATTCCAATTCATTCATATGCATTCATAATTTGAAATTTTCTATTTATTTTCAATGCAAAAATTATAAAATTCCCAATTTCATAATCAATAAACCTTGATTTTTTAAAATTCTAATTTTTTTTTTAAAATAAACTAAGGAATACTCTTTTCATCCCCACATGCACAACAATACACTAATCAAATAAAATTTTACAAATATGATTTCATAAAAAAATTGTCATAATCATATACTATTTTGAAAATTTTAAAAATTTAAATACTTTAATTCACATCAAATTTAAAGCAAAATGGTCTCCTACAAGGGAGCAATATACTACCACCTAATGTGACATGGAAAGAAGAAAATCAAACAATTTAAAAGAGGGAAAATACATTTCAATAATTTACCAAAAAAGAGAGGAAGAAGGTTGAGAGGAGAGTTCTCTCATGTAGACAAACACACCAATTAAATTCAAGCAATCCCCTTCCAAAGAATTCCAATACTTCAATATTTTTTATTTTCCATCCCATGCAACCAACATGAATTTTATAGAGAAAAAATGCAAGAATAATGAATTAACCATTTTACTTATATGAATTTTAAAGTTCCCTTTCCTTTTACTAATATAAAATTAAAATACTTTTCTACAAATCAAAATAATGCATAATTTCATTGTTAGTATGAAAAGAGTCTTTATGCATCTAGTTATCATTTATCTAGTTCCTACACCTAGTAGTCCTATTCATATTAGCTTAAGTTCACTTAGTAGTTTGGTTGTTTCACCTCATAGACACTTGACATATACATTCACACTTGTCCTAAGTGTTGTACATGTGTCACATCACTTGGAGAGTTAGTCTTTCTATTTCACCTTCCTACTTCCCCCTTGTCCTATGTAAATAAGGAGTGATCATTGTATCTACACACATTATTAGTCAGATAAAGACGAGTCAATTTGCATGGAAGTATTTTGCATTGTGCTTGATTCATTTTATGGTAGTTTGATTATTGCATTCATTATTTTTTGCTTCAACATGGTATCAAAGTGTTAAATTTCAAGTTCATTCTTAGTTTTTAGTTGATCAAGCTCTCAACCCTATCAACCAAACATCATCGAGCCAAATGGACACCTCCATTACATTCGAAAGACTTGAAAAACAAAGAATTACCTTTTGTTTCACAAAAAATAATAACTTTAAAATTTTGTATTTTTTTCATTGTACCCTATTGTACGGTACAATATCATAAAAATCCATACTGTACAATTTAAAAAAAAAAAAAAACAATTTTTTTGTTTAGCAGAGGGCTAAATCACTCTCTACCCATTATGCCATTTCAGTCTATTTACATGTTAATTTCATTTGACAATTCTACGTGCTATCCACCTTTGGCTTGTCCATGATTTGAAAGGGTTTCATGGGCTGAGCTTAAGTGTCACACACTAAGCTCTAACTGTCAATGTCCTTTCCCTTTTTCCATTGGGGTCGGGCACTGGCTATGCTATGGTCATGCGATGGCTGATGCATAGTCTTAGGAATTTTGTTAGGAAGTACTGTAACTTGCAGTCATAACTTAGCAAACTCATTTTGACAACTCCTCACTGGTTTCATTCAATAAATTTTAAATTTTAAATTTTGATTAGAATGGAATTATTAAACATTGTAATATTTGTTTTTTTTAATTATATTATTAATTATTTTTTAAAATGATACTACTTTAATATTTATAGATATATGTTATAATAAAATTGATTCATTCATATCAATTTTTAGAATTTTTAGTATCAATGTTAATTTTTTTTTCAAATCAATTAAAATATACATTTAAATTTTAAATTTTTATAATATGAAGTAGTATTATAATTTCTTAATATTTAATTTTTTTTAAATTTTTTTTAATAATTATTTTTAAATGATATTTTATTATTTCGATAGAAAATTGATTCATTCCTATCAATTTTTAGAATCAATATTAATATTTTATTCAAATCAATTAAATTAGTTATTATTCTTATTTAATGATTTTTATTTGTAATACCCCTCATGTTACTGCTTGATTTTTGGACATTCGCTGTGGTTGTTGTTTGGCATATTGTGGTTTTGATGATACTATTGATATTATGTTATGGTAGCTTAGACTGTTACTGATTATATTGCTCTTATGATGTCATGGATATTATGATGATATTTTATTACAATTGTTTTGATGAAATTAATTGGAATTTAGTAGACTAGGAAATAGTAATTGATGATATTGATGCAAATTAATGTAAACTTATAATGCTTTAGATGATGATATGAAATGGTGAGGGGACATGTAGCATCACTCGTTCGCGAGCGCCCTGCTACACTGCAAATCCTTCTCACAATGCTTTGTAATTGATTTTATGTATGTATATTGTATATCACCTTGTTGGATGCAGGCTTTGCAGGAATAAGACTCGATTCCACCTATTCTGATAGGTCTGGGCGAGCAGTGAACCAACCCAACGGCAGGAAGTTGAATAAAGGTGACATGAAAGTAACTCTGTTCCAAGGTGTCAACAGTCTTATACCTTCTTGGTTTGTGCGTCTTGGCCATAGTCATTGTGTTGTTGCATTGGTCTTTGTATATCATTGTGATTTTGTGATTTATCTAATGTGGTGTATGGTTTATTGTTGTGACTTAAATAATTAAACAATTAATAAAATAAAAACATAAAATAATAAATAAATAAAGCAATGGATAAATATTAGTAGTAGTGGTAAAATATTACATTTATTTTGAATCTCACAAATGGTTGATTGTAATTATTTTAATGTGCATGTGATTATTTAAATTGTTGTGGAAATGATAAATAAATAAACAAATAAAAAGCTCAATCTTTTGTGGATTTGAATGTAATTAAATTTCATTTTTGGAGAAGTGACTTTTGGTATTCGCTGGAAGAGGAAATGTAAGCGACTTTTGTGTGAGATTTTATTTAGAGGATTTTTGTGTTGGAAGGGGAGTTGCATTCTCTTTCCAACAGATTTTGGAGAAATTTGGCAGTCAATTTTCTGTTATAGTATTGCATTCTTTTATTATTCTGAGAATTCATTGAGGAGCAAGAATTGAGTTGAGGGAGGATCTTGGAGCTACTGATGGGAAACAATCGTTGGCAGAGGATTGGATCAGCAAGAGGGATAGAGCTTCTACAGATCTTCTTCAAACACAGGACACTAGGTTCTTTTCTTATGTATTTGCTGTAGCTTCAAATAAAATTGCAAATTGATAGGAATTGTTTCGTTGCGTATGAAATTTTTAGTTGGGGTTGGAATTCAGATGTTTGTGAAAAGAAAATCCATTTGATTGTTGTTTAATCAACAGAGATTTAATTGGGGATCGGGATTGCTGTTTGTTAAAATGGAATTTGGTTGGTTTCTGGACTGTCAATTATTAGATTGAAATTTCTGGGAACTTAGGACTGTTGTTTATTTAAATGAAATTATTTGTTGGTTTTTTTTTCTATTGATTATTAAAATGAAACTATGGGTGGAATTTTGGAAATAACCAGTAGTACTGTAACTTTGTCTGGAAAATACAATAACTCAACTTAAGAATAATCTTTTTACTGGGAAAACTGGGTTGTGTATATTCACGATTATATATAATCATGCACAGAAAAATTGTACGGTGTTTATCTTTCTCTATTTTCAAAGTATTCAAAATGCAATATATATATATATATGTATATATATATATTATATTAGATATATATATATATATATATATATACCCATATATATATACATTTATAAATGATTGAATGAAAATTTGATTTTTGAAATTCGCAATTCGCCGAGCTTCCATCAGTTTATTATATTTTGATTGATGTTAATAAACCACGGGCTGAGTGGTGGTCCGGCCTTGGCCATACCCACCACCCAGCTGGCCATGGTGTTGGGCGGCAGGCTACGGACTACCACGGCAGTCCGTAGACTGTCCACGGCAGTCCTTCGGACTGCTGTGATAGCCCAAGGATTGTCCGCGGCCGGGCTTTTTCCCTTCCGTGCGTTTTGTATGGGACTTACTCCCATTTAAAATTATATATGTTTATTGTTATTAAAACAAAATTTCTTTATAGTTTTTTTTTATGCGCATGTAAACTTTTATAAATATATATATATGTAAATATATATATATATATATTCATTAATTCATTTCGCTAATTTAACTGTAAATTTATCAGTTAATTCTGCCTGAAATCAGTTTGCCTATTTTTCTGGTATGAACAAAATAAAATTTTATTATTAGTGGAGTTACGGAAAAATGAACTTTTATTAATTTGTTAAATTGTGAACTTGAATAGGATAAGGGCAATTTGTGAATATATTTATATACCAACATTGATTTTTTTTTTTAATGTGTATATGGTGGAAATAGAATTTAACATGGAATCGAAGAAGTTATCCTTTTTATTCTTATTGTGTGAAGTTGTAGTTTTGTAACCTTGTGGGTTTGGGACATTGTTAGTTCTTTGATGTGGGAACCCTTTTGTGTTAGTGCTTTAGTCTTCCAGAGGATTTGTGATTTTGTTTGAATTTATATCTCTTCACTTTGAGTTTTCTGTTAAGTTAAGAATGGGGTGTACCGAATTATTAGACTTTGTTATGGTACATAATTTGCGAGATGAGTTATGCCTCGTGTAATATTTTGTTGTTGCATTTCGATGTTAAGATTGGAATGGTACAACCCCTGTTTCTTTTGGTTTTGGTTGGGTCTCTAGGGAGAGTGGCTCCTCGTGGGGGCCGGCGCCCCGTTTAAGGGGAAGGGCACAGGATAACCCACGAGTGAGTTAGTAAACAAGTGAAAACCTAATAATTAACTTAGGAGGGTTGGGTAGTAATATCATTACAAGATTTAAAAAAAAATGGATGCCTCGTCTTCATTAGTGCTTCTGCAGACTAATGGAAGGCTGAGAAGGCCGTGGTTGGCAAGGTCGTGACCTCATCTTCACGAGAGGTCTACGGCTCCACATGAGTCACCCTATGGACCGACGCCTCCAGTTGGGAGGAAGGGCACAGGATAGCCATAGATGGGACCGGCGCCTCCAGTTGGGAGGAAGAGCACAAGATAGCCCATGTAGGACTATGCGATGACACTCTCCCCTAGTTTCCCATGTGTTTTATTTCATTGTGTTCCTCTGGAAGGGGGTTTTGGGAGTTGGATTGGATTGTTGATTAAATGGAATTAAATTGATTTATGATTTAATGTCTTGATACATCTTTGGTGTACTTTGTGGTTTTGTATGATCTCATTGTTATTCAGATCTTGTACTCTTATGGTATTATGGTACGATGTTCTTATTTGTTTTTTTGTAATTTGGAAGTATTGTGTTATGGCTCTATCTTGGTACTTTTTGTATACTTGTACATCATTCTTGGTGAGTTGACATTCTTGGTCGGAGTACATCTCTGTCACCTCTTAGCACGGGGGTGGTCGGGTGGAACGTGCTCCACACACCGTTGGGTTCCCCATCAGCGTTCGTTGGCACAGTCTCATCCTTTTGAAGAATTGTACCAGTTGATCTTCTTGTATTTTGATAATCTTGTATATTGTATTCATCCCACATGATTGGGAATTATGATGTAACTATATTGATATGATGTAAAATTTGAAAGATGTTGTAATGTAGTTATCAACCTTGTAAATTTATTTGGCTATGTAATTTCTCATGGTTTTATCTTGTGATGGAATCTATGTATATATATACATCTAATGTTGTCATTTATAGTTCCTTTTGTTACCTTATGAGTTGATGTTTAGCAATGTCTATTTCGATATGACCTCGTGTGCCCCAAGGAACATAGTTGTTTATGTTATTTGTATTAAAATGAAATGAAGTATATGAGTATGTATATGATCATTTAATATTTGGTATGTTGATTATTTGTTTTGCTTTAAAAAAAAAAATATTGCGTTCTTTATTTGATTGTTCTTTGGGGCTTGCATGGCGGGCGTTACAACTTGGTATCAGAGCCAAGGTTGCAAACGCTGGGGTCTCTGGGTAGTATTGTCCATTAGGCAACCTTTGCGTTTTTCTCTTGAGCTCTTATGTACCTTTGTCTTGTTGTGCAGAAGCATGCCTAGAGGCAGAGGTAGAGGTAGGGGTAGAGGCCGAGGAAGAGGCTGAGGTGGTGGCCTTGGGGTCAACCAACCGAATCCTTCACTGCCAAGTTCTCATGATCCTGAGTCTGAGGAGCAACAGAATTCTCAGAACAATCTGTCAGGTGGTGGACAAAATCCAGAACAGCCGAGGTTGGATGGTCAGTTGCAACATCTTTTGGGTGAGCTTCTTGATAGGTTGGGCCCTAGACCTGATGAGGATCAACCGGTTGAGAGAGAAAGAGAAAGGTCTCCAAGGCGTAGAGGAACTTCAGTTGATCAGGATGCTTTATTAGCAGGTCATATGAGGGATTTAATGAGAGCTCATCCACCTACCTTCGATGGATCTGGAGGAGGGTTGGAAGCTGAGACATGGTTAATTTATTTGGGCCGATGCTTCACAATGCACCCCTATGGTAGTAATACCAAGGCTTGATGTGCTATTATGCATTTGCGGGGTTTTGCATCCACTTGGTGGCAGCTTGAGGAACATAAGTTGCATATGGATATCAGTATGGTCACTTGGGAATTTTTCTTGGAAAGGTTCAGGGCTCTCTTCCTCTCAGATCATTGGAGGCAGCGTAGGGCAGATGAATTTCACGATCTTAAGCAAATGGCAATGTCAGTAGAGCAGTATGAGTGTCGCTTCTATGAGCTGAAATAGTATGCAGGGATTAGTCATGATGAAGGGATGTTGGTCCAACACTTTGTTCGGGATTTGAACACACGCATCAGTGGTGGTGTACGAGTCTTCAAACCTAAGACCATGGAAGTTGCTGTCAAGAAGGCTCGCTTGGTAGAGGAAAACTTGGCTATGGCCTTGGGCGGTCATGTAGGAGTACAGATTGGTAGTGTGCCCACTCCTAGAGTTGGTTCTCAAGGGGGTCAGACACAGTCAACAGGACCTTCTAAGAGCTGTTTTGGGCCTTCAAGAGGGGGTCAGCAGTAGCAATCTCAGCCGAAGCACAAGAATTCTACTTCTCAGCAGGGTGGTCATTTTCAGTTTCGCAGGGATCAGAACCAGAATCGTGCACGTCAGGAGCAGCCTGCTTTGAGTTTTTAGTCTCCACCTAGTCGCAGGAGCTTCCAGCAATCGAATGCTCCATCCGGGGGAAGAGGTTTTGGTCGAGGTTCTGGATGTTTCTCGTGTGGGCAGCAGGGGCATATTGCTAGGATGTGTCCTCAAAAGAGCGCTTCAGGATTTAGTAAGAAACCAGCTACGTCCGAGCCGACAGTGGGAGACGCAGGGAGATCTCACTAAGTCTTTGCAACAGTGGATAATTGGCAGGCGGATCATCAGAGCACCGTCATTGAGACTACAGGTTCATTACATAAGTTTAACATTTCAGTACTTTTTGATTCTGGTGCATCTGATTCTTTTATCTCTCCTTTAGTTGTTGAGCGATGTAAACTGGGGGCAATAAAGCAAAGCGAAAAGTGGCAGGTTAAATTAGCTTCAGGATCCAAGGTTGTGGTCGAGAAGTTGGTGCAAGGTTGTAGGTTAGAGTTAGGGGCAATGTCAACTAAGGTGGACCTCAGAATTCTTCCACTTGGTTCTTATGATGTGGTCTTGGGCATGGATTGGTTAAGCTCTCATTGTGCCTTGATAGATTGTCGCTGTAAAGCCGTGCGGTGTGTGGATGATTTTGGTAAAGAGGTGGAAATTGTGGGTGTTCAGAGGCCTGTTTCCTTGAGAATGATCTTAGCTATGCAGTTAAAAAGGTGTTTTCATTAGGGTTGTCAGCTCTTTGTAGTATCGGTTAGTGACCTTGAGTCTGAGGGTAGCCGGGAAGTGTCTTTGAATGATTACCCTCTCCTTGCAGAATTTTCTGATGTTTTTCCTAGTGAGATCCCTGGTATGCCTCCTAGGCGAGAGGTGGATTTCAAGATAGATCTAGTGCCTGGAGCTGAGCCTATCTCTCGGGCTCTATACAGGATGACCAAGTAGGAACTCCAAGAACTTCGTCTGCAGTTAGAAGAATTGTTAGCTAAGGGATTTATCCGCCCTAGTGTCTCTCCGTGGGGAGCACCAGTGATCTTTTTCAAAAAGAAGGATGGTTCTCTCTGTCTTTGTATCGATTACTGGAAATTGAACAAAGTAACAATAAAGAATCGTTATCCCCTTCCCAGGATTGATGACCTCTTTGATCAGATAAAAGGGGCAAAGGTATTTTCCAAAATCAACCTCAAATCAGGGCACCATCAGTTGCGGATAGCAGAGGCCGACATTCATAAGACTGCATTTCGTACTCGATACGGACACTACGAGTTCATAGTGATGCCGTTTGGGTTAACAAATGCACCTTCAGTCTTTATGAGTCTAATGAATGGGGTGTTTTGAACTTCTTGGATAGGTTTGTTCTCGTGTTTCTTGATGATATTTTGATTTATTCTAAGTCTATGGAGGAACATGAGGTGCACTTAAAGCAGGTTTTGTAGTGCTTAAGGGACAACCAGTTGTATGCCAATCTGGCAAAGTGTGACTTTTATAAGACTGAAGTTCAGTATTTAGGCCATGTGATTTCTAAAGAGGGAATTTCTATTGATCCTGCTAAAATCCAAGCTATCATGGATTGGCCCGTGCCCACTAATGTCTCAGAGGTTCGTAGTTTCATGGGATTAGCTGGGTATTACCGGCGGTTCGTGCAGGGATTTTTGGAGGATTGCGCATCCTATCACATCACTTCAGAGGAAAGGAAATAAATTTCTTTGGATAGAGCAGTGTCAGTTAGCTTTCCAAACCCTTAAGGAGAAACTGACTAGTGCTCCAATTTTGGCAGTGCCGGATCCTTCAGGTGATTTCGTGGTTTGTACTGATGCCTCTTTGGAGGGTCTTGGAGTTGTGTTGATACAGGATGGGAGAGTGATTGCCTATGAATCTTGGAAATTAAAAGATCATGAACTCAATTATCCCACACATGACCTTGAATTGGCCACAGTTGTTCATGCTCTTGTGAGATGGAGGCACTTTTTGTTAGGGCACCAGTTTGAGTTACATACAGATCATCAGAGTTTACAATACATCTTCACGCAGTTGAATTTGAATGCAAGGCAGAGGAGGTGGATGGAATTTTTGTGTGAATATGATTTTGAGGTTAAGTATATTCAGGGTAAGGAAAATGTGGTGACTGACGCTCTAAGTCGACGTAGGCATGAGGTTTCTGCTTTGTCTCTTGAGGTGGATTTGAAGAGTCAGATTCTCGCAGCCCTTCCTTTAGATAGTTGGTATTTAGAGGTGAAAGCTGAGGTAGAATCAGGTAGAGCTTTGGAGGGGAAATTTGCTGGTTATTCGTTGGATTCGGATGGTGCTTTGCATTTATTTGGACATTTGTATGTACCTTCTTCAGAGGGTCTCCGTACCCTGATTTTGACAGAAGGTCATCGGGCACCTTATGCAGCACATCCTGGAGTTAAGAAAATGTATGCGGATCTGCATTCGCTTTATTTTTGGTCAGGAATGAAGCGGGATATCGCCGACTTTGTGGCTCGATGTCTTGAATGTCAGAGAGTGAAGGCTAAACACCATCATCCAGCAGGATTGCTATAGCCTCACCTTATTCCGGAGTGGAAATGGGATGTTATTTCCATGGATTTCATTGTTGGGTTGCCTATGTCATCTAGATGACATGATGCTATTATGGTCACAGTTGACAGATTGACTAAGGTAGCTCATTTTTCTCCTATTCGATCTTCGTATACGACATCTTATGTTGCTAAGGTGTTCATGAATGATATAGTTAGATTGCATGGGATACCATGGAGGATCATTTCTGATAGAGATCCGGTATTCACTTTTGCGTTGTGGACATCCTTGCAGCAGTCTTTGGGAACTAAGTTGAATTTCAGTTCTGCCTACCATCCTGAGACTGATGGTCAAACTGAGAGAGTTAACCAGGTGCTAGAGGATATGCTTCGTATGTATGTCATGGATCAACAATCACGTTGGGAGGACTATCTGTACTTGGTTGAGTTTGCATATAACAATGGGTACCATAGTTCTATTGGTATGGCTCCTTTTGAGGCTTTGTACGGTCGTCCTTGTTGTACTCCTTTGAGTTGGGATCGATTAGAGGACAGGGTGCTTCTTGGGCCTGAAATTCTTAGAGATATGGAGCAGCAGGTGGCCCGCATTCGGGAGCATCTTGTAGCTGCTCAGGATAGACAGAAGAAGTATGCTGACACTCATAGAGTTGATCGACAGTTTGCAGTTGGTGATCGGGTGTTCCTTCGAGTGCGTCCGTGGAAGAGCCCAATTCGTTACGGAAAGGGTTCAAAGCTTGCGCCTCGCTTCGTTGGACCCTTTGAGGTGTTGGAGCGTATTGGACCTGTTGCTTACCATTTAGCCTTGCCACCCAGTTTTTCGTGGATACACGATGTATTTCATGTTTCTGTTCTTAGACCATATTTTCCTGATGTTGCTCATGTTCTGGATTGGAATGCTCTTCAGGTCGAGGACGGGTAGCTGGCACTCGAGCCTGTGGCCGTACTTTAGTGTCGGCGACTTACCCTCAGAGGTAGAGAGATTGATCAGGTGCGGGTTCAGTGGGACCCGAATGATGAGGCTTCAGCTACTTGGGAGGATGCCTCTCGTATCAGGGATTCTTATCCTTATCTTTTTACTGGCTTCCAGGAGTAAGCCAAATTTTAGGGGGGGAGGATGTAATACCCCTCATGTTACTGCTTGATTTTTGGACATTCGCTGTGGTTGTTGTTTGGCATATTGTTGTTTTGATGATACTATTGATATTATGTTGTGGTAGCTTAGACTGTTACTGATTATATTTCTCTTATGATGTCACGGATATTATGATGATATTTTATTACAATTGTTTTGATGAAATTAATTGGAATTCAGTAGACTAGGAAATAGTAATTGATGATATTGATGCAAATTAATGTAAACTTATAATGCTTTAGATGATGATATGAAATGGTGAGGGGATAGGTAGCATCACTCGTTCGCGAGCACCCTGCTACACTGCAAATCCTTCTCACAATGCTTTGTAATTGATTTTATGTATGTATATTGTATATCACCTTGTTGGATGCAGGCTTTGCAGGAATAAGACTCGATTCCACCTATTCCGATAGGTCTGGGCGAGCAGTGAACCAACCCAACGGCAGGAAGTTGAATAAAGGTGACATGAAAGTAACTCCGTTCCAAGGTGTCAACAGTCTTATACCTTCTTGGTTTGTGCGTCTTGGCCATAGTCATTGTGTTGTTGCATTGGTCTTTGTATATCATTGTGATTTTTTGATTTATCTAATGTGGTGTATGGTTTATTGTTGTGACTTAAATAATTAAACAATTAATAAAATAAAAAACATAAAATAATAAATAAATAAAGCAATGGATAAATATTAGTAGTAGTGGTAAAATATTACATTTATTTTGAATCTCACAAATGGTTGATTGTAATTTTTTTAATGTGCATGTGATTATTTAAATTGTTGTGGAAATGATAAATAAATAAACAAATAAAAAGCTCAATATTTTGTGGATTTGAATGTAATTAAATTTCATTTTTGGAGAAGTGACTTTTGGTATTCGCTGGAAGAGGAAATGGAAGAGACTTTTGTGTGAGATTTTATTTAGAGGATTTTTGTGTTGGAAGGGGGGTTGCATTCTCTTTCCAACAGATTTTGGAGAAATTTGGCAGTCAATTTTCTGTTATAGTATTGCATTCTTTTATTATTCTGAGAATTCATTGAGGAGCAAGAATTGAGTTGAGGGAGGATCTTGGAGCTACTACTGGGAAACAATCGTTGGTGGAGGATTGGATCGGCAAGAGGGATAGAGCTTCTACAGATCTTCTTCAAACGCAGGACACCAGGTTCTTTTCT
This sequence comes from Sequoia sempervirens, assembly GCA_007258455.2. NCBI lineage: Eukaryota > Viridiplantae > Streptophyta > Pinopsida > Cupressales > Cupressaceae > Sequoia > Sequoia sempervirens. Next base: position 84,783,610 of record VDFB02256132.1, on the reverse strand, counting down.
TATGTATTTGCTGTAGCTTCAAATAAAATTGCAAATTGATAGGAATTGTTTCGCTGCGTATGAAATTTTTATTTGGGGTTGGAATTCAAATGTTTGTGAAAATAAAATCCATTGGATTGTTGTTTAATCAACAGAGATTTAACTGGGGATCGGGATTGCTGTTTGTTAAAATGGAATTTGGTTGGTTTCTGGACTATCAATTATTAGATTGAAATTTCTGGGAACTTAGGACTGTTGTTTATTTAAATGAAATTATTTGTTGGTTTTTTTTCTATTGATTATTAAAATGAAACTATGGGTGGAATTTTGGAAATAACCAGTAGTACTGTAACTTTGTCTGGAAAATACAATAACTCAACTTAAGAATAATCTTTTTACTGGGAAAACTGGGTTGTGTATATTCACGATTATATATAATCATGCACAGAAAAATTGTACAGTGTTTATCTTTCTCTGTTTTCAAAGTATTCAAAATGCAATATATATATTATATTAGATATATTTATATATATACCCATATATATATATACATTTATAAATGATTGAATGAAAATTTGATTTTCGAAATTCGCAATTCGCCGAGCTTCCATCAGTTTATTATATTTTGATTGATGTTTATAAACCACGGGCTGAGTGGTGGTCCGGCCTTGGCCGTACCCACCACCCAGCCGGCCGTGGTGTTGGGCGGCAGGCTACGGACTACCACGGCAGTCCGTCAGACTGCTATGACAGTTCGTAGACTGTCCACGGCAGTCCTTCGGACTGCTGTGATAGCCCAAGGACTGTCCGCGGCCGGGATTTTTCCCTTCCGTGCATTTTGTATGGGACTTACTCCCATTTAAAATTATATATGTTTATTGTTATTAAAATGAAATTTCTTTATAGTTTTTTTTTATGCGCATGTAAACTTTTATAAATATATATATATGTAAATATATATATATATATATATAATTATATATATATATATATATATATATATATTCATTAATTCATTTCGCTAATTTAATTGTAAATTTATCAGTTAATTCTGCCTGAAATTAGTTTGCCTATTTTTCTGGTATGATCAAAATAAAATTTTATTATTAGTGGAGTTACGGAAAAATGAACTTTTATTAATTTGTTAAATTGTGAACTTGAATAGGATAAGGGCAATTTGTGAATATATTTATATACTAGCATTGATTGTTTTTTTTTATGTGTATATGGTGGAAATAGAATTTAACATGGAATCAAACAAGTTATCCTTTTTATTCTTATTGTGTGAAGTTGTAGTTTTGTAACCTTGTGGGTTTGGGACATTGTTAGTTCTTTGATGTGGGAACCCTTTTGTGTTAGTGCTTTAGTCTTCCAGAGGATTTGTGATTTTGTTTGAATTTATATCTCTTCACTTTGAGTTTTCTGTTAAGTTAAGAATGGGGTGTACTGAATTATGAGACTTTGTTATGGTACTTAATTTGCGAGATGAGTTATGCCTCGTGTAATATTTTGTTGTTGCATTTTGATGTTAAGATTGGAATGGTACAACCCCTGTTTCTTTTGGTTTTGGTTGGGTCTCTAGGGAGAGAGTGGCTCCTCGTGGGGGCCGACGCCTCGTTTAAGGGGAAGGGCACAGGATAACCCACGAGTGAGTTAGTAAACAAGTGAAAACCTAATAATTAACTTAGGAGGGTTGGGTAGTAATATCATTACAAGATTTAAAAAAAAAATGGATGCCTCGTCTTCATTAGTGCTTCCGCAGACTAATGGAAGGCTGAGAAGGCCGTGGTTGGCAAGGTCATGACCTCGTCTTCACGAGAGGTCTACGGCTCCGCATGAGTCACCCTATGGACCGGCGCCTCCAGTTGGGAGGAAGGGCACAGGATAGCCATAGATGGGACCAGTGCCTCTAGTTGGGAGGAAGAGCACAAGATAGCCCATGTAGGACTATGCGATGACACTCTCCCCTAGTTTCCCATGTGTTTTATTTCATTGTGTTCCTCTGGAAGGGGGTTTTGGGAGTTGGATTGGATTGTTGATTAAATGGACTTAAATTGATTTATGATTTAATGTCTTGATACATCTTTGGTGTACTTTGTGGTTTTGTATGATCTCATTGTTATTCAGATCTTGTACTCTTATGGTATTATGGTACGATGTTATTATTTGTTTCTTTGTAATTTGGAAGTATTGTGTTATGGCTCTATGTTGGTACTTTTTGTATACTTGTACGTCAGTCTTGGTCAGTTGACATTCTTGGTCGGAGTACTTCTATGTCACCTCTTAGCACGAGGGTGGTCGGGTGGAACATGCTCCGCACATCGTTGGGTTCCCCATCAGCGTTCGTTGGCACAGTCTCATCCTTTTGAAGAATTGTACCAGTTGATCTTCTTGTATTTTGATAATCTTGTATATTGTATTCATCCCACATGATTGGGAATTATGATGTAATTATATTGATATGATGTAAAATTTGAAAGATGTTGTAATGTAGTTATCAACCTTGTAACTTTATTTGGCTATGTAATTTCTCATGGTTTTATCTTGTGATGGAATCTATGTATATATATACATCTAATGTTGTCATTTATAGTTCCTTTTGTTACCTGATGAGTTGATGTTTAGCAATGTCTATTTCGATATGACCTCGTGTGCCCCAAGGAACATAGTTGTTTATGTTATTTGTATTAAAATGAAATGAAGTATATGAGTATGTATATGATCATTTAATATTTGGTATGTTGATTATTTGTTTTTCTTTAAAAAAAAAATATTGCGTTCTTTATTTGATTGTTCTTTGGGGCTTGCACGACGGGCGTTACATTATTAGTTAGCTTTATATATTGTAGAGAAATTATTTTTTCTTATTTTAGTTGTAATGTTCATTATTAATAAATTTTGTAAATTATTTGATAGGTATTTTTTATGATTAATAGATTTTTGTGTTGATAGTTGATTACTTTTGAGTTGGGTTAATTTTTAAGTTTAATTTATATGTGATAATCTATTTTTGTTTAGTTATGATTATATTTATAATTTATATAATTATTAATTACTAAGTGATGTGTGTTGGTAAGTATGACTTCTTATATGTTTTCATTTATTGGTTGATTTGAGGATTCAATTTATTGATTAGTTTGTGTGCTTATATGGTAATTTCTTAACACCATTGTGGTAGTTTTAGGGTGTCACATAAGTGGTATATGTTAGCTTTAGTTTATATGTTGAAATTGGATATTTAATTATATATATTTTAGTATGTGGTTATTTAATTAACTTATATATAACAAAAAAATCTCATTAATTAATGTGTGGATCTTCTCAATGCCATTAATTTCATTTCAAAAATAAATTGTCACTTGTAATTCTTAAATAAATTCCTAAAATTTATCTAATTTTGTAAAAATAATATTAGGGTCATATTATAAATGGTAGATTGAATAAGTTGAGTACTCTCACCCTCCATTTTTTCTTCTATAATATTTATATATACACATAAATTATGCACTAAAGCAATGTGATATGATCATTATCATCAATTTCATTACATAATAACATGGATCTATATTTGGAGGCAATACATATAGAGATCTTACTCTGCGATTTATAGTTTTTAACTTTCCTTTTACATAAATTTTTCATGTATAGTAAATAATGTGTTCTTTAATTTTAATAGTAAATAATTTGTTCTTGGATATATATAAACTAAATAAATTAATTTGTGTGTTCATCTTCATTTATCAAAATGAAAAAGATCAACCTAGTGGTGGAAATTTGATTAATTAAAATAGTTGACAATAAAACTAAATTATTTGATGGGGTCCATTCTATTATATATAGATTACAACATGTAAAATTTGATTTGATGCTCAAAAAGTATTCCTCTTTCCACCCATTATACCTCATTTATGTTTCCTATTGTTCTATAAATAAATAAGCATATGCCATTTAAAATATTTTTTAATCCTGAAATCTATTTTTGATGTTTCAATATTTTAGTGACCAATAACTTATATTTTTTGAGTGTAAAACCATATTTTCATAATATATCTCTAAAAATCCTTCCTAAAATAATCTCTTTATACTCCTCAATATTTGTTCTAATATTTTATCAACCAATTGTTTTATAATATTTTAGTGTGATGCTATATTTTTATTATACTTTTCTAAAAACCTTTCCTAAAAGAATCTTTTAGAGCCCTTTTCAAAAATAATTTTATTTATTCATGAACTATCTCATTTGCTAAATACATGAAAATATATATAAATAGGTAAAATGAAAAACCTTTTTTATAGCTAGGTTGTTTTCATGAGGCAACTCCCTTTCAGTGAATATAAAAAATTAAATAAAAAAAACCTTATAGGTTTGAGTATTGGAGTCAAAAATTTCAAGTGAATTGATTTTTTAAGGCCTAAAAATATTCATGATCTCAAAATATTCAAAGCTACAAATTTTTAATCTCCTTCCTCAATTTCATTGTAGTTGTAACTAACTCTTGTGACACTATGGATGATGTATGAAATTCCTTCAATTAGTTCTATTAGCTTTCTTTTCTAGTCCTATGTTAGTAGTGGCGTGTTCCTTGTTAGTGTAGAATATTCTATGACATATTCTCTCATGATTTTTTTCTTTTTGAAGATAAGTTTGCTTAGGTGTACTTTTTAGTCTTACTCTTTTATTGAGTTGCATGCCACTTTTCAAGCAGTGATTTCACTCCTTTGCAATATATATGTACATCTTCTCATGAGTTTTTTTATTTTAGACCATTATGGATTATTCATATTTTTATGATATATTCTTTCTTGCAACATTTTGTGTTTTTTAAATAACTTATAGGACATGCAATTTCTTATCTGTCATTCTCCAAATTTTACACAAATCAATCTAGTGTATCATGGTGAAATTTGCATTCCTTTCCAAGTGTTTCCAAAACTTGTTAAATAAGCTTGTTTAAATGGGCTCATTTATTTTTGAAAAGGGGTCTAAAAGATTCTTTTAGGAAAGGTTTCTAGAAATGGATAATAAAAATATAGCTTCACACTAAATATTTTAAAATAATTAGTTGATAAAATATTAGAACAATTATTGGAAAGGGGTATAAAAATATTATTTTAGGAAATATTTTTAGAGATATATTATGAAAATATGGTTTTACACTCAAAAAATATAAGTTATTGGTCACTAATATATTGAAGCATCAAAAATAGATTTTAGGATTAAAAAATATTTTAAACGACATATGCTTATTTATTTATAGAACAAGGGGAAACATAAATTAGGTTAATATAATGGGTGGAAATATAATTACTTTTTGAGCATCAAATCAAATTTTACATGTTGTAATCTATATATAATAGAATGGACCCGTCAAATGATTTAGTTTTATTCTCAACGATTTTAATTAATCAAACTCCCACCACTAGATTGATCTTTTTCATTTTGATAAATGAAGATGAAAACATAAATTAATTTATATATATCAAAGAACAAATTATTTTCTATTAAAATTCAAGAACACATTATTTACTATACATGAAAAATTTATGTAAAAAGAAAGTTAAAAACCATAAATCACATAGTAAAATCTCTATATGTATTGCCTCCAAATATAGATCCATGTTATTATGTAATGAAATTGATGATAATGATCATATCACATTGCTTTGGTGCATAATTTATGTGTATGTTTGGTTTCTTTGGTGTGTATATATAAATATTATAGAAGAAAAAATGGAGGGTGAGGGTACTCAACTTATTCAATGATCTACCATTTATAATGTGACCTTAATATTATTTTTTACACAATTAAATAAATTTTAGGAATTTATTTAGTAATTACAAGTGACAATTTATTTTTAAATGAAATTAATGGCATTGAGATGATCCACACGATAATTAATGAGAATTTTTTTTATTATATATAAGTTAGGTAAATAACTGCATACTAAAATATATATAATTAAATATCCAATTCCAACATAATAACTAAAACTAGAATATAAAGTTGAAAAAATACTAACATAAATCACTTATGTGACACCCTAAAACTACCACAATGGTGTCAAGAAATTGTCATATAAGCACACAAGCTAATCAATAAATTGAATCCTCAAATCAACCAATAAATGAAAACATATAAGAAGTCATACTTACCAACACACATCACTTAGTAATTAAATAATTACATAAATTATAAACATAATCATAACCAAACAAAAATAGATTATCACATATAAATTAAACATAAAAATTAACCTAACTTAAAAGTAATCAACTATCAACACAAAAATCTATTGATCATAAAAATTACCTATCAAATAATTTGTTAAAATTTATTAATAATGAACATTACAACTAAAATAAGAACAAAGAATTTGTCTACAATATATAAAACTAACTAATAAAAACCATCAAACAAGAATAATAACTCATTTAATTGATTTGAATAAAATATTAATATTGATTCTAAAAATTCTAAAAATTGATAAGAATGAATCCATTTTCTATGAAAACAATTAAATATCATTTAAAAGTAATTATTAAAAAATAAATAAAAAATAAATATCATGAAATTTATAATATTACTTCATATTGTAAAAATTTAAAAGTATATTTTAATTGATTTGAAAAAAAATTAACATTGATATATGAATGAATCAATTTTATCATAACATATAGCTATAAATCTTAAGAATAATAAACTAGTATCATTTAAAAATAATAATTAACAAGTGACGCAAGCGTCGAGTTCCTACCGACAGGTAAAAGTCATGTAGCTTAGAGACAGGAAAAGTTTCTAGATAGCAAATAGGAATATAAATGTATTGAAAGTAGGTAGAAAAGTTAGAAGTTATTTTTAGAAGCGCACAAATGCATGGAATTTTTTAGGGTTTATGGGAAACGTGGTCCATAAGGACATGTGAACAAAGAGCATGTGTGGATGGATAAAAGGGGATTTTTTTTTTTATGGGTACCATGTAGACGTGGAGCTTTTTTTAGCAATAAAATCTTGTTTTTTTGTGTGTATATGTATACATTTGTGAGAAGGTAGATTCTTTATGATCTTAATTAGGAAGCAAGAATGCATTATTAATTTCTATTAATTATTGAATGCAAACAATCAGAAAGATTTGTAAGAATGCATGAGACATTAATGCATAGATGCATCCATGTGCAGATAATGCATATAGGAGTGAGAAGCATAGTTGGCATGTTAACGAGCCTTAAAGCAAGAGACTCAGTTTGCATTTACAGTATTAAATGAAAGAAAACTGGAGAAATAAAGTGTTTATGACTAGGTCAATGTTTTATATTTTCATTTCTTGTTAGGAAACCTTTTGATTAATACAATTGAGTTATTTAATACAGTTGAGTTATTTTAGTTATTTTAGCTCATTTGAGTATAAACTTTTTGTAAGATTAATGAATGTTTTTTGTAATGTAGTAAAAAGATTAGTATTATACAAAGCTATTGATTTTATTATAAATAAGATTTAAATCCTGTCTATGTAATATCTTATTTTTAATATACCAAAACTACACCATGCTTTAGATAAATTCCATATTAAAGTACTTTAAAATAGTGTTGGTGCAATCCTACACACCAGAACTTTAATATTTTGCAACAATAAGCCACTTCATTTGGTAATGGTAATTTGGATCATAGGTATCAACACTATAGACTACTCTAAACTTTACTATTATGTATAGATACCAAATTCCCTTGATAAGGATGTAGGAGTTCAAAAGCACCCTTGTGTTTAAGTGTCAAAGTACAAGTAGAATCTCTTCACATTGTAACATAGGTCTCAAAATGCAATAAAAAACTATCTTTAATTTTAACATTAATTATCAAAGACAAGATATGAATCTCATACAAATAATATTATTAAAGTTATAATAGTGTTGCATCCAAACTAAACTCAGCTAACACTATGCACTCAAGGCCATTTGCAACACTTGTAAATTATGACTACTTCTATCTCATACTACCAAAGCACATATCCTTTAATTCCATGTGTTTTGATTAATCAACACATTCTTAAGGTAGAATAATAGTATCCCATAGTACATGTATTCCTAGTACCTTAGCACAATCCCTTATTTAAACACATGGAATAAAATTAGTCACAAGAAATAAAAGAACACATATATCAATAAACCAAGGAAAGACGAATATTGCAATCGTAGCACACAAAGAGCTGAACATAAGAAAGAATCAAGATAGACATTGACCTCTATAATTTATAAAGCTATAATAACATGAATCCCTATGTGTTCCAACCAACCAAAGATCTATCTCCCAATTAGGCAGTGTTCTAATGTATTGACAATCTCACATAAGAAAGAAGGAAAACTATATATCACAACACACCATCACTCTCAATAGGTAATAGAATGTATTCATATTATTGCATCATGACTTTGGTTTATAGGTATACTACCCATAGTGATTTAAGGGGTATTAAAGAATATAATATTACAACAATCCATATGAACAAGTGTAGTTCACTAAGGATGGGTGTGCCAGGTGACAAGACTATAGTGATAAAAGTATCTTCCATTTGCTAGCTAGCTAATATTAAGAAGATAGTGAACTACTATATATGTTAATATTGAGTAGAGAAGATGAGGCTAGGATTTATCTATCAAAGAAAAAGGAAATTGAACTTCTCCTATTGTTAAATAAATACAGTAACTCCCATGGTAACCAAGATATTTAACCTATTACTAGTAATAACTTTTTAGCTCACTAAGGCATGAATATATCACCAATCTAAGTTGGAAAATACATGCATTCATTATAATAAACCATCCTAACAATTTATTCAATGAATACATCATACAACAACATATGTCTCAAACCATACATAATAATAAAAAAACAATCTATATAAAATTTTGGGTTTGTGTATCAAATTTGCACTTAACAACATAGTGGACATGGTTGTTTGGTTCTAAAACTTTGTTTTCTAGTCAACAGGATTGAGCACCTCGCACAGAAAATTACAAAACCTAGTTTATAAAATAAGTTATTTCAATAGTAAAATATTATTATTTTGTACACTTGTTTTATTTTGCTTTTAGTTTCCCCATTTTCACAACTAAACTCAATTTGAATTAAAATAAAGAGCATATTAGCAAAAAATATAAAGTGAAAATCATATGTGTTCTTCAAATCACCATATAATCATACATTAATTTTCAATTGAATCATAACCTTATCCCATTTTTGACATATAAAGCAACAAAACTAGGGCGTTGGCCCAATTCCAAAGAGTCCAGAGGCTGAAAACCAAGTCCAAAGATCATAAGCAACACAATAACAATGCTTATCTTGTTATTAAGCTTCAATAGAATCATATACATGAAAACCATATTTATTCCTCCAATGTATTTTTTATTTTTATTTTGAAAATTTGCAATTTTAGATATCACATTTTTGTTATGAGTGGATTACAACATGATGAGTTAAATCAAAATTCGTACATTGCATCTAAACATTAAATTATTATAACAATGTACAATAAAATAATGTTACAGTGTTTGTAACAATGCTTGAAGCATTTAAGTACACATGGATACATGTAGACATTTACCAATGTGCACAGAATGCACAGAAGAGTGAAAAGCATCCCTAGCACCTGAGCAAGCTTGAAAGTGTGATGAGACTGAAATTGCATATGTAGTATTAAATAAAAGAAAAGAAGAGAAATAAACTAGTTAGTATGAATGCATATATGAAAGGAAAACATTAAAATATGGACCCATGTAAATACATATGCATGCAAAGATGTGTAGATGTGTCCATTTAACTTGGTATGCTAAGAAGTATCTATATATGCCTGCGTCCATAAAGTTAGAAATGTCAAAAACAATTTGCAGTTTAAACAAGAACTAGAAAAACATTATTGACTGAAACAAAGCAGCAATACATTAGTGTTTGTGGAACAAGTGTATAAAGTATATCTAATAATGCATTTGGTTGGATGGATACATGTAGAGATTTGTGAAATCTGAATATACATTATAGCCTTGGAGGAATGGTCATATGCGCTTTTAGGAATTTGTAACAAATAGGATTTAGAAAAGACATTTTGAAAATAACTCAATACAATTGTATTTTAACAGTGAGACTCAATTTGCATTTACAGTATTAAATGAAAGGAAGCAGGGAAGATTAACTATTTATTAGCAATACATATATCGAAGAAATGCATAAATGTATGGATGAAGACAAACATGAATGCATCCATCTATGTGTACATGTGTACATGTAAGTTGGTAAGTAAACAAGAATCTATATATGGCTATGTGCACAAAGCTAGAGAATGTCAGAAACAAATAGCATTTGAAAGATATAAAAAGAACATTTATGATTGAAACAAAAGAATAATACATTATTGTTTTTTGACAAAGTGTATTAAGGATATATAAACAGGATATAGAAGAAAACGTTTTCAAAGGAAGTCTAGAGTACAACTCTATGTTGTCATAGTTATTTTCAAAGCCCTCAGTGTTTAATTGCATAACCTTAATATTTTTTTCAATTTTCAAAGCCCTCAGTGTTTAATTGCATAATCTTGATATTTTCCTTCATCTTTTTCATTGTTTGGTATGGTGTGAATTTTATTGTGATGGATGAGGGTATATTTGAGGTGTAGAGAGATAAAGAAATGTGAGTGTGAAAAAGAAGAATGAGTTATGGAAGTGGAAGAAAGGGAGCGAGTTGAGAGAAAGGTGAGATGGAAATAGGGTGTATGAATAAGTTATGAAAAGTATTTGACATGGGAGGCAAGGTTATGGGATGGTGGATATGAGAATCAATGGGAATGTAGATGGTATGAATTTATCGTTTGCAAGTTATATGCTTACAATTAAATTCAAGAAATGAAAATTTCAATGAGAGCTGGATTTAGTGAAAAAAGGAATGCAACACATTGGTATGATGCAAGGAAAGCAAATAACTGGATTTTGAAATGTATTTGATTTGAGAGAAAAGGACGTGGAAGGGTGGAAATGGAAATGAATGGAATTAATAGGGTATGAAGTGATTATTTCTTGCAATAAGGGGTGGAAGAATGTCTAGTTTGGTATTGGTTATGCTTTTAAAAATCATCATAGGGCTGAGTCCGTCAATATAAACACAAAAAGAAGACCCATGTTTCATTTCTGACTCTCTCTCATACTGAACAAGGTACTGAGGTCCTTGAGCTTTCTCGAAATGCGACAACAGAAGACAAAGTGAAAGTTCTTATGCATATACAATGGAAAAAATAAATATGGAAGATCATAAAAAAGATAACATGTAAATGCTGGTGCAGTGGAGAACATTAAATACATGGAGAAAAAAAATGCGTAGAGCTATTGAGATATATATGCATGGATGCATTAGTAGACACATGTATACATAGAAAACAGAATTACATGGAGAGATGGAGATATGAACACATGTATACATGGATGTATGCATATTTGGATATAGGTGCAAATGCATATGTTACATGGAAGGATGTATTCATATGCATATGCAAATATGGATGAAGGCATATATGCATATATGCATGTACGGACAATATGCATGAATGTATGATAGCCATGGGTTACCAGGATACGTTACATGGGTGCATGTTTACATTTGCAGTAACAAATTTCCTTTATGATCTTATCCAAGAAGCAAAAAGTGTATTATTATTTTGTTTGAAGTATTGAATGCCAAAAATCTTAAACATTTGTTGCAATGCTTGAGGCATCTTTCTATACATGGATGCATGTATACATGTATCCATGTGCAGACAATGCAAAGAAGAGTGAAAGGCACACATGACATGTGAACGAGAAATTTGAATGGAAAACACTAAAATCAAGTAAAAATACAAATTTGTGAAAGCATAGTGATGCTCAAGTAGCATTTATGCATGGATGGATGTATAGTTGTGTCCATGTAATTCGGTACACAAAGAACAATTTTTAGATGCACGTGTGCATAAAGCGATAAATTTTAGGAACAATTTGCATTTGAAACATATACAATATTGTTTTTAGAACAATTGTATAAAGAATGCCTAATGATGCATATGAATACATGGAAACATGTAAATATTTGTTAAATCTGATTACACATAATAGGCTTGAAGAAACTGTTATACGTGCTTTTAGGGATCTGTAATAAACAAGGTTTAGAAAAGACATTATGAAAATAACTCTTGAATACAACTGTATGTTATGAGTGTTATTTTTAAAGCCCTCAGTGTTTATTTGCATAACCTTGATATTTTCTTCATCTTTTTCATTGTTTGGTATGGTGTGAATTTTGTTGTGATGGATGAGGGTATATTTGAGGTGTAGATAGATAAAGAAATGTGAGTGTAAAAAAGAAGAATGAGTTATGGAAGTGGAAGAAAGGGAGTGAATTGAGAGAAGGGTGAGATGCAAATAGGGTGTATGAATAAGTTATGAAAAGTATTTGAGATGGGAGGCAAGGATATGGGATGGTGGATATGAGGATGAATGGGAATGTAAATGGTATGAATTTATCGTTTGGAAGTTATATGCTTACAATTAAATTCAAGAAATGAAAATTTCAATGAGAGAGCTGGATTTTGTGAAAAAAGGAACACAATAGATTGGTATGATTGAAAACAAGCAAATAACTAGATTTGAAAATGTATTTGATTTGAGAAAAAAGGATGTGCAAGGGTGGAAATGGAAATGAATGGAATCAATAGGGTATGAAGTGATTATTTCTTGCAACAAGGGGTGCAAGAATGTGTAGTTTGGTATTGGTTATGCTTTTAAAAATCATCATAGGGCTGAGTCCATCAATATAAACATAGAAAAAAGACCCATGTTGCATTTCTCACTCTCCCTCATACTAAACAAGGTACTGAGATCCTTGAGCTTCCTCGAAATGCGACAATAGAAAACAAAGTGGAAGTTCTTATGCATATACTATGGAAAAAATAAATATGGAAGATCATAAAAAAGAGAACATGTAAATGCTGATGCAGTGGAGAACATTAAATACATGGAGACAGAAATACGAAGAGCAATTGACAGATATATGGATGGATGCATCAACAAACACATGTATACATAGAAAACAGAACTACGTGGAGAGATGGAGATATGAACACATGTATACATGGATGTATGCATATTTGGATATAGGTGCAAATGCATATTTTACATGGAAGGATGTATTCATATGCATATGCAAATATGGATGAAGGCATATATGCATATATGCACATATGGACAATATGCATGAATGTATGTCAACATATAACTTTTAATTTTGTTATATTGGAAAACTAGTACTATTTTGATAAATCAACATTGGGAAATTAGCATTTAGTTGTTTCTATTTATCATAATAGCTTTCTAAACTATTGTTGTTATTGAAAATCAGTGAAATGCGATCGCATAGTTTGATTAAATAAATTTAAGCAAAGGCATAGTCTAGAAGACTAGTGAGTAGAGATACATAATCCATGACTGCAAATTAAATGCATTGAAATATCAGGGAAAAGCGAACACATGGAGGGGTCAAAATAATTGAAGCAAGTGCATTAAATGCCATGTAACTGGTGGGGAAGGCACTGGAATTGCTTGATGGCCATGGGTTACTAGGATACTTTGGCCATTAGGGGCCATTTGGCTAAAGACAAAGACAGATACATGGATGCATGAGTCCATACATGCATATATACATGTATCCATGCAAAATATTGATAGATACATATATAGATGTATGTGTGTATGCAATTCATAGGTTCATATATGCATAAATCAATGTATACATGCACCCATAGATACAATCATACATATATAGACAAATGCAGGTAGAGATATGGCAAGATATGCATGAATTGATATATGCATGGCTGCATCTAGGGATACATAGATACATAATGAAATGGAGAAAAAAGACACATTTATATATGCATAGTTTGATTAAAACTAGTGGCTGAAGGTACATAGTTCATTCAGACAAAATTAATGCATTGAATGGCATCTGACCAAAGGGGAGACTGTTTGAATTGCTAAGCAATCTTTGAATATATAACAATTAAAAGAGATAAGTATAAGTATCGTTGAGGACATTCCACATTTTGACCTTTCAATCAAAGTCAATTAACAAAGCAGCAGTCAGACCTAAAGAAACTTGAATGACTATGAGAATAGAAACTATACATTTTAAATGAAAGTCAGGTTTTGCATTGTTACAATGTATTTGTATACTTTGATTATAAAATCATAGTTTAGATTATTTTAAGTGTTATGCATTTGAATCTTTTCTTGAAATACGAAGGATTCATCTGAGTCTTGAAGGCAATGCATAGCTGTCCTATAGAGAGAGCTTTGGAACCAATGAGCTGTCATATATACATGTGTGCATGAGTCCAAAGCTTCATATATACGTGTATCCATGCAAGTTATTGATAAATGCATATATACATGGATGTGTCTATGCAATTCATAGGTGCATAGATACATAAATCGAGGTATACATGTACCCATAGATACAGTCATACATATATAGACAGATGCATAAAGAGATGACAAGATATATGCACAAACCGATATATGCATGAATGCACTTATGGAAACATAGATACATTATGAAATGAAGAAAAAGACACATTTATATGTGCATTTATTTTGAGAGTTTGATTCTGAATCCATATGCATACTGTGATTAAAACTAGTGGCTGAAAGTACACAATTTATTGATACAAAATTAGTGCATTGAATTGCATGTGACTAAAGTAGAGACTGTTTGGATTGCTAATTAGTCTTTGAATATATAACAATTAAAAGAGCTAAATAAGTATAATTATCCTTGGGAACATTTCACAATTTGACTTTTCAATGAGAATGAATTAACAAACTAGCAGTCAGACCTAAAGAAGGTTCAAGGACTATGCTAATAGAAAACCATATTTTGGACAATGGCTAGACAATCTGTTGAAATAGCTTTTAAAACTTTGAAGCAAATGCATTTTTCGTTCTATTTATTTTCATTGTACATGTTAAATGGAAGTTGGGTTTTGCATTGCTGCAATGCATTTGGATACTTTGATTATAAAATCATAGTTTAGATCATTTTTAGTGTTATCCAATTGAATCTTTTCTTGAAATACCAAAGATTCATCTGACTCTTGGAGTCAATGCACAACTGTGCTATAAAGAGAGCTTTGAAACGAATGAGCAAGTGAGGCACAATTTTTTTTTGGTCACATTGCCAATCTCACTGTGTGCTTTAAACCTCCAAAGCAAAAGAGAACTGAGGGAAGAAAGTATTTATTGCCTCAGGTAACTGGTTGCTGGTTCTAGATACTATAATTATTGTCCTCATAGGTACACATGCAAAGTATGGAACGATATTGAAAGCAAGTGAACTCTCTAATAATCCCATGAAACATAGTCTCTGTATGCATCCATGTATACAGGATTACATGTATATATGTGTACATGTAATTATGTATATTTTTTTGTATAGTTTGAATTTGGAGAGCTATTTTATATATTGGGAAATTAGCATCTATCTATTTTTCTATTCATCTGAGTAGCTTTCTAAATCATTTTTGTTTTAAAAATTTTGGGAAAATGCGAACGCATAAATTAATTAAATAAATTTAAGCAAAGGCATAGTTTAAAAGTTGGCGGCTAGAGGTACGTAATGCATGAATGCAGATTAAATGCATTAAAATATCAGGAAACTGCGAGCACAAAAATTGATTAATTAAAATTAAGCAAAGGCATAGTTTATCAAGGTGGCAGGTAGACGTACGCAATGCATGATTACTGCAAAGTGGTCTCATAAAGAGAAGTTTGGAACGAAAATTATGTTAACATGTGTGGTAATGACAATTTTTCCCTTGAACCTTGTTATATATTCAAGGAGTAACTAGCAATGTAAACAATGTTTCTTTTAGTCAAATGCCATTCAATGCATTGAGCTTGCATCAGTAGATTATGTACCTTCAGCCACTAGTTTGAATCAAAGTATGCATATGGATTCAGAATGAAAAGCTCTTTTCTGTGAACGTATCTTTAATTTGCCTATGCATTTTCCTAGAATGCTTTTAACCGGTAGCATTGGCCAATCACATTTTGCTATTGAACATATTGCTTATTTTTTTGTACAGTTTGCATGTGAAGAGCTATTTTATATATTGCAAAAATAGCATATATCTATTTTTCTATTTGACTGAGTAGCTTTATAAATCATTTTTGTTTTAACAAATCGGGAAAATGCGAATGCATAAATTGATTAAATAAATTTAAGCAAAGGCATAGTTTGAAAGTTGTTGGCTAGAGGTACATAATCCATGAATACAGATTAAATGCATTAAAATATCAGGAAAATGTAAGCGTAATGCATGAATGCAAATTAAATGCATTAAATGACATCTGGCTGGAGGTGAGCGCGCTGGAGTGGCTTGGTGAACATGCATGGACAGGGTACTTTGGTCATTTAATATAGAGTTAAGTTACTTGCTATGCATTTCTATTACTTTGTGTGTGTTGTTTTTGTGTTCTGTAAGCCTGTGCTATGAAAACCTAGATTTTGCAATTGCTTTGAGCTTTTTTGCTATCATGAAAGCATACAGGAAAAAGGAATTTTGTGACCTGTTATAGTTAATGTCCTCCTAGGCACATATGCAAAATATGGAAACATATAGAATTTGGCATGAACAATGTTGGAGGAATCACGTGACCAATAGAACTATTCAACATTGAACTCTATGCTTGTAATAATTATTGGTAAAGCTGTAAATGCCATAGATGAAATAATATGAATAAAATTCTAGTTTCTAGTTTTCTTGAAATGCAATGAAAAAATTGCTATAAATCCATAAGACAAGGTTGTGTAACATATTGCCATTCCTGTATCTAGTTTCTTTGGACACGAATGCTTAACACAGTTGATTGCAATAGTAATGTGTCTACGAAAGTGGGACAATAGAGATCATACCTCAGTAGTTTTTAGTGTGAGTATATATGTATCCTGACACATATAAGCTTGATCTGGTATTCATGAATACAACTGCTATGTACAATGAAACAGCTAATTAGTATTACTATATGCAATATCCATATAACATAATAAATTGGTACAAGGCTAGAGTGGCAGATCCATAAGTATATGGACACATGTATACACAGTTGCATACAGGAATACGTAGAAGCTTAAATGAATACATGGACACATGAATATGTGCATATGTGCACATGGAAATAGAGGCATATATACATGTAAATATGCATATATGCAGCGTAAGCAACATATGGATTTTTGTATACAAGAGTGTACGCCATACATTAGAATGCATGATGGAAAAGTGACTATAAAGTACAATGCATTAAAGCAGGTGCAAGACTTGGTCACAGTAATAGCATAAAAATGATAAAAGCTAAACCAAAATAACCATTTATTGTCTCAAGTAACTTGTTAATGGGTCTACAGTCTGTAATCATAACTACTTCTACTTGGTCACCATAAATTCTTGGAAATGTAAGAATCACAAAGCAAATATTGGAGAAGCTAGGAAGGACAGAATGCAAAAGGGAACATTTAAACTATACAATTTGAATGACATTATGCATCGAGGGATAATAATTATTGAACATATATGTCATATGTACATAGAGAACCATTGTCTTGGTAGGTGCAAAAACAAAATTAGAGTTTTAGATGTCCATATTCTAAAAGACTTTAACATAGTAACCTATAGAAGTGTCTAAATGTATAATAGCAATAGAGTATTTTAAAACCAAAATTGTCTTTAACATGTGAGACCCAGTGAAATGTCTTGGAGCGTGGAAAGGCAAAAAAGTAAAAGTCTGAACAATGTAAATCTGTGCTCGTCTATTCCTAGTGTCTTGGAGCGTGGAAAGGCAAGAAAGTAAAAGTCTGAACAATGTAAATCTCTGCTCCTCTATTCCTAGTTTCCTGTAAAGGCAACAAAATGCTATGTATTAGAAACATAGTTTGTATGGATAGTGATTTGAGGTACTTGTTCAAAACAAAGAAAGTGTACATATGAATGACTTTATTACCTTCTGGTGATGTTTCCTATCTATTTGTCAATGCAAATGGCTTCAACAATGGCATTGTTTTGGTCAAGGCTAAAATGTCCTTCAGCACTGAAGTCCCGTAGGATGAATATCACTGCTAACTTGTCCTTGATATAATATTCATAGCTGAGCCTTTGCAGTGTGGGCAATAGACGGTGCATGGTGGCCTGATCAATTGAAGACTGAATTGTTTGATTGTCATAAGTTGTTATGGTAGTTTTAAGTTGTAAACAAAATGTATAATTGACTTGCTGGTTGCACTGTTTACAGTGAGCAGTTTTCTCTTGGAGTGTGCCATAAGCAGTAAATTTGAATTTGCATTTTGGACAACATGCATGAAATGGATTGGAAAATTCATTTGCTTCTTTTAGAGTACCAAAAACCTATAGAATATGGTTCAAAACTGTTAGAGGAGACAAAAAAACAAGTTTGGATGCACTAGATTTATTTAAAAAGAAAGTTGTTACCTTGAAAGTTGAGTGTAGCAGGCTGTTGAGCTTTTCCAAGCTTCTTTTGTCATTCAAGGTACAAATGAATGTTGATCGACATGTATGAAATGTGTTCTTTTGGTCTGTTTTTCTCACAACATTCTTGAAAAGCATTATAGGTGTTTTATTTGTATGCAACTGGTCTTTGAGTGCAAAGTATTGTTGCTCATATGTTGACCGTAATAGCAACTGCAATTCAATGAGAGGATTAGATTTTGTTACGGAAATTGTTATAGAGGCCACTGTAGAACATTAAAAGCTTGAGACTGAAAGAAGAGGTAAAAGTTATGTAGGCTGAAATACCTGTGCCCTGTCTATGTCAGTGTGGCCATCTTTGATGTCAATTGCAAATTGGGTACCCATTTTCCTGGCACTGACTACCAGCGCAACTATTGTGCCAGCTGGGTACTCATTAAAAGTTGTAAGCAATTGGCTGATAGTCATACTTGGGATGAATTTGTACTCCTGACAGAGGCGGGGGATGTTTTCAGTCGTGCTAATGTCTGTTAAAATCAGAATGCAATCACAGTCACCTCTGTCATAATCTGTTCTAGGTGCAACTTGGAAATCTGAGATTGAAATAGCTGATCCCAGGACTATTTTAGGCTCATGTTGGTAAACAAGATTTCCACTAGCATTTAACGTGATTGTCATTTCTTCTTTGTGATCTGTCAGATCAGCACGTAGCATTTCCCGTGTTTTGTTAGCCTTGTCCAATGTTGCTCTGTAGACAACAAGGACATCACCTTGGAAGGTGTCTCCAGCTCTTCTTGCATTTAGCTGTTCAATTGAAACAATCCTAGGTTTCTTGACTCTTGTCCTACAAGGAACAAGGATAATGTCAATTGAAGGCTAATTTTATATTAGCAAGTTGGACAAATGGAGGTACATTGTAGAACAAAGTACTTTACCGTTGTGTTGACTCTTCTTGTGCAATTTGCACCTGTTTGGCTTGCCTTTTTGATACATCTTTTGGTGTCCTGCAAAGAATTGGAACAATGTTATTTGAATATTTGTGATTTGGGTGAATGAATTTGAAGGAATAATACTATGAGCACTTTACCGTTGTGTTGATTCTTCTTGCGTGGGTTGCATTTTCTTTGATTGTCTTTTAGTTTCATCCATAGATCTCCTGCAAATAATGGATATAGCATTGGAAAAAGACATTGCAATGCGTAAAAATGATATAAGGCTATAAGTTCTATAGAGTTGAATTTGTCTATTGTGCAATATGCAATTTTAGGAAAATTGGATTGTGATCAGTCCAATATGCTTCTGATATATAGATAGAGCATATATTTGTAGTCGTGTTGGACCAAATGTGATCAATGACTGAGTTGCCCATGCTATGTTGTTGGTTGAAGAGAAGTTGTATGTTGTTATGTTGCATATAACTATGAAGCATTTTTTTGTTTCTTCTCTCTGAAGACATGTCGACATTAAAATCGCCTAAAATGTACATGTTTTCTGAATTTGTGGATCCAATAATTATTTGCAAGATTGCGATTACTTCATCTATGGCAGTTGCAGGTCTTGCATAAATATTACAAACATTGAGTTCATTGTTAGATAGCATTATTGTTAATGTGATAGCTTCAATATTTGAGGTTTCATGGTGTGTTGTTTTGGACAAGAGCAAATGTTTCTTGGTTAAAGTTTCTATGCCATGGATGTTATGTACAGAGGAGCTATCAAAATTCTATAGCAAGGTATTTAGCTCAAAGGGATGCATATGTGTTTCTTGGAGACACAAGATATCAGATTGCATTATGCTATAGTCATTGACAATGTCTTCTGCATGTGCTTTCAAGCTACGAGTGTTCAATGTACATAGGAGCATATGTGATTTTCTTTTTGAACATGTGCTTAGATTATCAAGTTGCCATTGTGCACATGTCTGAAGACGAGACATTTCTAGTTGTATTTTGTCTTTAACTTTGAATTTTTTTGAAGTTAAAGGTTGTAACAGGAATAATGATTCTACTGATTTTGTTTGTGATAGAGCTGTATAGGTTAGTCCATGTTGTCTAATGCCTATGGGGTCAAAAGCCAAGGCCTCCATTGTTAATCCTTGGGATCGATGTATGGTTCGTGCACATGCTACTTGTACTGGGAATTGTTTTCTAGTTGTATTTTTCTTGTTTATTGTTATTTTCTACATTGGCCTAGCAATGCGCTGTATAGGCACCCAGTCTTTGTCAATGATAGTAGAATAGCAGTGTGCTAGTTTTGTGCGCTGCTGATGTCCAATTGATGGGTCATTAAATTTAATCCAGACAATATCAATATTGTTTTGTGATGTATATGCTTTAAAAATTCCATCTGAACCATTGACAAGGCCATCTTGAACATTGTAATTGCCTGCATAAAGCTCAACAAGAATGTTTGGTTTCAAGCATATTTGTGATGGGAGTGTTGTTGTGTGACTGTACACTCATATTGCATTAAGGTCCTCGTTAACTTCATCTATCGCATCTAGCACAATCATTTGGGTTGGAATGATTGATAGCATTTTGTTGTTATGTGCTTGAATGTCTATTCTCCTATAGAAAAGGTGCGAAAGCAATGGATCTAATGGTACAGGACGAAAGAAAATTTTGTTGATATAGTCTATATCATGAGTTGTCTGAATGCCTACTCGTAGTCTATTAAGGATTGAAATAAATATTTCATCTTTTTGTCTCATGGTAGTCACTAATGAATAGCATTTTATGTGGTCTTTCCAGAAACTATAAGGCATTAATTCAATTGGAGTAGGCCTATTTTCGAAAACCACAGAGTCAAGGACAAGTTGTGCCTGGTAAAGGTCACCACAAAATATGGGGTCAAGGTTCCCAAAGTATGCTGTGGGCATTTGCATTATGTCTTGTAGTCTTCTATCAATATACCGTAAAAATGTTGAGCCAACCAATGATATCTCGTCTATAAGAAGTATGCGCAATTGATCATAGTGCTTTGACATAGTGTCAAGTACTTCAGTGTTTAGTGGCAGGAATTATGATGTATTAAAAGGTATGTGAAATGCTGAATGTAATGTGCATCCGCCTATGTTATATGCTACTTTACCTGTATATGCAGTTAATAAGCCCTTGGGTTTGTCTGGATTATTGTCAACAGAATTGCTATACATGCGAATGAGAGCTTGGTAGATGGCTTTTGCCGTAAAAGTATTTCCTGTTCCAGCTCCTCCAGTCAAAAACAAGTGCAATGGCTTTTGTGGATTTCTCATCCTTTTTATGAGAACATCCTTAACAATTTCTTGTTGTTCTTTATTTAACATTCGTCTTAATTTGTAGTATTCATTGTTATCTGTAATATGTGGGTGATTTGTAATTTCAAATCCATTGGAGTACGTGGTCTTTGGGTTATAATGGCCTATGTTTGGAAGGTCTGTTTGAATGTCATATAGTTCTTTATGGGAAAGCTTTGTTTGCATTGGCAGGTCAATGAGCTTTTCATCTTCAAGAGACTGAACATCATTAATAGCTTTGTCAATGTCACCCCATGCAAAGTTTGTGCTGTGGATGAACTTTGCACTGTTTGTTTGAATGGTTTGTCCATGGTACATGTATGAATGTTCCCAAGAGTCAAAGTTTTGTTTGAGTGTATGCTCATTAATGATAAATGGAACATAGAGAACCAATTGCTCTCTACAATGATTCTCTACATCAAAGTGTTTGTTGAAATTGATAAACCGTATCACATTGGGTTTGGCCTTTGGCTCAATTGCAGCACCATATTTATTGTATCTTGAAACAAATTCTGCAGGACATATGTCCATCATTGTTTCAAGGCGTTTTAAATAGTAGTCTATAATAGATTTCGCAAGGACGTTATCTGATTCATCTGGCTCATTGCTCAATTGTTTAACAGATTTGAGTATAAATGTGCGATCATTGTCAGATCGTGTATCAATGAATATACATTTTCTTGAACTGTAATTTAATGGCAATGACAGAACAATATGTGTAGCTTGTTGTGATGACATTTGTTGCAAGTTAAGCATGGCATTGCCAAGTTTACTCACCATTCAAATTGCATCAATATTGTCTTGCTTGTGGTCTCTACGTATTCTTTTGAATGCATATGTCATTGACTTGTCTACTTTTGCAATATATGAGCTACAATATATAGTAGCAGCATATGCATTGAGGACAAATTGTGCATCTGTATTAGCCCTCCAAAGATCTGGAATTTTCCTTGAAAAGCTATTGTTCCATATTTGTGATGGTTTTCTCTGTAAGAAAAGTGTAGGCCTGTTTAATGTTGAGCTCAAAGCTTCAATGTATTCATTGTCACTTAAGTTTAATTCTTTTAAGAACATTTGAAAAGTGAATGTTTTGTCATAGTTTGCTTTTTGGAGTTTTGAAGAGATTTTAGTGGCATTTGCAATTATCGCTTCAGTCTTTTGGAGTATTGGTAAAAGTATAGTTGACTTTTGCATTGGTGGGAAAGGAAAATTGTACCTACAAAATTGTTTTCTTGATCTTTTTCATTTCTTTGTATGATGGTTCTTGTGTAGCATTGCCAGAGGAGGTTCCAAATTTTCAGTGTCACAAGTAATATACTTATCAACAAAAGCTATGACGTCCGTGTTGTTTTTTTCTGTGTAGATTGGTGCATTTTTAACCCATATGAGGAAATGATCATGTTCATTTCCTCGATTTTGGAACTTAGTGACTGAGAAGTAATCAATGACATTTCCAAAGAAGGAGTCATCTGTAAGTATCAATTTTTTTATTGCATTGATTCTATGTTTATAGTAATGTGCACAAGTGATAGGATATTTCTTGATTAGTTCAAATTTTCAATGTGTGTTGGGTGATTAGATTCTTGATGGTTTTGTGCTGATTGGTGTAGATTGTGCAACTCTTGTAATGTTTGAATTAGTGGATCCCAATTTTGCTTAGCACTAGAGAAAGTGATGAAAAATGTCGGTGGTCCTAGTTGTCGAATCATAGCAAATACATTTTTCTTAAGTTGTTGTGAATAGTCTGGAGAAATTCTTATTCTTTTGAAATCAACGTATCCAATATCTGATTTTAGAATTTTTTCTAGGTTTGGTTTGTGTTTAACATCTTTCGCAAATAGCTTTCGCCCTTTTAACTGGCCCTTGCAGATTCTTATTGTCATTGTAGACAGTACTTGTTGTATTAGTACCTTTATAGCTTTGAAAAAAATGTTTGTTGTATGATATGCAAATTGTCTTTGTGACTGTAAGAGCTCCCAGCGTACTATTTTCTGATACGTAAAGTTTTTTACAATGTCACTATCACGTGGTTTGCCAAAGAACAAAGTTGGGAAATTCATTTCTTCAGCATAGATGTCCTTAAATATTCCAATTGGATACTTGTTCTCTGCAGGTGCAATTTCAATAATCTTGTCCTCCATGTTATGGATACATCTAGACTCAGTGAATCCATGTATCAATGTGTCTGATGGGTTTTCATTTTCCATTTCACTGTCTGATTCTGTTTCACTTGTATTTTGTGGACTATTGTCTTCGTTTTCTTCAGTGCATTGGAGAACTTCTTGCCAATCTTGGTTTATGCGGACTTCGTGCATTTTGTATAATGGTGCCTCGTTAATTGAGTCAAAGCTTGCATGATGACATTTGGGCGCACCATGCCTTTTTGAAATGCATTTTTGTATTTCAAGCGTCTTTTCAATGAAACAACAATTGTTTGTGTGTTGTTAATTGATTGTGGTAATGCTTTTTGTACAATGTTCATGTCAACAGGGACATTTATAATAGAACCTGTTAGGCCTATTTGAGACCTTTTGAACCCTAGTTCCCAAATTTGTGCAAATGCAATTCTAAGTGACACAAGTCATTCTTCTAGATGAGTTAAATTTTGTACATAGCACAATGGTCTATTAGTTCTTATTTTCTGTGGCGTAGCATACTTTGGAATAGTGGACTGTTTCAATGCAAAGTAGCATACGTTGCATATGAAATCTATGAATTGTAAGGAATCTGATTGTAGCAGCTTGCAGTATAACTGTTTTTGTTTTTCTTTGAAAATCCTGATGTCCTTGTACAGACAAAGCACTTGGCAAATTGCACATGGGTATTTTGGCGTATCTTGTATTGCTGTTTTATAAATTTCTATTGGTGTCAATGTTTTTTTTTTCATTGGGCTGCTAGGTACACTTTCTTTTTGTTTTTCTTTTCTAATCAAGTTCTTCAGGTGATTAAGTCTTATTGTTGATTTATGGTTTAAATTGTCTGCTTTGACAAATGGTATCAAATTTTCCTTCTTTTTAGGCAAAGCATGTGGCCTATTCAAGTAAGTATTTTTGTATTGTGGACGATTTTTGATCAGCTTTTTGAGTCGAAGTAAGCTTGTAGAGCATGGGCGAGTT
Organism: Sequoia sempervirens; assembly: GCA_007258455.2. Lineage (NCBI taxonomy): Eukaryota > Viridiplantae > Streptophyta > Pinopsida > Cupressales > Cupressaceae > Sequoia > Sequoia sempervirens. Next base: position 84,758,689 of record VDFB02256132.1, on the reverse strand, counting down.
AGATTTTGGGCTTTCATTCTTAGAAGCAGCTCAAAATGTCCAGCCAAAGGGTTTGTATCATGGAACAGTATAGAGACTGATTTTGTATATCCAGAATCATTGAAATCTAAGTACTTCCTTGATGTTGTCAATGACCAGAGGCTTATCTGTATTTTTAACCATTTGGATATCCAGTGAATGCAAAACAAGTCACCCCACAATCCACGTTTGCTATGGTCTATGCACGGCCGTGCGGACAATCGCATCTTGCAGAAATATGTTTCTTGGTCATGTACTTTGTGCAATGTGTATAGAGTAGTAGGATTTAGTTCATTGTTATATGATTTAATTGCTTCTTTGTCCTTTTTTTGAAAGCAAGCCAAAAAATAATCTATAGCTCCATTGCGTAATTGAGTTGAGGTGTACTGGTTGTTAAGTAGCACTTGAAGCGAATCAAACAAACAATCACCAACATTGTATGCAAATGTGCTTAGTCTACAAACGCCTTCAGCTCTAAGGACATTGTCAATGTTTGATATTTGAGGATGCTTTGTGCAAAGTTTTTTTATTTCATGTGAAATTATGGGCTGTTTTGAAGTTATGTTTTGTGTTTCAATTGCTAGCAATGGTTCAAAGTGTCCATTTAAAGAATCCATGTCATGAAATAGTATAGAGACTGATTCCATGTAATTAGAACTATTGAACTCTAAGTACCTTCTTGCTATTGTTCTTGACCAAAGAGATATTTGTATAGTCAACCATTTGGATATCTAGTGAATGCAAAACAGGTCGCCCCACAATCCACTTTCTGTGCAATTTGCTTGTGGCTTTGCAGATAAGCGCATTCTGCAGAAATATGTTTCTGGATCGTGTACTTTGTGCAACGTATATAGAGTATCAGGGTCTAGTTCATAGTTGTATGATTTTATTGCTTCTTTGTCCTTGTTTTGAAGGTAATTCAAGAAGTAATCTATAACTCCATTTCATAGTTGAATTGATGTGTAACGATTGTTAAGCAATAGCTATAATGAATCAAACAAACAATCACCAACATTGTATGCAAAGGCACTCAATCTGCAAAGTCCCTCGCCCTTAAGCACGTAGTCAATGTTTGATATTTGGGGGCGCTTTGTTAATTCATAGGTGTCAACGTCTATCATTTTCTTTGTTACTTGTGCAACCTAATGTGTTTGGGAATAGCAAATGCTGGGTATGAATAGCATCTAACACTAGTATCTAGATTACAAAATCTAGGACTGTTTACATCATCGCCTATGTGCTTTTAGTCAATAGCATTTGAAAGCATTAATCATGTTGTCGAGGATCTTGGAAGTTAATAATCTCTACATATGTTGGAAAATGGATCTTGAGTAGTAGTAGAAGCTTATGTAACATACCACACAGCAAACAATTTAATAGAAGCAGAAGGGGAAAATAGTATTAATTCTTCAACCTGACCTTGATATCCATTGTCCCCTAGCAGGATTGTATGTACTTATTCCTGTTACATTGCCAAAGTGGATAAATGAGTACAATGCATGATGTATACTTTTAGTGCCACAAACACAAAACAATATTTTCAGGTAGCCTTGTTTACATGCACCAATTGGTTGACAAGAATCTTTTTTGCTCACATTGCCAATCCCAGTCTATGGTATTTAAATGTTTTGTGTAATTGGATTCCTTTGTTTCTATGTACTTGTAAGCGACTGATTTTTTTCAAAGGACAAATGATTTTAAAAGCTATTCAGATAAACATGAATTAAGTGACATGTAGAGAATAGTTTTACAAATCTTTTCTGTTTGAAGAAAATCAGGGAAATGCAAAAGCATTATTTGATCAAAGAAGATCTATGGCTTTTGCTATTTGTCGGAATAGCTTTTAAAATCATTTGTGTTAAGCATGACAATTACTTTGTGCATATTGTTTTTGTATTCTAGAAGTCTTTGTTCTGGGAGAGTTTATAGCAATTGAGCAGACTTTGTTATAGTTACAGTATCCAAAACCAGAAACGAGTTACTTGAGACAATAAATAGTTTCTTTTCTCAGTTTTCTTTTACTTCAAAAGTTTTAAGCACACAGTGTAATTGGCAATGTGAGCAAAAAAAAACTGTGGTTAATGTCACTTTGCATGTAAGCAAGACCATGGAAAAATATTGCATCATGTCTATGAGTGAAGTAGTACATCATTCATTGTACTCGTGCCACGTCAGCTTTTGAAATTAACTTTGTAGGCATTTATTTGTAAAACAAGAAGATTAAACATATGTTGACTTGCACATTGCACAGCAACTTGCCACAGATATAAGCAACTGTATGAAAAAAACTGCCTTAAATGCATATAGGCAAAAAATAGTTGACATAAAACAAAGACTTATGACTCAAAAGGCTATTCGAAACTACAAACAGGGTTTAAAAATTGGATGCTAGCAGTTTATTCTATTATATGGATATTGTATAGAGGAAGTATAACTTATTAACACATAAGCAAAACTTGCTCTATTTCTCGAAGGCAAATTACTATTGCAATTGTGTAAAATGCATTTTCCTATTTGTATATGTGGAAGCAGTCCTCATAATCATTTATGTTCAAAGAAATGAGGAATACAAGATGGCAAGACGAATACATGGAAAAGAACTTTATGCAGTTATTATATTGAAGAATTTCAATTGCATTTCAAGAAAAGCAAAAAGACAATTTGGAAAACTGACCTTGTAATTTGTTATCAAATGATCAAGTATACTTGTAAAAATGTCCAAATTGTGATAGGGACAAGCAATTTTCCCCAGTGTATTTTGTGCGTGATTGTTTAAATACAGTTGAAAGCATTAATCCCTATCACAAGGACAATTTAGACAAATGAGTACAGTGAGTGACATATACTATGCTATTCATAAAAACAAAACAAAATTCTTATGCAGTTTCATTTGACCAAGAAACAATCCAAGAACTTTTGTTTCTTAGAATGCAAATTGCATTTTTATAATTTCTAAATACTTATTGCTATTTGTGCACCCTATAATATAGAACATTTTTTTGCATATGCATGCACTAGGGTAATTCTGTTATTGCACTGTTGGTATAAGCTCTTTAAGAGCAATCAATGGAATAGATCCCATATTTTCTTAAGTGCCTAAAAAAGTGTAAGTAGGTCATGGAAACAAATCAATACTAAGCCAAAAAACAACACAGACTTGTGCTAGCACTATTAAGTTCTGGTTAAAACAATTTCTAGCTATTGTTTAATGCCAAAGTAGCTATCACTTAACAGTGAAAGCGATGTAAATATTGATTTTCTAACTAAATGGGGTCATTTCATTACCATATGCATAAGTTTATTTTGTACTGTTAGGTAGCACTTACTATTACTTGTGCAATGAAGCCACATGCAAGTGGAATTCATAACTCACGGCATTTAGATACACCCAAGGAGAAATACAAACCAAGGTTGTTAGCATCCTGATAAGAAAGATGATGCGATACATCCAATTAATGTATGCCACAAAATCCTATTGAATGAAGATGATTTGGATAGGAATGTTACAAATCAGAATCCTTATTGGTGTTTGAGTAATCCTCTTTTTCAAGATTTTTCAAGGAAATAGTATGCCAATACTATTAGTGAATAAGTGGAATCAGATTTTTTAATTGACTTTGTTTGATTGGCCAAATGTGCACAAGGATAGTTATAATTGTTTCTTTGTTTTAATTATTATGAATATAAATACTATTCAGCACTTTTCTAATTGATTAGATATGAAATGACAAAAGGAAAAAGAAAATCAATTAATTAAGATAATTTGATTCATTAATGAATAAAGTGAATTATCGTGTAAAAGTACAATAATTAGAAGCTGTGAAAAAAACCTCTTTGCTTTATGCTTTAATGACAACGGGAAAGATGAAAGCAATTGTGAAGCTTAGGCTTATATCTGGAAATTGCATTTGGTTGACAGTTTGTAAAGTACTCTTAACACATTGTGCTCATATTGTTTGTAAGGTCCTATTATGGAACATGTTAATAGAACAACAGCTTAAAAGCTTGCACTATGGAATAGCTCTGCAGTAATTGAAGATATGTAATCTTTAGAGAGCATATAAGCGCTAAGTTATTGTTAAGCCCTCACATTCTACAATGGACGAAAGACAATTGCATGTCAAAGGAACTAGTCTTTGAAGAACAGCACAGGCTGAGCACTGTGAAACCCAATGTGCTTATGGGCATTAAAATAAAAGAAAACTGATAAAAGAAACTATTTATTGCCTGGAATAGCTTGTCTGCAAGTGTCCTTTTTTGGAACCATGACAACCTTTGCCCTGTCACTGTAAACTTTTTTTGTAGGAAAGGCATATCGACACACACATATATTTATACATATGTATATATATGTATAGATACATCCATGTAAAGATAGATTAATGCATCGATGGACATAAACATATATGCATCCATGTGATTACATGTATATACACATAGATGCATCTATACAGATATACATATATGCATAAATAAATATATGCATAGATATATCTAGACTCACATGCATATATGCATATATGCATCTTCAAATGTCTACATAGATGTGCACATAGATAAATGCTTATGCGCATAGAAAGATGCATACATACATACAGGCACTGACACATTAGGCAAAAAGTGATAGTGATAGTGAACTAAAGCACTATGAAACACAGCCTCCCAATGCACTTCAATGGAAAGGAACTGTGTACAGTAACAAATTATCATCTCAAGTATCTCTTGCTCAGTTGCTACAAACTCTTCCTCAGAACAAGAGCTTAGAGAAGAGAAAAACAACATACGCAAAGTAATAGAAATGCATACCAAGTAACTTAACTCTATATTAAATGACCAAAGTACCCTGGCCACGCGTGGCCTCCAAACCATCCCAGCGCCTTCACCTCGAGCCACATGCCATTCAATGCATTTAATTTTTATTCATACATAACGTACAGCTACCCGCCACCTTGATAAACTATGCCTTTGCTTAATTTTAATTAATCAATTTTTGCGCTTGTAGTTTCCTGATATTTTAATGCATTTAATCTGCATTCATGGATTACGTACCTCTAGCCGCCAACTTTTAAACTATGTGTTTGCTTAAATTTATTTAATCAATTTATGCGTTCGCATTTTCCTGAATTTTTTAAAACGAAAATGATTTTTAAAGCTACTCGGACGAATAGAAAAATAGATAAATGCTAATTTTCCAATATATAAAATAGCTCTCCAAATTCAAACTATACAAAAAAATAAGTAATATGTTAAATGGAAAAATCTGATTGGTCAATGCTAGTGGTTAAATGCATTCCAGGCGAATGCATAAGTATACCTGCTTACCAGCAGGACCTAATAAAAGCATTTCAACCAAATGCATAAGTATTCTTGCCTTGACGCTACGAGCCAATAAAATTGTCACAATAGAAAATAGTTTATCCAAGTGAGTGCTATTAGGTTTGTTATCTTGAATTTCAAACTCCTTTGACATTAATGCATTTTCTTTGGTGGTAGAATATGGAGATTCCTTTTTTTAATGAGAGTCTGGAACAAGATGACATATACAAAAAATAAATTTAAGCAAAGACATAGGCTAGAAACCTGACATCTTTTATCAGTAAAAAGGGGACGTTTATAGTGACAGAGCAAAAGCACTTGTGCTCGTTGAATGAGTACCAAGAGACAAGTTACTCAAGGCAACAAATTGCTACTTTTATCTATTTTGCTTCATTTTATCCCAGAAGTACAAGTTGGATTTCACAATGCATGAAAAACACATTTGTGCAAACAACTACCAAAATTATAATTGCAATGGATGATAGTGATAGTGTAATGGATACTAATAGTCCAAACATCAAAATACACTAGCTAGTTTATTTTTAGATTGAATGGAAACAAGTATCAGTTGGAAACAGATTAACCTAGTAGTCTATTTATCATAGGTTCTTGAATTCGAAATGCACAAGTGCAAACATGGTCCTCTACAGGCTTTTGCTATGCATTTTAACTATATTGCTATTTTGCATCGAGCCTAAAGAACTACTGCAAGTATGGTTTCTAAACAGATTTAAATCAATGAATATAAGTCAAGAAAGGTTTTCAATTAAAATTAATACTTGAACCATGAAGCATCACTGCTTCAAGCTATAGCCAAAGTGCAGATAGGGACACAAAAACAAATTCAACAATGACATCATCAAAACCATGAAGCATCATTGCTTCAAGCTATAGCAAAAGTGCAGCCAGGGACACAAAAGCAAATTCAACAATGACATCATCAAACAAGGATTTGTTTGCTATCACTATGACTAACTATTGAACTCAATTGACTCATCAGTCAAATAGCTTTATTGATCACTGACCTAACTTTTTTGAAATCTATCTTGTTAAACTGATTAGTTAATTTCATTAATGAGTAAAAGATAGAATTGACTTAATTTGCACGAGCTAAGTGCAAGATTGTCTTGTTTGTTAATTGAATTTGATTAATGGTTCAGAGACAGATGAGACAAATTAAATCGTCATGAGCAAAATGTGAGATGTATTTATGGATGTGTCACTCTAGTCTTGTACCAATTTACCATGTTATATGGATATCGCATATAGTAACACTAATAAGCTCTTTCACTGCACATAGCAACTGTTTTCATAAATACCAGGTCAAGCTTATATGTATCAGGATACATATACACTCACACTAAAAACTATTGAACTATGATCTCTATTGTCCCATTTTCGTAGACATGTTACTGTTGTAATCAAATGTGTAAAGAATTTGTGTCCAAAGAAATTAGATAAAGGAATGGCAATATGTTACACAACCTTGTCTTATGCCTTTATAGTAGTTTTTTTATTGCATTTCAAGGAAAACCAGAAACTAGAATTTTATTCATATCATTTCATCTATGGCATTTACAGCTTTGACAATAATTAGCTATGACCAACTGTGGAACACAATTAATTCATCAGCCAATTAGCTTAATTGATCACTGAATTAACTTGCGTGAAAGCTATCATGTTAAGCCAACTAGCTAATATGCCACACACAATATGACATTTGAGTTTCAAATAAGTCTCATGCACACAAGTCTGTTATCATGTTAAAGCCATGTAAACATAGATGTTCCAATTCCATGGGGTCATTTTATTTCCATTTGTCCAAGTTCATTTCATTCCATTATCAAGAGCCAATAATTAAATGTTTAAACTAGGGACATGAAAACATAAAATGCAAATAGGATTTCAACAATGACATCATCTAATAAGCATTTGTTTACTATTACTATGATTAATGATAGAATTGACTTAATTTGCATGAGTCAAGTGCAAAATTGACTTGTTTGTTAATTGACTTTGATCAATGGTTCAGAGACAGACGAGGAAAATTAAATTGTCATCAGCAAAATGTAAGATGGACTTATTAGCTGTTATGCTACATATACTATGTAGGCTGTAAAACACAGTGTTGTAAAAACAACAACTCACTGACAGTTGTAACACACTGGGTGTTTAAAAGTATTTTGTATTACTCTTGATTAGTTTTTATTCAAATTATTTTATGTTACTATAATTACTTGATTACTTTCTATTACTGTATTTCAGTATCAAGATTTCAAGGTGAAGAAAATGAGACATATGCAATGCAATATCACAGGTATAAATAACAAGGTATAAATGAGCAAGAAATTTTTAGTAGATGAAGGTAATGAACGTTAAAGTAACAGTATGATAGTCACCACAACATTTAAGTAAACCTATGCTCAACACTCTCTTTTGCATTATCAATTGTATTCCCAATTTCATCCATGAAGAATATCCTCAAAGATATAGAATTCATGGATACACAGGTTGAAGAAGTTCTTCATGGATCAAAGATATGGAATTCATTGATAAAAGAAATGGAAATCATGGATCAAAGTGATGGCTAATAGCAGGATCTATAGGTTGACAAAGTTCTTCATGGATGAAATTGGGAATAAAATTGATAATGGAAAAGAGAATCTGCACCATAGGTTAACTTAAATGTTGTAGTGACTGTCCTACTATTGGTTCAATGTTCATGACCTCCATGTACCCAAAAGTTCTTACTTGTTTGTCACGTAATATAGATTTTAGCAACTAGAGATGAATTGTAATTACTTTGAGAGCTTTATTTTTTGTTATTCTGCACATCTGTCTAGTCACAGGCGATGTTGTTGCTACAAAGTCAAGACCTGGGACCAAGGTACTTGATACATGCATCCATAGATACATGGATGTGGACATCTATCATGGTATCCATAGATGCATAGTTACATGTACCTATGGGTAAATGTATTCATAGATACATTAGCACATACATGGATAGATGCCTGTATACATTTGTACATAGAAACACAGACACATATATGCATGGATGCATCTATAGGTAGAAGAATACATAGAAACATACTTACATGGATAGATAGATAGATGCATAGCTGGATACATGAATGCTTAAATATACAGGTATAGAAGCTGCATAGATACATATATCAATGGTTGCATGCATAGATACATATTAATGTGGACAGCTATAGCCTATTGAATATTTGTAGCACAAGAAACAGAAAGTAAGATGTTGGCAAGGATTTTGTAATTTGGCTTTCCACATAGCAATTGCATTTGCTTCCTTGTCTATAAAGCTTTTTCAAGAAATTCCTTTTTTTGCATATGAATGGCCATGATTGGTTTAATTGGTTTCATGTACAAAGATGTTTATTAATTAACTATAATTAACTATTCAAGAAAACTGATCTATCATTGAACTAGTTTCGTTGACTAGTCAAGTAACTCCATTCACAGCTAGCTAGATCAGCTATTTGGCTGATTTGCTTGAATGCTTGTAAAAAGCCTTCTCTGACAAATATTTCTTTGCATAATTTGCACTCACTACACACTAAGAGCCAACATTTCTTCGAGGAATTCTGTCAAATAGTTTAAATGTTTTTGCTTGTGCTTCTATATTTGGTATGCATATTCATGATAGAATTACAAACCATTATATCTGTCAGAAAATCTATGCCCTATGATCCTTAGATGAATGTACATATCATGTTCTAAAGCTCTTTTTTCGTATTAAAAGCATGCAAAAAAGTTTAGAAAGATTGTGTATCTGTGAATGTGAATAAGCAACATCTATTTAACTGATTTGGAGGATAAAGATGACCAATAATTAGCTATGACTAACCATGGAACACAATTAATTCATCAACCAATTAGCTTGATTGATCACTGAATTAACTTGTTTGAAAGCTATCATGTTAAGCCAACTAGCTAATGTGCCACATATACTATGACATTTGAGATTCAAATAAGTCTCATGCACGCAAATCTACTACCATGTTAAAAGCATGCAAACACTGATGTTTCAATTCTATGGGATCATTCTATTTCCTTCTGTCCAAGTTCATTTCATTCGATTATCAAGAACCAATAATTAAATGTTTAAACTAGGTACATGCAAACAGGAATGCAAGTAGGGTTTCATAGTACTTTAAGACATTGTTATACTTTGATTATAAATTCATTTTTTAAGCTACTTTTAGTATTATTTATCTGAGCTTCTTGTTGAAATGCAAAGGTTTCATCTGCGTTTGATAGGTATTATGTAGAAATCCTCTTGTCCATTTGACTTCATGCATGTGAGCCCTATAAAGTCTGTATATTATTGACTACTGCAAAGTGGTCCCATAAAGAGGGCTTTGGAACCAAAATTATGTAAACACGTGTGATAATGAGAGCTTTTGAACTACAAGTGAACAGTGTGTTGCTTTGAGCTTTTTTGTTGCCATCAAAGCATAAAGGGTAGAGGGATTCTGTTAAAAGTTGTGGCTGTTGTCCTCATAGCCATAAACTCATATTTTAAACTGCTATTTACTTCATGCATGTGAGTCAATAGTGTGTTTCTTTGAGCCTTTCCATTGTCATCAAAGCATAAAGGATAGAGGGGTACTGTTAAAAGTTGTGGTTCTTGTCCTCATAGGCGTAAATCCATATATGAAACTACTTTTAGTGTGATCTATTCAAATTTCTTGTTGAAATGCGAAGGTTTCATCTGCATTTCATACGTATTATGTAGAAACCCTCTTGTTCATTTTACTTCATGCATGTGAGCCCTATAGAGTTTGTATTTTTTAAATTACTGCAAAGTGGTCCCATAAAGAGTGCTTTGGAACCAAAATTATGTCAACATGTGCGGTAATGAGAGCTTTCCAACAATGAGTCAACAGTGTGTTGCTTTGAGCTTTTCCGTTCTCATGAAAGCACAAAGGATAGTGGGATTCTGTTAAAAGTCATGGTTATTGTCCTCATAGGCATAGGTGCAAACAATGGAAGCGTAAAGAATATAGTAGAAACCTTTTTCCTGCTCACAAGCATTAAAATTCTGTCAGATGTCGTCGTTACTATTCTTGTATCATGGGGATATTAAAAATTATGCTAAGAAATGTTGTAGAATCCAAATTACATTGTTTCCATAGAGTAGCTAAGTAATATTGCTTTTCGGTTTCTAGTCTGTTTGAAACAAGAAATGCAAGGAAGGTTTCATAGTGCTTTAAGGCAGTTGTACACTTTGATTATAATTTCGTATTTTAAACTACATTTAGTATTGTTTATTTGAATTTTTCGTTGAAATGTGAAGGTTTCATCTGCATTTGATAGGAATTATTGTTTATAAGATGTTGTGGCATACATTAATTGGATGTATCCATCATCTTTCTTATCAGGATGCTAACAACCTTGCTTTGTATTTGTCCTTGAATGTATCTGCATTCTATGAACTATGAACTGTACTTGCATATCACTTGGCTGTACAAGTAATAGGAAACACAACCCAATGGTACAAATCACAACTCATAGTATCCATATACACCCATGCATAAAAACATGGTATTGAACACATTAACACAAACATGGTGTTCTAGGGCTAATTTGTTAATTGTATTTGATTAATAGTTCTAATGCACACAAGGCTTATTGCAATCATTTTTTTCTTTGAATTGCTATGTACTTAAAGGCTAACCAACAATTGCCTAATTATTAAGATATGGGACAATACAAGGATGAATGATCTGCTAACTGAATGGGGTCATTTTACTTCAACTACCTAGCACTTATTCTTAATTGTTTAATGCAATGACATGCAACCAAAATTCAGAACAATTAGCATCTACACACACCCATGCATAGATACATGCTCTCTAATATATTGATATGCATATGGTTTTCTATCAGCACAATCCTTGAACACTGTCTAGGTATGGGTGCTACTCTATTAATTGACACTGATAACTAGATAAAATGTATTCATAGACACATAGCTACACACATGCTCCAATGCACACATGGATCGATATATGCATGGATGTATACATATATACACAGACACATACATACATGATCACGCGCTTACAACTATATATGCGTTCATGTATCCATGGATGGACATTTCCATGTATCAATAGATCACTTAATATATGCACATATTGAAATGACTACATGGGCCTGGGGAATGAATATTTATGTGTCCTTTACATGATAGCAATGAATCCTATAAATTTGCATATATGCATCAAAGCACATAGCTATCAATGAAGCTATGCATTTGCATTTTCAGAAGCACTTTAAAACAATCACGATTCACAAAGCCACTCCCATGGGTTCCAAAAACAGATAAATTCCAATTTACCAATATGAAATATAACTCACGAAATTGAGTTCTTATATCTTTAAAAGCAATATGCACAACAACCACAATATGACTGGATGGCTAGCAGACGCCATCCACAAAAAAGCATTTAAAGCAAATGCAACAGTAATCTATTATATACACACATACATACATGGCTACATAGATACATGTATTCATATATACATAATTACATGTACACACATATACATGCAAACCTGTATGCATGGATGCATACAAAGACTATGTTTCATGGGATTATTGAACAATTAACTTGCTTTCTGTATGCTTCCATATTTTGCACATGTGCCTATGAGGACAATAACCATAATATTTGACAGTATTCCTCTATCCTTGATGACAGTTCATTAGTTCCAAAGCTCTCTTTATAGGACAGCTGTACATTGCCTACAAGACTCAGATGAATCCTTCGTATTTCAAGGAAAGATTTGAATCAATCACACTTAAAATGATCTAAACTATGATTTTACAGTCAAAATATCCAAATGCATTGCAAGAGTGCGAAACCCAAGTTCCATTTAAGATTTATAATGAGAAAAAACAGAAGGGAAAATGCATTTGCTTTAAAGTCTGTACAGCAATTTCAACAGGTTGTCTAGCCATTGTCCAAAATATGGTTTTCTATCAGCATAGTCCTTCAACCTTCTTTAGGTCTAACTGCTACTTTGTTAATTGAATTTGATTGAAAGGTCAACATGTGAAATGTGGCCAAGGATAATTATAGTTAACTATACGTTGCTTCCAAGATTTAGATGAATCCTTGTTATTTCAAGGGAAGGTTTGAATCAATAACACTTAAAATGATCTAAACTATGATTTTACAATCAAAGTATCCAAATGCATTGTAACAATGCAAAAACCAACTACCATTTAAGATGTACAATGAAAGCAAAAAGAAGGGAAAATGCATTTGCTTAAAATTTTTTAAACCAATTTCAACAAATTGTCTAGCCATTGTCCAAAATTTGTTTTTCTAGCAGCACAGTCCTTGAACCTTCTGCAGGTCTAACTGCTACTTTGTTAATTGACTTTGATTGGAAGGTCAAAATGTGAAATGTGGCCAAGGATAATTATACTTATTTATCTCTTTTGATTGTTATATATTCAAAGACTAATTAGCAATCCAAACAGTCTCACGTCTAATCAAATGCCATTAAATCCATTGATTTTGCATTAATGAATTATGTACCTTTAGCCACTAGTTTTAATCAAATTATGCATATGGTTTCAAAATCAAACTCTCAAAATTTTAAAAGCTTCATTTTTTGAAACGAAGATCTACTTTTGAACCCCAACTACTTAATTTTTATGAAACACATAGCATATGCCACTCACAATACCCATTTGCAAAGATTGTCCTTGTAACAAAAAGCAACAATATGATTACAAGTACAATCAATATAGTGAGAATCTTGAATCAACCCTTTTCTCTGTCTACTATATGCAATTGTAAACAAAGGAGAAGGTTCATTCTAGAAACTCACCTTCTACTACTTGCTTCAAGAATTTGCCATAGCTGGGCCACTACATGACCTCTTTTCTTCCAACCAAAAGCATTGCACCATGTAAAAAGCTTTCATTAGAAAACAAAAAACATGTCTTTGTTTTTTCCTAAAAGAATAACAATATATAGTACTCTTACTGCGATGGATACTAATAGCAAAAACCATTTAAACACTACCAAGCATTTTTCTAGATTCAAGAGACACAAGTATAAATGCAAACAAGATTAACTACACAAACTACTTGCGAAAGCTTCTTGGACCACAAATCTTCTAGCAATGAATTTGATCGCTCTTTTGCATGAAGACTAAAACTGTTCTATGAAACAATATTACTTATCTGCTCTATGGGAACACTGTAATTTGGATTCTACAACATTTTTTGAAATAGTTTTTAATAACCCCAAGATACAAAAACAGTAACAACGACATCTAACAGAATTTTTATGCTTGCCGGGAGGAAAAACAGTAACAACGACATCTTTATACTCCCATTGTTTGCATTTATGCCTACAAGGACAACAACGACGACTTTTTAACAGAATCCCTCTATCCTTTATGCTTTCATGACAACGGAAAAGCTCAAAGCAACACACTATCGACTAATTCCTGAAAAGCTCTCTTTATCACACATGTTTTGATGACAACGGTAAAGCTCAAAACAAGACACTGTCGACTCACATGCATGAAGTAAAATGAAAGATACAAAAATAGTAACGATGACATCTGATAGAATTTTAATGCTTGCAAGAAGGAAAAAGGTTTCTACTGCATTCTTTATGCTCCCATTGTTTGCATTTATGCCTACGAGGACAACGGCCACGACTTTGAACAGAATCCCTCTATCCTTTATGCTTTCATGACAATGAAAAAGCTCAAAGCAACACACTATCGACCCATTGTTGAAAAGCTCTCATTATCGCACACATTGACATAATTTTTGTTCCAAAGCCCTCTCTATGGGACCACTTTGCAACAATAAAAAAAATACAAACTCTACAGGGCTCACATGCATGAAGTAAAATGAACAAGAGGATTTCTACATAATACCTATCAAATGCAGATGAAACCTTCGCATTTCAACAAGAGACTCGAATAGATAACACCAAAAGTAGTTCAATATACAAATTTATGCCCAGGAGGACAACAACGAAGACTTTTAACAGAACCCCTCTATCCTTTATGCTTTGATGACAACGAAAAAGCTCAAAGCAACACACTGTCGACTCACATGCATGAAGTAAAATGAACAAGAGGATTTCTACATAATACCTATCAAATGCAGATGAAACGTTCACATTTCAACAAGAAATTTGAATAAACAATACTAAAAGTAGTTTAAAATACGAATTTATAATCAAAGTATACGAATGCCTCAAAGCACCATGAAACCCTACTTGCATTTCTTGTATGAAATAGACTTAAAAATGAAAAGTTACCTCTTCTGGCCCCACTATCCAGCGTTTTATTGTAACGACACTCTGGAAATTACCAAATTATGACCTCAAATAAGTCATTTCTGGGTCTGGACTCTGCAACTATAACATATTCTGCTCAGTCGCTAGAACTCTCCCTCAGAACACCGCTTACAGAAGACAAAAACAACATACGCAAAGTAATAGAAATGCATACCAAGTAACTTAACTCTATATTAAATGACCAAAGTACCCTGACCACACGTGGCCTCCAAATCATCCTAGCACCTTCACCTCGAGCCACATTCCATTCAATGCATTTAATTTTTATTCATACACAACGTACGACTACCCGCCACCTTGATAAACTATGCCTTTGCTTAATTTTAATTAATCAATTTTTGCGCTCGCAGTTTCCTGATATTTTAATGCATTTAATCTGCATTCATGGATTACGTACCTCTAGCTGCCAACTTTTAAACTATGCCTTTGCTTAAATTTATTTAATCAATTTATGCGTTCGCATTTTCCCAAATTTTTTAAAACGAAAATGATTTTTAAAGCTACTCGGATGAATAGAAAAATAGATAAATGCTAATTTTCCAATATATAAAATAGCTCTCCAAATTCAAACTATACAAAAAAATAAGTAATATGTTAAATGGCGAAATCTGATTGGTCAATGCTAGCAGTTAAATGCATTCCGGGCGAATGCATAAGTATACTTGCCTACCGGCAGGAACTAATAATACAATTAAAAAAATCAAATATTACAATGTTTAATAACTCTAATGTATTCGAAATTTAAAATTTATTGAATGAAACAACTGAGGAGCTCTCAAAATGAGTTTGCTATATTACGACAGTACGGGAATCAAATGCAAGTTACAGTACTTCCTGACAAAATTCCTAAGACTATGCATCATCAACCATCGCATGACCATAGCATAGCTAGTGCAAGACCCCAATGGAAAATGGAAAATGTAAAAGGACATTGATGGTCAGAGCTTAGTGTGTGACACTTAAGCTCAGCCGGTTTGATGATCAGGAGCATTCAAAGGATTTCCACCTGCAATCTACTTTTGTATAGTCGTTTGCCATGCATGGAGGTTTTGAATCACATGTATATCTGCACAAGGAGCTTACCATTACCCTACGTGTCCTCAATAATCTCTCGCCCTCCCACATTTCCTTCTCATAGGCCGCACACAACAGTCCCAAACAAACAAGTTTTTCACCAACAATCCGCAACATTACTAGTTCTCTATCCCTACGTAACCAAGTTTTTCTCCATTGGCGCCACTGTTTCTATATGCCCCACGTAGAGATCAGCCAGTCACTATTCATTTGAGGGGTAAACCAATTGAAGCCTCTGTGTAGTGGTCACCAAGCATAACTCTTGGATTTTATAGCGCCCTCATCCCTTATACCACTGACAAAGTTATTTCTTGTGAGTAGGAATCTTATTGTTTTTTTTGGTCTCCTTTGGCAGTTCGCCTACTACATTGCATTTGTGGGGCGACTGATTCGAAGGCGAGGGTTTTCCTGATTGATAATCTTTAGACATTTTGGGTGCCTTGACTAGCAAGAGGATTACATAGTCCATCAACCAGTTGCACCAATCATTGGGATTTTTTGGACATTTGTTTGGCATTGCAATCTGGCCGCTCCACTCCTCACGATTTACTCCAAAGTCTCTCCACCACTTCTCCCTTTGGCATCTTTGTTGTGTTTCTCATTTTTTTTATCATTGAATAGTCCCTCTTGACTTGATTCTTCTCGGTCCCTTAGACTGTTTGGTCTTGTAGATGACACTAAAATCTCTCATTCATTCATTCTCCATCAAATGCGATGTCCATGGTTAGTGGTGACTCCCCACTTGACGTGAAGACCCAACACTTATTCTAAGGACTAAGTCAACACTCTAATTGTTTAGTTTTATATTCAAATTGTTAAGCATTATATGCTAACATATTATGTTTATTATCAATGGTCATGTGTGAAACTGACACTGTGATAAATTATGTCAACTGACCACTAGCAAGTGTTGTAAAAGGGGGATTTTTTCATTTTGGCATATAACTTTCAAGTGAGAATTCAGATTTTGGATTGTGAATAGTCACCAAAAAGATTTTTTTGAGCTAGACAAACTAGCATCAAGATGTTTCAGAAATTGTTATTTTTATGGATTACAAAATCATGATAGCAAATTTGTCATAAGAGGATTACAACTTTGGAAGAGGCCATGCACAGACACAACATTGATCTTCCCAAACCTAGTAAGGGACACGACCTTACAACTAAAGGTTAGAATTCATCCAAGGACAGTTGGATAGTTGAATCAAGAGCCTCACATCACATGACTCAAGTTCATAGGATCTTCTAGCATTTATTTCTAACAACACTACTCAAATTTCAATGGGAAACTCTTCACAAATTCTAGTTATGGGATCAGGTACAATACGGTTGAAAAAAGGTAGCATCGAGGATGTTCTCTATGTTCCTGAGATTTCCGATAATCTTCTTTCAGTTTACCGGATTTGTCATACTAGTAACGGAAATATAGTTGAGTTTTCACCACATGATGTAGTTATTTGAAAAGTACACCATCCAAAGAGGATTGTTGCTTCAGACATAGTAGATCATGGGTCCTAGTTGTATAAGTTTCATGGTTTTGAGTCATCTTGTGGAGCATCACATATTTCCCATATTGACTCTTTGAGAAAACTTTGGCATGAGAGGTTTGGACACCTCAATTATAGGCATCTTCAGTAGTTGAGTATTAAGAATATGGTACTTGGAATCCCTAAGGTTTCTTGTACAGAGGGAATTTTTTGAGGTTGTGTACTTGGTAAACATCATTAGGAACCCTTTCCAAAGGGTAAGGCCCATCGTGCTACTACCTTACTTGAGTTGGTTCATAGTAACCTCATGTCATTTCCAACTCTTTCATTTTCAGGAGCCAATATGTACTTACTTTGATTGATGATTACTCTTGTCACACTTGGGTGTACTTTCTTAAGTACAAAAGTCATGTCTTCAAAATTTTCAAGACCTTCAAGGTGTTCGTGGAGAACTAGTTAGGTTCTTCTATTCGACATATACCCATAGATAATGAGGGAATATGTGAACTGTGCCTTTATAGAGTATTGTGTCAAGCATGGTATTCATCTGTATTTGGTTCCCTACACTCCTCAAAAAAATGGTGTTGCTGAAAAAAGAATAGATCATTAAAGGAGATGGAAAATTGCATGTTGCAGTCTAGGCCTATGGACCCATCATTTTGGGCTAAATCTATCTATTGTGCCAACTATATTCAAAATCATACTCCCCATAAGGTAGTTCAAAATCTCACTCCAAAGGAGGCTTGGTTCAAAATCAAGCTTGATGTTTCCTTCTTTAGACTATTTGGTAGTGAAGCTTGGGTATTCATACCAAATGGTCGGCATAAGGAAATGGAGAAGAAGAGTTAAGAATACATTTTTGTTGGTTATTATGAGGATGTGAAAGCTTATAGGTTATTTGATCCTATCACTAGGGATATCCACTTTTGTAGAGATGTCCAATTTGACGAGTCTCTCATGTTGCACAAACAAATCCTCTATCATTTTCTTCTTCCCACTACCTACTCTAGCTTCTTCATCTCATGATGATACCTTAGTACTTGAAGATACTTTAGATGATGGTCCTAATCCACCACCACCACCACCTCCTACCACTCATGTTTTTCCCAAGTGGACTAGAGGTGTTGTTGAGGAGGTTGGTTCTTTACCTGATGATCCTACATCCTCTAGATGTACTCATTCATAAAATTTTAACACTAGTATTTTGAGTCATGTTATATCTCCAGATTCGTAGGTTTTTTAGAGGATTTTGGTATTGCAGAGTGGGATAGTGCTATGGTAGGGGAGTATTCTTCATTGATGAGGAATAATACATGGGATTTAGTTACTCTTCTGAAGGGAAGAAATTTGGTTCAATGCAACTGGGTGTACCATACCAAATATGCAACTGATGGTTCTATCGAAAGATACAAAGAACGTCTAGTAGTAAAGGGTTTTTCATAGGTTGATGGTATTGACTACTCTGAGATATTTTCCCCTGTCACCAAGATGGATTAAGTTTTCCTTGTTCTTTTTTATTTTTTCATCACAAAGATGGTTGTTTTATCAAATGGATGTGCGGAGTGCCTTTCTACATGGTGATCTTCATGAGGAGATATTTATGGATCAGTTCATCTAGGTTTTATCTAGGACTCTTCACTTGTTTGCAGGTTACATCATTCTTTGTATGGTCTGAAGCAATCCCCTAGGGCTTGGTCTGAGAATATTGATGGGTTCTTGCTGCATCTGGTTTCACTTGTTTCCACTCGAATCACATAGTATACATCTAGAGATATGGAGATAAAATTTTGATACAAGTATTATATGTTGATGACTTGATCCTTACTCTAGTAGTTCCTCATCCATGATTCAAGATATTCAACATAGTTTGATGCAACACTTTGACATGATAGATCTTGGGATTATGTATTTTTTCCTCAAGGTCTTTAGGTTCTTCAGTCTACTAATGGGATTTCCATATACCAACAAAAGTATGTCATTGAATTACTTCATTGATTTCATATGAGTGATTGTAAACTTGCACCTACACCATTTTAGTCTGGTATCACTTTGAATACCACTTGTACCTCACCTATTGTTGATGCTAGTTTGTATAGATAGTTAATTGATAGTCTTTTGCATTTGAAACATGTGTCTAGACATTACCTTTGTTGTTGGGCTTGTCTTCCATTTTTCACATGACCCTCATGAGAGTCATTGGAATGAAACCAAGCATATTTTGAGGTATATTTGCAACACCACTCATTTTGGCATTCAATACACACCAGGAGCTTCAAAGATAGTAGGATACATCGACTCAAACTAGGAAAGAGATGTTGGTTCTTAGAAGTCCACTTCTGGTTTCATTTTTTCTCTTAGTTCTAGTCCAGTTGCATTGTCTTGCAAGAATAAAACCACTATTGCATTATCATCTACAGAGGTTGAGTATCGAGGAGGAGTTCTTGCTAGCCAAGAGGTACTATGGATTTGACATCTTATGATATAGTTTGGTCTTCCACTTGATCATCCTGCTATAATTTAGTGTGATAATAAAAGTGCCATTAACATTTCTTGCAACCTAGTTGAGCATCAACAAACAAAGCACATCAAGATTCATATGCACTTCATTCACGAACTTATCCTTGATGGTGTTCTATCCTTAGAGTATCTGCGTACTAAGGATCAGGTTGCAAACATATTCATTTCCTTTAGCATTTCCTCACTATATTTCATTATGCTAGTTGCTCAGGGTGAAGGAAGTTGTCCTTTGGGGGGGTCTTGAGTCCTCCTTCCTTTGTATAAAGTTCTCTTTTTTGGAGAGGAGTTTTTTCCCACTCAGTTTTCTCCTTTACTCCACTTGTGAGAGAATTTTATTTTATACATGAGTGCCTCATCAGACCTTGTCTTTGAGACTAATATTTTAGTGACTTACACCCTAAGTATCACTTAAGGGGGTGTTGGTGTGAAAAGAGTCTTTATGCATCTAGTTATCATTTATCCAATTTCTACACCTAGTAGTCCTATTCACACTAGCTTAAGTTCACTTAGTGGTTTGGTTGTCTCACCTCATAGACAATTGACACATTCCTTCACACTTGTCCCAAGTTTTCTACATGTGTCACATCATTTGGAGGGTTAGTCAATCTTTATTTTTCAACTTCCTACTTCCTCCTTGTCCTATATAAACAAGGAGTGATAATTGTCTCTACACACATTCTATGATCATAGAATTTTGGATTTTGTATTGTGCTTGATTGATTTTATGATAGTTTAAATATTGCATTCATTATTTAATTCTCTATCATTCATAACACATGGCCTTTGAACTTAATCTAGTTCATTCCAATAATAGGTTATTTCTATTCTCATGGAATTAAAATTTACTTTATGCAAAAATTTAATAATTAATTTCAATAAAATTATTATAATTCATTAAAGAAACTATTTCTCCATTTTTACATAATGAACATTAAATATGTTCCACACATAATCAAATATCATTAAAACATAAATATTTATATTTTAATTAATTAAAATAAAAATGGGAAAATAAACAATCATCTTTGGAATCATGCATTTACTGGTTTTCAACAATACACAAACTCTTGAATTACCATCAATTTAAATCTAGGTTACCATACACTCTTAACCCAAAATGAAATCTCTAATATAAAAATTGTTGGGGAATTAATCCATACCTACACATTCATGTGGGAAAATAACCTTGTACCTACACACTCAAGTCACAGATGAAACATACCTGTACACCATCCATAATAGTCAAAGCAATGCACACTCAATGGGATATAATGTCATATATGTCACACAATCATATCATCTCGAAT
Source organism: Sequoia sempervirens (assembly GCA_007258455.2). NCBI lineage: Eukaryota > Viridiplantae > Streptophyta > Pinopsida > Cupressales > Cupressaceae > Sequoia > Sequoia sempervirens. The sequence goes on along the minus strand of VDFB02256132.1, from coordinate 84,737,599 downwards.
AAATCAATATCAATGCATATCATGCAAACTTTAAAATTCAATTTTCAATAATCATCTAGAATGCCAACATAGTAATAATAATATCCATCAATATAAATATATACATATCTATAGAGGTAAAATAAGTGATGTTAAGATCATTATAATAATTATATATATAAACCATATATCTATAAGGATATTAATAGGATACAATACTGTGGATTCCAATTACAATATTTGTGCATAAGGTCTCTCACACTTTCAATGCATACAAAAAACATAATAGAATACATCAAGTCCTTACAAGGAACTTGTCATAGTACCATACACACATCTTAGCATAGAAAAAATTAATAATCAAAATGTTAACACCATCTCTAACATGTGAATAGTTTAAACACACATCATAAAATGTATACAATAACTCATTTGGTAAACATGCCAATCAATGTAAAAATTAAAGTTGAAACATTGATAAACACTCAATGCAACAAACACCAAGATGACTTATGCATTCCATAAGACATAGTAAAAAGAATAATACCAAGTATAGGTAACTCAAGATATACAAAGTTGTGGGAATTACTTCCTCACCCACTAGGATTAGGGTTACTCTTGGAAGCATACAAGGAGACAAGGTAAGGTTATCTTGGTACACAATCCTTCAAGACACAATGGATCTCACTAGTTCAAACCTCTAGACTCTCACCAATTCAAGGTTTTAATCCCACAACACATGTATCTTGAGGTGTATAGTCTAGGAAGACATCAACTAATATGCATGTTAACACCTCAGAGAGCACAATACCCTATCCTCCAATTTCTACCATAATCAAGGACAAGCTCTAGCCATATGGCCCATTGAACACAAGAAAAAATAAGGTCCTAAGCCCAAGACTACCATTATTTCTAAGGAACTCCATCTAGTTATCTACCAAGCCAAGGAAAAAAACACAACACTATAAAATTTACTCACTAAGCTCCTAAGTGATCATATAATATGGTGCATGGGAGATGGAATTTTATCCTAGAATAATATCAACACATAAATCTACATCTTGATTTAGCATCATACCAGGAACATCACTTAGAAGCACATCACCATACTCCCTAAGAAGGTAATGATCATTAAGATATATCTCATGACCCTCACTCTCTTAGGGATCAATCAATGAGAAACAAGGTTGACATCCTTCCGAATGATCCTCTCTAGTTGCATGGACAAAATCATGTGAAGAGATATGGCTATTTGCACCCCTAACATCTCCACAAGGTTGCACTTCCTACAATCCCTCTTAAGATCAATTCCTTAATACACAAAGCTACAACTCAAAATCTAGGAAAAACAATCCCTCAATGCTATAGGAAAAACTACTTCACCTTCTTTCTCACTAATAAAAATGCCCCACTTTTGGTCATGGTTGATCTCCATGAGGTCCTTTAATCCCAATATTGAAAAGTAAGGATTTCTTTAACACTCTAGCTTCTAACATAAAATTAGGATCCAATTATGGGATCATAGAGGAAAAATCTAAACATTATCTTCCTAAAAGAATTAGAATTATCAACAAGGGAGGATTGAAAACTCAAAAATCACAAGAATACATCCAAGGAGACAACTAAAATGAAGCATAGGAGCAATATCCATTCTATGACACATCAATACTCAACTATGACCAACCCAAAGGTTAAATAAACCAACAATATCATGAAACCACAACTAAAAAGGAAATAAGGAATCTCTAGAAGGATTAAACACTAAGTATTCATAAAATAAAACACATGATAACAAATACTTCATACAAGAACTACATCCCTTCTAACACCAAGCTAGGAAAACCTCTAAACCACTAAGGGGAAACTCTTGCAACTACTAGATTCACTCAACTAATCATATAACAATGAAAATATAAATAACTATAATATAATAAATACAAATAATATGTTCTAAATAACTTACTAATGCACTATTATACCCTATACTATGTCAAAAAATCACATGTAAATTATATGATGTGCACACTCATGTTACTCATTAAAATGGCCTTTGTGTTTTAAAAAATCATCGAACACTAAACTAATTCCAAAGCACTAGGAGACATGGAAAAAAGGCCAAGACAAACATAATTGGTATACTAAGTCAACACTCAACAAATTTCTAGCTATTAAAGGAATACACAATCCATACAAGGATTTTAAAACATTTCACTAAGAGTAAAACAAATAGAGAACACCAAATAATCTCATATAGATGTTCAAATACGCATCACTCACTTTCCAAACATATATTATGTTTAGTCCAAGTCATAAGCTATTCACAACAAAAGATACATATGGACACAAAGAAATTCATAACTTTTCAAACATTTCACAAGGTATCCACTTACATTCATCAAGGAATAAGCAATTTAAAACTTAACTTAGTTGTAATTAACATATATATATCAATAGATAACTTACATTATTTGCAATCTAATCCCTTATACATTGCATCAAAGGTCCATCATGAACATGATAGAGAATAAAATTACATGATACATGAATTTAAGTTTAATACATATTATAGTATAATAACCACAATAATAAAAGTATTAGGAGGAAGAATTATCAATTCCAAAAATAAAACATAAAATGAGTTCAATTTCAAAAATAAATTAGGGGTGATCAAGGGTCACAAGGTAATTAGATAACAAAATTTCATGACTAGACTACTTGTAAGAAGAATTAAAAAATCAATGGCGGTCCCTATAGACAATTGGAAAGAAAGTATCAAATTTAGAAGGTACACATTACATGCACTATGTGACTAATTCTATCCATAGTTTAGGGAGTAAAAAGTTACATAACATTGGGAATTCAACATCCATAATGAGTTAGAGAACATGCTGAAGCACACCAAGTGATCAAGTTTTCTATGAATCTAAACACAACACACAAAATAGGGTCAAAATTTTAATTTAATCATTCTAATAATAATCTAAGTTGTAAAACAATTACAAATTAATCACACCACAATCACAACATTATAAAAGAAGATAGTTACATGGTTTCTATGACATCACCCAAGGTATTCACAAGAATTTTCAATTCTATGGATGAATGAAACTTCATCTACAACATAATATTGAAGGAAATAATGATTACAATGGAATGACACACATACTCACATTAACAATCTTAGGCTAAGCTAGGAAAAAATCAAGCTCAAAATCAAAGGTAATTCAACAAGTTTAATTACACTAGGAATGATTAACATTCAATCATGCAAGAAGCCACTAATAATATGAGACATGAATTTATTACAACATGCATCCCTACTTTATACTATAACATAATAAAATTGGCATCCTTCTATCATGACACAAGTACTATTTTCTCACTTGATTAACCACTAATTCTAAATCTCCAAGCACTTGCAGAATCTTAACCTTCTTTCTTAATTCCATAAGCAATCCATGAATCGAAGCCTCATATTCAACTACATTATTGGTACAATAAAATTGGAGTCTATGAGCAGCAAAGAAGGTTTTACCTTTAGGGCTAATCAACTCAAATCCAACTCCAAAACCTTACTTTGACTTAGATCCATCAAATCTAAGTGTCCAAAAACCACCAGCTCTAGATCCTCTTGATTTATCTTTGGTGTTGTGACTACTGGAAGGTTCTCCAAAAGGCATTAGGCCTTTTCCTTTGGGATCATCTTGAGTACTTTGTACATTAATCCTGATAGTTGAGGTGGGATTGATGCACCTCTGTATCTATTCTACTACTGTTTGGCATAGGAAACATTCTAACTATGAGTGAGTAGCATTATGGACTCTACACCAGCTTGGAAGAAGCAAATCTTCAAAATTCGTGTCCCTTCCCAATTGGATTTGATCTTCTATGCATTTTTGAATGAATTCTTGAAATTATCCAATAGGCTAAGTTGACCATCTTCCTGATCTTCAACTTCCTCTACTAACTCAATCAATGCCCCAGTACTACTGGATTGTAATGTGAGCTCCACTAGTGTGCTTTGTGACATAAAAATTTCCCCTGTATTTGATTCTGAAATAGGGGCTGCCAGTACATAATTCCCCATACTAACTTCTGATACCAATATCTCATTTGAAGTATTTTGATATTCAGTAATTACATACTTAATTCTATGCTCCCTTTCAATCTTGATTTGATTGGGAACTCCTTTCCAGGGAAGCTACATGTGAGAATGGTTAGTCGATGTATATCCATTTAGTGCTTTGGTGAAATATTTTCCTAGAATCAGACCATAAGTATCAGGAATGTCTACTACTTGAATATTGATAACTTGTTGGATCTTGGGATCTGATGCAATTTTCATGGGAATCATATTTAATTCTCTTACTACATTCACCTTTGTCTTGTCCAACTAAGTGACCTTCTTTTGGGAGACTACAGGAGTAATACTTAGGGCTCTACAGACAACAAAAGGCATAACATTTGTGGAAACCCCTGAATCTAGTAGGAAGTTGTGTAAATTCTTCCCAACGATGTGGACATAAATCAGAAAAGGGGGAGTTTCTATCTTTCCTAGAAACAAACTTAACTGAGTATCAGCTTGTACAACTTGACTCCTATCCTTTTCTTTACCTTTATCCCTAGACTGTGCTTGGGCTTGACCTTGATCTTTTGGTGCTTGTGAACTAGGAGTCTTCCCAACTACTTCATTCACTGTCCTATCTTAAGGAACCATATTTGATTTAAAAGTTCCTAAAACATAATTTATGATAGCACGAACTCTCATCAACTCAAAAGTAGAAAGACTTACCTTAAGTTTCTTGATTTCCTCATCCACATACTCACCCAGTTGCTCCATGTTCATATCATCAAGAAAGTCCTTGGAATGACTCACTAACCTCTCCTTTCCTTCATCCAGGTTCTTCCCTTTAGCAGGATCAGACTGTCCTCCTTTTGAAAAATACTATGTGGGTACATGAGGATATGATGGATTATTGCTGGCATTTGGATCCGGCAGAGTGGTGAAATTGTTTGGAGGGATAGATGTAGTGAATGAGCCTCTAGCTTTGGGCTTCTGTTTGGTCTATTTCTCAGATTATATTTCCTTGTAGGCTGTTGGAACATTTGAACCTCCTCAAAACTAGCTTCCTCCTCATCCATAGGGCCATTGTCATCCTCAATGCCTTCATTGAATAACTATGACATTTCACCCCCATTAAACACTTGTTTTATCTTATCATCTTGATTACTTGACTCTTCTTCTGGTTCATTCTCTTCACCCCATGGGAAAGGAGCATGATTCAACACCAATACTGAAGAATCATAAGGCCTAGATGGTACTAACTCCTGACTGTTAGAATTGTTTTCCACTTCAAACTGAAAGATGGATGCGATAGTATGGAATTCAGGGCAATCCAACTTAGAATGCTAATTTTTCTTGTGGAGCCTACACCATCTAGATAAAGCTACCTCTACCAAATACACACCACTTGGCAGTTTCTCTTGAATATGAGGTTGATCTAATGGAGTAGGGACACCTCCATTATTCGACCTTGTGTTCCATGTTTTGTTCTGCCCAGGTGGTTGCCTCCTGTCGAATCCTTATCTGCCTGTTTGTCCTCCATTAAAATTTTAACCTAATGATTTCCCTCTGTCAAAATTCTACCCATGTCCTTGTGCAGAATCTCAGTCCTCCCTATTATAATTTGATTGCATATTCCTCTGAGCAATATGGAATTGACTATTCTAATCTCTCAGATATGTTACCTCCATGTTTAGCTTCTTGACCTACTATGTCAGCTCATCTAGTCTCTCTTTATCAGGATTACTATAAGGCACTGGATTCACATTGTTTTGAGAGTATCCTGATGTTCCTCCTGAACTCATGGATTGGTTTAACACTTTAGAATTTTGCAAGTATGTGGGAAAACTAACCTGTTGCTATGAGTGAATGGGCTAATTGGTACTTTGTTGGGGATAGCTGGACATTGGAGGAGCTTGATTTATTGGAGGACCTAAATGTGGGACCAAAGGAAATTGTGGTGTTGGATTCATAATGGGGGTATGGTTAGTCAAAGCCTGATTGAGTGCTTGAATCTACCTTGGATGAGCAGTAGGCCCTAAGGATGGTAGGGGTCTTGACAAATGTTGCCTTAAATCAATACTTATGTTAACATCCTCTGCATATGCATTGAGTAAGCTATTCAAGGGGTTAGGTCTCCATTTAAGAAAAGTAGTTGCAAGACTGTCAAGAGCTTCATAATAAACCTCTAGAGTAGTAGCATCATCTATAGCATAAGGGGATTGTAACCTAGTGTATGCACGATGAAATATGTTATTAAATGACCCTATTGGCTCATTGACTTCCCTCTTAACCTTGGTGAATTGCAGATACAACTCATTGGAACTAATAGGGATCTTAAACTTCTGTAGAAATGAATTCTCAAATTCAGTCCAATTGTGAATTGACCCAACAGGTAAGTGATTGTACCAATAAAAGGCATATTCTCCTAGAGAATAAGGGAAAATTCTACATGCAACATCCTCATGGTTGATCCCTCTATCCCTAAGACAAGTCTAGAAAATTCTAATATGTTCCTCTATAATTCTATTATGATCATTCATGTGAAACTTGGAGAAAAAATGCTTAGGATTCTTGGGCATAACATTGTAGTTATTGAAGGATAGGGGTGATGGGTTGTTTTCCAAGAAAGCCATTGGTGGTGGTGGAGGTGGTAAAGGATGATTTATGACTGGTTGGTGTTGTTGAATGGGAATGGCCTCAAAATCAAAATCAGATGAGGATGATGGAGATGATGGAAGTGATGAAGAATATGATGACTCTCTCCTTCCTCTGGTCCTCCTTGATCTAGTAGGGGCTTGCAATTCTTGAAATTATTCCTCCCCTAGTGTAGATTTGGTTCTTCTTCAAAATATCTCAAGATAAATGGTAGATAGAAAATGATCTAGCTTGCTTATTTAGGCCCTCCTAGTGCCAATCTGTTGATGGTGTTTTATGCACAACTCAGAAAAAATATGGAAATTCTATCTCTCTTGAAAGGTAAATATATATTATCAAGCCTCAAAAGATAACCCCAAGGTCTCTAATATCAGGTCTTGACAATGCATAAAAAACTTAGATAATATGTGAAATGCTGGTAATAACAAAGGGACCTTAAAAATAAATGCCAGAACTTTCAAATTTATTAGATCTTGCAATGTAATGATACTTAAAATCCTAAATCCAACTCAAATGTTAAAAGAAATAACAAAAGATAAGGGTTCAATGAGATTATAAGATAAAAATGATTCCTAAGACCAACAATACAAATGATAAAACACTCAAAGTGGACCAATTCCTATTTAACCTAGATCTAATCCGCAATCTCACAGAAACAATGCAGTATTCTAAGGAATTAAAGATTTTTTAGATCATGAAGCATCCACCCAAATCAACCCTATTTTTTAATTGAAATGAATAAATACCCACAATTGAACTTAGCACACAAATTTAAGACCCAGACCAACTTTACACAACAACTCAAAATCAACAAGCTGCTAAAAGTATGGACCAAGGATTGCTCAAACACTTCAAATATCAAATAATAAATACCCTTTCATCACATCTAACTCTAACTCTAACATATAAGTAATGATCTCAAAGAAATCTCAAAGAGATGGAATAACAAGAACCGTGCAAGATGAAACAACACAAGAAAGAGCACCAAAGAACAATGTCTTTACTTATATTGAATCACCTAATGTTGCAACAATTCCAGTATTCAGTGTAACATCACTTACTCTCAAAAAATACTAAATCCTAGCTCTAGCTCTTTCAAATATCACTTAACTTTTTCTAACCCTTACAAATGAGGCAAAATACTCAATTTATAGATATTCCTCCACTAGGTCGGCCTAAATTAGGGCTTACATCAAAAGGTCAGCCAAGTTAGGTCAGCCTAGAAAGTTCCAATAAAATAAAATTTGCATTTAATGCCCAAGGCTTCATCCAGGTCAGCATGGGTTCTTTCAAAAATATCCCCCTGGTGGTACAAAATTTGAAGTCATCCATCTGGCTAGCTGGAAGTCACATGCCTAGCAGAAAAATCTATGTGGCTACAAGTTGGCGATTTTCTCTCTCCTTGTCAACTTCTTATTTTTTAGATAATTCCTTAAAATTCCCCAATACCTCCTTCGTATCTTCTAAATTTAAAACTAGAATAAATTTAATTCTTGTCTTATGATTTTCAAATTCCTCCAAATATTGGGGCATTACCTTATTCCATTCAATCTATAATTCATGGTATTTATCCAATTTTGAAATATAGATTGTTGCATATTCCAAATTTTATTTTACAATTGGAGCACCATCAGAATGAGTATATATCTTATGCCACCATCCCTACAATCTATTAAAATTCATATTCTTTTGGCCAAAATTCTTCCTACTAGTCATTATTTCCAAGAAAATGTTGCAACCAACATGTATCTCCTTCACCTTCCCTTGTATTTTTGTTATCTTCTTCAGAACCTTGGACAACATATCCTTTCTATAATTCTAGACCTCAATCCATTCCCTTACCTTATCAACCTCTTCTCAGGAAAGGATGTCCAACCTAGCCAGCTCATTCGTAGGCATCTACAAAATTTCATTGTCAGTTGTTTCATTAATATTCTTGCAATCTATAACAACTCGTGAAATATGCTCTAGAAAATCAGAAGCATTGGTGTATATCTTCAATATCTACTCAATTGCTTCATCCCCTCTACTACTGACATCTTGCAACCAACTATGAGTAATGTACATAAGATTTTAATTTTTTAATTTCAGTAACTGCCTCCTTAGGTAACAATCCTTTTGGAACAACTCTGTCATTTCCCATTGTTTGCAGAGGCCTCATTAAATGTTGCACATATTTATACACATCATTCAATTGCTTTTGTAATCTTTCCTTTTCCTCTTTTTCCTTATCTAATCTCCTTAAAATGGCTTGAGAGGATTCCTGGAACTCTTCCTTTTCTTATTCTCTGGTTGTGGGCCCTAGGTTGATTGTTTGTACCTTGTAATCAAAAGACTTGACTTCATCTTGGAACTTATCAGTTGGAGGAACAACTACATGGATAACCCTATTATTAAACTCATCCCTAGAAATTGTGGAAACTATCTTGGCCCTTTTTCTTTGCTTAGGTTTCCCCCATTGTTCAAGCAATTTATCCCAACTTGGGGTCTCTTCTTGCACAATAATTGGCTTCTTGCTAAGCATCTTTTCTAACCATTCTAGAGCTGCAGATGGTTCAGTTTCCACCTCCCTGTTGGTATCATCAACCACATTTGCTTCAAAATCCTACTCAACTTCTGGTTGATTTTACTATCATTCCTTATCTTGGTTAGGACTATCGGCAACATCTTCTTCTCTATCATCTTCTCCCTCATGATTACTTTGTGGATCATCAATTATTACCTTCTCAGGGGACCTTGATATTTTTCCTTGAAAAACCTCTGATTCTATGTTCTTTCTTTTAGCTTTGGAGGTTGATTGCCTTATTTTTTGGACAAACTTTCTCCACTCTCCACTATTAGGAGTAGAAATATTGTCATCATCTTCATTCAGCTGCTTAGGGTTATTAGATATATTTCCTTCCTCTGAAAGTGCATCCTCAGAAAATTGTACATTTTGATGTGAAGAAGATGGAGAAGGAATGGGAGAATTATTTCCTGTAGCTACTCTCTTCTCCATATCATCTATAGGTGCCTCTTCATCTTGCAGATCTTCCTCTGTTATCTTCACTTCTTCTATTTGAGCAACCTTTTGCTTAGGATAATTTCTCCTCACATAAACTTGGGGATTTTCCCCTTAACTCTCCAAATCCACCACCTTTGCAGTAGAGGGAGCATCTGTGGCAACCTCATTCTTTCTAGCTTTTGCAACCTTTTGCCTCTTAGTAAGTATTCTCCTTTTCCTCACTAGTTGTGAGGTCTCTCCTCCAACATTGATGTTGGCCTAAGGAACCTTCTTAATATTAGGATATGGCTTTCCTCCTTTATTTTTTTGCACCTGGCTCTTAGTTCTTCTTTTAATAGATACAATTTCTTCAAAATCCTCTTCATCATTGGGCTCTGTGACTATATCCTTCTTGTTGGTTTCAACTAATTCTTCATCTTGAGACTCAAAGTCTCCCATTAAATCATAGGTGAACTTGACACCTTCAACTTCTAATTCCAACATTCTATACTTAACCCACAATCTAGAATACTTCTTGACAGGCTCAGTGATTTGATTTAAATCAGTTATTTCCTCTTCAGACCAATTAATTGGAGGTAATGGCTTGTTCCTGTAAGGTTCATAGTCATGGTGTTGAAGAAGATCTGCATCATTATCTTCCACCTGATCAGGCACTTCCATAACTTTGTATAGTTTGATTAACTTCAAAGGTAGCCTTGATAATATTCTTCTAATGACCTCCCATTCATCTCAACAATTGGCCTAATAGTCCTCAATGTAATCTTTGTGCCTGAAAGTCCTATTAGCTTGCTTCATGGCCTTTCCATAAGGATCAAAATTGCTTCTATCAGTGTGGGAATACAACTCAAATTGGGTCATTTCCTTCTCAGAATTTTGGGCACTCTAAATAGAAGGGAAAGCCTCTAATATTCCTATTCTCAATGGGAACTCTAATCCCAATCCTTTTTGCTTTATGTTGCCTTGCTGCAAGACATCAAAGCCTACCATCTTTTTTGTCAATTCCAACAAGATGAGCTTGTTGGTGGGATACCAAGGTAATCTGAGAGGAACAAATGGTGATCCTTTCACTTGAATGTATGTGAACCTTTGGAATTGAATGAACCATTGGCCATATTTATTAATTAAATCCATTGCATCTGAACAGATCCTCATATGAAGAGCATCTTGCAACAATTTGGGAATATACATGAAGAAAGCATCAACACCCCTTTTGTAGTTGGATGTTTTGTACTGTAATTATGGATATACTTCCCATATCTTATCCCGCCCCAAGACTTCTTTGCAACTGAGACCCTTGTATTTAGTCTTATGTGCCAACATGTACACCAAGTATGAAGTCATGGTGAACCTATTAGTCTCTTGCACACTCCTTAATTGGGCATCTATATTATTGTTGATGATCCTTTCCCAATGATAATGCTGGTTTGCTACAATCTAGGTAATGGGATGGAACATCCAAGGTTGAAATATATGTGCCTCCTCCACTCCTATTACTCTACCCAGGAGAGCTATGATATCACAATATTCCAGCTTGAAATCACTTAACTGTGCAACTGCTTGGGGAATTTTGAATAGTGTGGCTTTGGATTTAGTATCCACACATTGTTCATTATCTCTAGAGCTATGTTGGGATCTTCCTCATAGAATTTAGTAGCTTCCCCAATGTTGATCTCTTCAATAAGCTTGTGATGGGAGGCAATATTGAAAACCTTTGCTATTGACTCCTCAGTCAAGTTCACCATGACTCTGCCTTGAGGCCCAATTATGATTCTTGTCTTGGAGTCATAATGTTTTGCACACTCTAAAACTAACTCTAGACATAGTTGTGTGGGTGGGAATCCTATTGCTTGTGCCAATCCAGTGTGAGTGATCTTTTGAGCCAACTTGGTTGGTGCCTTTCCAAACTTCCTCTAATGGAAGTCATCATAATCCACATGGCCCATATTGGTATCTGCAATCCTTGACCATGTAGAGGCAATCTTTGTCTCTAGCCAAATACCCTTCAAGTCATACTTCATCCTTTCTTGTCTCTTTCTAACTTCCTCCTGTGCTAGAGCAACCTTGGTTTTGGTGGTTTTGTCAGGACTAACCTCAACCTACATCTGTTTAATAAGAAGACCATAATCACCAAAAGGAAAGCACCAACATATCATAATTTCAAGGTAAACCACTCACAATACCATTAAATCACACTTGGATCTCTCTTAAGTAAATAATTACCCTCTGAAATGATTATTTTTCTCATCATTATTCCAAAGCACACAAAATCATCAAAAGCAATCGTCATGATCATGAATTAAAATTTCATTAAGGTTTCAAGCCAAAATAGAGAAACTCAAAAAATCCAAGCCTACTTGGATTTTCCAACCAGATTAGGGTTTGGATAATCCAGGCGAGCTAGGATTTACCGAACTTAGCCACCTGATGACAAACAAGTTACTTATGACTTATGAATTGAAATCAATGAGATATCAATCATTAAATCATCATGTTACAAGATCTCTGAACAAGCATTCAAATCAACATGAACTTAAATGTAAGCATTAAGAGTGAATTCCACAAGAAGTTTAGAGATTCCACCACACGTCAAATTACCTAGATGAACTGCTATTCAGGCAATCCAAGGTAGCTAGAAATTACCGAATGAAGGCCAAGACCAGGATTCACCAAGTGTAAACATGTCAAGGTATGAAGTTTCGGTTAATCTGGGGCACCTCAGATTATCCGAGTAGATTAAGGCACGAGTAATCCGATCTAGCTCGAATTTTATGAGATTTTGCTAGGATGATAAAAAAAGGCTAAGTGTCAAGAATGTTTGCATCAAAATAGTGAAAATCACTAATTCACCCAAAAATATCAATCATTCAAACAATTTCATGTCATCATTTGAAATATTGTGCATAATGTTCTAACTATTTAGATCTAAACCTTCAAACTCAAGACTCATGGGCAAGGGGCCTTCAAACTAGGGTTTGAATCGCACTAGAAGTCATGGTAAGACTCATCCACTCACATATTCAACACTCAAGACTTAGAGGGAGAAGCCCTAAAATGCATTCACTGGATCAAATCATTCAAACAAGAACCCTTGCTTACTCAACCAACGCGCCCTCAAAAATTTGTTTTATAATGATAAACCCTAAGACATGCAGGAAAAATTGAACTCATACAACTATGCAATATCAAGAAAGAATCCAACGAGAGATTTAACAGTAAAATCAATGTCATGGGCATAGAATGGGTAAGGCATACCTTTAAAGCACACAAAGACCAAAGAGCACACCCAAAGTCCAACAAGAGATACCAAATCCACCAATGATTACTTTCAAGTGGATGTCTAGTCTTTCAATGGAACATAATTCGATCACCGAAGGAAGATCACTCTATTACTTTCAAGCTCATTCAAATGAAAATGACCAAAATGGAGGGAAAGACTTGAATACATTACCAATTGAGTGCAATAAATGACCACCATAAATGCACGATGGGACGTTCAAAATTTTGGAAACATGACCCGGGCATGGATTTTGGATAATCTGAGGTACCTTGGATTGTCCAACCAGATTAGGTTTCGGATAATCTGAGCTAGCTCAAATTTTCTGAACCACCTCTTCTCTTAGTCAATTTTGCCAGATTTTCAAGTTTTCTGGCTAGGGGCAGATTCTTAGGAACTGGACCATGACTTCAAGTTGCAAGGGGACATCTCAAATGCAAGTTCATCGCTAAGCACATGGGTGAATCAATACTCAGACCGAGTGACTTATCCCTTAAGGGGAATGAAGTTAGGACCCTGCGAAAAGAAAAAAAGAAAGAAAAGCAAGGAAAAGAGGGTCCCTACTTTCAGCGGGGCGTGTGTGCAAAAATTGCACAACATGTTTTTAAATATATATATGTTTATTTTATTTCTTGAATTTCACATAGAAATGAGGATATCCATATATTGCATTGTTTATTTTTTTATAATTATCATTCTTTCTCTTAATATAAATTATATTATGTATGTAATACTCCATTGATATGGGTTTATTATCTAATCATAAATATAAATATATGACTATAAAATATGTTTATATATATATATAAGTTTATAATAATTAATGTGTACAGATTTTCTTATTGTCAATAATAGTTAGGGTTTGTTGACTATACTGAATATTTTAGGGATTTTATTTATTTTTGAAATATTTTTGTTTTCATGTATTTTAGGTTTACATAAGTAATCATTCGATCCATATTTCAGTCTTAAATTTCCTAGAGTAGCTTATCACTACAAAAGATTTGCAAGTTGTTCTAGTTTTTGTATTGTATTTTTGTTGTCTCTGATATTTTCCCATGTACTTTGAGATACAAATTCTTTCCTTTTAGAATGCAACAATTTTGTTTACTCTCCTTGTATTGTTTAAGAGATCAGGTAGATGGAATTTCCAATCATAATAAAACCAGTTTAGGTTGAATGCTATCTAAAATAGGGGGGACCACATTTTGTCGTTTCAATCATTTGCTTTAGAATTTCTGCAAAAATGTCTTGTGTAGCCACTCTAGGCAGATTTGTTTGTTGTAGAAGAGAGAAACAAGGCACCATTTGGAAAGGTCTCATTTTATTAGAAAGTTAATTACTATCACCACAATGTTTCGATCACTAAAACTGTGACAATTCTGAGTGTGCATATTTATTGCTTTGTTTGAAATGTTTTCAGTATCATTTTAATAGCATTTTGATAAAGAGATGTATATATTTATATTGCTGCACTAAGATGGTTTTAAGTTCTTCATAAAGGCATATAAATATATCTATATATAAAATGGTTTTTCCCTTCCAATCTTAGCTATTCATACTTTCATAAAATGGTATTTTCTTTGAAGAATTTTGCAATATCTACAAAGACAAATTTCTTAGGCACACAAAAAAATGAATTTGCAAAGCAAAATAAGAGAAACAATAATGATTATTGATTATTGAATGAATACAATGAAGGATTGAATATCCTTATGTAGACTCAGATGAACTGGACATTAGATTCCTAAATGGTGGAGCTCAACTCAACATGTGATGGAGTTCTGACTAAGACAAGAGTGAGATAGCATAATGCATGAACTAGTTAAGTCACTTAACTGATTGAAATGCATGATTAATGCAATAACACTTGCAATTGGAACTAGTTGACCTTTTACTAAGTTTGCATTAAGCACTAGAGTAAATTAAGGATGATTAATTTACTCCAACACCCCCTAAATGAAAACTAAAGAGAAGAAAAAATTGATGAAGGAAAAGAATGCAATGATGGATGCCTCTGAAAAGTTCCCACGTGTCCACATGTCAGAAAGAAATGATGTCAATCCAAGATCTTGTGAAGAATAATAGAGAACAAGCTACAACGGTGATGTGGCTGTCATTTATCCAAACTAAAGAAGAAAGTTGCAACTGTTGAAGAATTGCAAAAATGCCCTTCGTTAGGGATGTTTTTGTTGTTTGCCCAATGCTCAATATTGTCCCACTAGAAAGAAAATCTGGAAGCACACGAGGATGTGACTCTGGAATCTCATGTAGATAGGAATTTAGGACAAAAGAACACTTTTGCTTGCCGATTGGAGGAGCAGTGTGGAGCTTGACAATTAATAAACAAATTTTGATATTCTAAGTTTGTTTATTCATAAGAAAAATGAAAGAAACCTATACTAGATGCTGAAAGAAATATGCATGCATCTAGAAACAAAGGTTTACATCTACCTCCATTTTGGTGAAAATCTTCACAAAAATATGCCTTCAAATTACCATGGGGCATGCATCTAGAAGGACATCAAAGGAAAGTCATGTGGGCTTGTTGTTGCTACGCTACCATAGCATATCATGCCTTCAAATTCTACATGCAATTTGTAATTTTAGGCTATGTAGAAGAAATTGAAGGACAATGGAAAAAATTGTACCAAAACTGACTGTGATTTGCACCCAGACAATGAATCAACTATCACTTGGGAGAGGAGGGAAGTCTGCAACAAAAAATGATAACTTTACTAAGCGATAGGAAAGCAAGTGTAAACAACGCTAATGAATAGATCCTCACACCAAGAGAAGACCATGCTATGCTTTTAGACTTGAATGGAGGAATTTTAGGTCATGTGCTTTTGTCACCACTTCCTTCTATGCTGGAAATGAAATCCCCTATGCAGTTCAAGCCAATAATGGATGGATGCATGTGAAGTTGTGAAGCTTTGACCAATTCAAAAGATGAAAGAGGACCAAATAGCCTCTTCCAAATGATCACCCCTCCAAATTGCAGATCGAATGCCACGCCTCTTCCTCATGCACCTAACATAGACTAAATCTCTTGAAAAAGAAATTCAAATGGTCTACAAAGGAGAGAAATTGGCCTTCCACTGATAAAAAAAATGCCCCAAATTGGGCTAATGTGGAGAGCCCAATTTGCAAAAGTCAAGCACTCCTCAAATTTCCTCTACCAGTGAGAACTGCTTCTCTCTAATGTGTCACAAGTTTGTGAAAAAAGGTTACCCATCTTCAAATTTCCTTCTTTGTTGTGGTCTGCAAATTCCTTTTCAGAGAAGCACCCATCTGTCAATGCAAATCACTTGTTGGAAAATTTATTGTTCCTGAGCCTCCTGCTCTCACGTCAGACCCTCTGCTTCACTTACCCGTTAGGAGCCCCCAATTTCAATGATAGTTTTTTGGGATCTTCATCCTTTTAGCTCCTGACAACTCTAGAAGTAAATATGGTAGGAATTTTTAAATTCCAAATTAATGCTGGTAGGTAATTTTGAATTTGAGAGGGAATGTTGAAAGCCAAAAAGAATTGAAGAAAGTTAGTTCTGCCAGAAGTTGAAGTCTTAGTTTTTGCAACAACAGTCTGAGAAGAGAATTTTTTTGTTCTGTATGTGATTCAGAGAAGTCTGTTTGAGCTCCTAGAAGCTCTTGAACAGAAAAAACTATTTGTTTTGTGATTAAGCGGTGATTTCTCCTAAAGAGCTCTGCATAACTCCTTCCAATGAGCTCCTAGTAGCTCCTGAAGTTTGTTTTTCTAGTTGAGCAGCTCATGAAAGCTCCTAGAAGTTTGTAGTCTATAATTTAAGTTTATTTTCTAAAGTTTATGTTTAATCTTTCATGTATTGTCATTTCTAGCTTAGTTAATACAAAAAATAACAAATATTGCATGCCCAGATTTGTCTCCTATCTTTTGTGCTTCTGCATTTTGTGTATTCCCCTATTATGTTTTGGTGAAACAAAGTAGCATATTTTTGGATTTCATTTCATTTAAATTCCTGACATCACCTTCTAATAGAGAGAATTAGCAGCTTTGTCTATTGAAATAGCCCTCTGCAAAATGAAATCATTGCTTTCAATGTTGAATAGTAGGTGATTCGCGGTTCTTTGTGGGATGAAACTGCCCCTTAAAAACACCATATCATAGAGATTAGAACACCCACAACACAAATTCAACGATTTGTGACTATAGACACAAGAAAAATCTTCACACCTTTGCTCAATCGCTGTATAGCATTCATTTTTGACCTAACAATGTCTTTGTTTGCTCTGATACCATGTAGAATTCTATAAGATCTACAAAGACAAATGGCTCAGGCACACAAAAAAAAGAATTTACACAGCAAAATAAGAGAAACAATAATGATTATTGATTATTTAATGAATACAATGAAGGATCAAATATCCTTATGTATACTCAGATGAAGTCAACATCAGATCCATGAATGGTGGAGTTCAACTCAACATGTGATGGAGTTCTGACTGAGACAGGAGTGAGATAACATAATGCATGAATTAGTTAAGTCACTTAACTAATTGAAATGCATGATTAATGCAATAACACTTGTAATCAGAACTAAATGATCTTTCCCTAAGTTTGCATTAAGCACTGGAGTAAATTAAGGATGATTAATTTACTCCAACATTCTTGTTACCTTGTTACACTTTTGATTTGATTCTTAATTTATTTTGTGATAATGTATCTTGCGTTTCTGCAAAAAGAAGACTGGTTCTTAGCTTCTTGGACCCTTGTTTAGGATTAGATTTTGGTTCTTCCATTTTTTTTTTGAAGTTTAAACATTATTTGCATAATATTCTTTTGTGATAAGAGATAAACGGGCAGGTGCATGAAGTTGGTCGCACTTTTGTGGCCAAATGGGAAAAAAATTGAAAAGAGATAATGCGCTCGCGTTATAACGTGAGTGCATTATGTGATTTTAAAAGAAAAGAAAAAGTGAAATCTGTATCATTTGCGTTTTACTGTTTCTTAGCTTTGCCCGCGGTGAAAAACCCTCACTTTCGCGCTTGCGTTCTAGGAGGAAGGATTTCTACCAATTTCATCAACAATAGTTGGATTTTGTTTGCAAATATGGCGCCACGACGATGAAGAGATGCAGGAGGTAAGTATTGTTTGCTATTTGTTTTGAATTTGTTAGTTTGAAATTTATTTTGTTTGTTTTAGGTTAGATTTGATTATTTTTTAAAAATTTGTAGGAAATCCAGCAAATCCTCAACAACAAAATCCTCAACAAAATCAACCTCCCCCACCATTCTCTCAATTCCCTCCTGGCACTCAAGAAAATTTGAGGAGTAAAATTAAGAACAATAGAAAACAACTTGAGGATCTTATCAATAGGTTGAGTGATCCAAATGCTTCAAGCATAGAAAGAATGCTTCTAGCAAATTCATTGAAAGACATGTTAAAAAATGTAGATGCAATCACCCAACAAATATCTGGATGGCAAGATAGGAGGCAGATAACCAAGGCATATTATGCAGACAAATTATCATATAAACAAGTAAAATATTTAAAAATGACTAAAGGTGATTTGTGCTCTCTATTCACTAACCCTAAAACAAATCAAAATCTTACCCTTAATGCAAAGAGATTTCTTATTCATTGGTGCCACCACCAAGAGATTAAGAACCATTTTTATGAAAGATGGTATATGGTCTTTGATTACCCACCATGCAATAATTGTGAAGTCCCCCAATATTTTCTTAGGAAACTATATAGTGAGTTTGTATTGAACCAAATCCCAAATTATTTTGATATGATGGAGTTCCAGGGGAGAGGTTGGGGGTTAGCTCAGGATAGGCCCGATGCACAGCCAGATCCTACGCGGCAAGGGAGACGACCTCTCGCTAGGCCGCCTCGTGAGCAGATTGTGATGCCTGCCATTGCGAAGGAGAGTGCCGACATAGAGACATTGTAGGTGATCATAACTTTGACCCGGAGTGTCATCCATCACACTAGCCCTATTGTATAGTGCCATCCAGGGGAGTCTTTAGGTGGTGGCCTTCAAACCCATTTGTGTAAATCTTGCGGGGCAACTTGTTCATATGACCCCACCGACACTCAGGAGGGTGCTACGCAGGATCCATATTCTACTATGCAGCCTGATCCGTATGCATCTACGGGGATGGAGAGGATGATTGACATTTTGCATGATGCATATGGCATTGACACTCAGGTAAAATTCAGCATGTTTATTGAATTTAATTTATTAAATTTTGATTGTGAAATGCAAGATTAACCAATTTAGTTTTATTATTTTAATAAAATTGCAGGGTCACAGTGTAGAGACTAGATACACTAGTCATCCACCTACTTATTTTTGCAGTACACTTATCGTGGGGTATGTAAAGTTAGTAAACAATTATAAATTTATTACATGTGTTAATAGCATTGTTTTACGAATGGTATTTTAATATGTGATTTTGGATGTTGAACAGGGTACTGTTGGAGGTTTCAAGGAAACACCTCTAAGTGCCAGTAGATTTGCTCAAATGTTCATGAAGGTAATATAGAATAAAGAGAACTTAAGTAATGAATTCTAAGTTTAATAGATTTGTGTAGTTTATATTCATATTGTTGGTTACGTTGTATTACATTGTAGACATCCAAATTTGGACACTTAATTTATCCAAATTTATCACTTTTCATCTAAACATCCTCTTATCCGAATTAATTAAGTAATATTACTATTATTTAATTAATATCCTTAATTTTTCCAAATCCCTAAGGTATTTAATTAATAATTAAATACCTTACCCTCCTTAATCCCCTTTTCATCAAATGAATTAAATAAATATTACATTTACTTAATTCCTCACATATTATTTTCATCTAATCCTAATCCATCTCCTAATCTCTTCATTAAGGATGTGCACATGCCTAATCCTTGATTAGGATGTGTCACATCCTCCAACTTTTTTAAGTTGGCTTCTAATCCTCATTAACCCTAATTATCCTCTAATTACTAATTAGTTAAACCTAATTAGTACCTTGGTCAACTCTCCCCATCCCCCAAGGAATTTTTAATTCCTTTTTATTCACCCTAGGTTCCTCTCTTCCCCATGTGAATTTTTAATTCACATTTTATTCCTTCTAGAATCCCCTTTTCCAATGCATCTTCTAGAATCTTTGACTTGTCACATCAAGTCACATGTGAAAAAATTTCACCTTCTTGGAGACTCTCTCTCATCCACTAGATTCTCCCAAGCATGTGAATTTTTAATTCACATTTATTCCTCCAAGGAATCTTCTCATCTCCCAATGTACTTGGAAGGTACTTGTCCTTCCTCCACATCATGTACCTCTCTTCCACATCACCTACACATCATCTCACCATTAGCCCTCTCACATTCCACATGTCAAAATGTGAGGGCTTGTGAGTCCTCAACTCACCTTAGCCCTTCATCTTGACTTTGTTAGATAAATCCCAACCATTGAATTCTCTAGAGAATTCAAGTTTTTTCTATAAATACCCCATCCTCTAAGGCATTTAGAACACTTAGCCATTTTGCAACTGAATGCTGCCATTTTGTGCACTCATCTAGCCTTCAATTTCATTCACTTGCATTTACATTCAAGCATATAGTCAAGACTTGCATTTAGCCATATCAAGAGCCATCATCAATCCAAATCAAGGGCCAACCAAGGAGTTTCAGTTGCAAAAAAGGAGGTATATCTATTTGTCTTCATTTAACACTTTCCTCTTTGCATTTACAAATTCCTTAGGCTAATCTTGAGGTGTTTCCTTATGTTTTTCCATTGCATTTTAGTTGCTTAGAAAGGGTTAGACATTTTGATATCACATTTCTGGCATGCCCAGTGGGACCCACAAGTGGGTTCCTCAATTTAACGTTTGTTGTTGTAGAGTTTTTTTTGAAGGAATACGTCGCAAAAGGGCGACTATGCCCCTGATTTTTCGCAGTAGGGCGACTGCGCCCCTGATTTTTGGTAGTGGGGTGATTACGCCCCTAATTTTTTGCAATGGGGCGATTACGCCCCTGATTTTCCACAGTGGGGCGATTGCGCCCCTGATTTTCCGCAGTGGGGCAATTACGCCCTTGATTTTTCGCAGAGGGCGACTGTGCCCCTGATTTTTCGCAGTGGGGCGATTGCGCCCCTGATTTTCTACAGTTGGGCGATTACGCCCCTAATTTTCTGTAGTGGGGCGAGTACGCCCCTGATTTTCCACTGTGGGGCCATTATGCCCCTAATTTTCCACAGAGGGGTGACTGCACCCCTAATTTTCCACAGTGGGGCGATTACGCCCCTGATTCTCCATAGTTGGGTGATTACACCCCTGATTTTCCGCAGTGGGGTGACTGCGCCCCTGATTTTCTGCAGTGGGGTGACTGCGCCCCTGATTTTCTGCAGAAGGGCAACTATGCCCCCTCGACCAAAATTTTTGGCTAACACTTTTTCTGCAAAAGGGCGACTACACCCCCTCCTTGACCAAAATTTTTCTCTAACACTTTTTCTGCAGAAAGGCATCTATGCCCCCTCCTTGACCGAAATTTTTGGTTAACACTTTTCTTGCAGAGGGGCGATTGTGCCCCTAATTTTTCGTAGTGGGGCGATTACGCCCCTGATTTTCCGCAGTGGGGCGATTATGCCCCTAATTTTCCATAGTGGGGCAACTAGGCCCCTGATTTTTCGTAGTGGGGTGATTACACCCCTGATTTTGTAGTGGGGCGATTACACCCCTGATTTTCCACAGTGGGGCGATTACGCCCCTGATTTTCTGCAGAAGGGCGATTGCACCCCTGATTTTCCGCAGAAGGGTGATTGCGCCCCTGATTTTCCGCATAAGGGTGACTATGCCCCTGGTTTTCCACAGAAAGGTGACTGCGCCCCTGATTTACTACAGAAGGGCGACTGTACCCCCTTGTCACTACGAAGCAACACATTTTGAAAGGTAAAACTATCATTTTGGCTTCGATTTTTTGCTATTTTCAAGTATTAACCCCCTAACACTATTCTTGCAAGGATATTGGTGTTTTTTGCTAACTTTTTGCAGCATATTTTTGTGAAGTTGATGAAGAAAGTGGGATAAAACATCTAACATTTGCTTGCAGGGCTATCCGTTCACTCAAACTTTTTAAAATATCCTTGCTATTTGCCTTAATCTAAGAATATAGTTTAATTAGGGGGAGTAATATTCATTGTTTGTTGTGTTTATCTTTTCTATTACCCAAAGGGAGCATTAGCTTGTTTTTGCTTTCCCCTTACACTTCGTGTGAGCCCGGGGAGTAGTTGAAAACAATTAGTGTTTTCTTTCTAGTGCAACCTGCTTGGGGATTTCATCACCCCAAGGGACGATTCCAACCACACGTACCGGTGGGGTATATAAAGGGGGAGAGTGAAAGTTGTACCCCAATCCAGTCACATCATAATTGGTGGAGCGTCGAAGCTAGGGTGATACCTAGATAGACGTGAAGAGTTGGTCTGAGCCCTTCAGTATCTCGCTGGGGCTCCCAACTCACGCTTGTGACGGGCTGGTGTTTACGGTTGTGCCTCACATACCAAGAGTATATCGAGGACTCCCTAGACACCTTGTGCATCCTAGATTAAAACCTCTTTGGCCATACCCTTAACACTAATCATAGGATTGTGTTTGCTTGAAAGTATTTTCTGGTGAGAAACCAGTGAAATTTTTGACAAATTGGCCTTATTATTGTCATTTTAAAATCCTTGCCATAGTCATTTTCATCAAACCAAGTCTCTAATTTACCACAGTAGGGTGACTACACCCCTAATTTTCCGTAGAAGGGTGATTATTCCCCTAATTTACTGCAGAAGGGCGACTTCACTCCTGATTTACTGCAGAGGGGCGAATTTTCCCTCCTAAACACTTGAAATCACCCCGTTTGGATCTGTTTAGTCTCTGAACCATCATCTAATCATTCCCAACCTTTATCTCATCACCCCAAGCCTCTGTTTTGTCATTTTAAACCTCTAAAAACCTCCATTTGATCATTCCAAAGCTCCATTTTATCATTCCAAAGCTCCATTTTATCCATTCCAAGCATCCATCTCCTCATTCTGAGAGTCATTCATCTATTCTGAGCACCCATTTGCCTGTCATCAACACTTTTCCAAAAATCATCATTTCATCACCAAAATCACATAAGTGCCACTTAGAACATCATTAGAATCCATATCCAGCATCAAATCATCCATCGCAATCATCTAGACTTCATTTTGAGAATTTTGATTTTTGTGCCGAAACTTCCAGAGGCCATAACTTTTGACTTAGGTGTCCATTTGACCTAAAATTTTATGGGTGGTTGCATTATGAGATGGCATGTGGATCCTTGACTTACTAGAAGTCCCTTAGACCCCATTTCGCCACATTTTCGGGGCCTCAAACTTTCATCTTGACCCTCAAAATCGCAATTTAGTGTTTTTTTCCAACATTTTGAAAAATCATTTTCATTAATAACTCAGAATGTGTGTCTCAAATTTGGGATGTTAGTTGTAAATTCATCCTATCTTAGTTTTGGGTATTTTTTGGGAAAAAATTGGACTCTCAAAAGTATGTTTGTGAGGTTTCCTAAAATGGCGAAATTTGACAATTTTTGAAAATTGCCAAATCTAGAAAAATATGATTGTCAGCACCTTACGTTCTTTAAACCCTAGAACTTGGTGTAGAATTAATCACATCACATCATCCAATTAATCCCATCACATCATCTAATCATCCTAATCTGAGCTTTAATCTAATCCCAATCTAAGCTTAACCAAAACCCTAATCTGAGCTTTAGTCATTTCAACCTTTCAATCATCCATTCTGAACAGTTATTCTCCCTTTTTGATCATCCGTTTCCCCATTCTGAGTAAACACTCATATATTTTGAACCTTCATCTATCATCTCAAACTCTAGTTTGGCGATTCTGATCATCCGTTTACTTGTTCTGAGTAAACCTTCATCCATTTCAAACCTCCTTTCATCATTATGAACTCTTGTTCTATCATTCTGATCATCCGTTTACTCATTCCGAGTAAAAATTCATCCATTTCACACCTCCTTTCCTCATTTTGAACTCTTGTTCTATCGTTACGATCATTCGTTTACTCGTTCTGAGTAAACATTCATCCATTTCACACCTCCTTTTGTCATTTTGAACTCTCATTCTGCAATTTTGATCATCCATTTACTCATTCTGAGTGAACGTTTATCCATTTCACACCACCTTCAATCATTTCAAACTCTCATTCTACAATCTCGATCAATCATCTACTCGTTCTAAGTAATCTATCATTCATTTTGATCTTTCATCTTCTCATTCTGAGAATCATTCATCTATTCTTAGCAGTCATTTACTCATTCCAAATAATCATTCATCCGTCCCGATCAATCATTTACTCATTTTGAGTAATTGTTCATCCATTTCTCCAATCAAATCATCATTTTCCCCATCCAAATCCTTTGAACTTTGTTTTAGGTTATTATCCAAATTGACCTAAGTGTCTGATCTGATCGTCATCATCAACATCCACTTAGGATTGTCATCCCTCCTAAGTCAATCATCATCATCGGCCCAATCAATCCGTTTTCAATCTCAAAGTGGATTTGGTGCTGCAATCATTCACTCATCCTTTAATCTGATCAATCAGCATCCTACGTGACCTAGGATAATCTCCGAACAGGGTTTTTCAATCCCTCTCATCATCCTATTCGACCCATCAGTTGATCTTATCAATCATCAATCAACCTATCCAATCCAATCCAATCCAATCCAATCCAATCCAATCTAATCCAACCACATCACCTTCGACCCAATCAATCTACTTCTATCTTGAAGCAGATTCAGTGTCGGTTGTCAGAATCAATCCCATCACATCATCCAATCATCCTAATCTGAGCTTTAGTCCAATCCTGATCTGAGCTTGACCTAAATCCTGATTTGAGCTTTAATCCATTCCCATCAAAAATATTTTATCCATCCTCTTTATCCTTTCACCATCATGAATCCTTATCCTCCATCAATAGTGGTCAAGGGAAATCCTAATTACATAGACAATGATAATGAAAGTCTTGTCGATCAAGAAGAATGTGACATAGATCCCCTTGACACTATCATTGCTAGTAAGCTTTCTCCACCCACTTTCCAAAATCCAATCACCCCTTCGAGTTATCTCGTTGTCTTTATCCATGCCTAATCATGTTGCTTATGGTACCTTTGACAAGGGATATCCATCATATCCTTCATCTACATCATCCTCTTATCCTACTCTGCCATCACAATACTCCTATCCTAATCCCCCGCCCACATCCTCCTATCTCAATCCTTCATCCACATATACCCGCTACCCTAATCTTCCATACTAATCTGCTCACCCTAATCCTACATTCACACCTTCCTATCCTAATCCAACATCCACATCAACTTATCCTAATCTAACATCCACATCTCCTTATCCTAATCTGACATCCACATTTCCCTATCCCAATCCACCATCCCAATCTTCCCATCCTAATCCACCATCCCAATACCCATACTACAATCCACCACCTACATCCTCATGTCCTAATTCACCATTCCCATGTCCTTACCTTAACCCTCTATCCAATCCTAATCCTCCATCTAATCCCATGCCCCCATCTAATCCTAGTCCCTCAATCCCTAGTCCTAATCCCTCACCAATCCATTATCCTTCATCCACTCCTACCATGCCATCTTAGCCTAGAGTATTCAAGTTTCTCCAAGGACTTATAACAAAGAAGACATCTCCACACCTTGAAGTTATGGAATCATGCCATCCCAACCCATCATCCGTGGTCATTAGTGACGAGACCCTTCTCCACCCAACATCTATCAGTGATGAAACCATCACATCCTCTGAATCCACTAAGCCCCCATCCCTTACCATCACATCTACCAAATCCATTGAACACCCACCTCCTACTCCGCGAGCTATCAAACCCATCAACGACACACAAATCCCATCCATTCCTCCCACTCCTATTATTATCAAAATCCATTTCCTTGAGCTTCATGAATCCTCCATCCCTCCATCTTCCCCACTTAAAGAGTCCCACCAAGACTCCATTATCATGCCTCTCGCACATGATGAGTCATGCCAAGAGCCTAATCCAAAGCATGCCAACATATCCCCTTCTTTACATCAAGATACTACCATCCCATCTAGTCCACCTCAAGATCACAGTCCCCCATCCATTCCATTCCATCCCATGATCCCCTTGTCATTCAAGTTTCCACCCCTCCATCTCCATCTTCATCACATGATCCCACTACCACAAATCTAGATCCTATCATATCCCCTGATCCCTCTCCCGATACCACCCATCCAAATGTTTCTATCCCAACATATCCCTCTCATGATCCCCCATCATCGCCTAAAACTGCTATCCCCACACCGCTTGCATATCCCCTTGGTACTCTCACATTCTTCCATGGTGGCCTCCTTGTAGAAGAAAAACATAGTGTATTTACCACCCATCATCCTCCACCTAATAATGGACTCACATCATGTTTTCAGAATAACACCAATCCTATCATGGATCGCATGCTCAAGAAAATGAACTATCAAGGAAAAGGTCTAGGCCTTCATGAGCAAGGTATTTTGGAGCCCATCCAAGTCAAAGAACAAGTCTGCATGCAAGGTTTTGGACCTATTTCCCAAGACTCACAATCTAAAGATGTTGGTACGTCCTCAACGAGCCTTTTCCAAAAGAAATGTCAGCTCTTCCCATCGCTCCACCAGACCATATGCTTCCATCCCTCCTCCTCTATTGTATCACCTCAAAACAACTGTCTATATTCCTCCATCTACTCCATCCATTTTTGGGTCCTTACATCCCTCCATCCACCATCTCCCATCCTTCATCTACTCCATCCATCTTGGGTTCTTATGTCCCTCCACCCACTATGTCTGCTTTCAGTCCATATATCCCAAGATCATCTCCTCCATCTCATCCTTTCATCCATCCAACACCTATCCATGTCATCCATCATAAACATCCTAATCAGGATCAACAAAGGCACATACCCGCACATCCTCCATCTACACGTAATCCTCATAATTTTATCTCCATCTCTCCACATCATCCATCTCCTCACACCCATCCCATTGCTAGTAAAATCACTTTGGATGCCAAAGAAAAAATTCCTAAATCTAAAGATCCACATGAACCTCAAGCTCCTCATGTCCCCTCTAAAATACATGGTGAAAAGAAAAAAAATATAAATCCAAATCAAATCCGTAGGCCACAAAGACCCACCAAAGCAAAGATCAAAACCATGTGGATCCCAAAGAAAAAAGATGCAATGCCATCACATGAAAAATCTGTAAGAACATCCAAAGTCGCTAATCCAAAAGATAATCATACACCCCTTTCATCTCCTAAGTCCGTTTTGGGTCCCTATGTCCCAAAATTCACCATTCCATCTCCTCCATTATCCCCACATTCTCCATCCCTTAATCTTATTATCTTTTCACATCCACCACCACATGTGCCAATGTTGGTCTTGAACACATCTCCCCATCACATATCCACCCCATCATTCTATCCATACCCTTACCAACATCCCACCCATTACCCCATGTATCTTCCCCATCAAATCCCTCTAATTCATCCTCTTACATAATCCATTTATAAGGTTGTACCAACATCCAACCGTCGGTTCGAACATGGGCTCTTAACACCTTGTATGGAACTTGATGCTTAAGTCCTTCATCCACCTCCTTATCCCATGTCTTCTAAATCTGCTTATCCACCTCCTTATCCTTATCCTTATCCATCTCCTTTTGCATGATATCCAAAATTTAAAAAATCCAAAAAAGTCAAAAAATCCACAAAATCCAAAAAAATCAACAAAATCAAAAAAATAAAATAGTAAAGAGAAATAATTCGTCCAATGATGAAAACTTGGAAAACAAGTGCCTTGGATAGATACCATGATGAAAACTTGGAAAACAGGCATCATGCGTAAATCCCCATCTGCACTTGGGGGCAACTTCCTGATATGCATTCCCTCCATTCGCTATCGTTCCAACTATGCACCCATCTTCCTGTTATCCGTCCTCTTCATAAATCCCCTCCATCCCACCTATCTTCTGCATCCTACCATCATATCCCCTTTATCTCCCATCCCTCCATCCTTCTTGTGATCTTGATCAAAATAGGGGCACCTATCTATACATGCTTTGGCCACCTCTTGGTCTACATTCCCTTCATCCATGCTTTGTTGTATTCCTTGGTCACCCATCCTATCCTCCTCTAGTTATCTCCTTTTCCCATCCACTCATTTTCCATCCCTCATGCCTCATCATATATGACATATCTAGAGTGGAGTCATCTGCTTCCTTTGTGACATAGTCCTTGGAGACATCATCTATCATAACATCCCTTCATATCCCTATCCATCTATCACAACATCCCTTCCATCTCCCCATCCTTATCTTAGTATCCATCTATCATAACATCCCTTCATCTCCCTATCCATCTATCACAACATCCCTTCCATCTCCCCATCCTTATCTTCGTATCCATCTATCCTAGCATCCCTTTCATCTCCCAATCCTTATATTCCTATCCATCCAAACAATCCCTCCCATCCCCCATCCCCATATCTCTATCCATTCTTTCATCTTTATCCTCATCCCATCTCACAATCCCTTGTCATTGGTATCTAGCTATAGGCCTCCCTCCATGCAACCCAATGCCATTTAACTAATCATCATCCCTCTTGCTTCTTTTGCACATCTTTCCAATCCCCTATCACTTTTCATAACTCATCTATCTATCGTATCATCCTTCCAAGTCATTTTAATGATTTGGATAACTATCCCATCCCTGAGCTTTATGTGATCATCATCATCCTATCCAATCCAATAGGTCTATCCTATCTCATCATATTAGTCCCATCTTTTTATCCACTCATCCTATCATCATCCTTGACTTATCCTATCATCTTATCATCTTATCTTTTGTCATTGGTCGTTGGTCGAACTACGTTGCCCCTGCACTTTCACATAGGCAAGGTCGATCACTTGATCCACCCCTGGGACTCTTCTATCATCTAGCGTTGGTCTTTCTGTTCTGTCCATCCGATCCTTTATCATCTATCATGGGTCTTTCTTCTTTTTCCATCCTATCATCCATTGAAGTCTTCATCTTGGTCAGTCATCAGCCTTTTACCGAACTACACGAGCATTGTGCTTTCATGTAGGCAAGGCTAATCTTTGATCGGCCCCTGAGCCCCTAGGTCTTTAGGTTGTTTCAGTCTCATGTCTTGTCTTCCTTATATTGTGTCGTCAAGCTATGCCCTTATCTAGCCAGTTCTTCACCAACGAGATCCACTTGTATCATGAGATCCAATTGATTTTGAGCATCCTGCATCATAACGATCTTTTAGTTTAGTATCCATCATCTTTGGTCTCAACAGGATGCATCCTTCCTAACAGACCTCATCAACCCCATCCATCCCTTTTGATCCTATAGCAAAGGACATTTGAACTTGATTGCGATCTTTTGATACTTTTGGCTTTTTTTTATCAATTGAGAACCCTATCATCACTTGTCAAGGCCACCATGATCCATCATATTATGGTGTGTTTTGATTGGTCAACATAGGGGAATATTTTGATCTTTTTCTTTCGTTTTTGTCTTCTTGGTTGTCCCACGTAGTACCCAGCAAGATCCTTGTGGTCTTCTGTTACGTTGGGACATCCTCGTGTGCTTGTGGTTATTCCAATACCTAGTCCGACCAAAGTCATGGCGACTTTGGGGTGTTGTGATAGCCTTCTTGTCTGTTGTGTTTGTTTCATGCATTAGACACTAATATGCCTTGGTTCCACATACCCTGGTGCTTGGTGTCTTATGCTATAGCAAAACTCAGTGCTTCAAAGATGGAAAATTGCATTAGGATTGCATATCATTTCTATCATCTTTCATGCATCCATCCTCTCATCTCTCAAACTCCTCCCATCCATTCATCCTTCATCCTTATCTCACATCTCTATCCAATCCCTCCATTCCATTTAGCCCAAATCATCTAATCATATCCTTGGTCTTGTTCCCAGTCTTGTTACAAGCCTTGATCCAATCATCCTCATACTCATCATCATCATCATCTAGATGTATTCTTCCATATCCCTTCAGTGTTGTTTTGGGATGTATCCTTCCCTCGTCAACAACACTTTCATCATCATCATCGGGAGGTACTCTTCCCTATCCTTTAGTGGTGTTTTGGGATGTATCCCTCCCTCATCAATACCACTCATTGGGATGTATCCTTCCCTATCCTCATGTTCTTTCGGGATCTCTCATTCCCTCATTGACAACACTCCATCCATCATCAACCCCTTTTCGCTTGTACCTTGACTGGGGCAACATCATCTTCGTCTTTGCTTCCATTTGTGCTTCCCAACTTCCTGTCATCTTTTCATCCTTTCATATCCATCCCTTTGCATCCTCTTCGTCATCTCCCATTTCATCATCTCATCCATTTCGAGAGCACACCCATGTTCTTTTGAACCCACATGTCCTCTCGAGGGGGCATCCTCAATCCCTACTCTTAATCTTCACCCCCATCACCTTTCTTCCTAGTCATCCCTTTGATGACTGGGGTATCCTTCCCAATCTAATCATCTCCTTTTGGGTTCTATATTTTAATATTCTTTGAAATGATGCTACTTCGTAACACCATCTC
>VDFB02256132.1:84695610-84706826 GCA_007258455.2 Sequoia sempervirens | reverse complement strand
TTTCTTAGGTATCTATCTCTCTCACTCCCTCTAGTTCTCTCCCTAGTACCCTTAATCCTCTACCCTATAAATGTACCATCCAAAGCTTAAAAAAACAAAATTTATCATAACGCGAGTGCATTATTAAATAGTAGAGATATGTCCATTTAGGATTAAATAACGCACTTGCATTATACTAAAAATGGTAAAAAATCACAATATACCTGTGATGTCGGCCTACATTCTGCATATTCTCTTGGTTTTGTGCATGCTCTGACAAAAAGTAGCTTTTTGGTGATTGAGTGAAGTGTGCATGCATTATTTTGAGATTCCATC
This sequence comes from Sequoia sempervirens, assembly GCA_007258455.2. Classification (NCBI taxonomy): domain Eukaryota; kingdom Viridiplantae; phylum Streptophyta; class Pinopsida; order Cupressales; family Cupressaceae; genus Sequoia; species Sequoia sempervirens. The sequence goes on along the minus strand of VDFB02256132.1, from coordinate 84,706,511 downwards.
ACCTTTTGAATGTTCTTTCCATCACCTTTGCATGAAATAGCAAAGTTTTCACGTTAAGAGGCATATAATATCAATTCAATTTTGAATTACAGTGATAATTGATATACAATTAAAATTTGGAGGGGAACAAGCTTTTGAAGAAGTCAAATTTTTGAGGAGTTTGAGGAAGGAAGAAGCAAAGGCTGCATAATTGGGTAGAACTCCTCTATTTGAAACTTTGCTTATTTAGGTATGTGAAATATTTGTACATTTATTTCATTTCAAGTTATAAGGCTATCAATAGTGAATTCACCATCTCCATATAGCAAACCATTTTCAGAATCAACTTTCAACTTTGTTCTTGTCATAAACAATACAACAATCACTCATCAACTCAACTTACCCCTTCAAGGAAAAAAAAATCAAACACCTTTGTTCCTTAGACTTGCAATCAAACATCATCCAAGCCATTTAAGATATCTTTGCTCAAATCAACACATCCATCATCCTATCTTCACTTAAACACCATTTTTAACAGCAACAAGAAGCATTAGTTTAACACTATCACTAGACCTTTAAGATACCAATTTCATCATGTTTTGATTGTAATATTGCAATATATCAGTATAGACACACTCTGACTACTTTGCATTCAAGACACCATTGCCATGTATTGGAAACATATGCCCAAATCATCAAATCTTTCACAATCTACCTTCAAAACATTACCAAGCATAGACACAACTGTGGCATCACAAATGAGACTGCTCCCAAGCACTTAACAACATTCCTTTCATTGTTTCTACATATTCTCTATTTTTAGCAAACAATGCCAAATATCTCTAGTAGGCCAACATTCCATCTAATCGGGTGATTCCTTTTCTGTCATAAAGCATTTACACAATCCCAATATAGATTCTCAGCCCTATTTTGATCCTTTTCAACATACTATAAAAGTTTATACACTTATTTCACAAAACAGAGTAGAACTAACATGATGTCTACTAGTAAAAGCCCTTAAATAGGTCAATTTATCAAAGCAAATCATCATAGAACTACTCACTAATCCACCAAACCTACAAACAGTCTTAGGCCATGTCTAGAAACTCACAAATAAACAAGTTTCAATATGGGAAATGCCCATCAATACACAAAATTAGTAAACACTTGATTATAGGGTGAAAACACACCAACCATGAGGGTTTCTTTAATGAAACATTTGCAAAACCTCTCTTACTTATCCCAACAATTGAAATATGCTTAATTATGTCTGCAAATTATTTTGAAATCATTTCTAAGCTCCTCTACATGTTGTTTCCTCAAACCGTACTTCAAAACACCATTTTTTTGAATGAGAAAATTCAGAATTTTGTTCATGCAACAATATCCCGACTTCTTATTTCTATTTACCCCTGCCACACACATCTTCACATTGAAAAGAAACTAAATATGATCCATTCCACTGACCTACTATCCCTACATTGGTGGAATGGATAAGAATCACTTTTTAGACTCTCAAAACAATTCTAAGGAAACCACAGACCGAGACTTAGGAAACTAAGTTCAAATTAGATTAATTATTTGAATAAAAATTCCTACAACTTTCAAGAATGAAAGAAGTCTCTTTCCTTGACAAGAATCAAATCTTAGAATGCTTGAATCACTATGCAACCTGAAAAACAGAATAGAAAAGCTTTCCAAAATAACTGAGCAAAGGTTTTTTTATTGTTTTTTATGGATTTTTGGGATACAAGATCTGCCTTTCTCGAGCTTACAATTATTTTTAAAGGTGTCTAAATCAGTTGAAATAACTGCCTCTTCATCTTCATCAATCCATCCTTTCCCTTCCACAAAAAAGACTCTTCACCTTCCTGCTTTTGTGCAATTTTACATTTTTACAATAATTGATAGCTTTTGTTATAAAAAGCAACTTTTCAATAATATCACCTAGTGACCTATTTCATGGTGCAAATACATTGAAATTCATCATTTCATGACCTTCATTCATCATATTTACTTGAACATTACAAATTGAACAAATTATCCTTTTGAAGGAATTTCATGGCCTAGGTGCTCCTGCACCAGTTTGTCATGTTACAATCTTACGTTATCAATGGACATTTTAAATCACACAATTCGATACACTTTCCTATTACATTTTTAAACCACATCTCTTTGAGGCATTTTGTTAAATTTAACAATTGACTTTCTTTGTGTATGCTTCGAAAGCTTTCATTGAGTTATTTTGTCAAATAGTTATACAAACCAGCTTTCATTGACTTTCTTTGTGTATGCTTCCAAAGCTTTCATTGAGTTATGCTTCCAAAGCTTTCAATTAGTTAATTTGACAACTTAGCACTTTTTGCACAGGTAAAATTATTCATCATGCCGAATAAACGAACTGTTAAAAGGAAAAAACTAATAGATGATCAACTCCAAGCCATCAGAGATAAAGAGTAAAAACGGATGAGGGAATATCATGAAAAGAAAAAATTGGGAATGATTGATGAAAACAAGCTAGCTGAAGAGGAACCTCAACCGTCAAAAAGAGAAAAGAAATTGGCAGCACAAAATGCACGAATGCGAAAGAGTCATGCTAGGGGAGATGCAGATACCGTAGTTGGAGACACACCCTCTACCGCAAGTGAATACAAAGGGACACCATTAAGCACAAGCGAATATGAAGGGACACCATCTACCACAAGTGAGTATGGTTGGACACCATCCACCACATCTAAAGTTGAGAGTACATCATCACTCGAAGTTGAGGAACAAGGTATTCCATCATCCCCACATGAACCTCAAGGTATGTCTTCTATTCCACCCTCGATCGAAGGTACGCAATCTACCCCACCTCAATTAAATATTGATGAAATTGCTAATGTTGAGATGTATGTACCTAAGAGAACACCACCTAGAATTTTGCATAGAAAGCCAAAGTTTTTGATTAATATTGATGAGGAAATTTTGTAGCACATGGAAGGTAAGATTCCAAAACGCACTTGTAGAAGATATGCTGATAAGATTTGGAAAATGTTCTTTGAAAGGCTAAATGAGACTGCAAGATATCAGCTATTTGTTCAAATGATGTAGGGTTTAAAGTACAGAAACATCATAAAGACTCTTGGGTTGAGAACATCGAATGCATCAAGTGAAAACACTATTGTGAAGAATCTAATGGATGCTTATGATATTGTGGGTAAGACCTCACGCTCAAAGGATAGTAATGTCACCCAACGTGTCATTACATCGACTTTGGTAAGCTATCAAACAAAGAGATCTCACCTCATTAAAAATACAAGTGAACAAATGGGAATTAGTAGAATTTTTTTATCAAAAGTCATTCAAAGGAGGCAAATAATTCAGGGCACCAATTCAAATGAATTATGGGCATTCTCGGGGAGACTGCCACACAAAGATAAAAATTGTGTTGAAGCATTGAGAACACTAATTGAAGATTATTGGAAGAATAATACAAGGCCATCTCCGAATCAAAGGGATGTCATAAGGAGAATTGGTAGTCGAAATCGTGAGCCACATCTAAAGCATTTTTTGGATACGACTCAAACCCAATTTTTTCATAAATTTCAAAATTCTTATCCTCAAATTAGTATTTTTCAAAGATTTTTTGAAATAATGAAACCTTTTTATGTCAAAATAAATCACACATGCACTACTTGTTGTTGTAAACTACATATTAAATTCTTTAACCATTATGATATTTATCATTCTATATGTTTAGATTTGCATACTAACGATGTTTTGCAAGATTGTGGCATAGAAGCCCCACCAAAATATTCAAGAGAGTTCTTATCAAAAAATTTATGTGAAATAGAGGATGGACAAATATTCTATAGGACAACATGCTTGGATGGTTCATGCGAGCGTTGTAGTGGCTTGCAACAAATGATAGTATGTCAACATATGGAAAGCACATATGAGGTGAGACAAAAACTAGTAGAGTTTGGGAAGTATAAAACAATGGCATATGCTACAAAAGATGGGTCTGAAGCAAAAAGGTGTGAGTTGGTTATTCAAAATATTTTAGTGTATCAGTTCATGTCCATGTTTCGTGAGAATATAGTGTATGAGTATGCAAGGCATACCCATAGAGCTTGATGGCTGGACACACAATTCAAGCTATGCAAGGACACCTTTCCACTTGGCAACATAGTATCAGTGGTTGAATTTGTAGAGAACTACACTCTACAACCACAATGTTAGGTGTAGTCATAGTATTACAACTCCACACAAGTTTCGATATTTGTGCACATAACATTCATACATGCAGCTGAAAGTACAGAGGACGAAAGGAAGGTATTGATGGAGTATGACTTTTATATTAGTGATGATCGTACACATTCTCCAAAGTTTGTGTAAGGTTTCTTCCAGATGTTCTACAATCATTTGGCTCAGAGGGGCATATCATACGGTCAACATATAATATGGTCAGATAACTATGCAGCATAGTTCAAAAATGCGTGCATGTTCTACTGGTTATGTAGGATGCATCTCACTACATGTGTTCAACATATGTGGAACTTTTGTGAGGTAGGACATGGAAAGGGGGAGCATGACAGTGCAGGAGCATGCGTGAAAAGAGCATTTGAGAAGAGTTAAAGTATAAAGACACTGCATAGTTGGCAAATGCAAGATCAATCATCGAGTGGTGTAATGGTTCGATGGGTCCAGGTAATGAAGGTACGTCTTCAGTTCGTAGATTTTTTTGGTTGATGGATGATACTAACATTGCACCATATGAGGATTGTTGTACACTAATAGGATCGAGTGAGTTGCGCTCTTTCCTTAGCTCAAATGTAGGTTCATGGAGTATCGATACACGTAAGATGGCATGCTTTTGTTCTTCATGTACAATGGAAGCCTAGAATGATTGTGAGTCAGGGGAGTGGGTTGACAAATGGTTGACAAGTTATCTTAGCCCACTTCACACGTATCGCCCTCTGATGGCATTGGAACTAACACAGATGGAATCATCAGTCAACTTTGACCATGTATCGGATCTAGTTCAACTAGGTAATATATCTACTTGCTTAGTATTTGAAATTCTATATTGTTATCTTACTTTGTACTGTATTCATAATGTTGACTAATTTCAAGAGATATGTCACACATATAAATGTAGGGAATGTTTATGCAGTTATTGTAGATGAAGACAATGAAGAGGGTATAGACAATTACTTGTGTCATTGTGTTGAGGCAAAAAAGAAATTGGAAGCCCCAATTATAGATGGAGAAAACATTAAATACCCTACAGGCTCAGTTGTTGTTATTGGAATGTGGCTGAGAAGGTACCCACATAAGAGTGTTAAACATTGGTTGTTTGAGGAATTTGACACGCATCATAAGATTCTTCATTACTCAAACCTTGTCGTGGCATCCAATGTTCATTTGAGTAAATATGGGGGTAGACCTTTGAACAATACCTTTTGGAAGGTCTGTGAGTCTGACCATGAGGCAATACTTGACACAATAAAGAGTAGAGCAGACTCGGATGGTTCATTAGATTAATTTGTAAGTATATGCACAATGGTTCTTATTAATTTATACTTGTATCCACGTCAATTTGGTTGATGCCAATGCTATCATCTTATTTTACTTTGTGTATCTGTATGTAACCAGAAAAACATTGATTGGTGTCCCCTTGCATAAAATACAGATTTATGAGCCATCCAAGAGAATCTCAAGTGGAAAAGAAATGCAACATCCTTACTTTGATGATCTTGACAAATCTCAATTATGATTTTAAGCCATTACAAAAGTGTGTGTGAAGCTTGATGAGGCAATTTCAAGTTATTCATTTGAATTTAACCTTATCATGACCACCTATGACGTAGACATTATAAGAGCATCTCAAATTTCAAGAAATTCTATTTATGAGAGGTGTTGTGTGCAATAGGTATCTTGGAACTCCCAATGAAGATGTATGACCAAGACTGACTAAGTTGAGAGACTGCCATGCCTATCTGTAAGTGCCTTCCATCTATTTTGGATGAGCTATTTCTTTTTATTCTTTTCCTTTGTGTATCTGTAAGTAAACTAGTAAAAATTGATTGGTCCCTCCTTGCAGAAAATGCTGATTTTTGAGCTATCAAAGAGAATCTTAGCCAAAAATCCAATGCAACATCTTTATTTTGATGATCTTGACAAATCTCAATTCTGATTTGAACGAAATCTTGCAATAAAAGTTCCCTATTCATAAATTTCTATGTTTTCTTTTAGTTTTGTTAGCTTTGTACTGCTTGTACAGTAGATTTAGGCCTTGTCCTTTGTAGATTAAGATAATACAGAGAATTAGGTTTCTTTTGAGTCCATCTAGAAGAAAATCCATTGAGTTTTTCCACTGTTAGAGCACATTTTCTGAAATTCAGTTTGGAACCTTCAATTTGAGGTTTTGAGAGTCAAGTAAAGAAATAAAGCATACTCCACTGAATTAGGCTTGTAGATCAATGGAGTAGGGTTATAGTAGGGTGTTTATGGTGCAGGAGCACCAAGGACAATTAGGACCACAAGGTGGTCAAGTGGTAAATTTTGATTTGTAGTCCATGAAGAATGTTGTAATAAGGTCACAAGGACCATTAGGAAGTGTTTTAAGTCAATCTAGGTTGGTAGGATATGAGGTTGCAATGTCATGTTAGCATGTTGTCAATTTGGTGTAATGAAGCCTTGAATGGCCTAAATGTGAAAATGTATGTAAATTCATAATGTAAGGGTCAAGATGATGTAATGAGGCCATCATAAGGTCACTAGTTTAGGTATGGAGTCATTTACATCAATATGTCAAAAGTTGCACATAACAATGTAATGTTGTCAAACCAAAAGTTGTCATTTTGCAAATACTTAGAAGTTGAAGGGCCACACTTATAAAAGAAGTTGAAAAGTGATTGTAGTAAGTTGAGGAGGTTGATATGCCTTCAAAAATTTCTTGTGAACGTTGTATGTTGTTGGCAATCATACTTTTGAAAGCAGGAGCACCAACTCCATCTTTTCAACACTTGAACCCTTGTGGTTTCTATTATTTAGTCATTTGATCATTTAGGGTGTTCTTAGATGGTTTGAGGTCATTCTATTTCATTTAATAAGGATTCAATACCATTTTTGTATGTATTAGGTCAATTGAGTCATGATGTAAAGAAGTTGATCAATAAAAGGATTCATGTGGTGAACCTTGTAATTTAAGTGTTTTAGGGTTATTTGTGCTAAATAAGGGGTTTAGAAACCATTTATCATGTAATGTGAGTCTTAGGAAGGAGTATTTAAAGATTTGCATAAGAAATATTGAAAATTTGCAAAATACAAAAGTTGTAAAAACTGCCAAAAGCCAAAATTATCAATTTTAGTGGAAGACAAAAAGACAGAAGTTCAAAAGGCAAGCATATGCGTTGGGGAAGATCAAGAGACGTCAAAATAATTGTGAAATAGGATTAAATAGTGTTGTAAGAAGGTGTTTTATCTTTTTTCATGTCAAAATAAAGATGAATAAAGTGTACCAAGGTCTGGTAAAAGTTTGGAAGCAAGATTTGAAGGTTAGGTGTCTTTTTGCCTTGTGAAAAGTTGCAAAGTGGTGCAATTTTCGTTCTGCAACTCGTGTGACCAAACAAGCTATTCCAATGCATCTGAACAGAAATTTTTATGCTAGGCATGGTCCTCTTTCACACCCAAACACACTGAATTGCTTCGAGCTACGTTCAACTAGATCGATCCCTTAAGGGTCCAAAGGGCAAAATGGCTGCAAACTTCAGCATGAGGTTACTTGGACACCGTGATACTTATAAACTTCTCATCTGATCCTATGAGATCATGTTGGGCCCCTCTACAATAGCCTCTCTCAGTTTTTGTTATCTCAGAGTGGTTTTCCCGTAGTGTCTAGTTTTTAGTTGATGGAAAAAGTGTCAAATGGAAGCAGTGGAAAGTTGGAAAGTGGTGCAATTTTTGTTCTGCAACTCGTGTGACCAAATGGACTGTTCCAACACGTCTGAATAGAAATTTTTACACTAGGCATGGTCCTATTTCACACCCAAACATGCGGAATCGCTCCGAGCTACGTTCAACCAGATCGATCCCTTAAGGGTCCAAAGGGAAAAATGGTTTCAAACTTCAGCATGAGGTTACTCGAACACCGTGATGCTTATAAAATTCTCGTCTAATCCTATGAGATCATGTTGGGCCCCTCTACAATAACCTCTCTTAGTTTTTGTTATCTCGGAGTGGTTTTCCTGTAGTGTCCAGTTTTTAGTTGATGGAAAAAGTGTAAAATGGAAGCAGTGGAAAGTTGTAAAGTGGTGCAATTTTCGTTATGCAACTCATGTGACCAAATGGACTATTCCGACAAGTCTAAATAGGAATTTTTATGCTAGGCATGGTCCTCTTTCACACCCAAACACGCGGAATCGCTTCGAGCTACATTCGACCAAATCGATCCCTTAAGGGTCCAAAGGGCAAAATGGTTGCAAACTTCAGCATGAGGTTGCTCTGACACCGTGATGATTATAAAATTCTCATCTAATCTTATGAGATCGTGTTGGGCCCCTCTACAATAACCTCTCTCGATTTTCGTTATCTCGGAGTGGTTTTCCCGTAGTGTCTAGTTTTCAGTTGATGGAAAAAGTGTCAAATGGAAGCAGTGGAAAGCTGCAAAGTGGTGCAATTTTTTTTCTGCAACTCGTGTGACCAAACGAACTATTCCAATGTATCTAAATAGGCATTTTTATGCTAGGCATGGTCCTCTTTCACACCCAAACACGCGGAATCACTCTGAGCTATGTTCAACCGGATCGATCCCTTAAGGGTTTGAGTGTAGTATGTTGAAATAGGCTATTCCTCCTATTGTTCAGGCTGTGTCTCGGTGATATGCATGATGTAACTTGAATTGTGGTAGCTTGATATATAAATTCTATTGATGCTAGGGTTCAATTTGTATGATTTTGAAAAAAGAAGCCAACTGAGTAGAGTTATCAACATTATTCGTAAATCATAAGAATTTTAGTACACTAGCCATTTTGATGTCTTCTTGTAGTCTCAAACATATTTTGTATCATTTTTACATTGGCTTTCAAAGTGGCAACTTAATATAGCTCCATAATATAAAATCTGGTTCAAGCTGATTTTCACGTGAAAAAAATGTGAATTAAATCACGTTGATGTGAAAAAAAACCATGAGACCATAGCATGTGGTGCAGGAACACCTAGGTCATGTAATGCCTTCGAAAGGCTAAGTTGTCAAAAATGTATTTAAATCCATGTAATTCCAAAATTAAATGTAATCAAGGCATGAAAAAGCACAAAGTGTAATATTGTCAAAATGTTAAATATGTAAAAGAGAGAAAAAGAAAGAATGTGAATAGACAAAACAAGAAAATCAAGGAAGAGGATGATTCAAGTCGTTCAAGGAAGATGATGAGGTAGTTGATGGTTGGAAGCTTCTTTAAAAGCATTGTAAAGGCTGAGCAAAGAGATCATTGTATTATGGAAGAATTAAATTAACAAAGAGTTCCCTATTTTAGCTTATTTTTTGTGTTTTTCAGTTGTTTCTTAACTTGTATGGACTGTGCAAGAGTTTAGGGTTCAAATTTAGATTTTTTCCAGTAGGTTGGGGAATCACCATTTGTTTGCATCCATTTGGGAAGGAATCCATTAAATTTAATGTTTGTTTGAGCATTCTTCTTATGGCTCAGTCTGAAATCCTGTGCATTGAGTTTTGAGAGTCTTATAAGGCATTTCCACACTACTCCACCAATGTAGGTCAGGTAGATTGGTGGAGTAGGTTAGGGATAGGTTATTTGTTATGTTTTGATGTTTGTGAGTGTAGTAAAAAGCAAGAATACCTTGAAGGAGCTACTGCTACATAGGAAATTCTGAGTTTTCCAGTCAAAATGAACAGTTTCCAGCATGATAGTGGAGAAAGAACAAGTGCATGGGTTAGAAGATGTTTTCAAATTCCTTTTCCAAGATGAGTTTGGGACAAGAGTCCCCTGAGTTGTTGATTGGTTTGGAAATCTTTGTATTGCATCAACTTGTTTCTTACTATTATGCTTTGATAGATTTTTTCCAAGCATCCATAGTTTGTTCGAAAGCACTTGTTTTAGGGTTTTAGCCATAGCAGCAAGGCAATGAACTGTTTGATAAAATGCTTTGATAGACATGTATGAAAAATGTGTTAGCATAGACAAGGCAGTGAACTCTTTGAAAAAAAGTCTCAAAGAAATGTGGTTTCATGGTGATGGAATGGCATGACGAATGCCATGACAAGCAAATTGTTATGGATTGTCATGGCATTCCATCACCATTGAGACCACATTTCTTTGAGGCTTTTTTTCAAACAGTTTGCTTCCTTTTCTATGCTATTGCTTATTAGTATGTTTTGATAGATTTTTTCCAAGCATCCATAGCTTTTTTGGAAGCACCTATTTTAGGCTTTTAGCCATAGCAACAAGGAAGTGAACTGTTTGATAAAATGCTTTGGTAGACATGTATGATAAATGTAGTAGCATAGACAAGGCAGCCTTGTTTGAAAAATGCCTCAAAGGAAATGTGGTCTCTCATGGTGATGGAATGCCATGACAATCCTAACAATTTGCTTGTCATGACATTCCACCACCATGAGACCACATTTCTTTGAGGAATTTTCTTCAAATAGTTCATTCCCTTGTCTATGCTATTCTTACTATTATGCTATGATAGATTTTTTCTAAGCATCCATAGCTTGTTCAAAAGCACATGTTTTAGGCTTTTAATATAAGCAACAAGGCAATGAACTATTTGATAAAATGCTTTGATAGACATGTATGAAAAAATGTGTTAGCATAGACAAAATGATGAATTGAAAAAATGCCTCAAAATGTGGTTTTCATGGCGATGGAATGCCATAGCCGAATCTCATGACAAGCAAATTGTTGTTGATTGTC
>VDFB02256132.1:84487285-84695510 GCA_007258455.2 Sequoia sempervirens | reverse complement strand
ATAAGCATACATACATACATGACACACCAACATAAATATACATACAAACATTCAAAAAACTAGCATTTAACTAAAGGAATAAATAACGTGAGCACATTATTTGTTGCTATAAATGCTCCATGGAGAAGAAAAATTGAAAACTAGTAAATAACACGAGTGCATTATAACGAGAGCACGTTATAACGCGAGTGCATTATAACGAGAGCACGTTATAACGCGAGTGCATTATAACGAGAGCACGTTATAACGCGAGTGCATTATAACGAGAGCACGTTATAACGCGAGTGCATTATAACGAGAGCACGTTATAACGCGAGTGCATTATAACGAGAGCACGTTATAACGCGAGTGCATTATAACGAGAGCACGTTATAACGCGAGTGCATTATAACGAGAGCACGTTATAACGCGAGTGCATTATAACGAGAGCACGTTATAACGCGAGTGCATTATAACGAGAGCACGTTATAACGCGAGTGCATTATAACGAGAGCACGTTATAACGCGAGTGCATTATAACGAGAGCACGTTATAACGCGAGTGCATTATAACGAGAGCACGTTATAACGTGAGTGCATTATAACATGAGCGCGTTATAACGAGAGCGTGTTATAACATGAGCGCGTTATAACGTGAGCATGTTATAATGTACTCATGTTGTTTATTGCTTTGAGAATCCCTGAGCCTTAGCTTTGGTATTTTCCTTGGAATACCAACCCAAAGGTTTGGAGGGCATTCCCAATGACCAGAGACGTGTTTTTTGCAAATTCTACATTTTTTCACATAATCGGGTTCGTTCTCACCGTCAAGATTGCATTTGGTTCAATATCAAAAAAATTGAACACATGGGTAATGTTAAGTTCTCTCTTAGCTTTCCAACGATATAATTTTTTTCACTTTCTGACAATGGGAGGCCTTTCATCCATAATTTCTTTTGTTTGTATGTCTATTTTTTGTCAAAAAGTAGTCTTTGGTTTTTTTTTCGTTATAAATTAAACATTCATCGAAATTTCAAATAAATTATATTTTTAGAAACTAGACTCCATTCTAGAAATTTTAAAAAATAAAAATTGAAAAAAATCTATTACTTTCCAAATTTTGTAGGGGGAGCACGGCCAAAATTTTGCTTTTTAGGAAGTGCCCACTTAGAAAATTAGTAAAAAATCAAATATTCATTAAAAAATTATAGAAAAATTGTGCATCAACTAGATGTTGTTAGCTAACTTCTGACCGTAGTGATTTTAAAAATACTAAAAAAAGTTCACTGTGCTCAGGCGTACAAGAGTTGCTATGTTATGTTTTTCTGACAAAAACAACACCAATTTGTGTACATCCCTTTGTTGAACCCCTTAATCTCAACCATTTTCAAAATAAATTAGTAGTTTAGAAAGTAGACTCATAGCACTTTGATCCTTGTTTTTGTTCCATCTCAAAATTTTGAGTGTAACTATCCTCAATTTCACGTCCAAGGTCAACATTTCCTGATTTCAGCAAAAAAGTGGCCACTTAAGCCCCCTTTTTGGGAACCATCTTGGTGCACTTACCCAATTTACATTTTATGAACATAATAGGTTTCGTAAATTGAATTGAAGAATACTCGTTTACTAGGAACATAAAGTAGCTTATTGTGAGTTTGGTGTCATTATGATTTTAGAAATTTTTTCTTGCTAACCTAATTTAACTAATTCAAGGGTATACCCAATAATAAATAAAAATCACAAATGACAATTAATATAATGATATTCCACCTTTTAAGTGCATACAAAACTCACTCGATTTTGTTAAAGTAGAATTACTTTATATAAATATTGCTACATAACATTGTTTTTTGGCTAGCAAAATAAAAGATAATTATGCTAATTCGACAAACATTTTTTTTAGATTTATCTTGAGTATCGACAACCATTTTGGTAGTAAAATTGTCTTTTCATTTGCAAAATCCCATCCTTAAAATTCCATCTAGAGTTTGATGCTGCACCTTGGTCTATATTGATGTTGTCTAGTACCTTTGTGGAGTTTTTGGGTTTTCCTTTGGAGTTTTTCTCAATGCTGGTCCAAGTTCAAGCATTCATTATTTGACCAAGATGGGCATCCCCAATCAATTCTAGGCTTAGTTGGATCTCATTTCAAGCCCGAGCCATGGCTGCAAGACGTAGATATGCATCCTCATAATCAGGAAACTTGAACAATATTAGCCTGTATAAAATATTTTCTTTTTCAGCATCATGTAGCCATTCAAACGACCTAACAAGATTTAATAGTGTTGTGACTTTATTTCATGGTAACCCAAGCAAAACACCACCTTCTTCTAGTCGATGGAAGAATTCCTTATCCTTACAGTGCATTAAAGAACTGCCTTGTAATTTTTTTGACTCCCTTCTTACATCGGCTAATATATTAATAAAAAATAAGCATTTTAATTACCTTATTATTTTCCTATGTTTTTTCTAGCTGTAGCAAGGTAACCGAATGTGTCGAGGCATCCATATTATACAAGTGACATATTTTTTCCTTCATGGAATTTCAATTTCTTAATGTTATGCATTACTAAAAGCTAGGTAATGTTAGTGCATTCAACATAGACGGGTCCAATGCCAATTCCTCTTCCTTCCACTGTGGCAATCAAGAGCCAAATCTCTCCTCGTTTATTTTATATTCTGTATTCGTTGAATGCTGCTTTCCTATTGTAACTATTTTAGAGTCAAATTTTGGTGACTTTGGCTGGTGCTTATTCTGCTAAATGGGTTGTTATTCCTTTTTCCGATCTGATCTCATAGTTGTGTTTAACTGAAATGTTTGTTGGCTTCACTTTCAGTTTTGTTGGAGGTTTGTCTATATGAGCATCTATTGTTTGTAATTTTTTTCTACTCATAGTTTTCAGATTTGTACATTTAATTGTTGATTGACTAAGAGTTCGTTGTTTTTAGGTTGGAGATTTATTAAGTTTGAGATTGTCAAACTTTACTCTCTTACCATTTCATTAAAGTAATTTCTACATTGGAGTAACATTGCTTATCTTAGCTTACTATTTGACTATGGGATTTATTCTGTAATTTGGTTATTTAAATCAATTTTATAAGTTCTTGGTAGTTAGGGTATTACATAGGGAAAATTACTCATGATTGGAATTTAGGTTTCTTTTATCCAATTGGTTATTCAATTGTGTGCAATTACAAAAGGCATTAAAATTTACTTAATAATCTCAAAAATTTCTGATTGCATAGAAAACACAGAGTTGTTGCTTTGTTTCCCCAAAAAAACACACAATAGGGGAATACACAAATGCAGAAGCAAAAGACATAGGAGACAAATCTGGGCATGCAATATTTGCCTTTTTATATTAACTAAGCTGGAAATGGAAATACATTGAAGATTAAACATAAACTACTAAAAGCAAAATCTAAGCTACGAACTACAAAATTCTTGGAGCTTCATGATTTGCTCAACTAGACAAACAAAAAACTTCAGGAGCTACTAGGAGCTCACTAGTAGGAGCTACACAGAGCTCTTCAGGAGGAATCACTGCTCACTTGCAAAAAAAAACACACAACTGTTGCTGCTCAAAAATTTATTTGAATCACATAGAGAATAAACAAAAACATTCCTCTTCACAGTCTGTTACTGCACAAGAATTCAACTTCTTCTTCCAACTGACAGAATAATCTACCTTCATTCCTTTTGTTGTTTCTAACTTTCCCTCTCAAATTTGAAATTACCTACCAACATTAAATTAGAATTCAAAAATTCCCAACTTCATTAATTCTTCTGCAATCTTTAGGTGCACGTCAGGAGCAAGTGGGGAAAGCAATCCCCAAAACAATCTTTCAGCTGCAGACAACAAATGCCCCTAACAAGTAGGTAACAATAGGAAGAGGCTCATGAGCATTCAATTTTCCAACACTCCCCCTTGGTCCTAAGCCAACGAAACATGATCAATCTTGATCCAAATCAACAACACCCAATCTACTCCTTAGGTGCTTGAAACTATCCTTACTCAAAGGCTTGGTGAATATGTCTGCTAGCTGCTGCTCAAACCTATAAAATGCCATTTTAATTTCACCATTTTCAACCAATTCTCTAATAAAATGATACCTAATTTCAACGTTCTTGCTTATTCCATGAAACACATGATTTTTCGTCAAGGCTATCGATGAAGCATCAATTGTCACAAAAAAATATTGTTCCATCCTCTTGTTCTTCATTCAATTCTTCTAAGATTCTTCTCAACCAAATAGCTTGACATGCTGCTGCATTTGCTACTATATATTCAGTCTCTACTGTAGATAGGGAAACTATGGGTTGTTTCTTGGAAGCCCATGAGATGACTCCCGAACCCAAATGAAACACATAGTCTGATGTGCTCTTCCTATTATCCAAACTTTCTACCCAATCATTGTCTGTGTATCTAACCAACCCAAAATTATTTGCTGTTGTGTACAAAATGCCATATCCTTTGGTTCCATTTACATACCTCAGGATTCTTTTACCTGCTTTCCAATGGGTGTCCCTTGGAGTCTCCATAAACCTAAAAATAAGACTCACATTGTGCATTATATCAAGCCTAGTTGTTGTTAAATACATTAAGCTTCCAACCAAACTTGTAAACATGGTTGGATCCACATTTCTACTATAATCTTCCTTGCTCAACTTTAGACCTATGACTGTTGGTGTGGGGGAAGGCTTGCTTTCAAGCATCCTAAATCTCTTCAAGATCTCATTTGCATATTTTTCTTGAGAGATAAATATACCATCATGCATTTTTTTTACTTCTATGCCTAGAAAATATCTCAAAAGACCTAAATATGTCATTTCAAGCTCTTTTTTCATGGCCTCTTTAAAATTAGCAATGAGGAAATCATCATCCCCAGTGAAAACTAAATCATCAACATACAAGACAATAATCAAAATCTTGCCATTTGCTGCCTTGATGTAAAGAGTGGGCTCACCATCACTTTTGCTAAAGCCATTGCTCATCAAATATGAGTCAATCTTATTGTACCATGCCCATGGATCTTGCTTGAGATCGTAAAGAGATTTCTTCAGCGTATACACCTTGTGTTCTTGACCCAAAACTTCATATCCGAATGGCTGCTCGACATATACCTCTTCATTCAACACTCCATTAAGGAAGGAAAACTTTAGATTTGTTTGAAATACCTTCCACCTGTGTTGGGATGCGATTGCAATGAATGCCCACACAGTTTCCATCCTTGCAATGGGGGTAAATGTCTCATTATAATCTCTCCCAAACTATTGTTTGCACCCCTTGACAACTAATCTTGCCTTATGCCTTTCTATCCTTCCTTCGGCACTACATTTGGTCTTGTAGACCCATTTCACCCCAATAACTTGCTTGTTGGGAGGAAAATTAGTTAACTCCCATGTGTTGTTCCTCTCTATTGCATCTATCTCCTCATCCATGGCCTCACACCATTTCTTCTCTTTCACATCATCCTCAAAAAAAATCGGATCACTATGAGAAAATAATGCAAAATTCACACTCATAAAATTATTCATCATATCTTTCATTCTAGTAGATCTCCCTTAGACTCTTTGTCTTCTTTGGCATTAGGGAGCCAAGAGTGGGGTTTGAACATTTACTACTGCTGCTATTCTGTTGAACAGGAAAGTTCAGGAGCTGTCAGGAGGTCTCAGAAGCTCTTCAAGAGCTTGTCTGAAACTTTCAAGAGCTAATCTTCTGGCTATCTCTGGCTGCTTGCCTTTCTATATGCTCACTTTAGGAGCTTTCAAGAGCTGTTGGGAGCTTTTAGGAGCTCGACTGGTACCTTTAGGAGCCAAACCTTTGGCTATCTGTAACTATCTACCTGACTATCTTGTTGACTATCTTCTGGCTTTAGGAGCTGTCAAGAGCCATTGGGAGCTTTCAGGAGCTTGACCGATGCTTTTAGGAGCATCTGTAGAATCTTCTTCCTATTCTATTTCTACTTGTTTAGGAGCCATCAGGGGTGGTTCATAGTTGTCAGAACCTACCACTCCATCCCATGGCTCATCTTCAAGGAACTCCATGTCCCTACTAATGACTATCTTCTTGGTGACTAGATTGTATAGCCGATAGGCTTTGGAATTTTCACTATAGCCCGTGAAAATACATTTTTCACCCTTGTCATCCAATTTTTTCCTCTTTTCTTTAGGCAAGTGTGCATATGCTACACACTCAAACACTCTTAAGTGCTCAAACATCCACTTGTGTTTTGTCCATGCCTCTTGAGGGATCTTGTCACATACCGCCTTTGTTGGACTTCTATTAATAAAATAAACAACTGTTGCTATAGCCTCTCCCCAATATCAGTTCAGAGTCCCTTTGCTTTCATCATGCTCCTTGCCATCTCCATGATGGTCCTATTCTTTCTCTCACCCACTCCATTTTGCTGGAAAGTATAACTGGTTGTTAGCTCCTTCTTGATGCCATTTTTCTTGCAAAAATTTACAAATTGATTGGAGGTATGCTCTCCTCCTCAATATGACCTTAGGACCTTAATCACATGTCCACTTTCTTTTTCAGCTTGGGCCATAAACAACAAAAACTTGTCAAAAGCTTCAAATTTATGTTGCAAAAAATAGACCCACATCTTACAGCTATAATCATCGATGAAGGTCATAAAAAATATGCTTTTATCAATAGAAATTATTTGTATAGGGCCTACCAAATCCATGTGCACCAACTCTAATGGTGCTCTTGCCCTTGTAGAGTTACCTAATTGAAGGGGCTTCCTATGTTGCTTGCTCAAAATGCAAGCCTCACATCTAACATTAGGCTCTACTATTCCTGGCAAACCATCAATCATATTGTTCTTGGAAAAAATACTCAAACTAGCATAGCCTAAATGTCCATACCTGAGATACCATAGCTTGGAGGGGTCTTGAATGATGCTCTTGAGTGCTACTTGTTGTACTATTGTACAATTTCCATTCATGAGAGGTGCAACTATGGACTGATGTTGTCCACCTTCCATATATACCGATCGAGATTGGGATGTAGACGACCTACTATAGGTTGACTCACATGTGCCTTACTATTCTTTTGCATTGTTTCCTTTCATGATTGCATGTGTGTAATGTGATCCTTTATGCTATTTCATTTGATGTATCTCTCTCTCTTTTTGTGCATTCTTCTATGTGTATCTACATTCTTCTCTATGTTGTAAGTATTTTATCCTCTTCACTTGTCTTATGTTTTCCTTTTGGGGATGATGCAAGGCGTTGAGACATCTAGGTATCTTCCATGTTGACCCAAAAGGATTTTTCTTTGTTTTCACTCTCTTTGTGACATCCCTCCAGTTCTATGAGTATTTGGGGAACGATGACATTTTTGATCTCTATAACAACATTGTAGCAAAGATATACTAACCTGAATCCATAGATCCCTTATGTATTTCCTAGGGGCAACCCCTCCTTTTTTGTGATGTAGCTTTATTTCAAAAACATATGACTTGGTATAGGGTTTTCCGAGGAAGTCTCTCATTTTTTTAGGAGTAAACATTGTCTACTTTAAAGTGATTTCTCATAGAAATGGTGTTAGCAATTTCTTTAAAGTGGAGGCATACATCGATAATATCTTTCAACATTTTGCATGTTTCATAATACAATTTCTTTTTCATGTGATGCGCCCTTTTCTTGGTCCAGTGTCATTGGGTTTGATGTCCTCCAAGAGTGTGATATTTCTTAGTGTACAAATTTCTCTTAGTGGCTTGATGTGATGTGAGGCATCCCCTAAGTTGCAATTTTTTACTCTTGATTTGTCCTCTCTTGGAGACATTAGGCATGATGGTCCCTAAGAAGAAGAACTTACATGAATGAAGCAAGATCCCTTTGAAAAAAAACCTATATACATAATGTTCATAAGTGTTTGGCATAGCACAATTTGCTAACCTTATGAAGCTTGAATGCAACCTTGATAAAGGCCACCTCGCATAACACACCTTACTACTTGTGGAGCCTTTCTTAGCATTAAGGTGCCTTATTAAAGTTGTCAAGAAGATAAATTTTATTTTGCATGGGAGCCTAATATTATTCTCATTTTCCGCCCTTTTGGGATACTCACCTAGTGGACGACCTAAGGTTCCACTACCCCAGAGTGAGCAAGTGCGTCGTTTGCATAGTGGAAATCGAGTTCTTCTTGTGAACGATCTTTTGAAAAATAGTTGAGATGTGTTCCACATTGTGTTGGAAATTCAAGGTTTGATCCTTCCCCTTTTCTCGGACAAACAATTGAGACATGTTCCACATCCTGTTGGATAGTCCAGGTTTGATCCTTCTTTTTCTTTTTGGTCTTTGATGTTGTATGATTTTATATCTTTGTTATTACTGCATATATAAGTGTCTTGAATGTCTACTTTAGTGTGAGTTTGACATGGGCTCATACTCTCACTAAAGTGGGGGAAAAATGTAGTAACAAAAAAGTATCCCTTTTTCCTTAGTTTGGGAATGAATAATTAATATTAAAATGAGCCTAATGTTGCCTTAATTTAGTGTTGTAATGTGTTTTACACATTCACATTAAGTTTAGGGCTCTTTTAAACTAAATGGACTTAATCAGTTCCTTATTTAGGGTTTTGTAAAG
Organism: Sequoia sempervirens; assembly: GCA_007258455.2. Classification (NCBI taxonomy): domain Eukaryota; kingdom Viridiplantae; phylum Streptophyta; class Pinopsida; order Cupressales; family Cupressaceae; genus Sequoia; species Sequoia sempervirens. The sequence goes on along the minus strand of VDFB02256132.1, from coordinate 84,686,929 downwards.
TTTATCTTTACACTTTCACACTAATCTAGGGCTTTATTAATTAATGGAGGTTAATTGAGCTTAATTGTCCCCTTTAATTCAAATCTAGGCCTAATTAATTGCATTTTCTGAGGGACAAAGCCTAGCATTCATTAATAATATTACACAAAATTTAATTTTATAAGGTATGTGTCCTAGGTTAGTGACCTAGGATCCATTCGCCACCTGGTGAATAGGTCCTCACTAGGTCCTCGGACTCCCTTTTCACATAAACATTAATAATCCCTGAAGTGTGTCCTAGTTAAGTGTGCTAGAACCCATTCACCACATGGTGAATGGGTCCTAACTTAACCCTAGGATCCCCCCTTGGAATATGTTTTTGGTGGTATTTTAATGATTTGAAATCCTAGATCTGATGTTGGCTTGTGTTATTTGAATTTTGGGATTTAATGTTAAGACCTGTATAAATATAAGGTCATTTCAATATGTTTTCACCTAGAATTTTTATGCAAGCATCCTAATAGAAATTTTATGAGAGAAAGAGAATTCAATAGAAATTTATAGGGCATTCAAGGGTAGATTATTGAAGGAATATTTTAGCAATCAAATATTGTATCATGTCAAAGGAATAATGCATCATGCATATTGTTGAGCTAATGTGTTGATGTAGCATTAGAGATCCTATTCAAACATTATTTTATATCAAAGTTCATGATTAGGATCTACATATATTGAGGCCACTTCATGCTAGATTGGTGATTTGTAATCCAAGGTTTTAATTGAATATTGGTGAGTTGTTACATGTTTATTCATCATTCCTTTATGCATTGTTTCATTTCAAGGTTTATTTACCAAAATGGGGTTTCACCAAGGAAAACCCCTATTCCCTAACAAGAAAACATTTTTTATTTTCCTTTCATGTGTGACTATAGGTTTTAGGTTGAAGATCAAGTGAAGAGAAAAAGTTGTCAAAGTTGTCACCTTTCTTGCAAGATCATGGAAAGTCTTCTACAAAATTCATTTCCAACTTTCAGGAGTTGAACACTTGGAGTTTGGAGTTGCAGACATTAAAGAACATAACCCATAAATTAACTTTCTAGAACCCTAGCTAGGACCCATTCGCCACTGGGCGAATGAGTCCCTAGTGAGGCCCAAAAAAACACTTTTTACAATAGGTACACAACATTTAACCCTCTTAAAACCTACCTTTTGATTGGTATATCAGTTAGGTTTATTTTTTGATATTCATTTATGCATTATACTCCTCATAATTGAATGAAATTAGAGAAAGATATGTGTATCCATTTGTTAACTCATTTTGGGTCACATCTCTTTTTCTTTTATTTTGATATATTAAGAAGAATTTACAAGGTGCTATACCCTTTACACAACAAGCCTCAAGGGCCAAAAAATATTAGTTCTAGAGAATTAAAACATTAACCACAAAAAAAAAAAGACCAACAACCAACAAACAACAACCTAACAGACATGACATAGCAGCAGTAGACTAACTAGCACCCTCCCAATTCTAAGAGAGGAGGTTAATAACATCCTCCCTAACCCATTTGGGTCCCTCCTCCATATCCTTCTTATCTATTTCATCCTTGAGCATAGTAGAAAGGGTACTAGCCACATGGTGGATCATCTTGATAGTGAACCGAGACAATCCAATGAATTTCTTCTCGAGCTTCTCCACTTGCTCCAAAAACATGTTATAATATATTTTTCTTTGTTTCACATAGAAACAAAAATGTTTTGGGGAAAAATGGGAAAACAAAATGTATAATATTTTTTGAGAAAATCGAGGAAAATTTGGATTTTAAAAAATGTACAAAAATTGTTTAATAAGAGATAAAACTATTTTTTTTAAATTGAAAGAAATTCTATAGCATAGAGATATAGAGAGCAAATAAAATAAACAGTTTAACTAATGAATTTTAGAAAATAGATTTTTTAGTATATATTCATATCACTGATTACATTGCACTGAACATCTTTTAAACTCAAAGCATTACTTCACATTGCATAACTAATAAGTAGATGTTGATATATGACAAAATTTAAACTACAATATAGTTTTTTACAAAACCAACCTAATAAGTTATGCAGTTACTTCACATTGCATAACTAATAACTAGGAGTAGCTACCAATTGGATTTTCTTGTCATGGCATTCCATGAGATCACATTTGTTTGAGGAATTTTTTCAATCAATTCACTACCTTGTCTATGCTACCACATTTTTCATATATGTCTTCCAAAGAATTTTAGCAAACAGTTCACTTCCTTGATGCTATGGCTAAAAGACTAAAATAGGTGCTTTTGAATAAGTTATGGATGCTTGGAAAAAATATATCAAAGCATAATAGTAAGAAACAACATAAACAAGGTAGTCAACTATTTGAAAATTTTCCTCAAAAAAATGTGGTCTCATGGTGATTGGAATGCCATGACAAGCCATAGATAAGGAAATGGATTGTTTAAAAAAATGCCTTAAATAAATGTGCTCATGGTGATGGAATGCCATGAAAATCCATAGCAATTTTCTTATCATGGAATTCCATCACCATGGAACTGGGCAGCCCATTTTCTTGCACAAGAAGCTATCCTTTTCACTGAATTTTATGCACCTGTGGGCATTGGAGACATTGGAGTAAGTCATGCATTCTAAATTAAAATAATTATTTTTTCAAGAAGATGTGTTCAAATATGATATTGAAAAAAATAATTGGAGGTTGGAAAACACTGTGTTGTGAGTTCTTTCATTTTGCACGTTGAAAGTTGAAGATTTGAGAGTACGGGGTGGAGCTGGAAAACTGCTTTAGCTCCTTCTAGGGTTTTTTACCTAAAAGGAGAAAGGAATGGGGTCCAAAATGCAAATTTCTACACTCAAGATTAATGTAAATGAGATGTAAAGTATCTAATTATGATGTAATTTAATGCACTGATTTGAAAAAAAATGATTTAATGATGTAAAACCTAAGAAATGTGAAGTGCTAGAAAACACACTATGATATGCAAAAACACCTAAAAATGCAAGTGAATGATGAAATAAATGAACAGAGTTGGAGAGGTGCACCTAGAATCTAAAATATGATGTGGTGAGATTTTGGAATCCTAAGAAATTGACTGAAAATGTTGATTGGGACACTTACGCTAGTCTGGGTGACTTAGTTCCAGTTTCAGGAAAAACTTGCCAGAACAGGAATCTACCAAATGGGTATCCAAAATGCAGAAACCACTTTTCAGGACTAGCAGTGGGACTAATTCATTAGTGGTGGTGACTTAGTACACCTACAGATTTTGGGAATCTCAAGACACAATCCTGTAGCTTCAGGTCTGCACTTGCTTTTCTGACAATGTCCGGTCTTGATTCTATAGAAAATAGGATAAAAAGTGTCTCCAAGATTGAATTAGGTCTTTGTTGACTTGAATAGCTTTGATGACTTTTTGACCACTTTTCAACACCTATTTCTTCGACAAATCTGCCTACAAAGTCTATAAACATATTTGCAAAGAGGGAAAAATGTTAAGGGTTAGAGTATAGGGATATGCCTTGGTCAAACCCCACTTTGGTAATCAAACCCTAGATAATGAAATGAAATGAAAAGAGAATGATAAATAAACAACATGCAATTTCATAAACTTATCGAACCCTTCATGTAGAAATATGAAGATATGCAATGGAGTGCTCCAATGGATGACTTGATTGTGCTTAGAGTGCTTGAATGATTGAGAATTATTAAGTTAATTGCTTGAGTGAATGCTTGAATGAATAGGTGTTAAAATGAGAGGAAAAAACCTTATTCATACTTGATCTTTACTAAATTTCCTGAAAATAACACATCACAGGCTGACCTCAAGGGTTAGAGAATGAAACCCACCAGAAATTAAAATAATTTTGACTTTTGTGCCAAAAAGGACTAAGTCGCCCTATTGGCGACTTAGTCCCACTTAAGCAAATTAAGTGGGTGTCAGGAATTACAGGGCATTAAATGTGGTCTAATGGGAATATCATCAAAAACACACTTAAGAGGGGTCAGAAAGTGTATTAAGGGGTCATTTAAACATGAGAAAGGGTTGAATCAGTGGTGACAAGTCTAGAAAAGCATGAAAGTGGGTTACAATTTGAAATAAGATTTGGTAAGTGATAAAAATGAGTTATTTAGGTGAATTATGATGAAAGGGTCCTAGAAAAGTGTGAAAGTGAGTTACAACACTTCACAACACCTTTACAAGACATCCTAGAAGTCTTAATAATTCACAAGGGTCCAAGACCTAATGTGAACATGTTGGCCACATTACAAAATTAAATCTAGGAAAAATCAAGCCAAAGTCCATAAGAGAGACTCTAGTGAGCATAAAAATGCCAACTATACATTTTTTGGAAACATAATAAGACCATCCAAGTTCTCTCGAGGGGTGAGTAACCAATTGGGTTGTTACTTGTAAAGGGTTTTAAAACAATATTTGGGTTGCAAGTTTCATAACACCCAATATTTTCAAACTTGCAATTACACATAAATAGTATGAATATAATGAAAACATTTTGGTTACTTACATAGTAAGAACCCAATTGGTTGGTCACGCCTTAGGTGATTTTGGATACTTTTATATATCCCCCATTGGAAATTATATTGACAATATGAATGTCTTGGAAACCTTTTATTTCATAGATAGTAAGAATGTAATGAAGTTCACCTTGAAAATATATAACTTTTAGTCACAAAAAAAATTGGATTTCAATTTCATTGTATGATTGAAACAAAAATTGCAAAAAAAAATTGTATATTGGAATACACAATGTGGGTTGTTAGTTGTTTCATTCTACATGCTTGAATCTAAAGGGTTGAGAGCATGAGGAGGAGTTGCAAGTGGGGGTTACATAAAACTAATCAAATTGAGCTGAAGGGTGACTGGAACCAATTGGGATGTTACATGTAGAGGGTTTTACAACACTATGTGGGTTGTATCTTTCTTAACACCCAATGTTTTCTAATTTCATTGCATTCTTGCTATCTACAAAGCAAAAGGTTCTTGAGACAATAAAAAAACATACCAAATTGAGGTGAGGGGTGACTAACCAATTGGGTTGTTACTTGTAAAGGGTTTTAGAACATTATGTGGGTTGTAGGTTTATAACACCTAGTGTTTTCAAACTCAGAATTTTATAAACGATATGAATGTATTGAATGTTACATGTATAGGGTTTTGCAACACTATGTCGGTTGTAGGTTTCATAACACCATCTCTTTTCCAACTTGCAATTTTTTTGACAATATGAATGTATTGAAAAGTTTTTTTTAATCTAAACAGAAAGAATGTAATGAAAGAAACCTTCAAAATTTATCACAATTCTTAGGTAGATTGTGTTTTAAATTCCTCTTATGATTGAAAAAATATATGCTTGCTTACAATAGATGGTGTAATAAATTTTGCAACTTTAACTATCTGTAACACTTGCAACTTTTTTACATATTATAGCCAACCAAAGATGCATTGTTTGGCTGTGTGTATATTATGTGCATTCAATAAGACTTTAGGTAGCATCACTTATTGTTTATGGTAGCTTGCTTATAAATGAAAGAAAAAAGTTGATTAAATTGCTTGAGCTCAACAATTTTAACTACAACAGTTAATGGTATTGTATAGACTAATTGCATACATGGTATTCAATAGAGTATAGCAATAAATTTTATGTGAATGTATATATGTGGGAAACCATTTTTCTCATCATGGATACTTTCAAATGAATAATGGTGTTAAATGTTATTTGTAACAATAAAAATGGAATTTCACTATCTTCATATGATTGCAAGAAAAAAAATGCTCACATTATTTGTAGTGTTGGAAAACACACTGTACCCTATTAGTTATTTCCTTATGATTTTTTTTTTGTTTTCCTATGCACCAAGAATGTAATGAAACTTCCACCTTCAATTTTTTTTCTTTTGATTGAAAAAATATATGCTTGCTTACAGTAGACAGTGCAATAAATTTTGGAACTTTAACTGTCTGTAATACTTACAACTTTTTTACATATTATAACCAACTACATATGCATACTTTAAAAGGGAAATTTCTTTGTATAGTGACAAATGTTGTTGTCATGGCTGACACATCTGTCAAGGTGTGTAGTGGTACATCTCCTTTGAGATGGTTGTGTTCAATAGAAGTGCAGGTAAGATCCACTAATTACAAGATGAATTCAAATATCTAATTTAATCTCTGACAAACAGTTATGATGTTGACTAGAAAGTGAGAATGTTTTAACTAGGAGGCCGAAAAGGTTGTATAGAGGAGGTTTCCTCATTTTAGGAGAATTTTGAACATTGATGCAATGCCATGTTTGGTAATTGATTGTGAACTTCCAATTAATCTTTCCTTACAATGCACCAATCATAATTCTTTACAATTTTATTTAGAAATTTTCATTTGTGTTATGAATATGCTAATTTTGACAGTATATTGTTCCTTTGATTCAGGTCAATAATTAGGGCGATTATCACACTCATGTTGTAGTCCATGATGAAGAGGAAGAGGTTGCAAAGGGTGACCCTAAGGATGAGGATGGTGTGAATGAAGCATAGGGTGATGTGGAGGATGGGAAGGTGATGGAACCCTCAAAGTTTTGGTTCCATTTTTGAAAATCTTGCATTTTTAAACATGCCTCTCATCTTTGGATTTTCAGGTTTTGCAGTATTGTTATTTTGTTATCAATTTCACCTGGGAAACCCTTAAGTCTAAACCCTTACAATGTTCTAATTTTTTTTTACCTTCTATTTCCCGTTGTTGGTCATATTAAAACATCTTATGTCATTGACGATCGTGGAGTAACCGGTCCCTCATACCTAGGTCTGATTTCTTATTTTATAAGGTTGAATTAAAGGCCTTTTGGCCTTTATATCCTTTGCATTTTATGACTTAAAATATTGTGAAGACCTTTTCTTATATTGTCTTAGGATGGTCCCATTCATTATAAAAACTTATGGGAATGTGCTTAAAAGTTTTCACTTAAGTCCCTTCAGCCTTCTCTCTTTGAAACTCATCGCATATAGTTTTTGAAAGGTGTGTTTAAATTGGTGATACATGATGAATGATATTTCTTTGGTTTTTCTCATCATAGATAGATTTGAGAGCTCTTGTTACAAATCAACAATGGGCAATGCTCTTGCTTCTCCTTGTATCATTTATTTTTCACTTATCACTAACAACTATTGAACGTTTAGTATTAAATAATTAGTGATCAATGATGACCTCCAGACTTTTGTTCTTCTCTACATTGTTCATCATGGATGGTTGTGTGATTGTAATTCTCAAATAGCAATGAGCGATATGAAGTATCTCCTATGTTTCGCATGTCACAGATTGGTTTTGAATGTCAAGTTTTGTATTAGTGATATGCAATGCAGGCATTCTATGTAATCATTGGGATCTCTCATCGTTGATTGCTTGAAAAAATTATGAGGAGAATTAGCGATGAGTGATAGCCCTGGTGTTTTTTTATTTTCTCCTATCACTCATCGCGAATCATTTCCAAAACTTAAGTTTCAAAATAGCAATGAGCAATGGAGTCATATTTTCAACTTCCTTTCCCTAATTTGAATTGATCTTATGAGAAATGTACTTTGTATCATTTATTTTCATGCAGGTGCATGTATCTTAATCTTGCTTCATCATTTTATCTCCCATCACTAATGTGATCCAGAGTTCAAAGTTAATTTCAGCGATGCATGTTGAGGAAAGTGAACGTGATTGAGGATAGGCCATATTTTCAAGGGCTAAGATTTCATCATGTGGATGCTTACATCATTGATAGAACTAGTGAAGGATGAAATTTGTCAACAATAAGCGATGGATATTGAATGAAAAGACAATGTGGTAGTATCCTGAGGACATTGTATAAAGCAAGGAAGAAGGTAGTGAGACGAGTGGAGAACCGTTGATGTGATTTTAAAGTAGAATGATCCCATGAGCTTAAGTTCATCATGTCAATGCTCTCGTTGCTAATTGAACCCTAGAAAGATGGGGCAAGTCTATTATGAGTGATGGAATGTATGAAGGACTATTCTCTCCAAAATTTGTCTTTGTGTACTTCATCGATATTAATGAAGGAGCACATATTAAGTTGGTGATGCAATGATTATTGTTAGATCATAGGTGACTAATGAGGATTAAGGGTAGTCATGACAACTTTCTATGATAGAAATAATGCTCAAGGTTGCCATTGATGAAGTTTTAAATCCTCAAAGATTGACGGTTCATATTCAAAACTAAGCTGCTAAGTTATCAAATCACTTGTGTGACGATCTCTTCAATCATTAATTGTTGCACACTCCAAATGGTCTATTTAATGCAAAATGCTTGCCATTTGATCTCACCATTTTCAGCTCTCTGAAATTATGAAGTATGGGTCATAGAAGGAATGTGTGAGTATTGAGCTCTAAAATGTAGAGGCATTGCTACTTTCATTTTGGGTAAGTTGGTGTTTCATGTGAGCTCCTTTTAATTCATGCTTCTAGTTCACCTAGGAATTCCATTTTTTTGGGGTTGGTTGTGATTGTCAGGGCTGGTGGGTTTGATTTCTTGGAAAATTTGATTCGAAAGCTTTTAAGTTGGTCAATTTCTACTCAATTTAGACTTGCTAGCTTTCACCCTATGTTCTACGAAATGGGAAAGTCTAGTGTGTCAATTCATCCAACTAGGAGGTCTAGCTGGCTTAGTGTGTTTGAGTGTCATGAGGATATTTCTAAGCAAGAAGTCCCTACAACTTCTTTGGTTCCAAAGGATAAAAGGAAGGCATATGGTAAAAAGAAAAAAAACCATTGTCTAGAGTACCTACAACTTAAGAAACAAGACCATTTCAAAAGAATTGGTCAAGTTTGAGGGTAGGGAGTAGGCCGAGCCTACAAAGAAGGCCAAGAAAAGGAACAAGGGTCATAAGGCCTACCTGGGAAAACATAATTCTCCCATTGTTCTCTCTGATATCCTTTCAGATGGTGAAGGTGACACTGACTCAGGATATGGCCATTACCTTTTCTCTTTGGTGCCATATGATGACTCTAACGATGATGTGGTGATGGTTCCTTTGATTGCATCATGAACAAGGAGTGGTCGAGCATCCTCTGATGCTGACGACTCAGAGTAGTATTTCCTCATTTTTGTTTTTGATGACACCATGGCTTCTGCATTGGGAATTTCCTTTTTCAACATGTTTGTGGTGTTGGCCTTTTACTCTTCCATGTTGATGTGGAGGTCCTTCGACTAATATGATAAGGAATATTTTGCTCAATGTGGACGTTGTAGCAACAACTAATGGTTACCCTATGGATGAATTTTGTCTTTTGTCCTCCCCTGCTCCAAAATGATTACATGTAACTTCCTTGGGAGTTTCTCAAAATCGGTTGAAATAAGGTTTTGAAATGAAGTATGAAATGTAATAAAAATTCAATTGAAAGCTTATTTCTCCCTTGTTTATAAAGGGGATTTCATGGTTGATTATAAAAAAGTTTGAAATTTTTTGAGTCTCAAAAGGGTCTAGATAAAATCTAAGCTCAGAGAGCAATAGAATGTAAATAGATAAGTTGATGAATATATCAAAAGCAAGTTTAGGGTATGAATCATAATGTATTTTGATCTTATAATGGTTTTATAGAGTAATATCAGTAATGAAAGTAAGTAATAGTTCTAAAATATGTGCTCTCCTATGTATTTTCCTCACAAATTATGAATGAGATTGTTAATAATAATTTCATTTCTCTTCTTTCACCTACACGGAATGAATGGGTTTATTTGTACTTCAATTCAATGACTTGATTTGATGCTAAAATAAGGTCATGGGTTTGTGGGAAAAGGATATAGGGTTCAATAAGTAGCAGTATTTTGAACATAGTGAGTTGGATGCCACAAAGTAGCATGACAATAGTCCTCTGATTACTAAGTTAGATTGTAGTTGTATTATTGATTAATTGCAAAGTATGATTTTGTTGTTCTCTTAGACAAATCACTATTCCTTTCATTAGCTTATCTTATAACTAATTGAGCTAGTGGTGAACCTAGCTAGATACTTGAAATAAGAATGAATTCATAAGAAAAAAATTTTAGTTACTGAAGTAGTATCATATTCCTTGCAATAGGTAGTAATTTTTTAAAAGGTTTTCCAAGCCTTTGATGAATTTTTCTTGTTTGCACTTTTTGAAAAATACATATATGCGCGGAAATGATTTTGAATAAGTATCTTATGAGCATAAGTGGGATTACCCTATCGGGTTTCACAAAGCCCGAAGAGAAGAAGTGAGATCTTTTAGAGCCTCACTTATGTGTTGGCCAATCCTTACCCTTGTTAATAATTGAGTTTTGGAAGATTCATAGATGAGGGATAAGATTAAGTTTGGTTCATAAAAAATAACCAACATAAGGTAGATATAATTGTAGACATGCAAAATTGACATCATGCATTCCTCATATTTAATTAAATCATATTCGCCCGATCAATTAAATAAATCAAGTTTATTTGATTAATCTCTTAAGTTATCTCTTTAATTAAATGAATCAAGTTTATTTAATTAATCTCCTAAATTCATCCATTTAAATTAAATAAATTCATCTTTATTTGATTTAATACTAACATCATCCTCTTTGATTAAATAAAACAAATCTTTATTTAATTAAATCTAAAATCATTCTCCTCTCAACTTTGATTTATTTAAATCCTAAAATCTAAGTCAAAAGTCAAAATCACCTAATCTCCTATTAAATTAATCAAATCCTGATTAATTTAATCCTAATCACATGAACCCTCTAGATTTTGCAACTTGCACCAATAAATCATTTCTTTGATTTAATAATTCCCTAATTACTTTCAAAATGACATCAAAAAGGGAATATTCCTCCAAGTTTGAAAATCCCTCCAAATGTCTTATCCTTCAACATGGCATTAAATCCTCTTACATTGTCTCTTAAATGTCCCCCACTTGGCATTTAAGACTCTTTCTTCTCCCTCCAACAAGCCATCTTTTGAAATTCAAATCTCCCCCTCTTTGGCACATTGACCAAAATGTGCACAACCTTCATCCTCTCACATCTTTACAAGTGGCATCTTGTCATTGGCTCATGTTTTGTCCCACATCCTCCATGTTTTGAATTCTTCCATCCTTTTGGGTTATAAATAGAGGCCCCCTCTATTGTATTAATCCTCCACAACTCCACAACTTGATACACAATCTTAAGCATTTGAATCTTATTCATCATATCATCCAGGAGCTTATCAAGGATTGGGAAAGGGCTTCTTTCCACATCAAAGAAGCACCAATCCACTATGAGATAAGGTTTTGGTCATGTTTTTAATTGGATTTGATCTATCTCCTTGCCCCCTCGAGAGATCAAGTGAAAAGATTCGATTTGAGTGTCGATCTCTCGATAAAGAGGTTCAAGATGGACATATGGATGGTTATGATGATGATGCAAATGAGATGTTTTCAAGATGCTTAGAATAACCAATCTATATTATCCTAAACAACTTAAAATGATGATGTACTACATTTGAGATCGATAATGCGATAATGCCTATATGATTATGCAATGGATGTTTATGCAAATGTATGATTTATGAGATGCTTAGACTAATAGATCTATATTATGATGATGATCAATATGATATGATATGATGTGTAGTATGCTTATGGTTTGTGGATGCAGGATGGATGCAGTGATGTTAATGATTTGTGATTAAGTGTCATAGTACCATGTTAGAATGAAAAACAAGAGAGAAGAAAACAAGAGATTCCAACAAGATACAGGATGATGATAATGATGATGATTACTTGCTGAGGAGTTGGGATTTTCAAAGGGCCAATTACCTTATGTTTGATTACACACATAAGTACATTGCATCAAGGTATAAAGAACTATGATGAAGTTGTACCTAGTGTAATTAACTTTGATTCGACAATCAGATAGGAGTACTCTTGTTCACACTTGGCCTATGAAACCTTATTAAAAATACACTTTATATATTCCAAACATCTCGGATCAAAACATAGAAAAGCAAGCCTTCCTATGTGGTCAACAAGATATCTATAACACCCTCCCTACACCTAAACAAAGCACACATGACCAAGGTTATATTACAAGAATATACCACAAGCACAATAGATAAAAGATAATGATTGTTTCCCCATTACTATCTCTCTAAATCCTTTTGTTTGGACATCATCGAGAGTTCCTTGGAATGAACATAATAAGATAAGTCAAAAGGACAAAGATAAAGTAAACAAACAAGTTAATGTTCTTCAAAACCGCTAGCCAAGACTAGACTATGATGATGCCTGATGTTGATGTCTAGTATAGGAAGGATGCATCCTAGGAAATGATGATATCAAATGATTTTATATGGGACTAATTGGATGATAGGATATTGACAAAGAGTTGACCAACTTGCTTACATACTGACCTAGACTTGAGACTTTGATGTTTAGGTTTTCACTTTTGACTTGCTATACTTGTTTCTGACTATTTCACCAAAGGTTGAGGATGATGATGGTTTATTATGAGTGATGTTTATTATGGGTGAAAGAAAGATGAGACAGATGGATTTTTTCAAATATTTGGATGTTTTTTTGATCTTTTTGAAATGTTTTGAGGTTGTTTTTGGTATTTTCAAGATTTTATAAATGTTTTTATTTTTTGAATTTTCAAATGTTTTGGGGGTTTTGATATTTTGACCAAGACCTATCCTAGGGGCCTCGGGAGCTGATCAAATAATTAGCCTTGCCTACATTATACATGCAGAGACCACATAGTTTGACTAACACAAACTCGCTTATTGATGAGATATGAACAAATGGACTGTCTGTTTATTATGACAGACTCCTAAAGGACTGACCTAAGTGTCTTGGGGGATGATCAAAGATCAACCTTTCCTACATTCAAGGCTTAGATACCCATGGTTTGAGAAGACAACTCTATTTTTGAATTTTTGAATGACTTTTTTGACCTATTTTTGGATTTTGATATATTTCGAATGTTTTGGGATTTTGTGATTTTCTAATGTTTTTTAATTTTTTGATTTTGGGGACTTCAAGAATATACATGAATCTGATCCGATGAGAACATGCCCCCAACGTGATGCAATAGAATCTACTCCGATAAAGGTAGGACAAACTGACCTTGAGAATGGGCCGAGTAGTACTAGAAGGGATCATGACACGAACACAGTACCAAGCTATGATGTGGATGTCAAATGGATGATGGATGAAGATATGGAATGCAATGGATGATGGAAGCGTAATGGATGCAAAATGAGTCACGAAGATACTGTGGATGGAAAGTGCTTAGTTACACAAGGTGCCTGTTTTCTAGGTTTTCACCAACGTACTTGCCCAAAGCACCACCGAAGTGGTTTTCACTAGAGGATTATTTTTTTCTCTTTACTATTTTTAATCCTTTTTCTGATTTTTTTGGAGTTTTTGCTTCTTTTTTTTGTCTTGTCACCAAGATGCCTGTTTTCTAGGTTTTCATCAAGGTGACCATTTTTTCAGAACATTTTTTTATTTTTATTTTATTTTTTGGCTCTATACCTTGAAAGATTTAGGCATAAAACTTTTTAAGATGGGAGCTGTTGATGGGCTCCTGCAGAGGATTGCCTTCAGGTGTTGATAACTGATATGCCCCTGGCTTATAGCTCACTATGATGATGAATGGTTCCAACCAGTTGGGTTTAAATTTTCCTTTTCCATTTGGGTTTGGGTCATTCTTCTGGTTCTCCTTTAGCACAAGTTCTCCGATCTAGAAGGTCTTGCTCCTAATCTTCTTGTTATAGCTCCTCTTGAGTCAGTTATGATATAATTGCAAATGAGTTAAAGCATCCATGCACTGCTCATCCAATAGCTCTAGCTCATTTAGTCTTGATACTCGGTATTCTTCATTCGTGATTAGGTTTTACAATAATACTCTCAATGATGAAAGCTCGATCTCGATGGGTAATATGGCTTCTGATCCGAGACCAAGGAGAATGGGGTGGCACCAGTTGGTGTGTAGATGTTGGTTTGATAGGCCTAGAGGGTAGGATTTAGTTGCAGATTCTAGCCATGACCTGTGTCATTGACTATTTTCTTGAGGATCTTCAGAATGGTTTTATTGGTGGCTTCTACTTGGCCATTGCCTTGAGGATAATATGAGGTGGAAAAGTGATGTTGGATTTTAAACTTGTCGCAAAGGTCACGAACATCTTGATTCTTGAATGGTGTCCCATTATCTAAGATAATAGCTTGGGGAACACCATATCGGCATATTAAGTAGTTTAGGATGCACTTTGATATTTGTTTTCTAGTGATCTATGTCATGGGGATGGCTTCTACCCACTTGGTGAAGTACTCAGTGGCAGTAATGATAAAATCGTGGCCACTGGATGAGGTGGGGGTGATATTTTTGATGAGATCGAGCCCTCACTGTGAAAAGGGCCATGGTGTGATGATGGGATGAAGCTCTTGAGCTGGAGCATGGATGAGGTCTCCATGTTGCTGACATTGTAGACACCTTATGACATATTCATGTGCTTCTCTTTCCATAGTCGGCCAATAATACCCTATCCTCAGCAATTTCTTAGCCAAGGTCATACCACTTGAGTGTGATCTACATATGCCATTATGTACCTCAGTCAAGGCAATCAGATCCTCCTCAACATTTAAGCAACGTAATAGGTTTCCTTCTATGCTCCTACGGTAAAGGGTATCTCTTAGGATGACAAACTAAGATGCTTTCTTGACAAATTTTTTCTTAAGGTTTGAGGTTATGTCAGCTAGGAGGACTCCTATTCTCAGATAAGTTTAGATGTCATGGTACCACAGGTCGCTGGGACCAACGATTTTGCACACAAATTTTGTCTCTGGTGCCTCAAATGTAGGCACAAGAAGCTGCTCTACTAGGAATTCATGCTTTGGGACATTACGAGGGATATCCAACAAGGATCCAATTGTTCCCATGGAATCTACTACTTTGTTGTTTTCTCTATGTATCTACTCAAATGTGATCTTGATGAAGGATTCCTTAAGAGTTTCCACCAATTTCTTGTATGGATTTAGCTTGTTGTCCTTAGTCTGGTATTCACCATTCACTTGATTGATTATAAGTTGTGACTCCCCGTACACCTTGAGAAACATGATATGCCATTGCACTACTATTTTGAGCCCTATGGTTAGAGCCTCATATTATGTGATATTGTTTGTGTAGGTAAATGCCAATTTGTAGGACCTTGGTATGTAGTCCCTCTAGGGGTGATGAAAAAGACACCAACTCCTGATCCATGTTATGTGTAGGAACCATCAAAGTAGAGTTTCCAGTGGTTGGCTATGCTGAGATTGAAGATGGATTCATCTGGAAACTCTGATATGAGTGGATTCTTTGAATACATGGGTGCTTCTGCAAGCTGATTTGCGATCACTTGGCTTTTTGATTGCTTTTCATTCCATGTACTTGATGTCATATTTAGATAGAATCATGACCCACTTGGTCATCCCTCCTATGACCTTTTCCTTTGAAAGCAGGTACTTTAGGGGGTCGATCTTGGTGATGAGTTTGATTTTGTGTGCCAACATGTAGTGTCTAAACTTCTATTAAGCAAACACCACTGCTAGACAAGATTTTTTGATGAATGAGTAGTATAACTCATGCTTGACCATTGTGTGGTTGATGTAATAGATGGCCCTCTCTGTACCATTTTCATCGTGCTGAGCTAGGAGAGCACCAAGGATTGTTGTTGTTGCTGATACAAAGAGGATTAGTGGCTTTCTTGGGATCAGTGGCATGAGGACTGGAGGTGTGAGCAGATATTCTTTAATTTTTTTGAAGGCTTCATCACACTTGTAATCCCACTTATATGCTACCCCCTTGTGGAGTAGGTGGGATTAATGGATTTTCTTGTCTTCTAGTTGTGCTATGAATTTGCAAATGGATTGAAGCCTACCTTGGTGGCCTCTCAATTGTTTCAATGTTTTAGGAGCCTCCATCTCAAGGATTGCTTTTACCTTGGAGAGATCTATTTCAATACCCCTCATTGACACTATGTATCCTAGTAGCTCTTCCAATTATATGCTGAAGATGCACTTCTTTGGATTTAAATGAACCTTGTATTCCTCCAACCTATCAAAAATAGAACTCAAGGTTGCTATGTGATCTCTCCTCTTTATAGATTTTGCTAGTATGTCATCAATGTAATCTTCCATAGTTTTGTGGATCATGTCATAAAAGATTAATGTCATGGCTCTTTGGTAGGTGGCCCCAACATTCTTTAGGTCGAATGGCATCATGTTCCAGCAGTAGGTCCCCCATGGGAAAGTGAAATTTGTTTTGTGTTGGTCTTCTTTGGCAATCATTATTTGGTTGTATCTAGAGAAACTGTCCATCAGAGAAAACATTTCATGTCCTGCCATCATTTCTACAATCATGTCAATGTTAGGCAACAAAAAATCATCTTTCATACATGCTTTGTTTAGGTCTCTAAAATCCATGCAGATTCAGATGCCCCCATCAAGTTTTGAAGCAGGTACCAGATTGGATGCCCTCTCCAGATAGTTGATTGGTCGTATAAATCTTGCATCAAGTAGCTTCTTCAATTCCATTTTGATTAGCAGGGTGATCTGAGGATGCATTTTTTTGAGCTTTTCCTTCACAGGCTTTGCTTCAGAGTAAACTGCTAGATCCAGTGAACCACAATATCTAGATTGAGCCTGGGCATGTCTACATAACTCCATGCAAAGTTGACCTTTCTGTCCTTTAAGAAGGTTGCTAAGAGCTCTTGTTCCTCTAATAGTAATGACTCTGCATAGAATGTGATGTGTGAGGTTTTCTCTATTCCCAAGTTGACTGGATTGCATTTTTCGGCTAGAACTGTTGATTTTTCTTGATGTAGAGCTTTGAGAGGAAGATTGAATCCCCCATCCTCGAGCACCTCAAAGAGGTTTTCACTATTAGATGTGTCCTTTCTTTTTACTTTTTTCTAGTCAGAGAGTGGCACAGTGTGGTTTTCACTCACAAACTAAGATTATTTTCAAGTTTTTGCTTTTGTGACTAAAGGATTCAATCATCTCCC
Organism: Sequoia sempervirens; assembly: GCA_007258455.2. Lineage (NCBI taxonomy): Eukaryota > Viridiplantae > Streptophyta > Pinopsida > Cupressales > Cupressaceae > Sequoia > Sequoia sempervirens. The sequence goes on along the minus strand of VDFB02256132.1, from coordinate 84,669,865 downwards.
CATAGTAAGCTTGGGTGTATAGTATGATATCAAAACCAACCTTGTGATCTCTGCATGGTATTGTTCCCTACAGTCCCATGAATTCTAAGATTGCTTCATCATTTTCAAAGGTGTCCAGAATTGGCGGTCCTTGTTAGTTGTAATCAATGAGTTGGGGGTAGACTAGATTGATTTCATGGGTTTGACTGGTTGACTCAAATGATATAGTATTGATCATGAGGAGGGAGGTATCTTCAAAAATCATGGGTGAATCGGTTATGGGTTCTTCCTCACTACCTACATCTATGACTTGATCTATGGATATGGGTGTTTGACGAGTGGGTGTTGATTGCTGAGGAGGATTTTTGACATTCCTAACCAAGCCACCTCTTCCAAGTATGGCCACTCTCGAAGGGGTACATATGAGGCCAAGATTTCTCATACGCATCTCTAGAATGAGAGGTATTAAAAGACCATTGTCATTTTTCCCGAGTTTTCTATTCCTATCATAACCCATGGTGATCATCATTTGTAAGCCTTTGTTGCTATCATCCATAGGTAGGTTGACTGTTGGTCTATTGTCTTGGTATAGAAGATGTGATGGGTCCTCTTCTATCACTTCCTGACCTAGGCCCCCCCAACTTCTGAAGCTGGATGAACCTTCTGTGAAGGTTTGGGATGATGTTCTTGCTGGCTGAGGCTATCCATGAGATCTAGAAGATTGTGGTAACTCTCCTACCATGAAAGCACTTTTCTTCATTTTATAATTTCCACATCCATCATCTTGGATAATGACTTTGATTTCAGATGTATCAGGGATGGAGGGTGTTTTGTCTTAGAAGTGGAAGCTAATGTAACTAGGTCTACATATGGAGTGGTGGGGCCTTCATCATTTTTTGGAACTTGGGGGATTTTCTAATATTTGGCCTCCAGGCTTTTGCAATAGGAAAAGGGTTCAAGATTACCATGGATGGTAACCTCTTGATTTTCATATAGGAATTTGACGCATTGGTGAAATGTTGATGCCACCGCTTGCATCCCATGGATCCACAGGCGCCCCAGGAGAATGTTATAAGGTAGATCAAGGTCTTGGACTTGGCATGTGGTGTCCATAATGGCGGGTCCTACTTGAACATGAATCTGGATAGTGCCTAGAGACACTCTTTTCTGGTCATCATAAGCTCTGATGGTCATTCCCTTACCTTTTTTGATGGAATTCTCTGAGAATCCAAAATTATTTGTCAACTTTAGAAAACATATATTAAGACCTATGCCCCCATCCACCAAGACCCTCTCGACTTTATTTTTGTGAACCAGGACATCAAGATGGAGAGCACAGTTGTGAGACAGTTGAGCAGGGAAGGCTTGGTCAAAGAATGTGAGGAGGCTTGTAGTGGTGATATTTCTAACCATAGCTTGGAATTGGTCCGCATCTAGATCCGAGGAGATGGCGGATGAGGCTAATGCTTCTTCTAGGATTTTTCTGTGGGAAGGTGATATCTTTAGCAACTCCATGATGGAGATCTGAGTGGGAGTTCTCTTTAGTTGGTCAGGGACATTATAGCCATGTAGGATGGATCTTGGATTTGAATCAGATGTCCTAGGTGGTGGTGAGGGTCCAGCGATGGTGACCTTTTCACCGTGTGTGGTGAATCCATAGTCTGCATTGACCCCCTTAATGTTAATGATGGGGACATACTCCTCAAGTGTTGCTACAACATGCTCATACACATGGTTCACGTCCTTGTATTTTTCTTTTCCTTTATTATTATTTCCCTTGTTATGATCAGGCATCAGATTTGTGTATATATTTAGGTCTTGGTTTCCTATTGGTTGCTCCAAGTTTATGATTTTTTTATCAATGAGGTCTTGGATTATGTTTTTCAATCTCATGCAACTATTAGTGGTGTGCCCTTTGATTTTTTGAAAGTCACAAAGCTGGTTTTCATTGTACCAAGGTGGTTTCACTTCTCATTCCTAGTAATTCTCATAGATAGGTGCCTTGATGAGGTTTTCATTTATCAATTTCTTCATGATAACCTCAAGTGGTTCTCCAAGGGTGGGATTTTTGTTTCACGAGGATGGTCCACCTTGATTATTGGTTGGTTGGTGTTGTGATACCGCATTGGTTTGGGTGTTGTTTTGATCATTTTTTTGCGTTGTTGGTAGGTTTGGGTGTTTTGCCTAGGGGCACTGATTACGACCTTAGCATCAACCACACCATCGTTTGTGACATTTTTGTTCCTTTCCCATGTGTGAGTTTTGTCATTATAGCTGTTGGATGGGTAATTTTTTTTTTGTTCTGGATAGGTGGGTGTTCCTCCTTGTGCAATAAGGGCTCGTTCAATGTTAAGCAAGTTGGAGATCAATTGGTTGTAGGTGGTAATACCTTGCACCTTGAGATGAAATTCCAAGTTTCCTTCCAAATTGGAGATGATGGTGCAAACTTGTTATTCTTCTTGCATGACCCATTTTATCCTATTGGCCTTGGATCACCATCGTTGTAGAAATGAAGTGAATGATTTGTTTTTACCTTGTTTAAGAGTTGATAGTTCCTCTAGACTGACATCCATACCGATATTGAATGCATAATTTTTAATGAATATGTCTACTATCTCTTGGAAATTCTTGATGCTAGGAGGAAGGTGAGAGAACCAATCCATGGCGTGGCCAACCAAACTTCTAGGAAATAGCCACATCAGATATGTATCATCATATGTGACTTCCATGCAATGAACCTGGAATTCCCTGATGTGATCTTCAGGGTTTCCCGTCCCTTAGTATTTATCAAATTTGGGGATCTCAAATCCCTTTGGGAACGGTTTCATTACAAGATTCCTATCAAATAGATAAGGACACAAGTTGCTAGGTGTCTTTGTGGTTTTCCTTGATTAAATATCAAGCACTTGTTGTGAGAGTAACTTGATTTGTTTTGTGACATCATTTTTTGGATCAGGGGGTGGGATGAAAGTGTTCTGTGGTGGTTCATTTGTTGGAGGGATGGGTGCATTGGTTGGTGTGTTGATGGATGATGTTTTCACATTTTTCTACACCAAGTATGCTTGTACTTGCTATTCTATCATCAACACTTGTTGATCCTGTTGTTGTTGCATTAATAGCACCTATTGTTGAGCTTGTTGTTGTTATTGCACCAACAATGCTTGTTGTTGGGGTGCTAGTTGTGTTGCTTCTTACTATTCTTGGTATTGATTCAACACTTGATAGTATGCTTATTTTTGGTCTACTTGTTGTGTGAGGTATTGTGCTTGTGCTTGTGCTTGTTGAGCTTGTGCTTGTTGAGCTTGGTATTGGGCTCAAGATTGCATTTGTGCCTAAACCTGGGCTTGCGCTTGTTGGGAAGCTTTTGCAATATGTGTAGCTCGCGTGGCTTGAGTGGCTTGTTGTTGTTGTAATAAATCTTGGGCATGAGCAGCCTTCTATATGGTGTGAGCTATTTGAGTTGCTTGCACTGCTTGAGCGGCTTGTGCTGCTTGAGCAGCTTGTTGTGTAGCTTTTCAGTTTTGGATTTGTTGAAGTTCCTTTTGATATGTAGCTTGTTGAGTGTCTTGTAATGTAATTCTATATTGATTTGATATATTTGTGTTTGGTGGTGGAGGTGGTGGAAAATATGGTATGGTGTTTATTTTCATGATGAGTGGCATCGTTGTATTGATGATTGGGATTGTGGTGGATGGTGTGATTGATATGCTTGTTCCTTGAGAGACCATGTTTTGAGGCATTTGGGGGATGGTTAATGTTGTGGTGGTTTCTTGTTTTATTGGGATGGTTTCCATCTATTGTTGTGATATAAATGACAAGATGAGGGATTTGGTATGATGCTTTGATTGATGTTTGGGTGATTGTTTTGAGTGATTGGTAGAAATGGAGGTAACCCTAAACTAAGAGTTGATGTTGATGTTGGTAGAAAAGATGGAAGTGGTGGAAAAGTGAGTGGCATACTTCTTTGGGGAAATGATGATAACGGGTCGAAAATGCCCCCTAGTCCAAATAGCCCATCTTCTCCTTGTGAGGTCAAGGGGAGAGAGGTTTGAGGTGTTGCATGAAATGATGATGATGGGTCATTAGGATCATGGAAGGTAAGGGGGACATATGGGTGTAATGGGTTTTTGGGGATGAATTGATGCAACATAGTGTTTGTGTCCAAATCTTGGTTGTTCACAAGGTGGTGTATTTGTAGTTCATTAAGAAATGCATTCCCTTTGTTAACAATAGGTTGAGTTGGAGCAATGGATGATGTAATTTGGGGGATGGGTTGGGTGATGCTTTGGAATGGAGGTGTGGATGAGATTGGGGGTATGGATGAAATTGGAGACATGACCCCAAAATTTTGTTCCACAATGGTGCTCACATCGAAATCGGAAGGGAGTTTAACTCCTTGTTTTGCTAATTCAAGCATGTATTGTGCGAGATGGAGCTTCATCATGATGTTGACAATTCTATGATTTTTGGGGTTTTGGACCATTTCAGTGATCTCATCTTGTGTCATCTCAAAGGAATTATTGGTGATATCCTCTACTTGACTTTCCTCTTGTGGATTTTGTGATGATGAGGGAAAATTAGTTAGAGGATTGCTTGATCCCATGAGATTCATTTCGGTGTTGGTTTGGATTAGGTCACTTGAAGTTGATGCTTCTTTGTTGGTTTCCATGTCCTTCTTGTGTTGTGATCTTGTTTGAACCATAAAATGAGGCTCAAAAGAGAAGATCTAGGTTGATTAAGGATCAAAGGTGTAATGGTGAAATGTGTGGAAGGTGGATGATATGGATGATTAAAGTTTTAAAAGATCTTGATCAGAATGCTAGACTTTTGGGACTTTCTTGGATTTTGGATTTTGAACTTGATTTTGTTTTGTATTGCTTTTGATTTTGGATAATGAACAAATAGATCCCAAGACGTTGGATGTTATCTATGGGATACATTTTCTCACAAGAGGATAATTTGACTAAGTGTAGGAGAAGGATGCATCTACCCACACTTAACCAAACAAAATGATTTGATAACTTAACTAAGCATGTGGAGAAGGATACATCTACATATACCTAGCTAAACAAGATAATTTTGATGTTTTGATTCAAGGATGTTTTTGATTCATGGATTTTCCAAAAAGTCTAGCATGAAGGATGATTTCAAGATTTTCAAGAGTTGTTGGTGAGATGAATTTTGGTTTGATGTTTGAAAGATGGATGAGGGTTTGATTTTGATCCTATATTTACCTAAAAATACTCTTGCTTACAAGACCTCAGTTTTGAAGAACATGCTTTACTCTAAACAAGGTGTTCAAATTCCCAAAAAATATTTGGATTTTGACAATAATAGAACGCGTACAATCCGAGGTTATTTCTTGAAGCTCTTCTGTAAAAATTGAAAAGCTATCTTGTTCTAAATTTGTATAGCATTGAGAGACACTTTTGATGATATTTTGGACTAAGAGCTTTTGACTTTGTTTTTGAGATTTTGATCTTGCATGAAATCATTTGAGACACATGTGTGGGGTTCAATTGTTCTTAGCTTTGCTTAGTGAGTTATTTTTACCACAAACACTTCTTGATTAGGTTTTTGAGCTAGATGTCTAATGTATTAACTTCTTATCATTCCAAAAAGTATATTATATTGAACTTCAATGAAATCAAGGAAAAAGTTTCCTATTGTTGACTTTAGTAAGCAAATTGAGATGTAAATCCAAATGTTTAGAAACCTCTAAGGATAGAATCCCTAGGGCAAGCAATAACACTTGAATTTTTTCAAAGATATTTGCTTCCTAAAGGGTTTGAAATTTGATGAAAAATGTTGAATGTTTGTTTTACCAATGTTTACGAACAAGAAAATTGTTTTGATTCCAAGAACAATCACTACCCTATGGATATGAAAGATTGTATTTGTTGAATCCCTAGTTGGACAAGTCTAGCTACGCCTAATTTCAGTGAATGGTTAGATGCTTGACCACACAGGATCCCCCTTATAGTGCACTTGCTTCTCAAGCTAGTCAAGCATTAGTACCCATGAAACTCCCATGGCATACTTTCCATTTCTACTAAAAGCTGTAAAAGTGTGGGGCGGCTTCAGAACAACCATTCTTGCACCAACAAATAGATAAGGATTTTGGCCTTTTCTATATAAGTGTTTTAATGCGGGCATTCTATTCATGGGGGACCATCCATGTGGTGAGAGACCATTGTTTCCCTTCTTGTCGAAATGATCCTCGTGATATTGGCCTTTTCTTCCAATATCCACACTTATATCCTGGGTGGAAGTCGCTTGGCTTTAGTGTGTTCCCGATTGGGTCATTCCATTAGGTGAGTAATTTTTCCCACAAGGAAGGCCCTCTAATATAAACAAAATCAAACAAACATATTCGTAACTCAATCAATCTTTGTTGTGAACCAAAGAGAGAGAATGTACATAATATGCTCCACTCACACTCGCAAGATTTGTTCAATTTTAAAATCCAAATTGAAGTGTGTGGGCAATTACTTATGCAATTTGATGTCACCAAAAGGCCTTTTGATTCTCAAGATTTCCGTGAGGCATGAGAGAAGCACATACACCCTTTTAATGGTATTACTTTGTGTAAGTAATTACAAAACAAAGAAGCACTTGTTCATTTTAAATCCACAAAGCAATGATTTGATTCTTTTTAGTGAACCAAAATTAAATATGGAAATTGCCTTGTTCAATTATTAATCCTCAACCAAATCTAGTGAGTTTGTCCTAAAGTTATTTTTAAGCCCTTTGTAGCAAACAAATAAAAAATGTTCTTTTTAGAGCCCAAAAGAAATTTAGTAGGTCCTAAGCACATGAAAGATAACAAATTTTTAGGAGAGATTGTGAATTCTCTAAGAGTGTTAAACAAACACTAAAGTGTTAAAAAACACTTGGTATCATGAGAGAATGATGTCATTATGCCTCTTTTGACCTCATTTTTCTCCTTCACTTTGATTAGACTACCCTACAAAAAACTAGTTAGAACTACACAACAGAGGTCAAGAAAGCAATTAATAACCTAGATGATCAGCATTAAAAAAGCACATGTCATAAAAAATTGAGATTTTGCTTTTTACTTCCTTTTAGTGGTGGATTATGCACATGTTGTGCAGTTTAAGGAATGCAGTGGTGCTATATGGCACTGCTAATTCTTCAAGCATTGCTCTACAAAAAAAAAAGAGCATGATTGTGTTGCACTTTTGACCAGCGATGTAGTTTGGAATTTAAAAAAGTCAGCGACCTTGAATTGACCCAGCGGTAGAGTTAGAAATTTTGAATTCTGGGCGGGAGAGATCAATCATTGTAGTTTAAAGTTTGAAGTGGTGTTGTACGGTGATGCTAGTGTGGTAGCAATTCTATATGGAGATGTAGGTCTACTAGCAGTGCACTTCCCTGTAGACACACATAAACAGAAAAAAGCACAATTTTTTTGATAAAAATGTGATCTAAATGTGATATTTTCTCTCCTAGCACCAAATGTAGAACCCCCTATCCTCAAACTTGCATAAACATGAGAAAAAAACATATAATTAGATTGAAATGCAATCCAAGATCAAAGTTCCTTGTAAAATCCATTAGCAATGCTCTAAATAGGAATAAAAGCAAGAACTATATGAAAAAGCAAGGAGATAGATCAAATCCTATTAAAAACATGCAAACTCTTGATCTTATAGGGGAGTTGGTGCCAATTTGATGTGGAAATTGACCCTTTCCCAACTCCTATCCAAGCTTTTAATGATTTGGTGATGATTGATCCACTTGGTGATTGTTTCAAATGAACTCCATGGAGAAAACTTGCAATAACCTAGCTATACCTTGATGAAATTGATGAAAATGCTAATGCTTGAAGATGGAAATGAGTATAGTAAGTTTACTCAAGTTGTGGATGATAAAATGAGGAGAGAAACCTCTTATTTATAGAAATAAAAGATGGAGAAATGCCCAAAATGAAGCAATGTGGGACTAACTTTCAACCAATGGCCAAATGCCACTTGTCAAGATGTGAATTGGCAAAGGATGTGCACATTTTGATGAATGTGCCCATAAATGCAATTAGGTGGAATTTGAAAATAGTGAAATGACATGTAAGAGGGAAAAAATAATGTCTTAAATGCCACTTGGCTCAATGTATAAGATGGAATAAATGTCTTGTTGGAAGGATTTTAAATTTGAAGGAATATTCTCTAAAAGATGCCAAGTTGAAAGAAAATAGACATTTAATAAATGAATTAAATGTATTTTCATGTGCAAGTGGCAAAAGCTAGAGGATGGGACATAGATTAGAATTAAATTAATCAAGGGTTAATTAATTTAATGAGGGATTAGATGATGTGACTATTTGATTTAGATTTATGGGTTGATTTAAATCAAAAGATGAGAAGAATGTGATTTAGAGACTAATTAAATAAAGTTTTTTGATTTATTTAATTAAAGGGGATGAATGTTATATTAAATCAAATAAGTTTTAATTTATTTAATTTAATAATATTCCTTTAGAGATTTAATCAAATAAAATGAATTATTTAATTAAATAGAGATATAGGGTTAATTAGATCAGATTGATTGATTTAATTAACAAGAGAGAATGACTTAATCAGATAAATGATTTATTTAATTAAGGGAGGAAAATTGATGAATTTAATAAAATAAGGGTATTCGATTAAATGGTTTTACTGAGGGATGATTAAGGATGAAACGGTGTTAGTAAAAGGGATCAAGCATGTAGCATCAATCAATACATTTTATGTGTCTAAAATAATAACTCAATTAGTGCATCATTTGGCTATGTGTATATATGTTGTGCATTCAATTTATTTTAATATCAAATATACCGATAAGCAATGCTAGTTGAAGTCTTATTTTTTATGGTAGCTTGCTTATAAATGAAAAAAAAAATTGACATTTAAATCACTTGATCTCAAGAATTTTTAATATAGCAATCAATAGTATTGAATATTAAACTAATTGCATACATGGTATTCAATAGATTATAACAATAAATGTTATGTGTATGTATATATGTGGGAAAGTATTTTTCTCATCATGGATACTTTCAAATGAATAATGTTGTTAAATGCTATTTGCAATAGTAAAAATGACATTTCACTATCTTCATATGATTGCAACAAAAAAATGCTCACATTATTTGTATTGTTGGAAAACACACTGTCCTTTGGACCTATTATTTCCTTATAATTTTTTTTTGTTTCCTACGCACTAAGAATGTAATGAAGTCCACCTTCAAATTTTGGAACAATTTTTTGGTTAATAAAATTGAAATTTCATCATCTTCATTTGATTACAACAAAAAAAGTTCACTTTATTTGCAGTGTTGGAAAACACACTATCCCTGGCTCCTTCAGAGGAAGAAAGTGGAAGAAAGGGTAATTTTGAAAATTTATTTTTAGCGAGTATTTGAATGAATTGGTTACATGCATTTGAAATTGATGTGGCATTTACATTCCTACAATTACAAGGCAAGGATGGACAAGGAAGTGGTGGGCATGCATAGGTTAGTATTCATTTGGGATATGAAAATGTGCCTCGGTAGGGCAACAAATAAGAAAGGGTGCTTGGGGAGGAGATCTTTTTTTTGGGCATAAATTTTGAGAAATAAGAATATCTTTGTCTTGCTAATTTGATGTAATAGGATGATCATATTCCAATTTCTCAATTTCTAGCAAAGAAGTGGAAAAATTGAGCCTTGACCTTATTGGCGATGTTTCTTGGATAGAGTTTTCAATATCTTGAATACTTTTATGTGATGTTGCAATCACTTTTTGCTCAACTTTTAGAGTGTCTTTTTTATTAGACAATGAATATGTTTCTTTAGAATTTTTTTACAAAATTTGTTTACATTTTCAAATAATATTTTCATCTCTCCACCCAACTGATTCTCTTTCTCTGCACTTAGATCTGATTTTTCCTTTTCCTTATCATCTATTTTCAATTGTATTTGTATTCCACAAGTACATATAAATTATTTCATTCCATATATATCATAGTGCATTATATTTATTTCCATCCATACATTATGTTTTGAATGTAGTCATTTATATTGATGGGTTTGCTATAGGTTGAAGGTGTTGAAAGTGTAATGGTCAAAGCAGAGGCTTCTTAGAACCCTCCTATTACATGTACAACAATGAGGATCCATTCAAGTGGAATCACCCCACCATTAGTGCCAAGAACCCAAAGAATCCTATAATATTTTATCTGCGCATCTCAATCTCACATAAAAGGTAGTGTAGGAGAGGATGAGAGAGGTTGAAAATAGTCATTTTGCATTTGGCCTTTGATAATTTAATTATTGAACAATTATGGTGTGGAATTACATTATTTTGGTATGTTTTAATACTATGGTATTTTTCTAATAGTGGTATGGTGTGATTGCTAAGTTGTATTGTTTTTCTTTCCATCAAGGTTCAAATCCCTTGGGGTGTATTTTTTGAAAATTTATATTGGGGATGAGGTCTCCGTTTGTGACCTCACTGATTCATAGCTCTGGGTGAAAAGTGTTTAACCTCTTAATTAAAAAAATATAATACTATGTTCTTGTATATTTCATATGACACTTTTCGTTGCCATGTAAAATTCCATAAAAACAATGTCAAATTCCATCAAATAATGGTAGGCAATGCTACCTCAAGTCTTATTATTTATGTCAATTTTCTTACAAATGTAAACACATGCAATCTTTATTTATTACATAAATGAAAACATGTATAGCAATAAATGTTGTGTATGTAGATGTAGAATCCTTTGCCTAAAATTTCTCAAACATCTAGAAAAACAAGCAAACATTAGTCCTCAAACAAGTTTAAACCAAACATTCCCCATGAAATTCATCCAAACACAAGAACAAGAAAATAAAGTGAAATATCAAATGAAATCTAATGAAATCTCATTCAAAATGCTCAAACCATCATCCCATGGGGGAATTGGTGCTTCTTTGATGTGGAAAGAAGCCCTTTCCCAATTCCTTGATAAGCTTAATGATGATTGATTGATCCTTGAATTCAAAATGACTATAATAACCTTGCATAAAAATTGTTAATGATTGTGGATTCAAATGAGCATGATGATCTTACATGGATTTTGGATGCCAAATCAAATAGAGAAGGCATCTATTTATAAGGAAGAAAGATTGAAGAATGAAGAATAGGATGAATGTGGGATTAAACATAGACCAATGGAATTGTGCCACTTGTCAACATGCTAATGAAGGAGAGTGGAGCACATTTTGAATAATGTGCATGTTAAATGCATGTAGGTGGAATTTGAAATTCAAAAGATGGCTTGTGCAAGAAGATTTGTAAGACGAGTTAATGCCAAGTTGGCTCAAGGAGAGGACATGTAAGAGCCTTTAATGCCAAGTTGGAGGACAAAAGTCCTTTAGGAAGGAGAATTCGAATAAATGGAATATTCCAAGAATATGCCATATTTGAATGGAAATATGAGGAATTAATAAATCAAATAAATTGATTTACATGTGCAACTTGCAAAAGCTAGAGGAATGGAGGATTAGTATTAGGAGTTAATTAGGATTAATTAACTTAGATGAAGTTAGTTTGATTGTGACATTTAATTTAAATATTTATATTTATTTAAATCAAATGAGAGGATAAAGAACATTATTAATTTAATTAAATAAATTTGATTTATTCAATTAAATGAGGAACATTAGGATTTAATTAAATAAATTTGATTTATTTAATCAAAGAGAGAACATTAGGACTTAATTAAATAAAGTTGATTTATTTGATTAAAGAGAGAACATTATGACCTAATTAAATAAAGTTGATTTATTTAATCAAAGAGGAATTATGATGAAATAATTTTATAAACTATATTATCTAATTAATGAGGAAATCTTGATGAATTTAATTAAATAAAGATTAGTCAATTAAATGATTAGTAAAGAAGAGATAAAGGAAGAATCAGTGTTGGTTAATCACGATAGAAATGCATGATATCAATTAGGATATTTCGAGTGTCTACAGTAGAAATGTGGGAAATTATTACTCTCATTATATATACATTCTAATCAATTATGGTCTTCATTAGTATCTTTGGATGCTTGATAAATTCACAAACACAAATAATCCATATGACTGTGAAACGGTTGACTATAATGAACACTTTATATTTTGTAGACTGTAACAATGTGTTGAAGTTCACCTTCATATTTTATAACAACCCTTAGTTTGAGTAAACATTTCATTTTAATATCTTCATATGATTGGAACAAAAAATGCACATAATAGTTGTAGGTTGGAAAACATAGTGGGTTGTGACTTACTTCTCAATTCTTGTTCTATTCTCAATGATGTAGATTTTGGGGTGGAGTTATAGTGTGGGGGATACATAAAAGTAACTATATGGAACTAAGGTCTGACTAACTAATTGGTTTGTTGCATGTAGATGGTTATACAAGAGTATGTTGGTTGCAAGTTGGAAAACACAGTGGGTTGTGACTTACTTCTCAATTCTTGTTCGATGAGAACTTTTTGTTCTATAGACTGTAACAATGTATTGAAGTTCACCTCTATATTTTATAACACCCCTTAGTTTGAGTAAACATTGCATTTCAATATCTCATATGATTAGAAAAAAAAATTCACAAAATAGTTATAGGTTGGAAAACATAGTGGGTTGTGACTTACTTCTCAATTCTTATTCAACAAGCACTTTTTGTTCTATAGACTATAATAATGTATTGATGTTCACCTTCATATTTTATAACAACCCTTAGTTTGAGTAAACATTACATTTCAATATATTCATATGATTGGAACAAAAAATGCACATAATAGTTGTACGTTGGAAAACATAGTGGATTGTGACTTCTCAATTCTTGTTAAATGCTCAAGGGTGTAGAGTTTGGGGTGGAGTTGTAGTGTGGGGGATACATAAAAGTAACTAAATGGACCTGAGGGATGACTAAATAATTGGGTTGTTGCATGTAGAGGGTTATACAAGAGTATGCAAGTTGCAATTTTTATAGCATGAAATGTTTTCCAACATCCAATTATACATAGAGAGTATGGTTGTAATGAAAATATTTTGTTATTTGGACATTAATAATTTAATGAAAGGAACCTTCAAAATTTATAACAAATCTAGGTAGACTAAATTTTGGGTTTCAATTTCCTCATATGATGGTAAAAAAATGTACTAAATAATTATAGGTTGGAAAACACAATGTGGGATCTCAGGAGATGATTTTATGAAACCTGCACAGATTCCAAACATCTCCTCATTTATTCAATACAATGGAAGTTGATAGACTTCTCCCTTATCCCAATACAAGGGCCATGGTAGAAAATCCTAGCAATCGCTCTCTTATCCTAAAATTGAATTCTCCCCTTGTTTCGTACATGTCTCCTTATTCCAAAAGAATAACTGATTATTGAAAATTAGTTACTAAAGAAACCTCCAATTCTATGTAGAATATGAAAAGAATACCTTTCATATGTTAATTCTAAAATTTTGCAAATATTAATATTTAAAATAAAATTGTAATCTTGTATTGTCTTTTGAAGGGAAGCAAGTTGAGGAACACAAGTATTGTAATTTTCATCTTTTGTTAACACTTCGAGCTTGCATGCTTGTATCTTTTTTCCACTCTAGAAACCAATTCAGTGAATGCATGGTGCTCATTTTTGTGATCGAGCTATTTTAAAAAAGAGAAAGATCTTAGGACTTCAGGTCTAGGTGAGATTTGAAATGTGAAAGCCTCTTTTCCAATGGTAAAAATGTTGTAATTTCTACTTCAATTCTTGCTAGTATGTTTTGATGAATAACACGTCGAGACTCTACCTCAGACAATGCATGAAGCCGCCTTAACAATTCACCTCCTCGCCTATCACTTCCACCAGTAAGAAGACCACTTAGATAAAAAATTTCCACTTCAAGATTTACAGTTGGAGATTACATATCTCTAGGAGAAGGAATCTCCTTTGTAGCATCTGGATTGCTGTGAATAAATGCACTAAAAAATACAAATTTTCTTAGCTACTTCAATTTCATATTCATATGCAACAAGAGCTATTTCTAGCCTTGCATTTCCATTTCCCACCAATTTGGTTCTTGATTGTTGAGTTGTTGATTGAAAATGGTATGGGCTTGGATTTTATTTAAAGGGATAATCATTACTCTCCTTTGTAGATGTCCTATTTGAAGTAGTAGCTTTCCTGTTTGTTTCGTATCCACTACCACATTAGACAACTTCCCTCCTCCACCAACCTCCAAAGTAGCTATTATTGTGGTATCTTCAAATTTTATAAGTTGTGTAACAATACCTTTGACTTTGGAGCTATTGGAAGAATGAAGAAGAAGCCTCTGGTGTGTTGTCATTGATGCCAACATTGGTTGGTAACAGTTTTTTCAATCTAGAAAAACTATGTTTTTATTATTTTTATTTGGTAATTTGGTTTGAAAACTCTCTCAGTAGAAGATTGCTCCATGAGATTTTACTATGATGATCAAGACTATTAGTTGCATCTCTGCATAAGTTTTTAGTGGATCTTATTGAAAGGATTGAAAGATATGAATGACAGAGTTCATCTTACAGTATTCTGCTCAATAATTATGCAAATGCTATGATTTTTTCCTTTTGGCTGACACAGATAAGTGGTGTGCACTTTTTCACCATATAAAAATGGACCCTTGTCATTTTCATGGTCTTTTAGGCATTGCTTCATGATGTTTGAACTATTTTTCTCTGATTTTATGATGTAACATGGCTTGAACATGCATATTTAGGTACTAAAATTCAAATAATGATGTCTTGTGAAGGTGTTGTGAAGTGTTGTAAAGCATTTCTACACTCTTCTAGACTCTATTCATTACAATTCACCTAAAAATAACCTTTTCATCACTAAACAAGTCATATTTTGAAGTGTTGTAAAGTCTTGTAACAAGATTTCATGCTTTTCTAGGCATAACTTCACCATTTATCCCTTTCTTATGCTTTATTTGACCCCTTTATGCCCTTATATGATTTAATTAAGTGCATTTTTGAATGTAAGCTCGACAAACAACATTAAATACAAGATAATTTCTGACATCCATTTTCAGGTCCTAGGTGGGACCCATTCACCATGGGTGGTGAATGAGTTCCCTTTGGCTCCAAATTCAAAAAATTTAAAATTTCCTTTCGGGTTTTTATTCAAAATCACTTGATGTTGGCCTGTGATGACATATTAATCGGTTACTAAGGCACACGATTCTATAAATAAGTTTTTTTACATCCATGCTAACCCCCATTCATTAAAGCATTCAATCTCACATCACATTCAAGCATTCAAGAATCTTACAACATCAAATCAAGCACTAATCAAGCATTTTGGAGCATCCATTGAAACAACTTCAGATTTTCTTCATCAAGGGTTGGGTAAGTTGATAGCATTTTCATGTTGTTAGTTTATCATTCTCTTGCATTTCATTATTTCATTAAAGGTTTGATTACCAAAGTGGGGTTTGACCAAGACAAACCCCTATTTGCTAACCCTCAACCATTTTTCCCCTCTTGCATGTGTGTTTGCAAACCTTTGTGTGCAGATTTTACAAGAATTTAGGTGATTGAAGAGTGGTCAACAAGTCACTTCAAGTCAAATCAACTCTATTTCAAGCTTGGAGAAGGTTTTCTATCTATTTCATGCAGAATTGATTTTGATCACCTGACAAGCAGACATTTCCAGATCTGGTGTTGCAGATTTGTCTCCTAATTTCTTAGAATTTTGGGAGAGGACTAATTTTCCACTAGTGGTGAATGAGTCCCACCTTAAGACTGAAAATCTAGATTTTGTCAAATTATGAATCCCAACAGTCAGAAACTCGCTTCCTATAGTTTTTCACCAATAGCAGGACTAATTTGTCACCCTAGGAAAATGAGTCTCATTGTTGATTTTCAGTAATCTTAGACAACATTCAGGGCATTCCCAATTCCTCAAATCTTTCTCAGGTGCACTCTGATTCAGTATTTTTCTTTTTGTTTTGCATTTTATTCATTCATAGTTCATTGTTTGTAAATCATAGTGTGTTTTCCAGCATAGCTTAAATCTTAGTTTTGCATTCATCATCATTCATTTCAATCACTTACTTGCATTTATTTCACTTCATTTAGCTTAGATAACATCATACATAACATAATTTGAATGAACTCAGTATTTTTGGCCCTACCTCTCTCCACCTCTCTCCTTTTAGGTGAAAAACCCTAGAAGAGCTAGAGAAGTGCATTGGTGCCAAAAATCTATGGTTCAACTTCATTGATGATCTAAAGAGTTCCTTATTAGGTCTAGGTTTACCTAATTTATTAATGTAGAGGCAGGACCTTCTTTAGGGAAACAACTCAAAAGACAAGGTGTTCTTACAAATTTCTTAGTCATACTCCTAGGTGCATTTCACTAGGCCTCTAGCATTAACCTTATTTGGGTCTTTGATCCAACTTGTTTGGAAAAATTCAGATGACATGATAGACTTATCTTGGGGCTCAAAATATATTGAACATGATCTTGGATACTTCTATATGGTGATGACCCAACCATACAACTCATTGGCTTACAACTTCTTGTATTGCTACACCTAGTAGAGACAACTTCATTAGATTAAGAGTGAACCAAAAAAATGGTTTTTAACACTTAAACACTTATTTTGAAACCAATACACCTTGCATACAATTTTTTTCAAGGAGGTTTCAAGGTCTACACACACCAAAAAGGTCCACACTTGATTGGTCATAGTTTGAGGGCATCAATGTCTCATGCAATCTACTTGGGACAGTCATGAGATTTTGTCATATTAAAGCCAATCTTGATATCCAATACCTTTAATAGGTCTGTAGGACCTCCTAATACCCCTTCCCAAAAAATAATATTCATAAACAACACTTTTATACTTGGATTTGTTCAACCTTCAATTGTTGCACCAACGCTGTCATACATAGTCCTTATAGGATAGTCATCACAAAATTATACCAATCCTTCAAGAAATGATCAAGAATTTTGGTTTATGTCTACATAACTCCTCACTACCTTCCTCTACTATTTACAATGACCAACAACAAGTTTCATACCTTATTTCTCATGTCCTTCCTTGCTCTCTTGCTCCATAGTTTGATACATCTAGATATCAGACTTTCTACTGATCCAAAGCATGTGCAAAATTCTTCTTGAGCCCCTGAAAACTTGAAAAGAGATAAAATACATAAATATAGACCTTACCACCCATGGTGGTGATTTTCCACTAGTGGAAGGTTGAGTTACATCTTATTTTTCCCTCTTAGGTTACCCTAAGTAGGGTTTTGGAAATTCTTAGAAAAACTATAATAACTTACAAAATACTTGATGAATTTCAATGCCAAAAAAACCAAAAGAAAGAGGATTCACATGCCCACACTATCCAAATGGTCTTAGACCTTCACATAGACTGTACAGGCCATACCAATTGAAAGAACAAACTGCAACGTTGAGAAACATAGAAAAAGTCTCGCTTCTATTAACCCAAACTTAAAAATTATTATTTTTCCAATGCTTAATTCATTTTTTGAGAGTGTATTCATGACTTTCCAACCAATCCCTACTAATTTTAATGTTTCTTTATTTTCATGTAATAGTTTTATTATTTTTGGCAACTTAGACAAAGTTGCATGACAACTTTTTGCAACATTTGGTAACTTTTACACTTTCTAATTAAAAACTCAATAATCACTCCAAAATGAATAAAAATGATCCCACATGGTCATAAATGACCTTATTATACCAAAAACACTCAAAAAACCTAAAAATAAAAAATGACACAAAGACATGCTCATGAGGCTCCTGATGCCCTTGCACCATACACCCAAGGGGAAGAAAACTCAAGTCCCACTTGAGTGTAGCTCTACAATAGTGTATCCATGTTTGATAATATCAAATTCAGACATCCAAGTAGTATCTTCCATAGGAAGACCCCTCCACTTGACCAAGTATTGAAAATATGTTATGTTTTTTTGTCTTCTTGAGTTCCTTTGTATCAAGGATGCACTACAACTCTAGAGGTTTGCTAGGAGGAAGGTCTTGGATCCATTCTTCATCTTCAAATGATTGGGAACCTACTTCATTACCTACAACAACATCCCCTTTGAAAGGGTACAAGTCAGATACATTAAATATAGGTGAAATTCCAATCCCACTTGGTAACTCAATCTCATATGCATTGGGACCAAACTTGTGAACATCCTTGCAAGGACCAATCTTCTTCATCTACAATTTAGAGTATTTTCCCTTGGGAAATATATTCTTTTTGAGGTGGGCAAGAACCAAATCTCCAACTTTGAAATGGACTTCTCTCCTGTGTGTATCAACCCTTTGCTTATATTTATCAACACTCTTTTGTAGGTGATCCTTGACCTGTTGGTGAATCTCCTTCATAGCCACAAAAAATTTCTCACCCTCAACACCCATCCTTTCCATTCTATTGATATCCCTCAATTCAAATACCCTTCTAGGCTGAAAACCATAAACAACTTCAAAAGGACTCTTACCCACACTTCTATTCACTTAATCATTGTAGGCAAATTCTGCCTGAGAAAAGATCAGATCACACTGAGTAGAATGCTCTTTGGTAAGACATATTAAGTGGTTACTGTTTATGCTGAAAACTGAAGAAGCTAAATGATTTAATCTATAAATTCAAATCAAAATTTCAGCATATCATCAATAAAGCCTTTCCAAATGAATACAAATGCAAAATGCAAACTAAACTATGAAAAACTAAAATAAATGCATTCAAAGGAAAATCAGCTCCATTGTTTTCCTATTTCACCATGATTCTTGATCTATGCATTTGATGCTCTCAGATTTTTATGAGCACAAGTGCAACAAGAAGTTGTGATGAGTGGAAGAGAGATTGAAATGAAATTTTGAAATAAAAATGTGTATCAAAATGTGTATCCCCAAAAATTGAGGAGGAGGTTTTTATAAATGAATACATAATGTGAAAATAAGAAATGAGAAATGAGTGGAGTGATTTATGCCATGATTCATGTTTGGAAGCTCAAATTGTGCAATTTTGAGCTAATTCCATGGAAATTGATTTATGAATTTAATGTGCAATTTTGAGCAAATTTCATGGAATTTGATTTATGAATTTTAAATTATTTAATGAAATATGGATGCATTTTAATGATTAATGCAAATGAATAATCATGAAAATAGTCAAAGTGAAATGATTTATGTAAATGGATGAATATGAAATTATTTATGGATATGTTAATGATTAATGAAATGATAAATATTTATGAAATGAATTAATGAAATATGCATTTGGATAAATAATGGATAAATGACTAAATGATTATGTAAATGGGTTATGGTTATGAGTAAATGCTTATAAATGCTTATAATATTTGAATGGTTTTATGGAGATATGATTATACAATGGATAAAAATGATTAAGAGGACATTTTTATGCATCTAAATTTTGCCCCTCTTTGAGACAATGCAGCCTGTCGCGTTGTTTCAAAGAAAAAAGATTGGTTAACTGATACATGCCCCAAGGATATCCTGGTAAGGATGATGATAAGGATGATATGCCCCCTCGAGAGATTGATCAAACAGATTGTAAGAAGATTAATCTCTCGATAGATGTCTAAAAAATGATTAGATACCTGATATTGCACAAGTGATAAAGCGGTGATGTACATTTTGATGAAAATGCACAGTTGATGGGCATTTCTGAACAATTGATGGAAATGATCAGTATAGCTAGGTTGATGAGCTAATGAAGCTGATTGAGCTGATTAAGCTGATTTAGAATGATGCTTACGCAAGACAAGGTGTTGCAATGATGGATTGATTGATTGATTAAGGGGGCATGAAATTTTGAGAAGCAGGTTGATTGATTTGAGATTTGATTCAAGAGACATATATCAGTGAGTTAAGCAATTGATTGATTTCTCTGCGACAAGAAAGATGAAGAAAATGAAATGCAAGATGGAAGAGAATGAAGGTGATGAAGCCTCTTGTGCCTTTTATGTGCTTTTATCATCATCGAGCTTATTATGTAGTAAATTAGTATAAGCATCTAGATAAAATGAACATCTAGACGACCTGAATACTATTTGCATTTTTTATTTAGTAATGAAGTATAAGCATATAGGTATAAGAACCTTAGATGACCTGAATACTTATTGAATGGAAGACACTATCAGACAAGGAATGCTCTCATCCACATTAGACTCATAGGTCCTTGATGGTTTTAGGAAACCATGTCCTAAGATGAGTCATCCTATGAATAAGAAACAATCCACAAACAAAAAACAAGTGAACATGCCCCATCCTCGCCTCTCTAGTCCAAGACATCATAGAGAAGCTAAAAGGCATGTCACCAAAGATAAAATCATAAAACAATCAAAGATAAACAAACAAACATGGATCATGCTTCGATATAGAACCGAATCTTGGTATGGTTTTATGTGGTTGGTTGGATTTGTAAGATGGGTTGGATTCTTGTTATAGTTTATTTGATGTTATAATGTTTTCTTGATTGTCAACACTTGCATGTTTTGATTTTGTTGAAGTTCAAAGTTGTGTGGTGATCTGAAAGTGTCACTGTTTTTTGGAATTTTTGATTTTTTGGGGATTTTTGGAATATTTGATTTTTTTGGATTTCTTCAGGACATTTTAGATTTTTGGATTTTTTATTTTAAGATTTATTTAGGACATTTTATGATTTTTTTTGGATTATTTCAGGACATTTTATGATTTTTTGTTGGATTTTTTTTTAGGACATTTTATGATTTTTTTTGGATTTTTTGAAGTTTTAAAGATGGACTGAGATGAAATGTGATATGATTGATTGTAGAAACTAGATTCCCCACACTAGAGGTAGTGTAACCATGGATAAAAAATTGATCAAAATGAAAGATTCACTGTAAAACATGTCACACAAGCGACATATCTTTTGTCAAAAGATGATAATGGTTGGTTGATTGGATGCCAGGAATGATTGATTCCATAAGGCATGATGATGATAAGTACTTAGGATCACTGATTACTCTAAGTACGATAAGATTGATGATTTTTGATGATTGATTGACAAAAAATATGAGGATTGGATTATGTTTTACAGCTAGGCTCAAATGTGATTCACATGATAAGATTCAAGATTGCAAAGGGACATGATGACCAACATTGGAGGAAATTTAATCATGGATAAATGATAAGGATGTGAAGTATGATGGAATGGTAGCACATAACGATATGAAAGGGAATCCAAAGCATGTGTTTGCAATTTTTCCCCTAATCTCATCAAGAACAAAGGAAGGAAATGGGACATGGATTTTGATAAGCTAGGAGATATGGAATGGAAGAAAGCAAGGATAAGGATAATGAATAGGATGATCAAGATCAACTAGATAAGATATGGACACAATGCCTAAGTATTTTTCCCCAATTCCTCATCAAGACCAAGGAAGGGAAGAAAGGATGCATTTAGATAGAATGGTGGAATATGGATAAGGTGAAGGATATGATATGAAAGATATGGATAAAGTGTATAGCATAAGATATAAGATGTTCAAGAAGATCCTTAACCTTGTCAAGATCAAAGGTGGAAAGGTAAAGGATGAACATAAAGAGGATAATGGATATGAATGAAAGGATGGATGAAACTTGCCCCCAAGTGTAGAGTGCAAGAGGAATATGGAAGACAGGATATGGATAGGGATATATGAATATGGAAGGTAATATATACATGATAGGGAGATGGAGGGATGAATCAAGCATCAAGTTTCATAGCTAATATCCCTCGAATATGTGCTCTAATAAACCATGGCAAGGAGGATTAGGCTCATAAACATTGGTATATTAATGGTATCATGGAAGAAGCTAAGGACTTATGCAAAGTTTTGGATTAAAGGAGGATAATGGGGGATGAATGTTGGATAATCTATAGGAGGTTGGAAGGCTATTTGATGGATAGGTAGAAAGGAAGGCAAGATCAACATTGGCACACACCTTGAAGGGTGGTGGAGTGATGGAGGAAAAATGAATTTGGAAGGTAATAGGTTTTTAGATGGACGATTGGAGGAAGCTTTTGGATTAGCAAATTTGGATGCCAATTTAGATTTTATTGCTTCTACTAGAATTTTAGGAATCCACATAGCTTTTGACTTTGATTTTTGATTCATGGGCCTTTGTGGCCTTTGAGATTCTTCTTTTTGCTTTATGGGCCTTTGTGGCTTTTGAAATTTTCCTTTTTGATTTATGGGACTTTGTGGCCTTTTAATTTTTTTCTTTTGACTTATGGGCCTTTGTGGCCTTTGAATTTTTTTCGTTTGACTTTGGATCAGATTTTCTTTTATTTTTGCATGTCTCTTCGAGGAGACATGTTGATCCTTTGATATATGTGGATTTTGATATGGAAGCTTCTGACATTTGGCACCCAAATTGCTTCCAAGAGCAATGGGATGGGTGGATGGAGATGAATGATATGGAGGTATTATGGATGGGTTAATGTAGGTAGAATTTTGAGAGGGCATCAAGGATGTGTGCCTTTGTTGTTCTTGATGAATAGGAGATGGATGGATGGAAGGGTTGATGATCTAGGGTTTGGATGATAAGGACCAAGGATAGATGGAAGGTTTGATGGACTAGGATAAGGACCTAGGATAGATGGAAGGTTTGATGAACTAGGATAAGGACCTAGGATAGATGGAAGGTTTGATGGACTAGGATACTTAGGTTTATTTTGATGGATTGTGGACTTACAATGGGTATCAATGTCTTGAGCATGAGGTGTATAACCAAGGCCATGATAATATGTATTTTCTTGGATATAAAGGGGTTCTAGGATACCTTGTTCATGAATGCCTAATCCTTTGCCTTTGTAGTTCATACTTTGACATATTCATTTTCCAATGGGGTATGTATTATTTATGAAACAAGATGCAAGTCTATCATGAGGTGGATGTGATATTGAAGGAATAAAAAGATCTTGGAGTAAACCACCTTGGATAAAAGTGAGGGAACCCATTTGATAGGTAAGGGGCTCATGTATAGCTTGAATAGGGGTGATAGACCCATGTGGAGGATTGTGATCATGAGGGGAATCGGGATGGGTGATAGGATCTTGACATGGGGATGATGGGGTACTTTGATCTTGACTTGTAAAATGATCACGAGGTGTAGGAGATGAATTAGTGTGCAAAGTTTCTTCCACAAAGTTCTCCAAAAATGCCCAACAAACTTACTATCTCTATCTGAAACAATACTCAAAGGAAAACCATGAATCCTTACCACTTCCTTGAAGAACACGCTTGCAATATAAGAGGAATCATTTTTTCTCTTGCATGGAATGAAATGTGCCATGTTGGAGAATTGGTCTACTAAAACATAGATGGAATCAAAATATCTAGGTGTTTTTTGTAAACCCATTACAAAATCCATACTTATAGACTCCCAAGGCCTATTTGGAATAGTAAGAGCTAGCTAATACAAACCTTCATTTGTGCTAGTCCCTTTTTCCTTTTGAAAAATAACACATTTCTCAACAAATTTCCTTACATCAATTTGCATTTTAGGCCGAAAATAGTGTCTTCTTAGCTGCTTCAAGGTCTTATCAAGACCAAAATGACCTGCAAGACTACCACTATACTTCTCTTTTATCAAACTATCTCTCATTGAACACTTAGGGACACAAAGTTGTACTCCCTTGAACAAAAAATCATCTTGAATCAAAAAATCAAGCCACTTATCATTATTGTTGCTACAAGACTTCCTACAACATGCATATATTTATGTGAAATTTGCATCTTCAAGATACATACCTTTCAAGGATTCAACTCCCATGCTTTGTAACTAAATTTCCTGCACTATTAGAGCCCTTCTACTCAAAGCATATGCTACTTTATTAGACTACCCCTTCTTGTATTTAATGGTGAAAGTAAAACCTTGCAAATGTTCCATCCATTTAACATGCCTATGACTAAGGTTTTCTTGACTATTCAAAAATTGGAGGGCATGGTTATCAGTATAGAATATGAAATTTTTGGGAAGTAGGTAATGTCTCCACTTTTTCAAGGACTGAACCAAATCATACATCTCTAGGTCATAGGAAGAGTATTTCTTCTTAGCCTCATTGAGTTTTTCACTAAAGAAGGCAATGGGATTTCCCTCTTGACTCAACACTTCCCCTATGGCATAGACACTTGCATCACACTCAATAGTAAACACCTTATTGAAATCTAGTAATGCTAATACGGGCTGCTCTTCTACCCTCTTTTTCAAATACTCAAAACTCTTTTCAGCTTCACTAGTCCAAACATGCTTCTTTCTCTTATCCCCCTTCATGGTATCAATGATTGGAGCACAAATATGAATGAAACCCTTAATAAAATTCCTATAAAATCATTCCAAACCATGCAAAATTCTTACCTGAGCAACTGATTTTGGTGGATGCCAACTTAGAATAGCTTCTACCTTGCTTGGATCCATTTTCAAGGTTCCTTTTGTAACCACAAAACCAAGATATACCAAATTTGTCTTCATAAACTCACATTTATTCAAATTAATCATTAGTTTCTCTTCATTCAATATTCTTAAAACCAAATCCAAATGGTACAAATGCTCTTCCTTATTTTTACTAAAAACAATAATTTCATCAAGATAAACCACTACAAACTTATCAATAAAAGGCTTGAGAACTTCATTCATCAACCTCATGAAGGTGGTAGGTACATTTGAGAGACCAAAAGGCATTACAAGACACTCATAAATCCCTTCATTTTTCTTAAATATTGTCTTCCATTCATCCCTTGGTCTAATCCTAATTTGGTGATACCCACTCTTGAGGTTTATTTTGGAAAAGTAGCATTCTCCACCTAGACAATCCATCAAGTCTTCCATTCATGGAATGGGGAATCTATATCTGATTGTAATCTTATTGATGGACCTAGAATCAGTGCACATCCTCCATTCACCTCCCTTCTTTGGTGCTAGGATAGTGGGAAGCAAACAAGGACTAAGGCTTTCTTTGATTAACCCCTTATCAAGCAATTCTTGGACTTGTCTCTTAATCTCGTCATTCTGATGTGGTGTCATTTTATATGATGATTTATTAGGCAAGCTAGCCCTTGGTATGAAATCAATGTGGTGACTAATATCCATAATAGGAGGCAATGATTTTAGGAGTTCATCCACTAATATATCAACATGCTTCTTTGGCAAGTTTTGAATTTCCAAAGGCAACTCTTCTTTCTTAGTTGTTGTCATAACAAACCTAGGCTTGACTATGATGGAAAAACCGATATTCTCCTCTTCCATGGCCTTTATGAATTCCTTCTCTCCTACCAACATCACATTAGATTCCACTTGTGTTTTATCTTCATCTTTCAATGGTGTTAGAGTATATGAGACTCCATCCTTCTCTATGACATATGTGTTCTTTCCACCATCATGTTTGACATTTCTACCATATTGCCATGGTCTACCAAGAAGCACATGAGAAAAATCCATAGAGATGTCATATAAGAACTTGTCCTTATAACCCCCTATATGGAATTCTACCCAATTTTGTCCATTCAGTAACACTTACTGCCCTTTGTTTAATCAAGAAACCTTGTATGGAGTGGCATGAGGCAAACTTTGCAACTTTAACTTCTCTACCATTTCAACTGAAATAAACTGTCAGTACTTCCACAATCAATGACAACATTAAAACATTTACCTTGGAATTTTCATGTAGTCCCAAAGAGTGAATTTCTTTGAGGTGGTTTTTTCTCCACGGGAACTTTAATCAAGGTTCTTCTCATCAAAAAGGACTCTCCAACTTCTGGTTTTTCCTTTTGTGATGGTGAATTAACACTTTCAGCATCATCTCCACCTTGTGCAATTTTATTTCTCCTCTCACCTTTAAAATAAGTAGATGACTTCTCCTTAGGGAACTTCCATGCTTGATGGCCTATAAATTTATTGCATTTGTAACACTTTCCAGCAAATCCACTTGAGCCTCCTCTATTGCTAAATCTGCCTCTTAAACTTGGTCTTCTTCCTCTAAAGATGGCCCTTGAATATGATATTTGTTCTTTTTAGTTACTTATATCTCCTTGAGACCTTTTGGACTATCCTCTACCAACAAAATTCCCCCTTCCTCTAAAATTTTTCCTTCTTCTAACTTTTCTTTTCTTTTCTTGTCTCCTTTTCAACTTGTCTTTAGCCTTTATGGCCAACTGATAGCACTCTTCTATAGTTCTTGGGCTTGTGAGATTTAGTTCATCTTGTAGGCTATACTTTAGCCCATTCAAATACCTTGCAAATTTTTCAACATATTCTTCCATATGCCTAACCTTATGCTTAGTGTTAAATAGGCATGGGACAACTAAGAGGGGGGGTGAATCAGTTGTCACAAAATTTCAACTTAAAACTTCAACACTTATCAATTCCACAACCACACTATTCTATTATTAAGTATGAGCATGAAACACAAATAATAAAAAGTAAATAAACACAATGAACACCATATTTTTTACTTGGAAACCCAATAAGTGAAAAACCATGGTGAGGGTTAACTCACAATATAAAGAGATAATAAAATCAAATACAGAGGCTCACTGCCTAGAAGAGGACTCACTATCTAAATACAAAGGCTCGTTGCCCATAGAAAGGACTCACTATCCAATAGGGAGGCTCACTGCCTACAAATACAAAAGAGAATAAAAGATCCACCACAAAAATTAACACACATCCATAGCCTTGAATAAAGGATTGCAAAAACCTTTAACTCACTGCCTTTAGGAATCCAACACAATGAAGAATTGTTGCCTCAACTCACTCTCACACACTTCTACTCTTATGATTTGTGGCTTACTTCGTCACGTTGCATCACACTGTTATACAACTCTTCACAATTTGACTTGCATTTATACCATCTCCAACCTTAGAACCTTTCTTCAAGGTTGGCCACAAAAACTTTATTTCATAAATTCAAATTAGGTCGACAACTCAACATCCTGTCGTGGAAAGAAATGAGAGTGGACTAATAAAAAATTTATCCAAGACCAAAAGATAATGTCTCAGATCAACCACATTCTTTCTTAATTAAATTTTAATTCTCCAAATGAAGTGTAAACACCAGATCAACCAAACCTAATGAAAACACAAATGAACATTAATGTACATTCTTCCCAACAAGAAAATGACACACGGATGCCACAACATGCTTCATTATGCATGATAACATGTCTCAAATTACTTTATATACATCCACAACAAGTGCAATACTCTTCAAACGTTGAAAACCTTCCACCAGTCCATCTAAAGTGTGCAAACACACACAACAACATTGAAACATGTCTTTTTGACCACCAAACCTCAACCTTCTTTGCTAGAACCTAGAGAACACCTTCACAAGACATATCCTAGATCCACAAGATCTAGAACAAAACAATGGAGGAATACAGAGCAGAAACAATTCTCCTAGTCCACAGAAGACCAACTCTGCCATAAAAGTTCACACATCGGTGAACGTAACTTTTACGTACCATCACACTAGCAGCTAAAACTCAAGAGGTATCACCACTAGACCATTATTATCAAACCTTTAGATCTGCACAAGCATAGGATCAACACAGGAGAAACATGGAGCACATATCAGAGCATGTTATGAACATATTCATCATTTTGACTTCTCTTCTTTATTAATTTTATCAAAATCACTTGGAAACACACCAATTCAACACATCTGTAATGTCATAAATATGGCTCCATGTACTTACAACATCTCAACAACATCTCAATTATACATGTACTATATGCAACATACTAAACTGTGTTGAAATCAATGACAACATTAATGACAACACCACCAAACTAGATCATAATTGCAACAATCTCCCCCTTTGTCATTGATGGAAACACATGATGTGAAAAACCATCAAAGACAACATCCTTCACAATATCTCAAGAGAACACCTTCTCTCCTTCTACAACTATTTTTCACATGACTTTCTCTTCCCCTTTGATATCAATGGAAAAGAACACACTCTTATCACTACCCCTTAGGAGTACACCCCTTAAACTCATACTACAACAATGAAAACCTTTTCTACTCCCCCTGTAGAGTAGACCCATTTATCCGTCCAAATGAATGAGCAATCTATGAATCCATTAGACTGATGCACCTTCATGTGCACCTAGCTCAGAGGGCCAATGACCCCCAACCTCTCCCTAAGATTCTCAAAAGTATCCTTTGAAAGAGCCTTAGTAAATATATCTGCAATTTGTTCCTTTGTTGTCACATACTCAATTCTGACTTCATTCTCCAACACCTTTTCTCTCAAGAAATGATATTTGATAGATATGTGTTTTGTTCTTGAATGCATAACTGGGTTCTTTGAGATATTTATAGCACTCATGTTGTCACAAAAAATAGGAATGGGCTCATCACATATTACTCCAATGTCTTTCAAAGTTTGCTTTATCAACAACACCTATGTGCAGTAAGATGTTGCAGCAATGTATTCTACCTCTGCAGTGGATAAAGAAACTGAGTCTTGCTTCTTACTCAACCAAGAAACCAATCTTCCACCAAGAAAGAAAGGACCTCCACTGGTACTCTTTTGGTCGTACACACAACCAATCCAATCTGCATTAGTATAAGCACTCAGGGTGAAATCAACACCCTTAGGATACCATAAGCCATAATTCAATGTACCTTTAAGATATCTAAATATCCTCTTTACAACTGTAACATGTGCCTCTATAGGATCTGCTTGTAATATGGCAACTAGACATACTCCATGCATAATATCTAGTCTAGTAGTAGTAAGATACAACAGTCCACTAATCATAGATCTATATTTTCTCCGATCAATCTTAGAAGATTCATCATCTCTGTTTAGTTTACATTTAGTTACCATAGGAGTACTAACTGGTTTGGAATTATCCATCCCAAACTTCTTCAACAAATCTTTTACATACTTAGATTGTGAAATGAATATCCCTTTATTAGTTTGATTCACTTGTAGAACAAGGAAGAAATTCAATTCACCAATCATGGAAATCTCAAATTCTTTTTGGATATCTTCAACAAAAATTTTACACATGCCTTCATTTCCACCAAAAATTATATCATCAACATATACAACTACTTTCAACATTTTGTTACCTTGCACTTTGAAGTAGAGATTGTTGTGAGTGCTAAATCCTTGCTTTGTCAAGTATCTATCCAATCTTGCATACCAAGCTCTAGAAGCTTGCTTCAGTCCATGCAACTCCTTCTTCAACTTACAAACAATGTCTGATTTGTCAAATAACTGAAACCCTTCAGGTTGTTCCATGTACACTTCTTCCTCCAATTCACCATTCAGAAATGTTGACTTAGCACCCATCTAATAAACTTTGAAATCCTTGTGGGTAGAAAAATCCAAAAACATCCTAATAGCTTCCATTCTAGCCATAGGGGAAAATGTTTCTTCAAAATCTATACCTTCAACTTGTGAATATCCCTTGTATACAATTCTTTCATTATTCCTTAAAACTTCTCCACTTTCATTCAGCTTATTCCAGAACACCCATTTTGAACCAATTACATTCTTATTCACAGGCCTAGGGACTAGTTCCCATTTCTAATTCTTTTCTATCTACTACAACTCTTCTTTCATAGCTTTTATCCAACTCTCATCCTCGCATGCTTCACTCACAGAATTATGTTCAATTTTAGAAAGTAAACATAGATTTATCTCAGTTGCTACTTTACTTCTTATCTTCACACTTTCACTTTTATCTCCAATTATTTTCTCTTCCAGATGATTCTTCTGTACATACTTAGGAGTCTTAAAAATAGGTTTTGGCTCATTCTCTTCTTCTTCTTCTTCTTCTTCTTCTTCCTTCTCCTTATTCTCCTCAGGTACATGTCCATAGATAGGATCATCAGGTTCAACTTCACTTATCTCAATAGGTCTACATATGTCTTCACCAACATTCACATTAGCATTTCCAATAATCTTTCTCAATCTTTTGTCAAAGCATTTATATTCTTTGCTAGTAGTAGAGTATCCAAGAAAAATTCCTTCATCACACCTAGCATCAAACTTTCCTAGATTTTCATCATCTCTTTTAATGTAACATCTGCTTCAAAATACCTTGAAGTACTTCACAGTAGGAGTCTTACCAGTCCATAACTCAAAAGGAGTCTTTTTGTTTTTGCTTCTAATTTGAACTCTATTAAGAACATAAATAGCGGTGTGTATTTCCTCTCTCCAGTATAGATCTGGTACATTTGATTCTTTCATCATGGTTCTTGTAGCTTCCTATGTTGTCCTGTTTTTCCTCTCAACTACCCCATTCTGCTAAGGGGTTCTCAGAGCATAAAATTGTCTCTTTATGCCATGCTACTCACATAATGGATTAAACTCACTAGAAGTGAATTCTCTGCCTCTATCAGATCTCAAACATTTGATTTTCAAATTTACTTCATTTTCCACTGTTACTTTGAATACCTTAAACCTATCCAGAGACTAAGTCTTTTCTCTAAGAAAAGCAACCAATGTCATTTGAGTATAATCATCAATAAGAAGCATGAAATACCTGTCTCCATTCTGGCTTCTTTTTCTAGTCAAACCACAAAGATTAGTGTGAACTAACTCCAACATTCTGGTAGTAGAGTGCTCTTTTACCTTAAAGTTGCATCTTGTTTGTTTCCCCAGTTGACAAC
Source organism: Sequoia sempervirens (assembly GCA_007258455.2). Taxonomy (NCBI): domain Eukaryota; kingdom Viridiplantae; phylum Streptophyta; class Pinopsida; order Cupressales; family Cupressaceae; genus Sequoia; species Sequoia sempervirens. The sequence continues at coordinate 84,639,187 of VDFB02256132.1, read as the reverse complement.
TTCTGTAAATAGTATTAGCAGGTCTTGTGATTCTAGGCAAATCTCAAATAATTTATTTTGAACTAATTTTGACTAAATTATCAAAATTTACATGTCCCATTCTCCAGTGTCATAACCAACTTTCATTGACTTGAGATACAAGGAATTGACCATCAACTCCCTTTAGTTGATAGATGTTTCCATGAGTTCTTCTTCCAGCAGCAACCATATCTCCATTTTTGGATCCTTTTTTGATTTCACAGGTATTATTCTGAAACACAAGCTTAAAACCATTGCTACACATTTGACCAACACTCAAAAGGTTATGCCTCAAACCCTTCACATAATATACATCATCAGTATTGTACACTCCATCAAAACTAATTGAACCTTTCCCACATATCTTAGCTCCTAAATCATCACCAAACATGACTAAACCACCATCATACTTTCCAAGTTTAGTGAACTTACTCTTGTCTCTGGTCATGTGATTAGAACATCCACTGTCAATTACCCAGTAGTATTCATCCTATCTTGAATGAAAAGTGGTAACCAAAGTACCTTCCATCCTATTCGTCTTATTTTGTAGAGCCTTCTTGCTTGCACATTTTGTAGGGTTAGCAGATATAGATTTACTTTCCAAAGCTAAGAATAAGCATTCACTATCATCAATCTCATTTTCGGATTCATCATCAGAGATTCCAACTTCTTCTTTAACATAGTACAACTTCTTATATTTTTTATCCTTCCTATCCTTATCTTTATAATCCTTGTTCTTCTTATGTACAACTCTATTCAGACATCTTGAAGTATAATAACCAATATTACCACAACTGAAACATTTAAAGGGCAACATACCTTTATACTTTTTGGTACCTTTCTTCAACTTCCTAGTGAATTTTGCTTCCAACTCATCTGAACCATCACTCTCTAGATCATCTTCAATCTTCATTGCCTTAAATGTTGTCTTTGACTTTTCTTCTTTCCTATCTTCTTCCCTGAAATTTCTCATCTCAAATGCTTGCAAGGTTCCAAACAACTGTTCTTTAGTGTACTTTGTAGGATCATACATCTCTTCAATAACTGAGATCTTATCACTAGAGAAATCTGGTAGGGTGATCAGGATTTTCTCAATAACATCTTCATCGGTTAGCTTTCCTCCTTGATTCTTAACTTCATTTGTTGTCATCTCAACTCTCTAGAAATAACTTGTAAACTCTTCACCTTCTTCCATTTTCAAATTCTCAAATTTTCACTTTGCCCCCAACTTCTTTATCAATTTTACTCTTTTAGTTCCTTCATACAATTCTTCCAACTTCTTCCATACATCATAAGTAGTATCTAAAGAAAGAACCTTAGTTCACCCAATCTTAGATAAAGCACTGTAAATAACATACCTCACTTTCTCATTCTCCTCATAATTAGAAACCTCATCTGCAAGAGTAGGACTATTCGCCAGAGGAGTATACTTCATCTCAACAGCCTTCTAGGTCTTGTAACCAAGAGAAAAAATATAACCTCTCATCTGCACTTTCTGATCACTATAATCAGATCCATTGAACATAGGGATCACGAACTTCTACACCATCAGATCTTCCTTAAGTGGTTAAGCTCTACACTAAGGAACTTGGCTCTAATACCAATTGTTAAACACACACGAGAGAACTAAGAGGGGGGGTGAATCAGTTGTCACAAAATTTCAACTTAAAACTTCAACATTTATCAATTTCACAACCACACTATTTTGTTATTAAGTATGAACATGAAACACAAATAATGGAAAGTAAATCACAAAATGAACACCATATTTTTTACATGGAAAACCCAATAAGGGAAAACCACAGTGAGGGTTAACTCACAATATAAAGAGATAATAAAACTAAATACAGAGGCTCACTGCCAAGGTCTCATTGCCCAGAAGAGGACTCACTCTCTGAATAAAAAGGCTCACTACCTACAAGAAGGACTCATTGTCCAATAGGGAGGCTCACTACCTACAGATACAAAAGAGAATAAAAGATCAACCACAACAATTAACACACATCCGCAACCTTGTAATAAAGGATTGCAGAAACCTTTAGCTCACTACCTTCAGGAATCCAACACAATGAAGAACTGATGCCTTAACTCACTCTCACACACTTATTCTCTTATGATGTGTGGCTTACTTCATCACTTTTCATCACACTATCATACAAATCTTCACAATTTGAATTGCATTTATATTGTCTTCAACCTTATAACCTTTCTCCAAGGTTGGCCACAAAAACTTTATTTCATAAATTCAAATTAGATCAGAAACTCAACATTCTCGCAACGGAAAGGAATGAGAGTGGACCAATAAAAAATTTATCCAAGACCAAAAGATAATGTATCAAATCAACCACACACTTAATTAAATTTTAATTCTCCAAATGAAGTGTAAACACCAGGTCAGCCAAACCTAATGAAAACACAAATGAACATTAATGTACACACTTCCCAACAAGAATATGACACGTGGATGCCACAATACCTTTCATTATGCATGAGAACACATCTCATATTACTTTAGATACATCCGCAACAAGTGCAATACTCTTCAAACATTGATCACCTTCCACCAGTCCATCTAGACTGTACAAACACACACAACACTAAAACATGACTTCTGGATCACCAAACCTCAACCTTCTTTGCTAGAACCTAGAGAACATCTTCACAAGACATATCCCAAATTTTCAAGATCTAGAACAAAATAGTTGAGGACTGTGGAGCATAAATATTTCTCCTAGTCCACAGAAGACCAACTCTGCCAGAATAGTTCACACACTGGTAAATGTAACTTTTACATACCATCACACCAGAAGCTAAAACTTAGGAGATATCACCACTAGACCATTATTATCAAACCTTCAGATCTGTACAAGCATAGGAGAAACATAGAGCACATACCGGAGCACATTTTGAACACATTCATCACTTTGACTTCTCTTCTTTATTAATTTTATCAAAAGCACTTGGAAACACACCAATTCAACACATTTTCAATGCCATAAAGATAGATCCATGTACTTACAACATCTCAACAACATATCAACTATACATGTACAATCTGCAACATACAGAACTATGTTGACATCAATGAGTACACCACCAAACTAGCTCATACTTGCAACACTTAGTTTGGAAAACTCTTCTATGTAGGTCTTCATATCCATGTCTTTTTGCTTCAAATTTTGCAACGTTCTATATAGCTAAGTGGCATAATCGCTAGGTAGGAATTTTCCTTTCAATTTTGCAACCATTCTATCCTAAGATAAAAATTTTGCTTTGCCTTTTTTTTTCCTCTCTTATTGTACATAATACCACCATAGGGATGAATGTCCTTTTAGTTTTGCTCTTTCCAATTTCACTTATTGTCCCTTAGGTATCTCTTCAAACTCAAAATAATTATTTGATTCTCCTATCCAATCTAGGAGTTCTTCTCCATTTAGACTTCCTGAATATACTGGAAGTTCTACTTTTAACTTGGAACCATCATTCTTAACTGCCTTTAGCAATCTCTCCAACCTCTTCTCTTCTACATGTTGGAAACACAAGGGTAGAAAACTGAGAGGGGGGTGAATCAGTTGTCACAAAAATTTAAAACTTATTCAACTTATTAACTTTATTCTCAGATCTGATTATTAACCATGAAAGCATAAATCATCAACACATTAGAGACACACATAACACCAATATTTTTTACGTGGAAACCCTATTAGGAGAAAAACCATGGTGGAGGTCAGCCCACAAGATTATATCCTATTTAAAGTATAGGAAATGAAATATGGGGAATGCACTTGAATTTAGGCACACTGCCTAGAGCTCACTAATCAATTACAACATGGCTAATCACCCAAACGAAGACACACTATCTTATAGAAAGAATTAGATTACATCCACAAGGATTTGAATTGATAGAATAGCATCTACTAATGCCTGATCATAGTTCCAGTTAACACATGAACACTTCTTTACTCTTCTTCAATCTTCTTCACACTCTGCTTTGCCTTCGAATGATTTTGATCAATATTTTCCCATATGCACATAGAAGAACACTCTAGCATACACTCACACACCTCAATTCAAATAAACAATCGCTCTTATATATCCACAACAATAAATTTCATCCTTTCATGTTAGCCTCAACAAAATAATAAAATGAATATAAACTATTGGCCCAAAATATTAAAGATTATTAATGTGAATCAACCAAGGTTGTCCACAACTTAGTGAAGACCCAAATCAACATCTCCAATGTGAAAACACTTCAATTAATTGCTCCTCGAAGATCCACAACACTCTACAACCACCATGTTAGCCAAGAACAAGAAAAACATGAACACATAAGAGAAAATTGCCAACCACGAGCACAACGATCAATGCGGGCATGCAACAAAGATAGAGAACAATCTAGAAGAATCCACAAACATCACAAATCACCAAAGAAGCATCTAAAACAACTGAACTAACTGAAATATCACCATCTTCAATTAGGAACACAAGCTGAAGCAACAAAAAAATTTCCAGAATAGAAATCTTCATAACTCGATCAAATCTTCACGCGGATCTCTAAAACTTGACTTGGAGAAACTAGATACACTTAACAACAAACCCTTTAGTCCAAAACCTCTGATCATCAATGTACCAAACTTACTGACATACTGAAATTCACTTCACCAATGACAACTTGCAACTCATCTCATTACAATTTTCTCAACATCCTTTACATATACAACTTCTAATGAATTAATGCTAATAGTGTTGACATCAATGAAAACCACATATCAGCAACACAACCACAACATCCAACAATATCCCCCTTTGGAATTGATGGCAACACATGATGTGAAAAACACCATCAATGCAACTAACTCTTAACACTTACTCTCCCTTAGATTCTGACTCATTTTCTCCTCAATTATTTCACATGATGTTATCCCCACAAGGATATTCTCCCCAGATAATCACTAGTTTTTCACATGACTCTTCTCCCCCTTTGACATCAATGAAAAAGATCTCTAGACTTCACACAAAATCTGAACCACATATATGAACATCTGAAAATATTACTACTCCCCTTGAGTAGCAACCACCACAACATCAATTTGGATCAAGATATGACTTTAAAATGCACAAATTGAAGCAATGCAGTGCATCCTTAGTTTTTATTAGGAGGGGTAATCACCCCTAACTTCCCTCTGAGATACTCAAATCCTTAGGCAATGGCTTGGTAAAGATGTCTACAATTTGCTCCTTAGTAGGCACATACTCCAGTCTAACTTCCTTTTCATTCACCTTTTCTCTCAAAAAGTGAAACTTAATAGATATATTCTTTGTCTTTGAATGTAGCACTAGATTCTTAGATATGCTAATATCACTTGAATTATCGCAGAATATAGCAATAGGGTCATTATACACAAATTTGGTATCCTTCAACATCTGTTTCATCCACAAGACTTGAGTACAATTGTTAGCAACAATAATGTATTCAGCTTCTACAATAGATAAGGAAATGACATTTTGCTTCTTACTTAACCATGAAATCAACTTCTTACCCAAGAAAAATTCTCCACCACTAGTACTTTTCTTGTCATTTACATCTCTTTCCCAATCAGCATCAGTAAAGGCACTCAAAGTAAGATCATCATCTTTAGGATACCATAGGCCAAAGTCAATTGTTCCCTTCAAGTATCTAAAAATTCTCTTCACAACAATCACATGAGATTCCTTCGGATCAGCTTGAAATCTTACAACAATACATACAACATTCATGATATCAAGCCTAGTTTGAGTTAAATACAACAATCCACCAATCATTTATCTGTATCTAGTCCTATTTACCTTCAGAGAATCATCTTCTGTTGTCAACTTGCATCTGGTCACCATGGGTGTATCGACTGGCTTTGAATCTTCCATACTAAAATTCTTCAGCAATTCCTTCACATACTTGGATTAAGATATAAAAATCCCTTTATCTAACTAAGTAATTTGCAATCCCAAAAAAAAACCATCTCACCAATCATTGACATTTCAAATTCACTCTTCATCTCATTAGCAAAATTCATTCACAAACCATCATCTCCTCAAAAAATGATATCATCAACAAAGACTTCAATAATTAAATCTTTATTATCATTCTTGAAATATAGATTACTATCAGTAGTACCTTTGTTAAATCCAAGCTTCAACAAATACTTGTCTAATCTGGCATACCATGCTCTAGGGCCTTGCTTGAGTCCATACAATTCTTTCTTCAACTGACACACCATATCTCCCTTATCAGTCAACTGAAATCCACTAGGTTGCTCAATATACACCTCTTCTTCCAATTCACCATTTAGAAAAGTTGACTTGGCATCTATCTGATAAACCTTGTAGTTCTCGTAAGCAACATAGGCAGGAAATAATCTTATAGCTTCAATTCTAGCAATAGGGGCAAAAGTCTCTTCAAAATCAATTCATTCCATTTGTGAATATCCTTTGCATACCAGTCTTTTTGTGTTTCTAATCACTTATCCTTGCTCATTTAGTTTGTTTCTAAAGACCCATTTAGTTCCAATGAAATTCTTATCCTTAGGTCTAGGAATAAGAATCCATGTATCATTCTTCTCAATCTGTTTTAGTTCCTCTTTCATTGCTTCAACCCAATGCTCTTCTCTACATGCTTCATTCACACTAGTAGGCTCAGTCTTTGAAATCAAGCAGTATTCTTCTGCAATCTTTCTCCTAGTTTGGACACCTTTGTTCTTATCACCTATAATCTAATCTTCTGAATGATTCAATCTTACATACCTTAGAGTCTTCTTAGGTTGTTCTTCAACTTTAGGCTCTTGTGTTCTCTCTTCTACAACTTCACTGGTTTCTTCTTCCTTTTGATTTCCCTAATCCACCAAAATGATTTGTAGTCTAAACTTGCTTTCCTTTGTTTGTACTAACATTCTGATAATCAGAATCATATCCATAGGTTCTGGATGGTGTACCTAAGTCTTCATCAACCTTGAAGTTTTCACTTTCAACCATTTTCCTTAATCTTTTATAGTAACACTTGTAGGCCTTGCTATTAGTAGAATAACCCAAAATTATACCTTCATCACTCCTAGCATAAAAATTTCCTATGTCTTCGTCTCTCTTAATATAACATTTTCTTCCAAATATCTTTAAATATTTAATAGTAGGCTTTTTATCAGTCCATAGCTCAAAAGGGGTCTTACCAGTATCACCTTTGATTTGTACCTGGTTGAGTGTGTACACAACAGTACTCACAACTTCTCGCTAGTAGATATGAGGGACATTTCCTTCCAACATCATGGTTCTAGTAGCATCTTCAATTGTTTTGTTCTTCCTTTCCACAACTCCATTTTGCTAAGGGGTCCACAGTGCAGATAATTGTCTATTTATTCCATGTTCTTCACAAATAATTAAATTCACCACCTTTATCTAATCTCAGACATTTAATCTTCAAACCTATCTAAGTCTCAACCATAGCCTTAAAGGTCTTGAACTTTTCTAGTGCTTCAGATTTCTCCCTTAAGAAGGTAACCCACACCATTCTTGAATAATCATCAATGAGTAACATGAAATACTTGTAAACTTGTAAATTTTTGACCTTAGAGGGACCACATCGATCAGTATGCACAAGTTCCAACAATTCATTTGAACAATGTTGTTTGCTTCAAAATGAAATTCTAGATTGCTTTCCTAATTGACATTCCTCGCATATGGCATTAGTAGGTTTCACCAACTTAGGTAGATCTATCACATCCTGAGTGGAACTTATCTTGACAATATTATCAAAGTTAATATGACACATTCTCCTATGCCATGACCAATTTTCATCAACTTGAGCAATCAAATAACTTTTACTAGCAGAAATCAAGTGAAAGATATTACCTTTTATTTTTGTACCTGATGCAATTACATTTTTGGAACTCAGTATTCTACACTTTCCATCCTTGAACTGAAGATTGTATCCCTTATCAACCATCTAACCAACACTTAAAATATTATGCTTCAATCCTTCCACATACATGACATCATCAATATTATTCTTACCATCAAGAGAAATGCATCCTCTGCCATAGATCACACTAGTTGTATTATCACCAAATCTCACAACACCACCATCATATGTTTCCAATCTTACAAACTTACTTTTATCTCTTGTCATATGATGTGATCATCCACTGTCAATCACCCATTCATCTTTCTCTTCAACTCGAGCAGCTAGGGATTTCTCCACATTTTTACAACTAGCAGATTCAGTAGATGCAGGATTGTTTTCCTTGATAGCAATAAATACCCATTCATCATCACTTCTATTTCCTTTATCAGATTCATCATCTATCACACCTTCATCAGCAACATAGTAACACTTCTTGTGAAACCTAGGCTTGTTATGTCTTGGTTTAGGATTTCTTTCCGGACATCTTGATGCAAAATGACCTATCTTATTGCAAGAAAAACATTTAAGAGGAAATTTTCCTTCATACTTACCTTTTCCTCTTGATACTCTTTTGACAATAAGTGTTTCTAGCTCTACCAACTCTCTTTCTTCTTCTTCAAATTTTCTAATTTCATCCTCATACTTGAATGTCTTTCTAGATGAACTCTCACCCAGATCATATCTCTATCTATCTCTTCCAGAAGTAGTAGCCTTAAATGTAGATTCAACCTTAGGAAGGGCATCACCAAATTCACTCAACTCAAAATTAGTAAGCTTACCAACCAACATGTCTCTAGTTACATTTCTTACAATCTGAAGCTCTTCAATAACACTATCTTTGACTTTGTAAGAATCAGGCAAGGATCTAAGCACTTTAGCAACAATCTCTGATTCATCTATCTATCCACCAACACATCTGATACCACACACAAGTTCATTCACTCTTTGCATAAAAATAGTAATTTACTCATCATCACCCATTCTCAATTTTTCATATTTTCCTTTCAAACTCTGCAACTTAGCAATCTTCACATTAGTATCTCCTTCATACAAAGTTTCCAAAATTTTCCAGATCTCATAAGAAATCTTCAAGTCCATAAAATTTGTCATCTCAGAATCAATCAAGGAACTCAACAATGCTTCCTTAGCCCTGATATTATACTCGGGATCTCTAATCTCAGAAGTAATAGTAGGACCATTATGAGGAATAACATACCTATTACATGTAATGTTCCAGAAGGGTTCACCAATGCATCTCAAATGACACTCCATTTGAGTCTTCCACGGAGAATAATTTCTTCCATCAAATCTCAAACTATCCTTCTTGTAACTTGTCATCCTAGATCACCTCAAGTTGTTAAACTTCTTCCAAGGAACCTGCTCTGATACCAATTGTTGGAAACACAAGGGCAGACAACTGAGAGGGGGGGGTGAATCAGTTGTCACAAAAATTTAAAACTTATTCAACTTATTAAATTTATTCTTAGATCTGATTATTAACCATGAAAGCATAAATCATCAACACATCAGAGACACATATAACACCAAGATTTTTTATGTGGAAACCCTGTTAGGGGAAAAACCACAGTGGAGGTCAGTCCACAAGATTATACTTTACTAAAATTATAGGAAATGAAAATATGGGGAATGCACTTGCATTCAAGCACACTTCCTAGAGCTCACTGCTCAATTACAACAAGGCTAACCACCCAAAGGAAGACACACTGTCTTATAGAAAGAATCAAACTACATCCATAGGGATTTGAACTGATAGAATGGCATCTGCTAATGCCTGATCATAGTTCTAGTTAAGTGCATGAACATTTATTTACTCTTCTTCACTCTTCTTCACACTCTGCTTTTCCTTCGAATGATTAGATCAATATTCGCCCATATACATATAGAAGCACACTCTAACATACACTCATACACCTCAATTCGAAGAAAAAATTTCTCTTATATATCCGCAACAAGAAATTGCATCCCTTCATGTCGACCTCAACAAAATAATAAAATGAATATAAACTGTCGGCCCAAAACATTAAAGATTATTAATGTGAATCAACCAAGGTTTTCCAAAACTTAGTGAAGACTCAAATCAACATCTCCAATTTAAAAACGCTTCAATTAATTACTCCTTGAATATCCACAACAGGCTACAACCACCATGTTGGCCAAGAACAAGAAAAACATGAACATGCAAGAGAAAATTGCAAACCATGAGCACAAAAATCAATGCGGATGTGCAACAAAGATAAAGCATGATCTACAAGCATCCACAAACATCATGAATCACCAAAGAATCAACCATATCAACTGAACTAACTAAAATAATATCATCAATAATTAGGAACACAAACTGAATCAACAAAAAAACTATCAGAATATAAATCTTCATAACTTGATCAAACCTTCATGCGAATCTCTGAAACTTGACATGGATAAACTAGATACACTCAACAACAAACCCTTTAGTCCACAACCTCTAATCATCAATGTACATAACTTACCGATATACTAAACTTCACTTCATCATTGACAACCTACAACTCATCTCATTACAATTTTCTCAATATCCTTGACATATACAACTTCTAATGAATTAATGCTAATAGTGTTGACATCAATGACAACCACATATCAGCAACACAACCACAACATCCAACACTACATCCCTTTCTTCTTCCTATTCTTCTTCACCCACTTCTTCTTCTTCTTCTTCTTCTTCTTCTTGGTCACTCAAATCTCCTATGACCACTCCCCTTATTTGGTTGGTCTCAATTGATGTGAGTCTTGCATCAAGGCTTTCCTTTATGGCTCTCAATTTTAGGGCAAGAGCATATTTCAACTTTTTTATTATTATTTCCACATTCACCCTTGGATTCATCTTGGATGGTCTTCAAATTCACCTTATTTATGACCTCTAATTGATCTTACTTCCTCTCATACCAATTTGAGGTAGAGGAAGGACCTTCATTAGGGAAACAACTCAAAAGACAAGGTGTTCTTACACATTTCTCAGTCATAATCCTAGGTGCACTTCACTAGGCCTCTAGCATTGACCTTATTTGGGGTTTTGATCTAACCTTTTTGGAAAAATGTAGATGACATGATAGAACTGTCTCAAGGCTCAAAATATCTTGAACATGATCTTGGAGACTTCTATGTGGTGATGACCCAACCATACAACAACTCATTGGCTTAGATTAAGAATCAACAAGAAAAAATGGGTTTTAACACTTAACCACTTATTTGGGAACCCTTACACCTTGCATACAAGTTCTTTCAAGGAGGTTTCAAGGTCTACACATACCAAAAAGGTTCACACTTGACTGGTCATGATTTGAGGGCTTTAATGTCTCATGCAATCTACTTGGGACAGTCATGAAATTTTGTCATATTAATGCCAAGGTTGATGTCCAACACCTTTACCAGGTATGTAGGACCTTCTAAGACCCCTTAACAACAAATAATATGCATAAACAACACTTTTAGACTTGGATTTTTTCAACCTTCAATTGTTGCACCAACACTGTCATACATAATTCTTATAGGACAGTCATCAAAAACTTAAACCAATCCTTCAAGAAATAATCAAGACTCTTGTTTTAGGTATGCATGACCCATCACTACCTTCCTCTACTATTTCCAATGAATAACAACAAGTTTTAGACCTTATTTCTCATGTCCTTCCTTGCTTTCTTGCTTCACAGTCTGATACATCCAGATATCAGACTTTCTAGTAACCCAAAGCATGTGCAAACTTCTTCTTGAGCCCCTAGAAACTTTAAAATAGGTAAAATACATAAATATATACATTACCACCCATGGTGGTGATTTTCCACTGGTGGAAGGTTGAGTTACATCTTATTTTTCCCTCTCGGGTTACCCTAAGTAGGGTTTTGGCAATTTTCAGAAAAAACTACAATAACTAACAAAATACTTGATGAAATTCAATGCCACAAAAACCAATAGAAATAGGATTCACATCCCCACACTATCCAAATAGTTTCATACCTTCATATAGACCGTATGGTTTTTACCAATTGAAAAACATACTAGAACGTTGAGAAACGCAGAAAAAAGCTTGCTTCTATTAACCCAAACTTCAAAATAATTTTTTTTCCAACCCTTCATTCAACTTTTGAGAGTGAATCCATCACTTCCCAACCAATCCCAACTACCTGTAACCTTTCTTTCTTTGTATGTAACATTTTCTTGATTTTTGACAACTTGGTCAAAGTTGCACGACAACTTTTTGCAACATTTGGAAACTTTTACACTTTTTAATCAAAACCCAATAATCACTCCAAAATGGATCAACATGACCATACATGGTCATAAATTAAATTATTAGACCCCAAAACACTCAAACAACCTAAAAATAAAAAATGAAACAAATACATGTTCATGAGGCTCTTGATGTCCTTGCACCATACACCCAAGGGGAAGAAAACTCACGTCCCACTTGAGTGCATGTCTGTAATAGTGTATCCATGTTTGATAATATCAAATTCAAACATCCAAGTAGCACCTTCCATAGGAATAGCCCTCCACTTGACCAAGTATTGAATATATGTTGTGTTTCTTGTCTTCTTGAGTTCCTTTATATCAAGGATGCACTCTAACTCTAGAGGTCTGCTTGGAGGAAGGTCATGGATCCATTCTTCATCTTCAAATGATTGGTAACCTACTTAATTACTTGCAAAAACATCCCCTTTTAAAGGGTACAAATTAGATACATTAAATATAGGTGAAATGCCAATCCCACTTGGTAAGTCAATCTCATATGCATCAGGACCAAACTTGTGAACAACACTGCAAGGATCAATCTTCTTCATTAACAATTTGGAGTATTATCCCTAGGGAAATATCTTCTTTTTGAGGTGGGCTAGAACCAAATCTCCAACCTTGAAATGGAATTCTCTTTGGTGTGTATCATCCCTTTGCTTATATTTTTCAACACTCTTTTGTAGGTGATCCTTGACTTGTTGGTGAATCTCCTTCATAACCACACTCTTTTGTACTTTAGCCTATGAGCCTTTCAAGGATAGTGAGTCCTGGCAGTGTGCCCTATAGTATCTTATAACCAGTTATAACATATTGTGAGCTAATCCTCACCCTGGTTTTTCCCACTTTAGGTTTTCCACATAAAAATCCTGGCACGCTCATTTGTTATGTGGTTCTATGCTTCCTTTCATGTTCTTGTTTACAATTGCAACTAGATATGTTTTAATTATTGAATGGTTAGAAATTAAATGGTTCAATAGAATACTGATTCACCCCCCCTCTCAGTATTCTAGGTGTTGAACAATTGGTATTAGAGCTCGGTTCCTTTTGAAAAGTTTATCAACTTAAGGAAGATCTTGAAGTTTGAACACATGGTTGATAAAAAGTATCTTATTCCTCTAGAAGAGATCTCTAGAATTGAAGAACTCCATGCTACTCTTGAAGACTTGGAAAAAAGTGAAAATGAGAAAGAAACCCTAAAGAACTTAAAACAAGAAAATGAATGCATTAGAAAGTTAAGAGATCAAATCAAGAAGTTCAAAGAAAGGCATAGAGTTGTTAGTGATCAGTTGAAGAAAGCTAATGAAGACATCACCAGACTAAAGGTATAAGTGGAAGAAAAGAAAGAACTGAAGAATTCCAAAAAGCTAAAATCCAGAGCAAGGCTAATGAATGTATAAATCTTGAGCAAGAAGTGGTAACCCTAATATCTAACTTGGAGAAAGTAAGAGCCCATGAAGAAAAAATCAAAACAAGTACTACAATGCTTGATGAGTTGCTCACATTTTAGAAACCAGCTAAAGATAAAGGCGGTTTAGGACTTGAAGAAAGGAAAAGTTCAAAGATGAATCAAACTTTCAACAAAGTTTACAATCAAGGGAATACTTAAGGCAATAATAGGTAGTTCAAGAACCAAAGAAGCTATACCAGAAGAAATCCTATCCGACAACCAAATGCACGAAGGAACCCATCTTTTAATGGTGTTTATTTTCCATGCAATAAATTTGGTCATAGGGAAACAAAATGTAGAAGTAGAATGAATCATAATGTTGGATTCTTTGTTGGACAATGTTTTTCTAGGAAAAAGTTTGGACATAGAGCTATTGAGTGCAGAAGCCGGATAATGATGTATAGATTCAATACTAGTAGAATGGCTCAATATTTTCAAGGCTATTTCTATACATGTCATGCTTTTGGACATAAAGAAAACCATTGCAAATCAAGGATAAGTTCAAATCAGTTTGGTTAGAGAAGTGTTGTGTGCTACACTTGCAAAAAACTAGGGAATATCTCAAAAATTTGCAGAAGCAAAAATGGGAAGAAACCTAATCCAAAAAAAAAGAACAAACCTATGAACAAAGTGGATCCTACAAAAGTGAGAAAGGAAATGAAGAATATTTGAAAGAGAGAGGAAGAACCTAAGAATAAGGATGAATCAAATGCATCTATACCTACAATTGGTGCAAAAACTTCTTCTAAAAACTAAATCCAATAGTGGTTTTAGGGGGAATAGTTATAGAGATATCTAATGAAACCCCTGATATGAGTGGTTTCAAGTAGTGACATGAAGATATGTGATGTGGAATGGAATATTGAAGCTGTTGAAAAAATTTATGGCAGAAAAGGTGCAAATTTAGAGATTTGTAGAGCCTTTTAGGGGTCTCAATGTATTTCACAAATTTTTTATTAGCTTTTTGAAGGAGAAATGCATTTAATACAAAGTAGGGTGAATCGGTAAAACATAAAGTGAAATATCAAGTTGAATTAAATCACTTTTACACACTCAAAAGAAAGCAAAGCGAGCTAAAGCAAGGTGAAAGAGATTCAATGCACTTGGCATCAAACCCTAGTTTTTGTTGAAGCTTGAAAAAGGTAATTAAAATTATTAATACTTAGTTGGTTTGAATTATAAGCAATTCTCATAAGCATATTCAAAAGAATTAAGGAAAGATAGCCACACCAACTATTGTTGAGATCTTTGAGAGACTTCAACCTAGGTTCAGAATATTTTCATGGAAAGTTTACAAAATGGAACCATGGGTGCATTTTCACGAATCCCAAGTAGTTTCTTGCCCACTAGGGATACCGGGATCTACATTCACACAAAATTGGAAGAGTTTGACCATAAAGAACTCATGGATCAATGGGTAAAGGAATTGGCTAGAGATGATTATGCCATGAAGCCAGAATATGAAAACCTAGTATGAAGGAAAATATATGTATGGAATATGTTCCTAGATTTTTTTATGAGATGTTTACAAAATTTGTTAGAATGGCACTTAGCAAAGTGCACAAAAAATTCATATGGACAAGCATTGGTGTAGTTACCAAGGAATTAATTAAAGTTGTAATAGGTCTTTGTGACTTTGGACCTGTACCAATGTTGAAAGCTATGAAAAATGATGTGGTAATGAAGCTAACTAGTGCCACATATGATGGAAGGTCACTGACAATAGATCCCATTACAAACCCAACCATGAGGTACACTGCTATTATGATTGGTTAGAAATATACTCTACTAATCGAGGCAATTCAATGTCTACTACAACAATTCATGTTGCACATGAAATGGTGTTTAAAGGTAGGTATTATGATTTGTGTGAGTTGTTCTGACAAAAACTTATGGATAACCTGAACCAAACTAAAACAAAGAAACATCTTTTCAAGTTTGGTTCATTGGTGGTTTGTTTGTTATTTTACTTCTTGAGAGAGCTACCTGGAAAGAACATTATATGGGATTGCAATAGATCAGTAGCACACCTAATTTTTGAACATTTTCATAGTATTGGAGACTAATAGGCATAGGTTAATTCTCTCACTACATTCTTTGTAGGTTTCTAGAAATATATGCATGAGAGAGATAGAGTTCCAAGAAGCCTAGTGAAGAAGTATGTAAAGGATATAACATTTCTTATATCTACTGATGAATGTATTATTGAGGAAGTAGAACCAAGGACTCTATGGATAGCTCCTATTAGATATGAAATTGAGGAACAAGTAGCTGAAGGTATGATTGAAATATTATTGAATAGTCCTAAGGATCCTCCTCAACCTCAACATGGTACTTATGAAGAGAAGTCTACTGAATTGCATTTGGAGACTTCAACACCACAAAGGACCAAAAGAGTAAATAGAATGGTTGATGAATTCTTTCAAATGCATTCAATTTCTAAGGATGATGTTGATAAACTAAGGGAACTTGCAGAAGAGAAAAGGACTAGATTAGTTGATTTCTCCTCTGGGCCTAGGGGATTAGGAAGAGCATCTTCCACCACTTCCTTTACATTACCAACAACTCTTGGTGCAACTACTATAGTAAAAGGAAAGCAGGAAGTACATAGTTTCCCTACAATAGTTAACATAATTGCCTCCTCTAGACCCAACACTAGAGCCTCTAAGAAGAGGAATGTACCACTTGTTGTACCACCTATCACTATCAAAAAAGAGTAAAGCATAAGGCAAGTAGGAAAATAAATTTGAGTGATGTAGTGCAAGAAGAAATAGAACTTGGGATATAAGAAGAAAGCTAGTTGCAAAGAAAAAGGAGTAGTACCTCCACCAGCAATGAAGAAGCTAAAACCAGAGATAAGGTTGAAGTATTGTATGATGATGATGATGAATAGACAAAAGATGAAATGGAAGCTTTCAAAATACATGTGCATGAGAAGAAGAAAGATGAAGGGAAATCAGGACCTATGGAGGACATGCCTATCTGTCCTACAGTGAGTGATTATCCACCTCTAAAGATGGAAGATTTAGTGAATAATATGGTAGAGTTTGAGGATTTGCTAGCTACTACTAGATTACTTGATGAAGTCAATAAAAAGGATAAGGAAACAATTATAAATTATATTATTCAATACATGATTGAAATGAAGAAAAGGTGGGATGGATGCTATCATATGGTTTAGGACATAGAGCACACCCACTTTTCTAATTCCATTCAAGGGTAATCCTAAAGATCTCAATGTAAAAGAGAAAAAAATCTTGTAAAAGGGTTGTCCTAGGGGTTGAAAGTAAACTAATAAGGGGTTCACCACTAAGTAAGAACTTGGAAAAGATAATGAAATGCAAGATGCAACACTAAACCCTAATTGAATGCAAAGTAGCACTAAATGACCTAGAAAAGTGAATGAAATGAAACAAAAAGCTACAAAAAGGAAGATGTGCACCTAGAAATTTGGAGATGCCTAGATGGAGGTCTAAAACACTAGAAATTTTGGCTTTAATGTTGACTAGGACTCATTCACCAAGCTAGGTGAATCAATCCAGAATCTGGAAAACTATGTAGGGAAAAGAATTTGCCAAATGGGTATCAGAATCTGCAAAATCCTAAAATTTGACTAGAACTAGGACTCATTCACCATAAGTGGTGAATCAGTCCATTTGGGATTTTTTGAAGCTTCAAAGGTTGATCCTACTCTTCCCTATCTGCTTTGTCATTCCTAATTTGTTTTTGGATCTAAAACCCTGATTTGCAACCTGTAGGTCTTCTCCAAGGTTCTCCAAGACTTGATGAAAACTTTGACAAATTTGAATGATTTGAAAACTCTTCTACAATATTGCTCCTTAAGAAATCTGCAACCTAGACCTGCAAATCACACACAAAGGAGAGGGAAAAAAACATTATTGGATTAGTGGATAGGGGTTTTCATTGGTCAAACCCCTTGTTGGTAATCAAACCTTGAAATAGAATGAAATACAAATGGAGAGTGATGAATGAACAAGATATGATGTTGCAACTCACCAAACCCTAGCAATAGAAGGCTTCAAACATGTATGAAATAGATCCAATGGATGTAGATCTTAACTCTTGCTTGAAGGAGATAGTTCTTGAATGTAATGTTTGCTTGAATCATAAACCCTACATCAAAATTGTTAGCTCCAAAAAAAAAATGATGCATGAAGTCCTTGACATGATGATTGATGCTTGAATGCTGCTCTAAAATGCTTACTAATCTTCCCTTGAATACTCTTGAATGCTCCTATGAACTAAAACTTGTTATAAGAATGCTCATTCAACTTGCTAAGTCACTTTATTTCTTGTTAGGATAAAATGAGTGAAAGAACATTGTATTTATACTTGTGGACATAGAAATTGTATTCCTTTGCAAATATTACAATATGTGGTCTAATTTAGTCCTATTTTAGACACCCTTTCATAAATCACCCCTTAAAAACTACATTTCTAGGCCCCTAATGCTCATTATTTTGAACTTTAAGGCCTATTCCTCTCACAAATCATACAAATCCTAACAAGAAACATTCAAACCACTCAAATTTCATGAAAACCACCTCAAAAATCCCTGGTGGGACTAAGTCACCCCCTAGGTGACTTAGACCCTTTTGAAGTATTTTTCACTTTTGAGCAGGAAAATCATTGACTTAATTCAAAATCCTGATGGATGTTGGCCTATGAAGTTAAAATAATGAATAATTCGGTGTTAATTCCTATAAATACATTTTTTTAGGTCATTTTCCACAAGATTAAGTCATTTTCATCAAGCAAAATCAAGAGTCAAGAGTCAAATATCTTTCATAGGAAGATTCATTGGTCTATCTACAACAAAGTTGAAGCTTTATGACAAGTTAGGGTTTTTGCAAGTCTTCAATCTCAATTTTTGTCCAAGATATTACATTGCCAAGGATTGATTATGGATGCCTATGGTGAATCCTGGGGAAATCTAGGTTGAGGAGATGCAACTAGCCATCAAATCAATCCTAAAGACTTGTTTTCAAAGTGATTCCATCTTCCATTTTCTCTCTATCTTTAGCCTAAGGAAGGTTTGCATGTCATTTAGATTCATTTTTAATGTGATTTAGTGTCTCTTAGAATGAGTCTTTCATTTTTATAAATCCATTTATGCATCTTATTCTTGCACATTAGAATAGGGTTGCATCTTAATTTCAAACTTCATAGTCTTAGACACACTTAGGGATAGGGTTTTATGCAAATTTTATCTCTTTCAAGGTTTAAATATCAGCTAGGGGTTTGAAAAAGGAAAATCCTCCATTAGAAATCAATTTATAATCTATTTTGTAGGATTTTTTGTAGATTCAGATCTAGGTTTCCATCAGAAAACAAAGTGCAGACCGTGGGCTGCCATTTCACTTTTGGATTTGTAGAAAATCCAAAGTGGACTAAGTCACCAACACTAGTGACTTAGTCCCACTACACTATTTTTTTAGAATTTTTAGCAGTTTTGAATACCCTTTTGGCAAAAATAGATTTTTGGGAAGTTTAACTGATCTAGGACTAAGTTGCCCAGCTTGGCGTAAGTGTCCTAGTTGGCTAAAAAGTTAAATTTTCTAGAATTTTAGAGGCATCTGCAATCTCGATTATTCCCTTCATCAATTTCCAGGTGCATATTTTATGTTCATCATCTTTATTTTGTTCTTTATTGCATTCATTTTATCATTTTGCATATCACAATGTGTTTTCAAACAACTTGCATTTCTTAGGTTTTGCTTTAATAACTCATTTATTTTTATCAATTCATTGCATTATGACATTGTATTTAGGCATATTTCATCCATCCTTGTATTGATTTTGAATTTTTACATTACATTTTGGCCCATCTTTCTCCTTTTAGGTGAAAAACCCTAGAAGTGCAAGAAAGCCCTTGGGTGCCAAAATCTTTGTTTACATTTTGGTGAACCTGACATGAAGAAAAAAATTTCTTCTGATCTCAATTGCATCCTAGGTTTAACTTGCATCAACATTACATTAGGTTTTGCATTGTTTTGCATTCTAGGGTTTTAAATGTTGCATTAGTGACAAGCTCATTTAAGCTTGCATAATTGCATTTCATTTCTTTGCCAAATAGTTAAATTCTACATTTGAACTTTAGATTTGCATGGTACAATACATAACATATCCATATCCATCAGAAAATTCAAAAAAACTTCAAAAATTCCCCTAGTAGGACTAATTTAACACCCTGGGCAACTTAGTCCTAGTACACATTTTGCATCAGTGTTTTTCGCATTTTGTTTCTAGTTTCTTCAATTATTGTTTGTTTCAGTTACTTTTCTAATTTTTTTTAGTTATTTTTTGTTACATTCAAATCATTAGCATTAGCATCATTTACTTTAATAGCAATTATGGATATCATTATATTTTTGCAATTTTTATTTTCAACATTAGTTCCTAGTTCATTTAGATCAAATTCATTAGAAAATGCAAACAAAAACCTCAAAACATCAAATGAACCAATGAAAACTATATCATCCAAACCTTTTAGTAGTGATGGCTTGGATAATTTAGATGAAGCTCTATAGGGCTTCCTCTCTCTAAGTTCTTCCACTAAGGCTTGTGATGAAAAACCCAAACCAACCAATGATAACTTATCTTCCAAGCCATTTAGTAGTGATGAATTTGATATGTTATATGAAGCCATTGAATACTTCATCTCACAAAAGCCATCCACTAAGGTTTGTTGTGAGCAACCTAAAACAAAATATGTTATTGTAATTCAGCCTCAACTTGTCCTTTACCCACCTTCACATAAACCTCCCCCTCCACCTAAACCTGAATTCACCCTTTACCCACCTAAGCATGATGTTGTTGCACACACACATTACATTAGAAATAACCCATAACCACTGCAACCAACCCCAAAATCCTTACCTTTTCCCAATTCTATACTGCCTAGTGCTCCTTGATTAAGAGAGTATGATATTGTTGAGAAACTTAAGAGAACTCCCACAAAGATATCCCTTTGGGACCTTCTTCAGAATTCACCAAACTATCATTCTATGCTCCAAACAACATTGTAACAAATAGTGGTTCCTCCTAGTATAAACATAAATGATATGGCAGATCTTATAAAAGGAATGAATGAAGTTAATGTAGACATTACCTTCATCAGCATGAGCTCCCTCTATTAGAATTAAGGAAGCAAAATGAGGCCTTTATGATAATTTCTTAATACAATACAATAGGCATCAAAAGAACTCTTGTTGACAATGGATCTACCCTTAATGTGTGTAGTGTAAAGCTCCTAGATTGATTATGTGTGGATAAATCACAAATCAAACCTGATTCCTTATCTATTAGAGGATTTGACAATATTAAAAATCAACCACTTAGTGTAATCACTTTACCTATCACAATCGAAGTGGCTACCTTGCAAACTCCTATTCATGTCATGCCTTATGATCTTGCATACAATCTTCTTTTGGGAACACCATGGATTCATGAGATGCATGCAGTACCTTCAACCCTTCATCGAATAATGAAATATGTCTATAATAACAAATTTTATCAAGTTTAAATAGACCTTGAGCCTAAAAGTTGCTTACAACTTGAAAAAGGAACAACAAGTCCTCTAAACACATTAATTCCAACATCTCATATAGAACCCCCTAAGACTAGTAAACAAGAAGAAGAATCGGTGTCTAAATTGCTAGAAGATGATTGGGGCACATTATAATTCACACCTTCATTTATGGATGAATACATAATCACACACAAAGAGGATGAAAAACAAGAACAACCAATGATTATGTTAACTTAGAATTCAGAAGAATCTTCCCAAACATCTACCTCATCTACTTTGGATGAAAATACAACATACACAACAAATTTTGATGAGATATATTATCAACAACCACCCAACTCGAAGGAAATAGAAAGACCCTATGGGTGATGTTATGAACTTATGAAACAATTGGGATATAATGGTAACGGATGTGGAAAGAATGAACAAGGCATTTGTGTCCTTATAGAACCTAATACACAAGAGACAAAGATTGGTTTGGGATATTCTTTTTCTAAAATGACAAAATCAACTCAATGACCATCGTTAAACATCAATACCATCACATGTAAACCAAGAATCAATCTCATGCTAAAGCATCCCAAATTTCTTGATATGGATTCACCACTGTCATGGGAGTATGCCAGAAATGATGAAGCGTTGAAACAAATGTTAGGTGCTTTTGATAAGCCATCTTCCAAGAGAAAATTTATTTGCACTTTGATAAGTACCAAGCAAAAAGATATACTAATGAGATGAACACGGGCATGGAATCATATGATCCTGAATATCCTAAGTCAAATGCACTCCCCTTAGGAGATACAATTGATATACCAATGGACATAGATGATAAAGAGAAGGTCATTAAGATTGGGAAATTCCTTGATGATGAAGAAAAAGAGGATACTACTACTTTGCTTCATGATTTTCCTAAAAAAATTTCTTGGAAATATTCAGATATGCTAGGAATAGACCCAAAGATAACCACACATAACATTGTTCTTGCTGAAAACGCTAAGCGTATTCAACAAAAGATACACAAAATGAATCCTAAGATAGCCTTGCATGTTAAAGGAGAACTTGAAAAATTCCTTGATGTAGGTTTCATTCAACCTATTGATTATTCTCCTTACATCTCAAATATTGTCACAGTTGCTAAACCTAACAATCGTATTAGGATATGTATGGATTTTTTTGAATTGAACAAAGCCTCTTTATAATATGATTTTCCCCTTCCTAATATTGACATGATAGTGGATTCAACTGCGGGACATGCTTTTTTGTCATTCATGGATGGATTTTCTGGTTATAATCAAATCTTCATCAACCCACAAGATCAATATAAGACAACATTCACAACTATTTTGGGAATGTTTTGTTGGGTTATGATGCCTTTTGGATTAAAGAACATAGGTGCAACTTGTCAAAGAGCAATGAAATTAATATTTCATGATTACTTACATAAAATATTGGAATATTATGTTGATGAAATCCTTTCCAAATCCTTAACAAGACAAGATAATGTGAATGTCGTTCAACAAATCTTTAAACAAATGCATAAATACAACATGCACCTAAATATGAAAAAGTGTCTTTGGAGTAGATAGTGGAAAACTTTTAGGGTTTATCATATCTCACAGAGGAATTGAGGTGGACACAAAAAAGTGATGCTATAATAAACATGCCACCTCCTAGGAACATTTCTCAATTGCACACATTACAAGGAAGAATTCAAGCCATCCCTCGTTTTGTTGCCTCCTTAGTTGATCGAACATTAACTTTCACACATCTCCTCAAGAAGGATGTGCATTTTCATTGGAATGTGGATTGTAAACAGGCCTTTGAGAGTTTGAAGGAATACCTTGCAACTCCACCCATTGTACAACCCACTATGCCAAACAAACTGTTCATCCTTTACATCACCGCATCTGCCCATGCTCTTTCCGCATTGTTGGCCCAACAAGATGAAAATGGAAAAGAGCATCCTTTTTATTACATTAGTCAAACTTTAATCGATTATGAAACATTATATAAACCAATCGAAAAAAATTGTTTGGCTCTTGTATTTGCTACTAGTAAGTTGTGACATTATTTACTAAATGCTGAAATATAAGTCATGAAAAAAATTGACCCTCTCAAACATATTTTTAATAAAATAGACTTATCCAAATGTTTAGCTAAGTGGGTAATGTTGTTGACTGAGTTTGTCCTTAAGTTTGTTTCACTAAAAGCAATCAAAGGCCAAGCCTTGACCGACCACTTAGTTGTCATTCTTTCTCCTCTAGCGTTACCTAGAAATGACTCTTTTCTTGATGATAGTGTGTTGACAATAGAAGCTAAAACATGAGAATTATATTTTGATGGATCTAAGTGTAGAACAGGCTCTGGTGTTGGGGTTATATTGATCCCACCTATAAGAAAGCCTATTCCCTTGTCGTATCGATTGAATTTCCTATGTACGAATAACATAGCTGAGTATGAGGCACTAATTGTTGGGATGTGTGTTGCTTTAAACATGGGTGTCAAAGATATTAAGATATTTGGTGACTCGCAATCAGTAATTAAACAAATAAATGGAACATATCAAGCCAAGCATGAAAAATTATCCAAATACAAATATCTTATCATGCACTTGTTAGAGAAGTTTCAAACATTTACGATTGATAACATCCCATGAAAAGATAATTGGCTTGTAGATACAATGGAAAGTGCAGCCTCTCTTATATCCCCTCAAGATCCTTCACAAAATTCCACATTCACTATTCACCCTATCATGAAACCTTCGATTGACATAAAAACGGAAGAAGTTTTAATGACAAATGAGGAAAAATTGAGTGAATGGTATGATACCATATTCAACTCTTTGAAAAGTGGTACCTTTCCCAAGCCAACAAACAAAAACCTTTGTGCTCATTTACGAAAGCTCAGATCTAAATATATTATCCTCGTTGATGTGCTATATTGAAGGGCATTCAATGGTATCTTACTTAGACTCTTAAAAAAATATGAGATACCTCTAGCACTTCACCAAGCCCATGAAGGTTCTTGTGGTGGACATTTTGGAGGGAAAAAATTGGTTCAAAAACTTATCCGTATTGGGTATTACTAGCGCAACATGGAATGTGATTGCTTTGATTATGTTCGAAAATGTCATAAATTTCAGGAACATAGCAATTTACATCATGCTCCTGCTAATGAAATTCAAACTCAACTTTTGCTATGGCCCAGTTTGGGGATTGAACATTATAGGAGAAATTCCACCCCCTTCTTCCACTGGACATACCATTATCATCACTACAACTGATTACTTCATGAAATGGGTAGAGGCTATTCTTCTTCAATCTACAATAGCTGAGGTAATATGTCGTTTCATCCTCGAACACATTATTGCTCACTTTGGACTCCCTTCCGCATTTCTCTTTGATAATGGTACACCATTTAAGAATAATGATGTGAAGAAATTTTTGGAGACCTTTAGCATCCAGCATTTTTTTTCAACACCTTATTACCCGCAATCTAATGGTCAAGCTGAATCAACTAATAAATTCCTTGAACAAATTTTGAAGAAAACTGTTAATAAAAATCATAGGGACTGGCACACACAATACATTATGTGCCTTGGGATTATTGTACAAGTGTTTGATCTTCCACAGGGACCACACCTTATAATTTGGTCTATGGTAGTGAAGCAATAATGCCCTTGGAGTTAGAAATTCCTACACTAATAATTGCTCTTCAAGGACTTGTTGACGATACACACTATCGAAAACAAAGATTACACTAGCTTGAGATGCTCGATGAACAACACATTAAAACTCTTGAACATCTTCAAGCTTATTTTCAAAGGAAACATCATCATTATAATCTCAATGTTATCCCTTGATCATTCCAAAAGGGTGACTTAGTTCTATCTAATAATCAGCGTAACGTCAATGCCAACCCAAATGAAAGAGACAAATTCAGTTCTAATTGGTTAGGACCTTACATTGTTGATAAAACTTTTGGGCTTGGTGCATACATGCTAACAGAACTATATGGCACACCCCTTAAGGAACCTATCAATTTCATGCATTTTTATTAGTATTATGTTTAATCCCTTTGAATAGTATGAATGATAATGCAGTGTTGTTAAAGCTATTGGGTCATATCCTATATGCTTTCACATTGCTTTTTTCTTGACAAATCAATAATGTGTGTCTTGAGCACTAAAGTGATTATTTAATTTATTTTTATAATTACTTTAGGTTTCATACTATTCACATTCCTCTTGTGTGTTATGTTAAGATAGATCATTAATATATTTAATTTATCATAACATACTCAATCATCATGTTGTATCTAAAAAGAAACTGTAATATGTTTTAATTAGATCACATAAACTTTGTTAAATCATGAAGACATTAATTAAGTAAATCTTATAAAGGTTATCAAATTGTCATTTAACATTCCAACACATTAAGAAAAATTATAAAACATCAAATGCTCATATATATATATATATATATCCAAAAGTTTTATGTACATATCATCACAATATACAATATTATTGAGGTATATTGGAACTAGACCCCTCAAGCTCTAGTGCTTGTGATCCAGTAGTAGGATGTTAGGAGACAGTCGTATGTGATTATGATTGCAATCCTCCAAATCTGAGTGCAAAATAATTACATAAACACATAACATGGGTAGCAAAATTGACTCACCTCATGATGACATTCGTCGTGTGCCACCTGGTCCTGTAGAATGTCCAATCACATAGGCCTGTAGTCTCGTTTGCTTGACATCTTTCTATCTCACTCATCACTCTCAAGATACAAGAAGGTGAAATGAAATAGTAAGTGACAAATTACTTCACTTTTACCTCTTTTAACTCTCTTCATTCTTTTTACTCTTATGTATAAAATTAGGGTTATTCCTATCTAACAAGTGAATAAAGTACTTTCTATTCCAAACACCATAATAGTTGCTAGGGAACTCTATTTTGGATTTCGTTTGATGCATTGGAATCACGATTCCACACCCAACATCATCAATTATCTATCGTTATGTGGCATGGTAGTTGGAAATTTCCTACGATATGATGTTCCTTATTCGATGTGGCTAGTTTGCTACCTTGATTCCACCTTTGTAAAGCAACCAGAATCAAGGGGGAGCATTTATCTACCCTCAAATTTGAATTTTAGAAGTTAGATAAAAGTATTTTTGGAAAACTAACAAATTCATGTTGCAAGATGTGATTCCTAATGTTGTGGTTTTTGTAGATAACTACACTAAGGGCTTCATTCTCTCGTCTTTTGAATGAGTATCCTTTTATGAAGTAAAGTACAATGTTTAGAGTCCTTTAGCTTACATATGCACGTAGAGTCATATGGGAACTAAAGGGGGGGATAACTGTGGACACAAAAATTGTACTCCTTTGCAGATAGTACAATATGATTTCTAATTTAGTCCTATTTTAGACACCCTTGCATCAATGACCCCTTAAAAACTGCATTTATAGGCCCCTAATGCTCATTATTTTGCACTGTAAGGCCTATTCCACTCAAAAATAATACAAATCCCAACAAGAAACATTCAAACCACTCAAATTTCACGAAAACCCACCTCAAAAATCCCTAGTGGGACTAAATCATCCAAGGTGGCGACTTAGTCCATTTTGAGGTATTTTTCACTTTTGAGCAGGAAAATCACTGACTTAATTCAAAAACCCAATGGATGTTGGCCTATGAAGTTAAAATAATGATTAATTCAGTGTTAATTCCTATAAATACATGATTTTAGGTCATTTTCCACAACATTAAGTGATTTTCATGAAGCAAAATCAAGAGTCAAGAGTCAAATATCTTTCACAAGAAGATTCATTGATCTATCTACAGCATAGTTGAAGCTTTAGGGCAGCAAGTTAGGGTTTTTGTAGGTCTTCAAGCTCAATTTTTATCCAATATATTACATTGCAAAGGATTGATTATGGATGCCTATGGTGAATCATGGAGAAATCTAGGTTGAGGAGATGCAACTAGCCATCAAATCAATCCTAAAGACTTGTTTTCAAAGTGATTCCATCTTCCATTTTCTCTCTATCTTTAGCCTAAGGAAGATTTTCATGTCATTAGAATCATTTCTAATGTGATTTACTGTCTCTTAGAATGAGTCTTGCACTGTTCTAAATCCATTTATACATCTTATTCTTGCACATTAGAATAGGGTTGCAACTTAATTTTAGACTTCTTAGTCTTAGACACACTTAGGGATAGGGTTTTGTGCATATTTTATCTCTTTAAAGGTTTAAATATCAACTAGGAGTTTGACCAAGGTAAATCCCCCAGTAGAAATCAATTTATACTCTATTTTGCAAGAATTTTTGTAGATTCAAATATGGGTTTCCATTAGAAAACATAGTGCAAACTGTGGGCTTTTGTTTTCACTTTTGGATTTTTAGAAAATCCAAAGTGGACTAAGTCACCAATAGTGGCGAATTAGTCCCACAGCACTAGTTTTACAAAAAAATTAGCAGTTCTGGATAACCTTTTGGCATAAACAAATATCTGGGTAGTTTACCTAATTTGGGACTAACTCGCCCAGCTTGGCGTAAGTGTCCTAGTTGGCTAAAAAGTTAAATTTTCTAGAATTTTAGAGGCATATGCAATATCCATTTTTCCTGAACATCAGTTTCCATGTGCACCTTTTATGTTCATCATCTTTATTTTGTTCTTTATTGCATTCATTTTATCATTTTTCATATCACAACGTGTTTTCAAACAACTTGCATTTCTTAGGTTTTGCATTAATAACTCATTTCTTTTATCAATTCACTGCATTTAGGAATATTACATCCATCCTTGCATTTATTTTGAATGTTTACATTGCATTGTGGCCCATCTTTCTCCTTTTAGGTAAAAAACCCTAGAAGTGCAAGAAAGCCCTTGGGTGCCAAAATATTTGTTTACAATACTCAATTATGCAAGAATTCCCGAAATTACAACACTAAAAGCTAACATCAGATCTAGGAGAATAAAATCCCACCAAAAATTAGAATTAATTTTGATTTTGGGCCACATGGGACTCATTCACACAAGGTGGCAAATGAGTCCCACCAAGCTTAATTTTTGGGACCAAATTTAAAAATTCCTAGAAATGTGTAAAACTAGGTTTGGGACAAAAAGATCTAGGTGGGACCCATTCACCCAAGGTGGAAAATGAGTCCCAGATCACTAAATATAGCCCATTCAAACTTGAAACACTTGAATTATGATTGGCTAATGATTGGTGTTGGGATTATCCTCAAAAAGATGCAATAAATGGGGCTTGTGGATGCGAAATAGTGTCAATTAAAGCATAAGAAAGTCCAATTATTAATCACAAGCCTAGAAAAGTGTGAAAGTGTGTTACAACACTTTACACCACTTTAAATAAGGGAAGATTAAGATTTATTTTAATTAAAAAGAGGTTTATTAAGTTCAGTTAATTAATACAACCTTAGAAAATGCTGAAAGTGTTCACCCAAGGTGGAAAATGAGTCCTAGATCACTAAATCTAGGCCATTCAAACTTGAAACACTTGAATTATGATTGGCTAATGATTGGTGTTGGGATTATCCTCAAAAAGATGCAATAAATGGGGCTTGTGGATGCAAAATAGTGCCAATTAAAGCATAAGAAATCCCAATTATTAATGACAAGCCTAGAAAAGTGTGAAAGTGTGTTACAACACTTTACACCACTTTAAAATAAGGGAAGATTAAGATTTATTTTAATTAAAAAGAGGTTTATTAAGTTCAGTTAATTAATACAACCTTAGAAAATTGTGAAAGTGTGTTACTACACTTCACAACACTTTAGCAAGGTACAATTTAAATCCATTAGTTCACAAGGTCCCAAGATCTAATGTGAATATGTTAGGCATATTATAACACTAAATCAAGGCCAAGTTAAGGGGACCATTTTCCATCATTAAAATGATTATATTTAATGATTTTATGGAATCTATAAGGAAGAAGGTGACAGATAATGTGTGGGAAGCACTAGTTCATAGAAGGCATGAAGCTATAACCATTGAAGACAAATTCAAATTTGATGCCTTAAACACATATGGATCCTCCTTTTCTGAGGAAGATGTTGCTTCCCTACTAAAATAGTTTTCCCAATTGTTTAGGGTCAACCAAAGATTCACTACCTTAATGACTAAAGAGAAGGAAAGTACTAAAAAATTGAAGCAAGAAACACTTGATACAGTTAGAAAAATGGCAAAGAATTATGGGGTGAAAACTAGTTCTTCATCTCCTACAGCTCAAGCACAAGAGGTTGTCAATATTATAGAAATAAAAGACCATCCTATTATGGAAAATGTTGGTGAAACACATGTTTTGAAGACATATGTTCCTCTGAATGACACAAAAGAAATAACCAATAAAATTTCTAAAGATCAGAAAAAGGTGACACCAGTAATAATCCAAGAGAACATAATAAGGATACCAGAAATAGAGAAGAAGAAGAAAAGAATGAAAATGAAGGAAACAAAGGTGAAAAGGAATATGATGGTAAAGATGATAAATAAAAAGAGGAAGAAGAAAATAAAGATAGGGCTTCAAAAAAATCATCCAAAAAAGAAGAAGAGGAAAAGAAAGAAGAATGCAAGGAAGATATAGAGTTTGGAAGAAGTGAAGAAGATGTGTCAAAGATTGCCGAACCATCAAAGCCTCCTAGAAAATCATTTGGAAATATTCTAAAGGGATTTTTGACAAGGAAATCACATATTCAACCTATGCTACCACCCCAATTGATTCAAATTCCTTCACATCCAAGGTATGTGGATCTGAGAAAGATCTCACTGATTGAAAGAGTAAAAAACTAGGGTACTTTTCTCAACTCCAATATAGAAGAAATGATTGAAACTTATCAAAAAGGGATTGAATTAATAAATGATGCTATTAAGGCTTTACAAGAGTCTGTATCTAGTGTTATTATCGATACCTCCTTAGCCCCTATTGAAAACCTAAAGTTTCTAGTTGATTCAATCAAAGAATACTCCTCTGGTCTTAAGCTACAAATAGAGAAAGAGGTAGAGTCAAGAATTTTGGAGAAAATTCTATTTGAGCTATAGGATGGATGTGCAATTGCACATATCAAAGTGATGTAAAGTCTGAAAGAGGTAAAGGACTATGAAGAGGAAGCATAGATATTGTTTGTATACTGCATGCGGTTGCCTGATGCCACTCGAGGCATCAAAGATTTAACAAAATCAATAGAGTCTCAGCTAGAGCATGCCTCTGGAGCCTACAGAATTTTAGATGAAAAAATCTATACTTCCTAGACTTCTATTGCAGACTTATAGAACAAGTTCTTCACTTTAAAGAAGCAGAAAGAGGATGCAATAAAGTGGTTTGGTCAACTCAAAGATCTAGTTATGTCTAGACATATTCCTATATCATATGCTCTAATGGATGCATAAAAAATTGATAAGATAAAAATTAACCAATCCACTCCAAAAGGAGAAGATTGTTTGGTTGAACTAGAATCACTGCACAAAACACTTGTTAGAGCAAAAGGGATCTAGGATGAAGGAAAACTAACTTGGGAAGCTATTCTCAAGGAATTTTATAATGCCCCTAGTTATAGTTAAATGATTTCTACATTTATTTATTTTTGTACCTTTCATCAAGATGCCCTTTGTCTTTGATGTTGAAGGGGGAGAATAAGTGTGAAATACTATGAAATTTTTGGTTTTTTTCTTGGAGAATCTATAAAGTTGAAAGAGGGAGAAAGTCAGTTTTTGGAGATCCAAATTTTGGTACATGTTTCCATCAATGAGAAAGGGGGAGATTGTTAGAAGAATGAAGAAGAAGCCTTCGGTGTGCTATCATTGATGCTAACATTGGTTGGTAATAGTTTTGTCAATCTAGAAAAACTATGTTTTTGTTATTTTGATCCGGTAATTTGATCCAGAAATTATCTCAGTAGATCGCTCCATGAGATTTTAATATGATGATCAGGGCTATCAGTTGCATCTCTACATAAGTTTTTAGTGGTTTTTATTGAAAGGATTGAAAGCTATGAATGACAAAGTTTTTCTTACAGTATTATGCTCAGTAATTGTGCAAATGTTATGAGTTTTTCCTTCTGACTGACATAGATGAGTGGTGTACACTTCATTGGTGGTCTAAAGAGTTCCTTATTAGGTCCAAGCTAACTTGATTTATTCTTTGCACATTTTGTTTTGATGAAAAGGTATTCTAAGTTTCGCTGACAAGCTACATTTTAATTATGTGTACATCTAATTAGGCTGACCTAATTGATGTATGAAGTTGTAATAGCGTATATATATGAAACATCCTTTTGTGTTGAAGATATAAATGTGTGTGTAGTGTGTGACATGTGAAAAAGTAATAAGCAGTGATGTGTGAATATTGTGTGAAGTTGTATACACTCGATGTATTTGTTGTGTACCTATAAAATGATATAGGATTTTATATTCCAGAGCCTAATTGGAATTGAAATCAACACACAAAAGGTGTATTTCATTAGTTCATCATTTTGGTAGTGAGCCACACTCCTTTTTGTATTTACTTCAGCTTGTGATCCTTTTGAGTCTTGGCAATGTGCCATGTAATATCTTATAACCGGTAATAAAATATTGTGAGCTAATCCTCATCGTGGCTTTCCATGTAAAAAGCTTGGTGTTCATTTTTTATGTGGTGTTATGCTTCCTTTCATGTTCTTGTTTATACTTGCAACTAGATATGTTTTAATTATTGAATGGTTAGCAATTAAATGATTCAATAAAATATTGATTCATCCCCCCTCTCAATATTTTGGGTGTTCAACAAGAGCTATCAAAATGCTTTGTAGGACCATTATAGCTAAACTTAACATTTCCTAATTGAACCTCGAGGAGCCTGATATCATCCTTCAAATTGTGAACTATGTAATATTCTTCAAAACACTCATTTTCTTATGTCTTCATGTGCCCTTCTTCATGGGAAACACCTTCCATTGTTTTCTTTGTTATCTCAACTTCCTTTCTTTTAGATTGCATCTATCTTTGAACAATGTTAAGCTCCTTTTTTTTACCATGAAAACTTCTTGTCTTTTAATTCCTTTTCTAATTGGTTAATTTTAGTCTTTGATTGTTTTGCTTCACTTTCAACACTTCCAACTATTGCTTTTACATCTAGAAATTGATCATCGATATGTTTTCCCTCATCCCCACTGCTCTTACCTCTTAACACCCCCTACTATTCCTTTTCATGATCTTGTAACTTATTTTTCATATCTTTTACTTCAAGTTTTAGATAAGTTGCTCCCTCATCAGCCCTTAGGACAAAAATATCCCTTTCTTGGATAGAGTTTGGAATTTCTTGAATACTTTTATGTACCTTTGCAGTTTTTTTTAGGTCAATTTTTACAATGTCTTTATCATTAGACTATGCAAATGTTTCTTTTGAAAAGCTAGTTAGATAAATTTTCTTCCTTTTTAGATAAGACTTTCATGCCTCCACCCAACTAATTCTCTTTTTCTGCACTTAGATCTAGTTTTTCCTTTTCTTTATCATCCATTTCCAATTGTATTTTTTCCATGGAATTGCTAACTTCAAGAATGTCTGGCTTCATTTGTTCAACTTCACTTATAACATCATCTCTCTCTTTTTTTTCTTGTATGAATTAATATGAAATACAAAACCTCTCTATTTTATAGATCAAAAAATATACACATGACATATGCTTGTGTACAATCAATACATTATTGGTATACTATTATATTTTAGTTTCCTTTTTGTACTCTTATTTTTTATTGGTAGGATCTCATACAATTCTAATAACAATTTTTTTTGGTTTTTATCTAATTTGTTGCAAGAGATGGGATTAAGAAAATCAAGAATAGTTATGATTTTCATACTGGTTATGAGAAATAGAACTAAAAAAGGGTTATGTTAGATAACACACTGTGATTAACTATGCATCATATGCAAAATTTTATATAATTGATTAACTGGTGGTTATTTTTCTTTCTTTGATATAAGCGAATATTGATTGTAGTTCTTTGAATTACTATAATAATCCTATGATTTTGCAATGTACACATTAGAAAATGTAGTTTTTTTCTCTACCATTTCAAGTGAGTGTTAAAAAACCATTGTGTGTCTTCAAACTTGCAATTTTCCATACACAAACACAATATAGTGAAATGATCTTCTAATTTACAATGCACACCTACACATGTGAATGTATGAGTATGTTATGAGAATACAGTTGAAAAAATTAGAAAAAAATATGTTATTAATATTTTTCAAAAAAGTGAAAAACACAAAAAATAGAGCAAGATTTGTTGCTATTCTAGATACCTTGGGTCCTTTATCTTCAAAAAATTGAACAACAATATATTTTTAATGGTGACCTAAAACATAGAAAAATTGGTTCACCAATTTGAAATGGGGAAAATAGGGGTGATGAACCTATCTTTCCTTTATTTCATTAGGAAAAGAGAACCCTACAAAGAATTCACTTACAACCCTTAGGTGAGTCAATGCAATGGGGGAATTTTCTAGTTTACTTATGATTGAGGTTGGGGGTATCAACCTAAACAACACTTTTGGGAGAAAAATTGAAAATAGAAAATCAACTCAATTATGCCCATTCAAAATTGAATCATCAATTTAAAGCATAATACAAACAAAAATAACAAACTTCTGATAGATCTGGAAATGGTTGAGTGATGTGTACCTATCACCAAACTATAGTTTTGGGAGGCTACCTATGACTCATTCGCCTGTAGGTGAATGGGTCTTTGTGCAGAGGTTTTACTTATCTTTTGAGATCCTCTAGTGTCAGTTTGTAGCTTCTGTTTGGTTTGGGTTTCAATGTCAGATAGTCATAAATGAAGTCTATAGGTGATATTGTGTGGATTGACAACAATGTTGACAACTTTTTGAAACTTTACCACTTTGCAGCTATGAGATCTTCAATCCTTCTTCAACCTATAAAACTACAAATTCACAAAGAGGAGAAAAATATTTATTTTTGGTGGATGGGATTTTTCCTTGGTCAAACCATGTTTCAGTAATTAAACATTGAATTGAAATAATGAAACATGAAGGAATGATGAATGAATAATTGCTATGTTGAAACTCACCAAACCCTCAAGAATAAACCTTTAGAAGACTAAAATCTTGATCTTGATTTTACATGAAATGGAATCAATGGATGTGGATCTTGATACTTGAACCTTGAATTGAATGTTGACTTGCATCTTGAAACCTACATCACAATGTTAGCTCCAAAAACATGCATGATTGCAAAATACTTTGACATGATGCTTGAGATCTTTATTGTTGCAATAAATCATTGATAAATTTTATCTTGAATGCCCTTGATTATAACATTTTCTCTTGTGAAATCTCATAAAAACTCCAGCTTGCTTCTAGGATTTGAATTGATGAAATAACATTATATTTATAGGTATCTATCCCTAATTTCCCAAAAATTAAACATTACAAGCCAAAATTAAAATTTGAATTTGGGGACATTATGATACCACCAAAAACATATTTTAAATTTGGTTTCAAAGACCTAGGGAGGACCCATTCACCCATGGGAAAATGGGTCCTAGGTCCCTATTCCTGGAACATGCATTGCTCAAGGTAATTACTTATGTGTTCGCATTAACTGTTGTCAAGTTTCCTCTTTAAAAAATGTAATTTAAATTAGGCTTGTAGATGTAAAATAGGGCTTATTAAGGCATAGTTAAGTGAAATTTATTGAGGGGACCCAAACAAAGTGTGAAAATGTAAAGGAACACTATTTTCTACATTACATTTAGCCCCCACTTTAGTGAGACGATGAGCACAAGCACAAACTTGCACTAAAGTAGACAAATATGTGTCAAGAGGGGTCCAAGTGCACAAATGCTGATGGGATAGGATGAAAGGGATCAAGGAGGTTGCACAAGCCCCTAGGATATAAGATCCCATGTAAAACCAACATAATCATAAAGGGACACACACAAGATGTATGATATGAAGCAACAAGACAAGATACACAAACATATAATGTTAAAGTTAAGTTTATTACACATCCATCAAATACACTCATAAGGATGTAAAATCACTTATGAAACACATGGCTCCATAGGAAAGAAATTTGTGTTATTCTCAATGGCCATGAAAAATACACTCATAAGGGCTAGTGAAATTTGTTTTCCACTAGGTGAGCCC
Organism: Sequoia sempervirens; assembly: GCA_007258455.2. NCBI lineage: Eukaryota > Viridiplantae > Streptophyta > Pinopsida > Cupressales > Cupressaceae > Sequoia > Sequoia sempervirens. The sequence goes on along the minus strand of VDFB02256132.1, from coordinate 84,603,762 downwards.
CCAAAAAATGGCTAATGGGAAGTCATGCCTTATTCTAGGCTCCCATTGTACTAACCATATAAAATTTATATCTCTTGATAACTTTGACAAGGTGCCACACAACATGAACTTTGAGCTTCATAAGGCTAGCAAGCTTTGTTATGCTAGACACTTATGAACATAATGGCTCTACCAGTAAGCAAGTTGTGTTATTCTTGGTGGCCATGAAAAAGGGTTGTAACTTTGAGCTTGAGAAGGCTAGCAAGCTTCATTATGCTAGGGACTCATGAAAAAAATGAAAATAGGATGAGGCATGTTCAAAGGGGTTTTTATTAATGCATGTAAGGTCTCTACTTAGGGAACATCATGCTTGATGTCACCACCAAGAGAGGACAAGTTGAGAGATAAAATATTTGCAACTTAGGGAATGTAATTTGTATCATTACCACTAATAGGAATTCCATATTCTAAGAAAGGTCACACTCTTGAAGGACATAAATCATAATATCATCGTAAAGAAGACATGTCACACAAATTAGTAAAGCCACACTTTGAATAAAAATTTCACATATTTTAGGAGATGTATAATATCATCACTAAGAATGGAACATGCAAAAAATGAGCAGGTGATAATCACTAGTAGAATTTGGCAAATAAATGACTAGGTGACTAAAAATTTTAGTCACAACAACTAAAAATGACTAAATTCTACTCATTTTTTGTAACTCATCTATAAATGAGTAAATAAATGACTAATTTGGTTGTTGACTAAAAATTATTTGTTCACAAAAATAAAAAATACTAAATAGTTAGTCATTTATTTAGTCACAATCCATTTGAATACATCATTTAAGGAATCAAGAATATATCCCACCAAAACACTCTAAGACTTTAATAAACATACTCTAAAACTTTTGCCAAAATATTATTTTCAAGCGTAGCCTGCCATAATGGAGTTTTCATTTTAATAAACATACTCTAAAACTTTTGTCGAAAACTTATTTTTAGGCATAGCCTACCAAAATGGAGAAGTTTTTTAGTAAAGAATGAAAAAGAACAGTAAGGAGATGTGCATGACAAGAGGCATAGGATTCATTATTGCTTATAGAATTCCTACTTTGTTCAACAAGGGTTACATTGTTCATGCTACTATTTGTAATCCAAGTATTTAATTGACATATATTTGCATAATCTTAAATTCCTTCAGATGCTTTTGAAGTATCAATGTATCCTCTATAGGGTTTAGAATGATTTCTTTTAATTTAAAAAAATAAATTAGATGTTTTTGAAGTATCAATGTATCCTATATAGGGTTTAGAATGATTTATTTTAATTTAAATAAATAAATAAATGATGTATTTGCATGTGATTAGATAATGTGGAGATCTCCTAAATCTATCCCGAAACACTGTCCTCTTTGGCATTGTATTCATTACTCCAGCTGCTAGGTTTTTGCATGTGACATCTTTAATATCTTCATGACAGTGGCTTTTAAATAGATCTCAATCTTTGCTTTAATCCTTATCATGGTAACCCTTGAGTTCCATAATCCACCTTCAATCTCTTCTAAGAATGTTGTCTCTAAGCTAGACTGCATAGTATGCATATAAAGCAAGTCCTTTATACCTGCCATTGTTCCAAACCACCACTCAATGCCTTGGTTAAAACACTGCCTCCATAAGCACAATAGCATGTTTTAAAATCATGGTTGCCAGTGATTGACCATTAAGGTCACTACTTTCATCAAGATACAATGAGATTTTTGTCTTCTAAATCAAGGCATTATGCAAGATAACATTGTGAATTATTTGTTGTGTATGATCTTATTTTATTTCACATTTATTGCTTTGCTAACTGCCTTTAAGATTGGATATTGCACCCTCAGCTATAATCTCAAATAGCTCACTCACTGTCACTTAAAGATTCCTTTCATGAGAATCGTTCTATAAAATCAAACTATACCCTATAGACTACCTACTTACTATAGGGGAATCATTGTTTCATGGTATTTTGGGTCTTAAGATCCTTCAACCTTATTGTCACTAATTCACAGTCCACGAGGTCTTTATTCACTATTCTTCCATCTTTGATGAGTCTCAAAACACTGCTCAAACATGTAAATCCACTACCTCCATTATACAACAGCTAAAAAGAAACATTGAACCTATGATTACCACTATTACTTTATTTGGACAGTCATTCCCTAATTGCATTTTCCTTGTCTAACACTACCAAAAACATTTGAAAAACCCTTAAGGTCAACAAGGGGGTAAGGAAACTCACTATTAAAATCTCTGCTTTACTATGCAAGGTTTGGGATTTATTATCTTGTCATTGCTTAGCCTCTTTTTGACTGTCACACCTCAAGTGACTGTCATTCTTCTTACCATAGATTGCATTTACAAATGTCACTGAGCTACATAGTGTGCTTGTTATTGGCTACAATCTATAGATTGCAAGATTTTATTATTGGCTACAATGTCTCAATCTTTCTGGTATTGCAACCTCACTAATCCACTAGAGTTATTGTTTATGTTTCTACAGAGGCCTAGGGTTTGTACCCTAGTCATTCTCTTACCAATGCTTTTGTTGGTATTAAAAAAAAACCTTAAATCTTGGGTCAAAAAATTAGTTGTCTTGATAGGGTTGTGGTATGATCTTGGATTGTGTCCTAGAGTGTGTGGGAAGCTTTTGTTTGATCATTAAGGTATGTAAACCTAATCAGGGAAATGTATCCTATATAGCATGGGTCTTGTTTTAATACTTTCCATAATGGTTATTAGAAGGTCACATTATTATAGTTTGTGGTAACCCAATATTGCATTCTAGTATGTAACAAACTTGGTTTGTAGTTTAAGTAGTACACTTTTAAGTAACATTCATAAGGTTTATAAAATCTTGATCACTCTCTAGAATATCCCATTAAACATGGGTTGTGCTTGAATGCACTAGATAATTGATATAACACAACTACTCTACATATCAACTAGAGTTATAGGCTCTTTATTGCAACAAGAGGTAATTTCTCTTGGATCATGCTATCATTACATCATAACCTGTTAAACTTGAGTCAACCTAAATGCACCCAATGATGATTGAAACCTAATTGTGATGACAATGATTTATACATGAATTGTGCTCATATGAGTTCCTCCATTTCTATCACAACATAGCCACATTAAACTTGGGTCACACATGAATGCATCTTGTATTTGTTATAGAACAATTGTGCTAGATGACCAATAGAGTTATGGATCACATAATTATAGTCACAAGAATTTGTTCCTCGATTGTGTTCTTATGGTGATTCAATTACCATTACAGCATAACCCTTTGGACTTATATTGCTCAAATCCTTACATTGCTTATTTTCTCTTTGGATGGATTGCTTCATGTATTTTCTGTGATTTATAAAACTTTTGTTTCAATAGTAAATGAGATCAGATTCTTTCTGAAGTTGAAATGAATTATTAATTATGGTTTTATGATGATTTTGAGTTTTATTTAGAAGGGGTTAATATGTGGCATTTTTATGTGCAAGAAGAATAGATTGTGACACAACGTTTGGGTATGGATGGTTCAGGAAAAATTGGATTGCTTTAGTGTCATAACCTGGTTGGAGAGTACCTTGAGCTGGTGTGACACACTTCCAGGTGTTTTTGGTAGGAAGCAAAACCTGACCATAGGAATTTCTGAATATCCAACACAGGAAGTTCCTTTATTTTAAAGATAAAATCATAAATTTGCTTGTCCAATTGGACATCCAACCTGAGATCTTTAATATCTGATAGATAAAGTTTGTACATTCTAAAGATAAAATCATAAATCTACTGGACCAATTTCAAATCCAATTTTAGGTAATGAGGCTCTGATAGAGGAAGTTCCTACATTTTAAAGATAAAATCATAAATGTTATTGATCCAATTTTAGATCCAATTTGAGGCCGTGAAGCTTTGGCAAAGAAAGTTCCTACATTCTAAAGATAAAATCATAAATCTGCTTAGTCCAATTTGAGGTCTAATTGTAAGGATTTGTCTTTTTAATTATACTTTCTGACATTTGGCTTGATACAAATTGTTACTTTAGAATTATGGTATTTATTTTCTTCTAATTTTTTCAACCCTCAATTCAAGAAAGAGCTCTGAAGATGGTTCCTTTAGATGGAGACTACACTTTTTCGCTATAGGTTCCATCTAGAAACACTAGAAACTCATGTATTTTCATACTCAGGTGCAACAAAGTTTGAGGTGAATTGTACTTAGTTTTTTATTCTGATATGGATATGTTCTAGCCTATAGTTAATTTTTGTAGCATAACATATAGGCTAAATAGTTGTTCATATACCATTATTTCAAATTCTAAATTGTTATACCTTATTCTAGGAGAAAATCATAGGGGGGTTCTATACATAAGACACCATTGTTTCAAATTCAAAATTGTTGGCTCTTTCACAATTGTTTGCTTCATTTATTTGAGCTAAGAAAGCCTATTGTATAGAAGATGCTCTCAAAATCATAGTAAAATCCTTTATTCTGGGATGGCTTTTCTGAATCTTTCGCATCATAACAATGAACAAAAGCATCAGTCATTAACTTGAACTTTGCAAGAGTTTCATCAAATTCTACTTTTCCACTCTCTTGATCTATAGGCTGAGGAAGTTCTTCATGGATGAAATTTGGAATAAAATTCAGAATGGAAAAGAGAGTGGAAAAGTAGAATTTGGTGAAACTTTTGCAAAGTTCAAGTTAATGATTGATGCTTTTGTTCATTGTTATGATGGGAAATATTTTGAACAATCATCCCAGAATAAAGGATTTTGTAGTGATTTTGAGATAATCTTCTATACAACAGGTTGTCTTAGATCAAATAAATGAAGCAAACAATTGTGAAAGGGACAACAATTTTGAATTTGAAACAATGGTGTCTTATGTATAGACCCCCCTATGATTTTCTCCTAGAATAAGGTATAACAATTTAGAATTTGAAACAATGGTATATGAACAACTATTTAGCCTATATGTTATGCTACAACAATTAACTACAGGTTAGAACATATCCATATCAACATAAAATAATAAGTGCAATTCACCTCAAACTCTATTGTGGTAATTGCTTTATACGGAAGTTTTCACTCCATGAACATTCTTTGTACACATTAATATGTTGGTTATTATCTTGATCTCCTTTGTGATCAAAAGAACAATGAGGTTCATTGCATAGCTCATGACCATTTTGCAGTGCTATGATCCAGTGCTCTTTTACTTCTTAGTCACTATCTTCACAATCACCATGTGCAAATGACTTAGAGGATAGATCTTTGTCACCATTTGATAGTAACTTTCATTGTTTTTGGATTGTTTGTTGTGATTCAATCATTGTTTGATAGTGTTCTTCCTTTCTTAGTCCTATAAGACAGAGGACAATTCATAGTTTGCAACTCTCTGATAACGGTAAATAGATATAGTAAAGATATTTAAAATTTTAGAAGTGGATTTTTTTTTAATTGCTAAAGCCTATTTATTAGTTTTATAACTTAAAATTATTTAAGCTATTTGAATAGTTAAACTTCTTATTATAAATATTTAAAGTACAATAGAATCAGGTAATTAAAATGATTACAGGGAAGTTGAATGAAAATTAGTAAATTACTACTGATTTAGCTTTTCCTTTTGTGTGCTTATAGGCTTATTTCTTCCAACATTTGTTAGGCCTATTTTGGATTCTATAGAAACAACAAAGGCAATTCCACATCTAGGTCTAAATGAGGTGATGACCCATCCTTCTATGATGAAGTTTGTAGGATAAACCCAAGAATAGATCTAAAAATATCAAAATTTTAAACCTTCAAATCTTTGAGATCATTGTAGATTTGATTTGATTTTTGTACAGCTAGATGGATCTAAAAAACTATTGCTTGAAAATGATGTAAATGAAAATGTTATTTGTTTAGAATAATCTAAGGGTGTTATTTTCACTTGCACAATTTTTTTTTCTACCTTAAGATAACCGTTAAAATTATCATTTTGTTAATCATAATATTTCATTGTATATTTGTATTTTGTTAGATTCTATTGGATAATAAAATGGTTAAGTTATTTTAAAAAAATAAATTCAGCATAATATACTTTCCATGTACTTTTCATCACTTGTAAATCTAATTTTTATTACTTTTTGTGATCATAAAAAATAGAGATGATTTTAGTCTCTATGAAATATTTTCATGCATGTTTTAGATCTCTAAAAGGTGATGAAAAGGCCCTAGGGTTTGGTAGGGTTTTGAGTATCCTTATTGTTTTGATGGTAATGTTGTCACTAAGTTCTCTCCTTGCCCAAATATAGTCACCTGAGAAACTACCATGATGCTCTTGACTATAAATTACTTTTTGCTCCCTACCTTCTCACTACAGGCCTAATTCTTCAACTCTACCAACTTCCCTTCCATCTCAATGTATTTTCATGCTCTTGCATCTATTATCTTATGAATTTATTCTTATGACTCTGAAAGCTATCACTAGGTCTATTATGACTGTTAGGTCTTTGAGGGTATATGATTTTCTACTATAAACTCTTAGATTGTCATACTTTTGATGAAAATTCTCCAAGGATGTTTGCTCACTGACTTAACTCTCTCTATATTCTCCATTATGCATTGAAAATTCATGGTTTCTAGTTAACTATTTATTGGTGTAACCATTGCCATGTTTCTTGGGACTGTCATCCTTATAGGATAGTTCCCTTATAGATCTGAATGTAATTAAAAGGTTCCCATAAATATTGACAAGTTTCATAAGACTGTTGTGACAAGTTTCATAATACCGCCATAACATAAGAGCCAAGAAGACATTGTGCGGTGTAGTGGTAACATCCCACATTATTGTGAAGGCCAAGAAATAAATGTGTGTTATGGTGATAACTCAAATACTTCTCCTGCATCCCTACAAGAGCCAAGAAGATACAGTGCAGTGTAGCAGTAACATCTTGCATTATCGTGAAGGCAAAGCAATAATGGTGTGGTGTAGCGATAAAATTCCACATTACTGTGAAGGCTGAACAATAACAGTGTGGTATAGCAATAACATCCCACATCACCGCAAGGATCATGTCAAAACAGTGCAGTATCATAGTTAAACTGTAAAAAGAAATATCACATTTCTTTGAGGATTTTTTTTGAAACAATTTGCTTGCCTTGTGTATATTGCTTCCACATTTTCATGTATGTTTAGCAGGGTACTTGTAACTACAACACATGACAAAAAAAATCCCTGCTATTATGCTTTGATGGATGTCCCTTCATTATTACTGGATATTTGATGTATTGCACATTATTATAGATTAAGCCTATTTTTCAGATTGCTTCATTTAGCATCACCAATATTCTCCACAAGAACATTGTCCCTATTTAAAATGATGGAAATGGTTCAAATCTCTCAGAACAATTTCTCTTGCAATAATCTTGGAGATGAATTATATGTAGTGTGAAAATCAAAACATACTTGAAGGTCCCTAACAACTCTAATAGTTGTATCAGGGGTGATGTTTAACAAACCAAATGCAATTGCTAACTTTTCACTATGGTGGTAGATAAATTATTATTTTTTCTTCTATTCCATGACATTGATTAAAAGTCTTGAATCTAGAAATATCCTATTGCCTTCATTTTCCAAGCCAATTTCTCCAATTTTGCATAGATATCCCATGTTTTTGGATGTGATATGTCTCCTACACAAAAAATAATGTACCATTGTATGCCCTTTAATCCAACTACATGAAATTATATTTTTAATTCCTCTATATTTCATCAATCTCATTACTATTTGAACCTCACCACACCTTCCCTCTTTTGCACAACTATTTTAGAGAAGAACATAAGTTGCAACATTTTTAGGATCCAACTAAAAAGGTAGTGTTGGTGGAATACTCAACTTATATTCATGTATGATCCACAAGAACAAAATTTTTAACTAGCATCTCAATAATAATGTTTAGGGTGTCCTCAAGATAGCCAACACGGGCACGAAGGTCAACCATGCACACCTAATGATCAACTGTATATGTAATTCAATAAGGGTTACTAACATGTGAAGTATGTGAAACCCTCATTCACTAAACTTGTTGATGAAAAGGTAATGGGACTCCAAACTAACAAAAATTCAATGAACTTTGCAATAAAAAAACTCTAACACTTCAAACAAATGATTTTTCTCATAATCTTCCACTATGCTTTTATGAGAGCATCAAATAAGGTAATTTTGACATAATTTGTAGAAGACAACTCAAACCCATGATATAAAAACTGATTTGGATACCCATTAAACCCTCATATAACATATATTAAATTTATGTGGGGTTACTTTGCAACATATCCCTCAAAAACTTACCGCTACATTGTCCCAAAGGCCTAATTTTGCAAACCTGTCTTAAATAAAATGGTGATAAAACACTCAAAACTCAATGAAATTCAATGAGACCAAAACTAAAAAAAATATAATTCAATTATCCATCTAGTAAAATCAACTAGAAATCATAAAAAATTCATACAAAAATTTACAATACTCTAAAACATCAAAAAATGTTGGAATTTTCAAAAAAAATAAGGGTTTTGTATTGAGTTCTCTTCAAAATACAAGCCCCCAACTCAAGGAAAATTTAAACATATGACATCATTTTCCCAACTACCCTTTGAGTTTCAATGATCAAATAACTTCTTTTCCCACAATGACCCTTCATATTCCTCATTTTTGTAATTTTACAATTTGGTAATTTTTGCAAAGTTGACAACATTTTGCAAGATTTACAACATTTGCAAGATTAAACCCAAATGACACCAAGTACATTGAAAATTTCTATTATGACCTTATTACATCGCATTTAGACTCAACAACACAAAAACTCAACATTAGACTAAAATTGCACAATTTGACTAGGTGCCCCTGCACCATACTCCCAAAGAAAGAAGAATTCAAGTCCCTTTTAAATTGAAGGTAGGAACTCTCTTGCTTTATGTCTTTTATCTTCTACCTTTAACTTCCTTAGAAGATTTCCTTGCTTTCTTCATCTTGAATGTGGGTTTATCCTTCCTTCAGGATACAATAACACAACTCCTTTTACCCAAACTTGTCATGCTAGATGTTGCTCTCCTCTTGAGGTCTATATAATCAACAACCCTTTCCTTTTCTTGGCTAATGTCAACCTGATATAGAACCTTTGTCTTGAAATCAAACCACTCAACCTCTTCTTCACCCATTTTTTTGATCAATGCAAACACATAATAAGTTGCACCCTTTTCCTCCATCACCTTGAAGATTTGTTCTTCCCACTTTGCATGATAACTAAAACTTCTCCTTGAAACATCATCTATTACCACATCAACATGTCCTTGCAACAAGAATTGAATATCTAATGGAAATTGATCAATCTTAACTGCTATTATAATATTCATATGTTTACTTGCCATTTTATTAGCCGCCTCTTCCTCTTTTCTTTCTTTTTTTCTTCAATCAAGGGCTCTTTAATGTCTGATTTTGCTACTTCCACTTGTCTTCTTCTCTAAACAATCTTCTTGATAGGCCACATAGCCTTCTTCTTGACTGGTAAATGCCAACTTTGTTGCTTGATGCAAACAAAGGAAGAAACTCACCCTCTCTCAACTTCAATAACCAAAACATATGAGATCAAAGTTCCAAAGTACACTAGATCCATCAACCATCATTACCCAACTGAGTTTACAAATACAATCTTCAGCTTATGTTACAAGGAATCAAAACACTTCATTAGTGCACCTTTCCAAAACATAGATTCATTCAAGAACAAATATGAATTTTCTCCAATATTCCAAACAAAAACATGGACACAAACATGATCTCCATAACCTATAACACTCACCAAGAACCCTAAATCCAACAACACAAACCATCAACATCACTTTGTCCCACCATATCATTTAGTTCCTTAAGACTATCCTAAAGATGATTGCAAATGCTCTGTCCTTAGAGGATAGTCACCAAATTTCAGTTCAAGACACAAGAACTTCACCAATAAAACCTTGAAAAGGCTTCAAAAATACATTAACTTCCCCTTGAACAACTCTTTGACAAGTTCGTGACATGTACAAAACATAATAACTTGTAATCTACCTTTTAAGACTGTATTATCATTGTCAATACAGGACAGTAAATGTAAAATGAATTTCAAACTTTTTTATCTTCTAAATATTGAAGGAAATGATTAAATACACTCCCCTACACCTTTACAAACCTCTACCACTCAAAGAAATTCCCTTTCCAATATCAAAACACGGGGTAAAAGGACTGTATTCTGTATTTTCTCAATTTTAATGAAAAATACAGTCTAGGGATTGCTTACAATCATACAAGACCAAATGCTTAGGATCCCAAACCTTGAATTCTGAAAGATAGCATCAAAATAGACCTACATACAAATTTTTTAAAGAGAAACTTAATTTTCACTTCATATTGTTACCCTAGCAAGGGTTTTTGAGCAATTTTTAGAAAAATGAATGTATCTGATTCAAATGTTAATGAAATTGCATGCAACAGGAATCAATACTAAGGTGATTGAATTTTATCCCACTTACAACCAATTTTTCACCATTAAAAGTCTATACAAGCCCATACATAAGCTTGAAACGGTCAATTTTCTGGAAAATGTGCATAAAAATAGAGTTTTTTAATTATTTTCTTCAAGATTTCAATCACCAACAAAAATACAAGTGTTTCCAAAGCCTTTATAAAGGCATTTAAATCAGTTTCTAACTATTTTTAAACTTCCTATTATTGATTTGACTCTAATAACCTATGAACTTCTAATTGTTGCTTAATGCAACTTTTACATCTTTTACAATTTTGACATTGTTGTTGACACTTTCACATTTTTTTGCAATTATTCATCAAACAACCTTTAAATGACCCGCTACTAATGAAAAAAAATGATGTGAATGGAATAATTTAGAAAATAGCATCAAGGTGATGTGAAGGTGCTCCTACACCAAACTCTCCGCCAAAAAGATTTCAAGTCCTCTTGAAAGTGTGTTGCCAACAAATTTGCCTCCTTGAGATGCCTTGCTACTGACCTGCTTCTTTCACCTTTGGTTTAAACTTGTCCATGCTAATTAGTTGTGTACCATGCTTCCCCTCTGAAATCAGATTCTTCATTCCTTCATACACCTCAATATCATGCTTCTCCCTTTCTCCTTCAACCTGCAAACAATCCTTTGTCCAAAGCATTAGTAACACAATGAAATAATATAATGTGACAATCATGATACCTCCATCATGTAGAAACTCCTTGAAAACCTCTATGACTAATTCATCCATGATAATTCCCTTAACCAACTCAATTCCCTCAACCTTTGGAATCAGGTATATGTTCTTTGTCCTTTCTTCATCTTCATGACTTGGAATATATGCAACTTATTTTTCAATGAAGTATTCCCTTGCATCTTCAAAGGATTCTTGTTCTTTCATTATGATTTCCCTTCTCTTTTTGATTATCTTGTGAATAGGCCATGTGACTATTCTCTTTATCTTCAGGTGCCAACTCATTAAGTGCTTCATCTGTTCTATTTTCTTCATACATTCTAGGAACTCTTTGTCCATCATTTCCATCTCTTGTCTTATCTCAACAATCTCCTTATCAAACTTGGCTTGTCTCTTCTTCTTCTTTCTCTTGTCCTCTGCTTTCAAATTTCTTATCAAGTTATCCATCCTCTCAAGCAAGATTCCCCCTTGCTTCACAACTCTCTTACTTACAAACAACCAACAAACACACAACTACACAACCACAAACCAACTTATCAGAACTCAACTTATCAACTTAGCAACCCATATCTTTCCCAGGCTCTAATACCAAACTAATGTAGACAAAGGAAGAAACTCACCCTCTCTCAAGTTCAATAACCAAAACATATGAGATCAGAGTTCCGAAGTACACTAGATCCATCAAACATCATTACCAAATTGAGTTTACAAATACAATCTTTAGCTTATCTTACAAGGAATCAAAACACTTCATTAGTGCACCTTTCCGAAACATAGATTCATTCAAGAACAAATAGGAATTTTCTCCAATATTCCAAACAAAAACATGCACACAAACATGATCTCCATAACCTGTAACACTCACCAAGAACCCTAAATCCAACAACACAAACCATCAACATCACTTTGTCCCACCATATCATTTAGTTCCTTAAGACTGTCCTAAAGATGATTGCAAATACTCTATCCTTAGAGGACATTCACCAACTTTCAGTTCAAGACACAATAACTTCACCAATCCAACCTTGCGAAGGCTTCAAAAACACATTAACTTCCCCTTGAACAACTCTTTGACAAGTTTGTGACATGTACAAAACATAATAACTTGTAATCTGCCTTTTAAGACTGTATTATCACTGTCAATATAGGATAGTCAATGTAAAATGAATTTAAATTTTTTTTATCCTCTAAATATTGAAGGAAATTATTAAATGCACTCCCCTATGCCTTTACAAACCTTTTCCACTCAAATAAATTCCCTTTCCAACATCAAAACATGGGGTAAAAGGACTGTATTATGTATTTTTCTCAGTTTTAAAGAAAAATACAGTCTAGGTCTTGCTTATAATCATACAAGACCAAATTCTTAGGATCCCAAATCTTGAATTCTGAAATATAGCATCAAAATAAACCTTCATACAAAATTTTAGAAGATTTCACCCTATAGATTAAGAGAAACTTAATTTTCGCTTCATATTGTTACCCTAGAAAGGGTTTTTGAGCAGTTTTTAGAAAAATGAATGTATCTAATTAAAATGTTAATTAAAATGCATGAAATTAAATATTTCTAATAATTTGGTGTGTTCTGTAATGATTGGGAATGTGGAGAAACAATAAGGGTACTCTAAAACCCTAGTTTCTTGTGCTTTTAGGAGGGTTTTTTAGATTTGAGATTTAGCTATGCACTTGGAGGCCTAAAACCTAAAAAATATGTGGTTTTGGATCATTCCTCAAAACTTTTTTTAGGTTAGAAAGTTTGGTGAGGATTTTTGAGATAGGTCTCTTTGGATGGCCTAATTAGAGGCCTAAAACTATGAAAAGTTAAAATTTGGAGAATGTGGTCCAAAAGAGTTGTGGGTCTTTGATATGTTGAATAAATCTGAAATGGGTGCTTGAATCCATGTTTTATTTCTCAAGTGTTTTGGACAGACTTAGACAAAAGACTAAAAAATAGGTTTCCCTGTACTACAAGGTAGACTAGTGACAACAGGTGAGTTTTGAAGATTTAAAGGAATCTGACATTAAGATTGAATTCAAATGGCTAAATTTTCATCAAAGGAATTTTGAAGGACTTTTTTAGGGCCTTGGTGGAGGTTTGTAGTTGTTTTGCAAAATTGAAGGGTTGAGACCCTTGAGAGTGAGTTGATGCTTGGCATATTGAAGGTGTTCCAAGGAAGAGTTTATTGCTCCTGCACCACTGCTGCATCTCAATCTTCAATCTTTCTTCCATATTTTCTCAAATTTCCATCATTAGTTCCAAATCTTTCCTTAACTCTTTTATCTCTTGATCAACATCTATTTGGTTTTCCTTCTCCTTTGTCTTCTTCTTTACCTCTCTTTCCTCTTTTTTCCTCTCTTGTTTCTTTTTTTGTGAACCCTCACTCTACAAGTATCTCTTCAACACATCCATTCTTCTTCCTCAAGCAAGTCTCTTTCACCTTGCTTCCTCTTGTATTTGTGATACCTCACCTAGGTCTTCTTCTTTTCCTCACTACCTAGTCTTTTGGCATCTAGGTTCTTGTTTCAACCTGCAAAAATACAACACATAAACTCCCAAAACTCATTTTCCAAGACCTTTTGGGCTCTGATACCAATTGATACAAAGGTAAGGGGACTCCAAACTAACACAAATTCAATGAAATTTGTGTTGGAAAAATGAAGAACATCTCATTTTGTTACTTTTTGTTTGTCATTGATGTCACCATGATATTTGAGTTACAACTGCAAGATCAAGACTATAGTTACTCTAGTATTCTAGTCTGGTATCTGAACCAGTATTTTGCTTAGAGCCTCTGGTATTTTGATCTAAATTTTTTTTCTAGTGAGCATTGTTGCTTGCAGTTTTGGGAAATAGTTTGCAGATGTTGGGAGCACGCACATCTGAGTTTTCACATATCCGGTGCTCGCACAATTTTCTTTTTGTCTTTTGGTTTGAAGTCTATTCCTGGATGACTTCCTTGGTGAATTGTGTAAAGGTGGAAGTAGTTTTTTTATGCAACCTATTTTAGGTATGTGCCAACTTGTTGAAGTGTGTGGGCTATTCTTTTTTTTGAAGCTTGAGGCTGACAGATAATATTTTTGGTAAATATGAAGTGCATCTAATTAGGTCAACCTAATTGATGCTTGTGAAGAAGATTGGGTATATATAACAAAAGGTTTTTTGAAGAATGTGAGAGTGATTTTGTGTGAAGAAGTGAAGTAGTATGAACATGATGAAATGTGTTAAGTCTATTAATTTAGCTTTATTTAGAATTGAATATGCACTTATTAGGTGTACTTTGTCAGTTCATTTTCTGGTTGAAAGCAATTCAATTGTTGTAATTATGTAGGTAGTGAGCCTTTGTTTCTAGAAAGTGAGTCCTGGTAGCGAGCCACCCATTTTTTTCATATTCTATAATCAGTTATATAATATTTTGAGCTAACACTCACCATGGTTTTTCCCATTTTGGGTTTTCCACGTAAAAATCCTGGTGTTCTTGTGTTCTCTAATTTCATGTTCTATTAATGCTTTTATTAATTTCTACTATTGTTAGCATTGGAATAATTGGATGGTATCTGATCAAAAAATTTAAGAAGATACTAATTCACCCCCCCTCTCATATCTTGGATCTTTAACACTTGGCAAGACCAAAACTCTAACACTTCAAACAAATGATTTTTCTCATAATCTTCCACTATGCTTTTATGAGAGCAGCAAATAAGGTAATTTTGACATAATTTGCAGAAGACAAGTCAAAACCATGGATAAAAAATGATTTAGATACCCATTAATCCATTTTATAACATATATTAAATGCAAGTGGGGTTACTTTGGAACATATCCCTCAAAAACTTGCTGCTACGATGTCCCAAAGGCCTAATTTTGCAAACCTATCTTAAGTAAAATGACGATAAAACAGTCAAAACTCAATTAAATTAAATGAAACCAAAACTAATAAAAATATAATACAATTATTAATCTATTAAAATCAACTATAAATCATAAAAATTCTCTACAAAATGTACAATACTCTGAAACAACAAAAAACATTGGAATTTTCAGAAAAAATGAGGCTTTTGTATTGATTTCTCTTCAAAATGCAAGCCCCCAACCTCGGTCTCGCCTTCTCAAGGACAATTTAAATATATTACATCATTTTCCCAACTTCCCTTTGAGTTTCAATGACCAAATAACTTCTTTTCCTATAATGACCCTTCATATTCCTCATTTTTGCAATTTTGCAATTTGACAATTTGACAATTTTTGCAAAGTTGACAACATTTTGCAAGATTCACCCCAAATGACACTAAGTGCATTGAAAATTGGTCTATTATGACCTTATTACATCACATTTAAACTCAAAATTAGACTAAAATTTCACAATTTGACTAGTTACCCCTACACCACTTGCATGACTGCATGCATCTAGAACACAAACAAAGCTTACATTGTTGGTGTTCCAGAGTGCTTCATTAATTAAAATATTTTGAGAGATTCCTTGAAAAATCCATTTTGTGCACATTTTTCAATCATATCATTTCATTCCATGAGATGACATCTCTTTGAGGCATTCTATCAAACAATTCATTTTGTACTACATTTTGGTGTCAAATCTTTGGTAATTATGGCTAGTTTCATTACATTCAAATTCTGAATTCTAGGAAATTATATACAATAAATAGATTGATGGTTGTTTGGATAGTAAAATTATCTCTCTTAGAAATTAACTGAAATATCTAGAAGGATTATTTTAATTAAAGAGGATTTTATGGTTATTTTTGTAACAATGATTAACAATGATTTTACAATGTAGCTAGCTTGATATTTTTATTCAAGATACAAATCATCAAATTCAAGCACATACCAAGAATATGGTTCTCTATTTCAAACCCTCAACCTCACTTAGTTTAGTCTACTTACATGGGGATATTAAGGAAGTTGGTAAAAAATTAATATGTCATTTTTTGTTTGTGAAGGAGAATCCTGTGAGATTCAATATGGCAGTGGATCAATATCTGGTTTCTTAAGTAAAGATGATGTCATAGTTGGGAAACTTGTTGTGAAACATCAAGTTAGTAATTTTTGGATGTTAAGGCTTCCCAATTGGATATCAAAGATATTTTCTCATCAAATTAATTTGGAATTTATGTATAAATGGATTCTTTAATGGTGCAGGCCTTTACTGAGACAACACATGAACTAGGGTTGACATTTTTGTTGTCCAAGTCTGATGGAATTCTTGGGCTTAGTTTCCAAGAAATTTCTATTAATAATATTGTTCTAGTCTAGTTAGTGTTGATAGCCTTCATTCTATAATATGTCAACTTCATTCTATAATTTAAGTGTATCACCTTTCTTAAATTTTGAACAAGGCTCTGAAATCAAGGGTTCAATATGCATATTTTAGGCCTATGTTGAACACTATGTTTAAGGCATTTGTTGACAAGGCTACAATTTTTTAATTGATTTATCTTTCTGCTATGTTTGGACTTTCTTTTGTAAACTTGCAATAGACAATGCACTTTTATTCTTTATGAATTGAGACTAATATTAATTTTGTTGGTTTTATTGAGACACAACTTCATTCACGGCAGAAAAGGCAACACCCTGTTGCTCATATCAGATGGCACGTTGCATATAAAGGAGGAAATATTCTAGCTGGGTTATCATTGACTATGTTGAAGGAGAGAGCTTCATATATGAGACACGATCAACACTTTCCATGGATTCTACACATTACAACTTGCTCTAAGAAGATTTCCTACATTGTAGAAGTTTTAAGAGATGAAAGGGGCATGTGCTCGCATTGAAGGGATTCAAGCATGCATTTACATCATTGAAGAACTCTTTTGGAGAAGTTTCTTTCTTGCAGTCATTTCTCTACAATATTGTAACTCAAATTTTTAGTCTTGTGACTGAAAACAACAATTTTAATACTCTATTTGTAAGTTGTAACTAGAACACCTTTCTTTTATTAATAAAGTTCACTAATTTTTCCTTTTGAATGGTTGTCTTATTGTGTGCAATTGATGATTGATGTGTATTTTTGTGTTTTATGCTTAAATTCTTAAATATCAGTCAATTAAAATGACTAAATATACTACTAATTGACATCAATTAATAATTAAATTGACTAAATATACTACCAATTGACAAAAATCAGTGAATAAAAATGACTAAATATACTACCAAATTAATCAAAATGATAATTAAAATTAATGACTAAATACACTACCAATGCACATAAATCAATGAATAAAAATGACTAAATAAGTGACTAGTTAACAATCAATGACTAAATATATCAATGAATAAAAAAATGACTAAATAAGTGGCCAGATTACAACAATCAATGACTAAATCAACAACTGAATAAGTGACCAGTTAAATATATCAATGAATAAAAAATGACTAAATAAGTGACCAGATTACAACAATCAATGACTAAATCAATGACTAAATATATCAGTAGAAAAAAAGTGACTAAATAAGTGACTAGATCACAACAATGAATGACTAAATCAATGACTAAATATACTACCAAATCGATCAATAAAAACAACTAATAAATGACTAAAAATGGTTTGGTCATCAATCTAGTCACATTATATATGACTGGAAATAAACTACTAATAGTCACGTGACCAACTGTAGTCATTTATAAGTAGCTTTTAGTAGTTTTTTCAATAGTTTTTTTTTTTGTACTAGTAAATATGCCCCCACTTAAAATGGCAACATACTTGCTATGTTGGTATTTTAAGTAGAAATAAATGAAGAGGGGATCCTTGGAATGAATGCATCCCAAAAATATAGTTATCCTTTCCCCACAATCATAGAGACAAAGACAACCACCAAGAACTGTCATATTTTTTCCAAGATATGGTTGCACCTAATATTGTACCACCATGAATGGCAGTGAGCAAGAAACATGAAGCTACTGATTCCACATAGTGATGAGTAACATGATAGGATGAAAATAAATATCAATTGTTAGAAATAGGTGCTTTAGCACAAGGAAGAGCACCACAATCCTTAAGGTGTTGAATTTTATCACTCAAAGCCTTACATTCATTAGTAGAATGACCATGAACTTGATGATATGCACAAAATGAACTTTTGTTGTAAAATTTATTTCATGTTCTTGGAGGGAGAGATATCAAGTGATCTTGGAGAAGTCTTGATAAGATACTCTCTTGATCAATAGTAGAATATGCTATTTTATTTTGTGACAAATTTATCTCTTGCTTACTACAAGGTATAAAATCTAATGAACCCTAATCATTACCAAGACATGTGTTTGAAGATGTCCTAGGGGTGTTTTATGTGATGACATTGATATTAAGTCAAGGTTTCTTTGATGCTTTCATTTCTTTTTAAGGATAATAACCAAGACCACTAGTTGTTTCTTGTGTGTTAGGCTCTATAGGGACACAAATACCTTGTTCTCTAGCACCACATCCTTTTCCACAATAACCAAGCTGTTTCAAAATTTTGTAACCTCTTCCATAAAGCTTTTCCATTGCTTTTAGATTTGTTGGTTGCTCATGATCACACTCTTCATATGTGGATGTATAATTTGTGTTTTCTTCTTCTTTACTAACATTTGTGGACTCACATGTTTTTGATGACTCAACTTGTGTTGATATTATGTTCATTTCTTTCTTTTTTCCTAGTTTGTGTATAATCTTGTATTCTCTCATGAATGTAAGTATGAAATCCAACGAACCCAAATCATCATCCAATATATTTGTGAATTTTTCAATATTGTTCTCTTTTTCTTCCTCTTGCATGGGTTCTAATTTTGTAGTTGGTTTCAATGTTTTCAAAGGACTTTCCTTGTCTTTCTCAATGTGCAAACAACTTTCTGGTTCAAGGTCGGACTTGATTGTATAAACCTTGTTATGAACATGATTCATTAAAGGATGAAGAGAGTTGAAGGTACCACATTCATTTTGTGAATCCATGGTCTACCCAAAAGAATATTGTATGAAAAATCTTGGGGCATAACATGGAACAAAGTTTGCAATGTAGCCTTTCCAAGTTTGATAGGTAATGTGATCACACCAAGCGGTTGTTTTCCTAAATTATCAAACCCACAAATAGATAAAGATTTTGGTTATATTTGGATTTTTTCTACTCCAATCTTATCCAAAAGGTTTATGCTACACACGTTAAGGGCTGAGCCATTGAAGATAATGGTTTGCTTTATTCCACACCTATTAATGTAAGCCACTATAATGAAAGCCTCATTTTTTTTGCACTTCTAATAGAGGTAACTCATCATTATGGAAGTTAATATCTAAGTTTACCAAGTTCATACCTTGAATTAGGGCTACTACATCATTTGGATTTGCACTAGGAAGAATCACAACTTGTTGCAAAGCCATTTGGAGCATACTATGGTAATTAAGTGAGGCTTGAATAAGATCCCATAAGGATATCCTAGTAGGATTATTTTTAACTTGTTCGACAAGATCACAATCCTTTCCACTATGTAAAGGAAAATGAGGAGCACTAGGCAAGATAGGTTGAGGCAATGGTAATGAAATGGGAGTTGTTTGTGGTTGCCTATTGTTCCTTGTATTATATGTGTGAGAAACAGTATTGTAACTCAATTACTTTGAAACAATGTTACTACAAACCTTCCTTGTAAAGTTAAAGATAGCTCCTAGAAGTTTGTTGAGATGGTCTTATAATAAGCACAAGTTCTTTTTGAACTTGGTGTTGGTGTGAGGGTGGATAAATGGTAAGAAGTGGCTCAAGAGATGACTTGGAAAGTCTAATAATTAGAGGACTCTCATGAGGTCTAATAACCAAGGGAGATATAATTTTTAGAACCTCAACATACTTATCCTTATTTTGATTATATTTTAGTGAAGCAGATTCTGATGTCACCTCATCATCTTCATCTAAAGAAGCCATATTACCATTATTTTAAAATAACTATTAATTCTATCATCCTCTTGCACCATGATATCTTCCCTAGTAGGAGAGTTTTTAGGAGAGGAGAAAAAAATGTGTTCATCGCATTCCATGGTTGGATCTTGTAAGATAACTTCATCTAGACAATAAAAAATATGGTTTTCTTTCTTATTAATGATTGCATCCTCTTGTTTGACAACATTTTCCCAAGTGAGAGAAGCATTAGGAGAGGAAGAAACAAGATTCTCATGACTCTCGATGAGTGTATCTTCTAACAGCAAACTATCTTCTTCACAAATAGGAGAGATATTAGGATAAGAACAAATGTGATTGTCATGATTGTCCATGATTGCATCCTCTTTCACTAAAGCATTCTCACAAGTGGGAGATGAATGGAGACTAGGTAAAGTGATGTTAATAAATGTATCAATGATCTTATTCTCTCGTGCCATAATATCTTCCCAAGTAGGAGATCTTTTTGGAGAGAGGCTTTCAAGATTGTCATGAATCTCAATAAGTGTATCTTCTAACACTAAGATATCTTTGTCACAAGTAGGAGAGTTATTGGGAGAAGAGCAACTATGATTGTCATGATTGTCTATGCTTACATCTCTTTCACTAAAACATTCTCACAAATAGGAGAGATATTAAGGGATGTGTAATTAAGAAATGCATCAAAAATTTCACTCTCTTGTAGTAAGAGAATCTCATAACTAGGAAAGATGTTGGAAGAATGACTAAAATGCTTGTTAATGAACTTTTTCTTGGCATAGTTGGAAGGGAAAGATACTAACATTGTGAATTTTGAGTGCGTGCCTAAAATGAAAAGTAATATATCCAACTTATAAAATGATTAAGAATGTAACACTTTTCCTATAGGTTTGATGATTTTAAATATTTAAATGCAATATAAATTTTATGAGTTTAAAACAAATGAGACAAAATAACACCTTTTCTTGCACATATACTAATTGTTTTTCAAAGTTTGAAAATGCAATTTGAACAACAAAAATAGGAAGCTAAAATAGAGATTTAAATGTACTAAAAAATTGGTCAAAATGTATGTACAAGGACTCATTCACCCATGGACTAATGGTTCCTTCTTAAGGTTTTTTAAAATTGAAAATTTCAAATTCTAGGCTTTTGTATGTGATTTTTGTTTTTGGTTGCAAGTATAGATTTTTGTAACAGTTTTTTCCAGATTAGGGTGTCTGAATCGAAGTGCAAATAAGGTCAAATGATGAACAAGATGACTATTTTTAGAATACAATTTGAACCTAAATCTAAACATATATGATTGAATAATGATCTTTATGCAAGTACAATGCAAGATTAATGCAAACCTAATGTGAATTTTTTATTTTTTTATGAATTCATGTGATGCAAACATGCAAGATTAAAACCTAAATTCAATGTTCACTAATGAAATTTTAAAGAAACCTAAATTCAATTCAACTAATGCAAATCTAATGTAAACTTGGTGTAAATATTAGATCTAGGGCTGACATAGACTCCAATTTTTAGAATTGTGTTGTACAACATTAGGTTCACCAAAATGAAATAGAAAAATAGGTGCACCAATTTGAAATGGGGAAAATGGGAATGATGAACCTATCTTTCCTTTATTTCGTTAGGAAAAGAGATCCTTGTTGATGGTCAAAGTAACACAACAACGTTAAAAAAAAAATTCTGCTCTATTTCTCCTGAAAAGATAAATGATCTAAAACCACCTATCTTCGAAGGTCTCTATAGTTGGTTCTCAACTATGCTATTATCATTCAATGGCCTATGCAACTATAATGTTCAAGGGGCTTGTTGGTAAACGAGTACAAACTGAATAGTACGAACTAATCTAACATTTGGGGGGGTGTAAATAAATGGAAAAAGATAGAACAAGGCTTAGGACAACAACACATGAACACAAATGTCTTTTAATTCAGACATGTAAATTCGTAATGAGCATTTTCTTAACCAACTAAAAGAATAGAACAACACAATCTATAGAACAATCCATACCATTGTGTCCATTCATAGTACAAATTTAAAGCATACAACCATTCATCATCACTTTTTTTTTAAACCTTCTTTTCAAATAACAAAATGTCACAAGCTCATTACCAAAATTAATAGATCAACAAATATAGATAAACATCATCCACAAATAATCTAATGAAATGGTTTCAGATTTGAAATCTTCTATTGAACTCCATCAAATAAGAAAAATGTATGCATAGCAAAGCTCACTGGCATAAAAATGACCATTGTTCATTAACACTATTGTTAAACTAACAAACTTCTAAAAATAAAACTAATTACATTAAAGTTGTAAAAAGTGTTTTGAGTATCTCTACATAAAAAGCTATAAAAATAATAACTATATCTAATCTCTCTTTCAGGTAGCTAATCTAACTTCAATTAGTTGACCTTTAAAATGAGGAGAGAATTCTAAAATATAGACAAAATTAGCATCAATTCCTTATATCAAAAATTAAGATCCACAATTATAGGGACACCCAGTTAACTCCAAGTGTTTGTCTCTGTTGAAATTGTTGGAGCTAAAAAGGCATGCCATATGCTTCTTCAATCAAAATTTAGACTACAAGTCCCAACTCAGTCCTTTGTTGATCACCACGTGTTATCTCTTGACTTGCCAATCCTAGTCCACAATTGTCTACTTGCTCAAAAACTACCTTGAAAGTACTACTGTCAAAAAGATAATTGAAACAATTTCTTCACTTGTCACCCTCGTGAGAAGCCCCATGATACTCATCATAATTGGAGAAAACTTGCTTCAGCATATCATCATCAGATCCATTGACCTAGTCAGCTTTAAATTTTGAATTTTCAAATTTCTTCTCCACAGTAGCAACAATTTCTCTCAATTGAGTGATGTTTGTGACTTCCCACCACATGTCATACCTGATATCCAATAGACTATCCACAAGTTTCAACTCATTAGTATCTCCTTCCTTCATTATTCTATCATTTCTTTCCTCCCAAGCATCTTTTATTTCCTCTAATGATTCATGTCTCTGATCTAGAGGTAAAGTTTTATCAATAAGTTTTAAAATAATATCTTCAAAAATGCCTACTTGTTCCCATATATCACGAATGCCCTTAAGCATGGCTATTATTTGTTCAAGAAGATTCTGTGTTTTGAAAATAGATACATTAATAGACTTTGAAATAAACTTAGGGCCCTCATCCCCCAAAATTTGTGACTCAACCAATTCTTCATCATAAATTTTGGCAATCACCCTCAGTTTACCCAAGTACTGTCTGAGCTTCTCTTCTTCTTCCCACATTCTCTTCTATATTCTTCTATTGTTTTAACTAGTTTAATCCCTCTAAAATAATGTTTAAATCCTTCATCCAAATTCTTGCACATGTCATATTTAAAAGCATTAAACCAATTATCAAACCATGTGGCCTTCTTTTTCATTTCATTTAGACCATCCACCTCTTTTCTACTCATCAAGATAGTGACCTCTGATGGTGTAGGATATTCAGGAGTAGATGAAATTAATTCCTTCAAAAAATTCTCCATCTTTCCTACTTCTACCTTAAGCTCATCTTTGGCTTGCTTATCCTTAATCAACCTTGACTTGGTAGTGGTGGCAACAATATCTATCAGATTTATTTGTTGATTCCTAGTATGCTTCCCTAGATTAATAGTACTTATCTAATAATCCTCATGTTGTAATTCTCTATCATCTTTATCAGCAATAGGGGTAGCAATTTTTACTACCAAATCTCCTTCATTGGTCAACTTGGTTGAATGCACAACACGAGGCTTTTTCCTTGACATTACTTTATCTATTTCTACTCTCATCTCATCCAACGTCATTGGCTGAGCTTATACTTGTTGAATCGTTTCTAAATTCCATTTGAACCAAGTGGGTGTAGCTGGTTGAACAGCTACTTGTTGAACATTAGGAGGTGTCGAGGATGGAGGTATAGAATAAATTGTCTCAACGATTTGTTGAGAAGTAGGATTTTGTTGATCTTCCTATTCCTTTTGCAACCTTTCCCAATCCATTCTCTCATTTCGGGCTCTTATTTCTTCTATCTTTTTCATTTCATCCTCTTTTCTCCTAAACTCCTCCTCATATTTCAACCTCTATTTCTCTAACTTTTTAGCCCAGAGCTCTTCCTCTACAGCCTTTTCTTGTGCATCTTTCAATTCTCATTCAAGAGCTTCTTCTTCTACTTTCTTTAGTGCCTCAGTTGCTTCTTTCTCTGGAGCTAGCTCTTCAGTTTTCCTTTTTTGTTCTTCTTCTTGAGCATCCTGTTCAGCAGCTAACCTTTGGGCATTTTCCATCAATTCTTCCTACTCTTTTTCAGTCAACACATCATTTAGCCCTAATTTTGCACTATACAAACCACCAGTTTCAAACCTAGTTTCCTCTTCTCCTGGTTCCTCTTCAACCTTCTTAAATTATTCTTCCCATTCAGGTCCTTCTCCTTCCTGAAACAAAGTTCTTTTGAAATTTGAAGAAATAGGTGAATCTGTCACATTAATCACAAGAGATCTCTTCTCTTCAACAATTATTGTTCCCGAAGTTGATGGCATAGTAAGAGTATTTTCCTCAGTTCATGGAGGAATAACATGTCCTCAAAAATTTCTTCACCAGGATGAATAACAATTAAGGGTGTGGCAGCAAAACTGAAGTAACCCCAACAACAACCACCTAGGTAACTTTTTCCTTACGTAAAGCATCATCAATCTGTTGTAATGAAACATCCTCTTCTGTTGAGGTAGGCTCTTCTATGGTTACTTCCCCTATTGTAACACCATTCTTTAATCTTTTGTACTATTCGGTTTTTGTAGAAGAAGTAGGTTCACTACTAGAACCTCTTTTCTTTGAAACCCCAACTCTTGGCTGCTTTAACTGGAGTTCAATCCATTTCAAACTCTTGTTCACCACTCCCTGTGATACTTTCTAGATCTTAGTTTCTTCTTTTTTTTCCCAATTGGTGGGATTTAAACTTTTTGTGGCCACTTTTTCCATATCATACCTAGGATCAAGTGTGATCCCATCATCTGTAGTGCCTTCAAGAATATTTTTTTTAACATCAAAATCCCTCATCTGGGGAATTTTCAATCTCTCATACCCCCTTTTTCTTACTTCAAACCGATCCTGAAGGTTGGCCCAAAAATCCTCAAGAAGTGGATGATGATGAGGAAAATGAGAAGGGTACAATGCATACATTTTTCTCTTGGGATCAAAATAATTTATGTAAGTGTGCTGCTACAAATTTAGAGCCTGAAATTCCTTTGTCATTGATTTAGCCACTACTAAAGAAGAACAAGAATAGAATCCCAATTTCAAGGGAAAAGAATGAGCAACAACCTTATGTTGTGAGGAGAATTTAGCATTTACTTCTATAGCTTGTCAATAAAACTCCATTAAAATCCGCATATCGCCACAACATCTTGGCAGCTTAAAAGGGTGATCATCAAAACCAAATAATATGAAATAAGTAGTCTTGGGTTATTGACTAAACCAATAATCCCATTGTCAAATGAACACCATAGCTTCCCATGACAATCTGAAACCAATGTCACATGTGAGCTGATTTATAACAACATATAGAAAAGCATCATTGACTCTTTTAAAGTGATTATTTGACTCCTTAAGCTCAAGTTGGTCATAATGTTCCCAAACCTTCTTTTGATATGGGTCATCATCCATTGACCTTTTAGTGTTCAACCCAGGAAATCATCCAATCCTTGTTGCACATTACATGACATAAGAAGACATATAAAATGTCATACTTTGTGTTACTTTGAGGAGTTGGTCATGAATGTTATTTGAGATCATCTTCCCCCAATCTAAGTATTTCTTTCCATCTAGAATCAATTGGATGAAAGGAAACATCTAGTGTTCAAAGACACAAGAATTTGGCTTATCAAACACTTTTTCCAATAGTGTGATCATATCCCCTATATCTTTAATAAAGTCTGACCTCTTGGGATTAGGTGACACTTTCTTCATTGACTTATTTTCTTTCTTCAACCACTGTTTGTTGATAAGCTATTTTTTTCCATCCACATCAATTTCCCATAGTTCAAGTTCTTTAGCCTCAGTCATAATCTTAAGATTGGGGTAAGGAGGTTCAAAAGAATGTTTCATAATTGTCGAGGTTAAATCAATGAATACATTACCCTAAGCATCAATGTATCGCCTCTAAGTAGGATTGTATGTTTGTGCAGTAGTTAGAATAAACTCGGGACATTGTACAACAATAGGAAAACTAGCTACATGAGCTAGCCTTGACTCTATAATTCTCCTTGATCTTGGGATAGCATCCTCTAAAAAGGTATATGTGTGGAACTGCTCCAAATCCATATGTCCCACCAATGTGTCAATGATATTCATGAACTCTAAATCAAACTTAGATGGAACTGGGCTCCCCTAGAACTTATACTTCATAGTGAGAGGCACTTGTTTTGGCCTTAATCTCTTAGCTCTTGCTCTCCTTGATGTTCCTTCAGATATTCCCTTAGTAGGTACTTCCCCTTTAGAGTCAAAAATTTGTTAGTTATCTTGCAATGTTATTTGTTATTAGGCAAAAAGGAAAGATATATGAGGAGTAGTTTAAACACAAGCATTCATATGTTATCAACATCAATTCAACCTAAAATCCAATTCAACAAGTTAGTTCATCATCTTCGGGTTTTGGGTTCATAATAGAACCAAGAACTTAACCATTTTAATCATAAACTGAATTTTGTCAAGAGTCAGGATAGGTTCATGACTAGGTACCATACCTATGTTAACAAAGAAGTTAAG
The DNA here is from genome assembly GCA_007258455.2 of Sequoia sempervirens. Taxonomy (NCBI): domain Eukaryota; kingdom Viridiplantae; phylum Streptophyta; class Pinopsida; order Cupressales; family Cupressaceae; genus Sequoia; species Sequoia sempervirens. The sequence continues at coordinate 84,576,808 of VDFB02256132.1, read as the reverse complement.
TGCAATTCCATATTCTGACCCCACAGTGTTCGGGAGTTGGGATCGGGATCAAGTCTTGGATAGGTACCTACATGTATGATGGTAAACAAGTTGAGTATCAATCCATGGTTTGATCCCCCAATGTGATCAAGAGTTAGGATCGGGAAATGACTAGGAAATGGTAGTTAAAAAATGAAATTGATGAAGGGGGATATTGCAGAGTTTTGATCATGATGTTGATTCAAAAGTTGGGATTGGGTTGTCATTTGGAGCTAGGCCCATCATAATGGACAAGTGTCAGTAGCTTCCTGAGTTTCGATCCCAATAGGATATCGAGAATCAAGGTCGGGACTCTGTTGTGATCTAGACTTTAAATAAGCATATTGGGAATAGGTCAACTCCAAGTTCCAATCCCAAAAGGATGATCAGGGTGTCACTAAGTCAATTTATTTATCGATGTGCTAATGATTCAATGTCAAGCTGATTTCTGATCCCGATGGTAATGTGGGGATAAAAAGTGAGACTTGGAATAGCACTTAGTCAAAAGTTTATATCAGGCTCATGGTGTCAGTTTGACCCCCGATCCTGATAGTAATGTAGGGATTGGACAAGTGAAGGAACCTAGACCAAGCAGTGGAAAACCCTAAGTGGTTTTTTGATTCTTGACCCGAAATACATGTGGGAATCAGGAATCGTAGGACGAAAATAACAAAGGCACCAATAACTATGACAATATCTTAGAACGCGCCTTTGGGACTGGGTTATGTCTAGGATCAAGAACTTTTATTTTGAAACGGTCAAAACTTCAAATTTGGCAATTCAAACCATTCTAACATGAACTTGAGAAAAATCATAGAAAGCTAGGGCACATCGAGATGGACAATCCCATGACCAAAACACAACATAAATAACATGAGAAAAACAAAACACGCCCCACAAACCAAAAAAGATTCAAGAGCAAAGAAAATGCATGAAAAGGTGTGAAGGATAACGCAGATAGAGGAAACAAAACAAGCAAGAAAAGAAAACAGAAAGCAAGAGCAAACACAGGAAACACAAGCATCATAAATAGAAGCAAGAACAAAAATAAAGACAACAAATGCAAGAAAGAACATCCACCTTCAAATGCAACCAAGAATTCTATTAGCATGTTGAAAAATCACAAAAAATTCTTCAAACCCTACCTTGACGTCGCTCTCGTTCTCTTTGCCAAAATCTTCAAAGCAAAATAGGCAAAAATCAAGGAGCGGCGGGGTAAAATACATGTTTGCACATGCAAGTGGTTATGGCATTAATTATGGGTTGCTCGAGCCTTGAGATCTAAGTGAACATCATAAATACGAGGTTGCAAGAATGAAGACAAGCAAGATTCAGGATTGGGGTTTGAACCGAGACCGAGCTTTCAAAAAATGTAAAGCTCAATCGACGGCCCATGGTCTGAAACCTGATGAACATAAAAAATAGCATGGGAGTCAGAATCAAGTCGAGAGATGAACATAGAACTTTGAAAAGTTCAAAGTGCAAGTCATGGTCTGAAGTCTGATCCTGAAACAAACAAACAAAGCAAGAACCAGGATTGGGACTCAAGACGAAACCAAAATTTTAAAAAGGTGAAAAGTTCAAGTCATTGTTTGAAGTCCAATCCCAAAAGACACAAAAGGAGCCAGACATCAGGATCAGGCCAGAAACAGGAACAATAACTTTGAAAATTTCTTGGTTCTGGTTCCAATCTGAAACCCAATTTCGACATAAGAAAAACACATAAGGAAACAAGCGAAGGTCATGATTGGGCCAAAAGTAGGAACCAACACCCAAGAAGGGTGCAAAGTAATGTTTCTGATATGAAACCTGACTCCGACACACATAGAAGAAGACAAGACAAAGTGCGGGACTAGGACCAAGACATGCACAGAAACTTATACATCATAAAGCAACAAGTGTGAGTGCCAGTACGTGACCCAAACCTGAAGGAACAAAGAAAAGACACAAGGAAAAAGATGGGGTCAGGATCGAGACACGAACAAGGACTTGAACCTTTGAAAAGTAACAAGTGTATGTTCCTTCCCGAAACCCAAACCCGAGAAAGAAAGAAAACAAAGACTTAGGAGAAAAATAACAACTCCTAAGACCCAAATAAGAACACCAAGGACAAAAGAAATAGAGGGGGGGCATTTTGACCAAACACAAAATGGGGTGGTTATGCAAGGCATAACAATCCCCATAAAGAATTGACTTACAACCCTTAGGTGAGTCAACTCAATGGGGGAATCTGTTGGTTTCCTTATGATTGAGTATGGGGGTATCAACCTGAACAACACTTTTGGGAGAAAAAACTAAAAATAGTAAATCAACTCAATTATGCCCATTCAAACTTGAATAATCAATTTAGAGAATAATACAAATAGAAACAACAAACTTTTGGCAGATATAGAAATGACAGACTGATGTGTACCTATAACCAAACTACAGTTTCAAGAGGCTACCTAAGACTCATTCGCCGACAGGTAAATGGGTCTTTGTGTAGAGGTTTTAAACTAAATTTTCAAGATCCTCTGGTGCCAGTTTGTAGCTTTTGTTTGGTCTGGGTTTCAATGTCAGATAATTGGAAATGAAGTCCGTAGGTGAGATTTTATGGATTGACAATAATGTTGATTTTTTTTACAACTTTGAGATCTTCAATCCTTCTTCAGCCTATAAACCTGCACATTCACAAAAATGATAAAAATAAATTTTCTTTTGGTGGAAGGGGGTTTGCCTTGGTCAAACCTTGTTTCAGTAATTAAACCCTAAATTGAAATAATGAAACATGAAGGAATGAAGAATGAACAATTTCTTTGTTTTAACTCACCAAACTATTGAATAAACCTTTGGATGACTAAAATATTGATCTTGATCTTGCATGAAATGGCTTCAATGGATGTGGATCTTAATACTTTAGTCTAGATTTGAATGTTGACTTGGATCTTGAAACCTACATCACAATGTTAGCTCCAAAAACATCCATGATTTAAAAAAACTTTGACATGATGCTTGAGATCTTTATTGTTGTAATAAATCACTAATAAATCTGCTCTTGAATGGGTAAATGCAAGAAGACGAGTCCACAAAATGTGGAAGTTTTTGCCTTAGCAAAAAACTCAAAATCGACTTCAACAAAATGGGATCCCATTTATTAAAAATGGGATAAAAATGGGATCTCGTTTAGGTTCGGGGTCCCAAGCCTAAAACTAAAATGGGATCCTATTTTTTAAAAATTAGGATCCCGTTTTGAAAAAAATCATTTTGGAAAATTTTAGAAATGGGATCTCATTTTGAAATTTTTCCAAATATGGAAAGTTTTCAAACAGGATCCCATTTTGAAAACTTTATATTTTTTGAAACTTTCCATTTTTGGCAACTTTTCAAAATGGGGTCTCATTTTGAAAACTTTCCATTTATGGAAACTTTTCATTTTTGGCAACTTTTCAAAATGAGATCCTATTTAGTAGAACCATAATTTTATTTTTTTATGAAATGGGATCTCATTTTAGAACGTGATCCCATTTTTTAAAATATAAATTTTTGGTTGGGTTTTTGGCTTGTTTTTCAGTTTGGGAAATGGCTTGGGGACTCGAACCTAAGCTTTGGACCTAGTTTGACCTACAACTTGAAGATCATGTCAATGTCACAGAAAAATAGTGACTTTGGACATATGTCTAAAGACCTATTTTGTTGAATTTTTTGACGAAATTAAAACCCATTATAGATGAGATAGTGTAGATTCCAAATATGTAATTTTTAAAAAATTAAATATTTTTTTCTATTTTTCAATTAATTTCTAATGAAATTGGTCCATAAACTTGAAATATCAGTGTTTTTAGTATTTTAATAACTTTTTATTAAAATTATTGTTTGTAAAATGAATTGTACCAAAATGTACTTCAGATAATTCTTTTCAATTTGATAAAAAAATTCAAAAAATGATAAGTTTAGGTCATCTTATGCGTGACGTACATGACAATTTTTCAAAACAAAAAATATGGCCAAATGAAAATCCATTTTCATCATCTAGGTATTAAAATAAATTACATATTTAGAAACTAGACTCCGAATACTACACTTTATGATTAGTGACTTTTTTTAAGATTCCATCTCTAAGTGCTTCAAATTTTAAGGTCAAATGTCACAAATTCTAAAAATCAAGGAAAACACTTCCACTTTTTGGCCAAAAAGTGGACTCAACTTCTTGCACACACCCGAATGTCCTTGATTATAATCTTTTCTCTTATGAAGTCTCATAAAAATTCTAGCTTGCTTCTAGGATTTGAATTGATGAAATAACCTTGTATTTATAGGTATATATCCTTAATGTCTCAAAAATTAAACATTACAAGCCGATATTAAAATTTGAATTTGGGGACAGTAAAATATCGCCAAAACATATTTTAATTTAGTTTCAAAGGCCTGGGGAGGACCCATTCGCTCGTGGGAGAATGGGTCCCAAGTCCATATTCCTGGAACACACATAATTTCTCAAGGTAATTACTTATGTGTTGGCATTAATTGAACTGTCGGGTTTCCTTTTCAAAAAATATAATTTATTAGGCTTGTAGATGTAAAATAGGGATTTTTAAGGCATAATTAAGTCCAATTTATTGAGGGGACCCAAATAAAGTGTGAAAAATGTAAAGGAGTACATTTTTCTACTCTACATGATCAAACCCCACAAAGATTTCATTAATTTAAAATAGTGAATTGTTATGAGAATTTTGTGATAATGAAAATAAAGATAGCAAGACACTTAGATATAGCTGCAATTATGCTTATATTAAAAAATATTGCAACAAGTATCAAAAGAATCTTTGAGGGGACAACCTCCTCAATACCAAAACAGTAATACAACATACAATTCTAAGTTGCTACCTTTCTTTGAACATTAGTATAATCAAACATCTAATGAAAAAAATGTTTGTCACCCTTCATAACTAAGTATCAGAAGCTTCTTGCAGGTGGATCCTCATTAGATTCACTATTTTCATTTATGTCCTTATCCAAACAATGGGTGCATCCTAAGCCAAGATCTTCAATAAGCATTTGATTTATTATTGGAATTGGTGTGGGGTGGTCTATCAATGTGCAAAGGGCACAAAACACAGGTTGTATGTCTCATTTGACATGTGGCTCAGAAACATGACCATGCAATCCCATTGCATGATGGAAAAAACTAGGACCATCATCCTATAGGCTGCTAATAAATGTTGCTCTTAGACACCTCACTTCTGAGGATGATTGAAGCAACAAACTTGTAAAGATACCACCAAGGGGGTATATACTCTCATCAACATCATACCTTTGGAGTGCTTCATCCAGTTGCGTTGTATTGACCATAGAATTTCATGCATACTTTATAGAGAGAATGTGGACCAAAGTTTTGCTTCTCAATAGGTCCATAGAGCTGGAGAGGAAAGCACATGCTATGTTAGCCCCAGAATAGCACCATGTAGGATCCATCAGCATCAAAAATCTGTCAACCTAGTGGATTTCATTCTCAATAGTCTGAAATTGAACTTGAAAATAGAATGCAACTTGTCTATCATGAATGGACCACCATTGCTTTGCTCACACTCACTGGGAAGTTGGTCAATGTGAATCCTTGAGTTCAACATCTTGAGTTCTATTGTCACTAAAGGAAACACTATCAATAATAGATAGTGCTACAGGCCTGTAGAAAAAAAAATCTCCAACTACTACTTGATCCACTACTTCTATAAATAAATAAATATCACAGTGTATTTATGAAAATAAAAGGTCTTAGTTACATTAATATTATTTTCTAAAATTAGAGACTAGGAAACATTGGGTGTTATAAAAACCGTAACCCACTTACTATTATAAAAGCCTCTACACACAACAACCAAATTGGTTACTCACTTATCAACTCAATTTGGTTATTTTTATGCATCCCCCACCTACAACTCCTCCCCTTGATCTCCAACACTTAGCTTTGAATGTACAAAATGAGACAACCAAAAACGCACTACATTATCTTGCCTATTATTATTTTGACCAGGGGGCAAATGGCAATGGAAAGTTGAAGGGAGTAGGTAGTAGAATTTATGGAATGAAAAAGGAATCTTCTCTAAAAACACATGAAATGGATGATAAGGAAAATGAAAAACTAGATCTAAGTGCAAAAAAAGAGAATTAGTTGGGTGCAAACATGAAAATATTATCTAAAAATGTAGACAAGTTTTGTGAATAACTTGTTAAAAGAAACATCTAAATTATGTAATCATAAATACACTCTCAAAGTTGGGAAAAAAGTAGTTGCAAAGGTACATAAAAGTATTCAAGAAATTCAAAACTCTATCCAAGAAAGGGATGTTGTTGTCGTAAGGGCTAATGAGGGAGTAGTTTATCTAAAGCTTTAAGGAGCTTAGGGCTGATATTAGGCACCTCAAGGGTCAATTAGGAAATGTTCAATTTACCAATAATGATCTTGTAAAGCATTTTGATAGATACATCAAAAGTCAAAGGTGTTGTTACACAACTTATTAAAGGTAATACTACATTAATGGTACATTTTGAAGGTCCCTTTCATTACAGTCATGTGTAAATAACAAAAGGTCTTAGTTACATTAATATTATTTTCTATAATTAGAGGTTGGAAAACATTAGATGTTATAAAAACTAGAAGGAAAAATAAAATTGTCATACTGTTGTACCCTTACTCATACTTGTATCTGAACCCGTACCCAAACCAACAACTTAGCCCCTTGATCTCCAACTCTTAGCTTTGAACGTACAAAAAGAGAACCAAAAACCCACTGTGTTTTCCTACTTGCTATTATTTTGAGCAAGGGGTAAATAGCAATAGAAAAATGAAGGGAGTAGGTACTAGAATGTATGGAATGTGACAAGAAGCGCGCCAAAGTGAAAGATATAGATAATGTACTGACTAAAGAGATTCTTCCCGGACTTGAAAAGTCATGGAAGGAGCAAGTGCAATATGTACAATGGACAAATGGTCATGAAAAACTGGAGGTAGAGATAGCAGAATGTATGAAATGAAAAAGGAATTTTCTCTAAAAGCACTTGAAAAGAATCAGACCAAAGTGAATGAGACAGATAATGTATTGACTGAACAAACTATTCCTAATCTATTTTTTTTGTTTTTTTTTTTATGAAATTTTTAATAACACTATGATTTATAACAAAAAAGTTTTTCCAACCTCCTTTTTCTCATAACATACTCATACATTTACATGTGTAGGTGTGCATTGTAAATTAGAAGATCATTTCAATATACTGTGTGTGTATGGAAAATTGCATGTTTTAAGGAACATAATGGTTTTTTAACACTAACTTGAAATGGTATAGAAAACACACTACATTTTCTAACGTGTACATTGCAAAATTATAGGATCCTTTTAGTAATTCAAAAAAATACAATCAATATTTGCTTATATCAAAGAAAGAAAATAACCATTAATTAATCACTTATGTAAAATTTGGCATACGATGCATAGTTAATCACAGTGTGTTATCTAACAAAACCCTTTTTCAGTCCTATTTCTCATAACCAATATGAAAAGCATAGCCATTTTTTATTTGCTTAATCCCTTCACCTTCAAAAAATTAGACAAAACCGACAAAAAATTGTTATGAGAATTGTATGAGATGCTTCTAATAAAAAATAAGAGGATGTACTAGAAAGTATGTAATGAAAATGGAATATTCTCTAAAAAAACTTGGGAAGAACCTAACCAAAGTGAATTAGATAGATAATGTATTGAATGAAGATATTCTTCCTACTCATGAGAATTTGAGGAAGGAGCATGTGCAGTATGTGCCATGGGAAAATGGAAATGCATAAGTGGATTAACTCTTAAGGTTTTGTATTGCATATGAATTTGTGCAAGAAAAGAAAGAGAGAGATGTTGCTATAAGTGGAGTTGGACAAATGAAGCCAAGCATTTTTAAAGTTAACAATTTCATGGAATAAATACAATTGGAAATGGATATAATAAGGAAAAGACAAAACTAGATCTAAGAGCAAAAAAAAGAGAATCAGTTGGGTGGAGGCATGAAAATATTATCTAAAAGCGTAGACAAGTTCTCTAATGAGCTTCTTAAAAGAAACATTTGCATAGTCTAATGATAAATACTATAAAAACTAACCCAAAAACAGCTGCAAAGGTACATAAAAGTATTCAAGAAATTCCAAAATCTATCCAAGAAAGGGATGTTGTTGTCCAAAGGGCTGATGAGGGAGAAGCTTATCTAAAGCTTTATGTAAAAGATGTGAAAATGAAGTTAGAATATCATGAAAAGGAATAGAAGGAGGTGTTAAGAGATAAGAGTAGTGGGGATGAGGAAAAACATATCAATGATCAATTTGTAGATGCAAAAGCAATAGTTGGAAGTGATAAAAGTGGAGAAAAACAATTGAAGACTTAATTAACCAATTAGAAAAGGAATTAAAATACAAGAAGTTGTCATGGTAGAAAAAAAAGGAGCTTAATGTTGTTCATCTAGAGAGCTGCAATCTAAAAGATAGGAAGTTGAGAAAAAAGAAAACAATGGAAGGTGTTTCCTATAAAGAAGGGCACATGGAGACATTAGAAAATGAGTTTTTTCAAGAATCTAACACAGATCACAAGTTAAAGGATGATATTAGGTCCTCGAGGCTCGATTAGGAAATGTTCAATTTACATATAATGGTCTTGCAAAGTATTTTGATAGCTCAAAAGTCAAAGGTGTTATTGCACAACTTATAAAAGTTAAAGATTCCACAATAATAGTTGCAATGGAGGTTGGTGGAGAAGGGAAGTTGTGTAATTTAGTAGTGGATACAAAAAAATAGGAAAGCTACTACTTCAAATATGATATCTACAAAGAATAGTAATGATTATCCCTTTAAAAAAATTCCAAGCCCATATCATTTCATCAACAACTCAACAATCCACGGCCAAATTGGTGGGAAATGGAAACAAAAGGCTATAACTATCTATTGTTGCATATTAATATGAAATTGAAGTAGCTATACAATTTGTATTTCATAGTTCATTTGTTTTTAGCAAACCAAAAAATGCAAAGGAGATTCCTTCTTGTAGAGATATGTGATCTCCAATTGTAACTCTTGAAGGGGATATTTTTCAGCCAGTAGTCTTCTTACTGGTGGAAGTGATAGGTGAGGAGGTGAATTGTTAAGGAGGCTTCATGTATTGTATAAGGCAGAGTCTCAATGTGTTATTCATTAAAACATGCTAGCAAGAATTGAAGCAGAAATTCCAACATTGTTACCATTGGAAAAGAGGCTTTCACATTTCAAATCTTGCCTAGACCTGAAGTCTTAAGATATTTCTCTTTTTGAAAATAGAGATCACAAAAATGATCACCATGCATTCACTGAATTGGCTGCTAGCATGGAAAAAAAGCTATAAACATGCAAGCTTTAAGTGTTAGCAAAAAATGAAAATCACAATACTTGTGTTCCTCAACTTGTTGCCCTTCAAAAGGCAATGCAAGATTATAGTTTCATTTTAAATATTAAAATTTGCAAAATTTTAGAATTAACATATGAAAGGTAATACTTTTCATATTCTACGTAGAGTTGGAGGTTTCTTTAGAAACTAATTTTCAATAATTAGTTATTCTTTTAGAATAAGGAGTCACGTACGAAGCAAGGGGAAAATTTAGTTTTAGGATATAAGAGAGTGCTAGCTGGTATTTTCTACCACAACCCTTGTACTAGGAGAAGGGAGAAGTTTATCAACTTCCATTGTATTGAATAAATGAAGAGATGTTTAGAATATGTGCAAGTTTCATAAAATCATCTATTGACATCCCACATTGTGTTTTCCAACCTACAATTATTTAGTGCATTTGTTTTACTATCATATGAGGAAATTGAAACCCAAACTTTAGTCTACTTAAGAGTTATAAATTTTGAAGGTTCCTTTCATTAAATTCTTAATGTCCAAATAACAAAAGTGAAATAAAGAAAATAGGGGTGCTCCACCTTTTAGGGAATGGAACACAAGGGATAGGGACCTATTTCTCTAGTTCACTAAAGGAAACCAAGATCCCTCACCTAATTGACTTGATTGAGGAATGTTATAGGGTTAGGATGGTTTCCTTGGGTGTGATTGAAGAAAGGGGGTTCACCACTAAGCAAGCTCTTAGAAAAAAAGAGAAAAAATTAATATGCAGAACCCTAACTAAATGACCTAGAAAATGAAAATTGAAATCAAACTGATAAACATAATGATATGAAAAAACACCTGAATGATTGGAGATGACTAAGAAAGATCTAAAAACCTTGAATTTTGTTTTTTTGAACTATACTGGGACTCATGTATGCCAGACTAGGCAATTTAGTCCTAGTTTAGGGTTTCAGGCTAAATCCGAAATCTACAATTACTAAACCAGGATCTATAGGAAATGTCTGAAAAGTGGTATACTAGGACTCATATGCCCAAGGTGGAAATTTAGTCAGAGTATCAGGGTTTGGTTGAAACTTTGATATCCTCTAGTGATATTTTTTTAGGTTCTCTCCTATCCAATCTCTAAGTCTAAAATTTTGAACTCTAACCTGTAGGTGACTTTCCATGAAGATGACAACTTTGATAACTTTCTTCAATCTTGAAACTTTGTCTTCAAAGGATCTTCAATCCTCAAAACTCCTAGATCTACAATCACACATGTAGAGGAGAGAAAACTATTGATTTGTTAGTGGATAGGGCTTTTCCTTGTTCAAACCTCATTTTGGTAATCAAACCTTGAAATGAAATAAAAAAGAATGATGAATGAAAAAATAAGCTATGTTTCAACTCACTAATCCCTTGTAACAAAGGCTGCAAACTTATGTGAAATGGATAGCATGAATGTAGATCTTGACTCTTGATTGAATTCTATGAATCTTGACTTGAATGCTTACTTGAATCATGAAAACCTACATCACAAATGTTAGCTCAAAAACACAAATGATGCATGATAAATTTGACATGATGCTTAACTCTTGAATATAGCTCCAAAAGGATTGACAATCAGCTCTCTTGAAAGCTCTTGATCTCATAAACTTGCTATAGGAATGCTTTCATCAACTTTCTACTAGAAAATATCTGAAATGACCTTGTATTTATACTTGTTTATGCCAAATTTCTTGAAATTACAACACTACAAGCTGACATCAGATCTAGAAGAATAAATTCCCATGAAGAATTGAATTCAAAATAGTTCCAAGATAAAGAAGGAATCATACGCCAGTTGGGGTGTATGAGTACCATTATCCCAGGCTTGGGACAAAAATCTCAAGATATGTTAAGTTTTATGCCAACTTTAGGTCCAAGCCCTGAAACTTAGGTGGGACCCATAGGCCCAAGGTGGAATATGAGTCCCAGATCACTAAATTTGGAACACACAACCTAAAAAAAAAAAAAATTATGATTGATCATTAGTTATGTGTTGGGATTATCTTCAAAGAGATGCATTAAATAAGGCATGTGGATGCAAAATAGGGCCAAATAAGACATAAATAATCCCAATTTTAGCAGAAAGGGCCCAAACAAATGTGAAAATGTAAAGGGATACATTTTTCTAGACTACATTTAGCCCCCACTTTAGTGAGAGGAGGAACTTCCTTCAAACTCACACTAAATTAGACAAACTTGCATCAAGAGGGGTCCAAACATACCAATGCTAGTGAGATAGGATGACAACAATCAAGAGGGTTGCATAAGACCCCAAGATCAAGATCCTATTACAAACCAACATAGTCACAAAAGAACATGCATGCAAATGATGTGGGTTTGTCCAGACATCTTCTAGGTCACGGAGGGGATAGAACAACAATCACATAGATGCAGCAATGAGTGATGATGTTGCCACACCTAACATTTTTGCAAATGCAGATGAGGAGGAGGATGAGGACTATAAGGAGTAAGAGGAGCCTAATGAGTATGATGATGATGATGCCCAACCTATGAGTGAGGACACTACTAAGATAGAGAAGGATCTAGCTACTTCTGATAGTGTGGAGATACCCCTTATCAGATCGGCCAAGTCACATGCCACCATCAGGTTAGAGTTCCATACACATGAGCACGGGGAGGTTAGTGGTACTAGACCTCCCACATCATTAGCACAGGGAGGGACCACTATCGTACGTGCATACCCCAATTGGCAGACTAGTGATCCAAGTGATATTTGATGATTTATGTTATTTCACTATGCACATGTCATTTATGCACTTGATTTATATATGAATATGATGGTTACTGATGTTCTTTATGATTTCTATTTTGTAGGATCTACATAAGAGTGGCGCGATCTTTATCAACAAGTGACCAGAACACTAGTGCTTCTGCTACATCTTGAGGATGATGTCCTTGAGGAGTAGGTTCCCCCACCCTTGGTGGATTCTCTTATAGATATTTTTGAGTCCATAGAGAGATTGGGTATAGCCTGTGATAGGGACACTAGTCGTGTTGATGATCTCCATGCACAACTTACAATAGTTTTCGCTTCTCTAGGTACTGCCAACAACAGGGTGGAGAGTGACCTATTGGCAGAGATCTCAAGGTTGTAGGAGGAGGTTGCAAGGATACATGCAGATAGGGACCAAATAGACCGAGAGCATATTGAGGCTCTCATGTGGGAGGCAAAGGTATCAGGGATTCTAGATATTCTACAGAGAGATTTAGTCAAATCACAATCTCACACTACTATCTCATGACCACCACGGAGGTCACCAGTCCCAGAGGGGTCAAGCAGTCATATACCCTACTAGCATTGTACTTATTGATGCATATGTACCCAAAATTTTTGATGAATATCTATATATATATATATATATATGAGCATTTTGTGTTTAATTAAATGTCAATGTAATTTATCAAATATCCTTTGTAAGTATATTTAATAAATGTCTCCATGATTTAATGTTTGATGTGATCTAATTAAACCATTCATAGTTTATGTTAGATACTACATTTTGATTAAGAGATGCTATGTTACCCTAAATACACTGATGATTTATTTTTATTAAATTCATGTAAGTATTTAAATTAACATAACACACTAAGTTTTTGAATAGTATGTCGACTAAAGTAATTAAACAAAATATTTGATAATTACCCTAGAATCTAAGATACACATTTGTTATTTTGTATCAAAGGAGAAAGTAATGTGAGATAAAATATAAGCTATCTACATCACCTAACAACATTACTCTAACATACCATTCAAAACAAGAATCGCTAGATGTAATACCGACAAAAATGCATGGCATTTATAGGGTCTCTTAGAGATGTACCATCCATTTCAATTAATGTATAAGCTCCAAATCCATACTTTTCTTTAATAATGTAAGGGTCTAACCAGTTAGGGCTAAATTTTCCTTTTTTCATTTAGGGGAGCATTGACATTTCATTGGTTTTTGTATAACACTAGATCGCCTTGATTAAATTCATAAGGAATGGCATTATCATTGTAACCATTGCATTCTTTTAGAGTAAGATTGTAAGTGTTCAAGAGCATTAATACACTATTCATCGAGCATTTCAAGCTGATGTAAACATTGTTCTTTGTAGTTATTGTCATCAATGAGTCCTTTAACATAAATTATTAAGGAATTTATAACTATAAAGGAATTATTTCTTGAACACCATAGACCAGGTTATACGGAGTATTTCCAATGGATGTTCTAATGCTTGTACGATAAGCCCATAATGCATAGGTTAATTGTGTATGCCAATATTTTTTGTGTTATATTGCTATCCTTCACAAAATTTGTTCAATAGTATTATTAGTTCCTTTTGCTTGTCCATTTGATTGCGGATAATATGGTGTTGAAAAATGATGTTGAATATTGAATGTTTCCAAGAATTTCTTCATGTCATTTTTTTTGAATGAAGTTCCATTATTTGAAACTAATGCAAAAGGGAGACCAAAGCGAGCAATGATGTATTCCAATATGAAATGAAATATTGCATCAACAATTGTGGAACAAAGATGGATATCTTCTACCCACTTTGTGAAGTAATCAATTGCATTAATGATAAAGGTATGCCTGATGGAAGAAGGCAGTGATATTTTCCCAATAAGGTCCAAGCCCCAAATTGAAAATGGCCAAATATGAGCACGAAGTTTGGATGTAGGGGAATGAATCAAATTTTTATGCTCTTGACATTTATGACACTTCTTCACGTACTCAAAACAATCTTATTCCATGTGTCTCCAATAATAGCCTATGTGAATTAACTTTTGAACTAGGGATCTTCCTCCAAAATGGCCCCCACAAGCACTTGCATGCCCTTGTTCAAGTGCTATGTGGATTTCATATTACATAAGGCATCAAATTAAAAGGCCATTAAAGGATCTTCGATAGAGAACATCAGTTAAGATTATATATTTGGATGCAATCTTTCACATATGATCTCAAGTGTTCTTAGTTGTAGGTTCAGGAAAGGTACCATCTTTCAAGTATTTTAATATAGGTATAAAACATTCACTAGAACTATCAACATCAGTTGATAACACTTCTTTTCTCTCATCATCTATCAATGGTTTTGGTATCATTTGGACTTTAAATATGAATTCAACGAGGGGATCATTGGGAGATACAAGAGAAGCAACGCTTACCATTGCATCTGCATGCCTATTATCCTTTCATGGGATGTTATCTATCATGTAAGATTTAAACTTGTTTAAAAATATCATTGTAAGATCTCTATATGGGATAAGTTTATCATGATTTGATTGATACACACCATTTATTTGTTTAATGATTAAGATTGAATCCCCAAATATAGAAATGTGTTTGACTTTTAACGCTAACGCGACATGTATGCCAGCTATTAAAGATTCATATTTTACGGTGTTATTGGTACATAGGAATTTTAGACAAAAGGATAAGGGAATAGGCTTACCTGAAGGAGGAATTAAGATAACTCCTGCCCCTAATCCTCTTCTACACTTAGAACTGTCAAAGTATAATTCTCATGTTTCTTTTTCTTTTTGTATAGTCAACAAATTTTCATTTGGGAATGAGTCTATGTTGGGAAATGCTAGAGGAAAAGGAGCATTACCTAATTGGTCAATTAAGGCTTGTCCTTTAATTTTTTTTTGTGAAAAAAACTTAAGGTCAAACTCAGTTAACAACATAACCCACTTATTTGAGTTCCCTGAAAAACTTGTTTTGGTAAAGAGATGTTTTAAAGGATCAAACTTTGTCATAACATGGATTTTGGCATTCAATAAATAATGTCTCAGTTTACTAGTATCAAACACAAGAGCCAAACCTTTTTTTTCTATGGTTGTATATCATGTTTCATAGTCAATCAAAGTTTAGCTAATTTAATAAAAAAGATGTTCCTTACCATTATCATCTTGTTGGGTCAAAAATGCTACAAGAGAATGGGTTGATGCTACTGTATAGAGGATAAATGGATTGTGTTGCATAGGGTGGAGTAACAAGATATTATTTCAAACTCTCAAATGCTTGTTTACAATCCTCATTCTAGTCAAACTGAACATCTTTCTTAAGGAGTTGTGTGAATGGTAATGTTCAATCCACTAAAGAAGCTATGAAATGGCATATAGCCTGAATCTATCCTTGTAACGTTGTAAAGAAACTAGAGGTGTGGAAACACTTTCGTAATGCTAATTATAAGAAGAGAATGCAAACATATGGTTCAATTTTGAATTACAATTCACTAAAGATGCACATTATCAGAAAATAGATCAAAACAAATTTTAACACAACCATAGAATGGACACCAGTCTTAATGTGGGAAAACCCTTTCAGGAGAAAAACCCACCACACCAAGAAAAAACACTTTGTATTACAGTGAAAAAAGTCCACATACAGAGTTATAGTTTGTTGCTCTTAGATGTCTATTCACACTCTCAATATAGGCAATATTACAATTCCTGGTCAATCTCATTCTCTCCCATCAAACACAACTCAACTCCCTAAACAATATTACAATGCATTACACATTATAACATATTCCTCCTAAGAAAATTCCAATTCATCTACAACACCAAACCCATGTAAGAGACATACCAATTCAGTTCCCATTCGTAACAATAGACAAATTGTAACTCAACAGTTACCATGTCTAGCCATTGATGAGACAACCACAAACCTCTTGCCAATCTATTTGAGTCTCACCGATGTCCACTTTACCGTTCTATGTCTATTGGCTCATCAATGAGAGTTTTACCAAAGTCACAATGAACACCCAAAGTCTCATCGACAAGAATGTTCAATTCTTCTATCGGCATGTCAAAAAGAAATTTCACAAAGTATCGATGAAACATTTAGGTCTATCCAATATGAATCCATTGGGATATCGAGGAGACATTGTCCAATGTCTCGGTGATAGTGTAACCTCCTGCTAACAAGCAACTCCATTGGACTTTCAGAGTGTCAAAAAAACACCTTAGAAACTCCCACCGAAGTGAGCTACTCTTGCCGAAAAAGTAAACACAACACCACAACAAGAGATATCAGTCTACCGAGGAGACAATAAACAAGGTCTCACTGATAGAGCCAACTCCTATCGATAAGGAAAACCGCCACACCACAAACTTTTCAACCATTGTGGAGACATCAGGTGAGGTCTCACCAACCACACAATGTCTCGCCGATGAAGAATCATCAAATCATCATTGGGATAGAGAACAAGGTCCCAACGATAGAGCATAGTCTAGTCGATCAAGGAGATAGGAGAACACAACACTGCCACATCAAGCCAATAAGTTGAGACACATTTCCAACATGCTCCCACTTGACAAAGACTTACTGGTTTCTCCCAAAACTCGAGATTACTAAAATTCAAGGCCCCAAGGCCCATCGAGCCAGCACACCACCTAAACTTATCTATGCTCACTAGTTTCATTAACGCATCTGCAACATTTTCCAAAGTATCCACTTTTTCAAGACTAGCCTTTCCATCCTCCACCATATCTCATACAAAATGATACTACAAATCAATGTTTCATCTTGGCATGGAAAATTGAATTTTTTTCCAAACAAATAGTAGAGCTAACTGTCACAAAAAATGGTAATTTTCCCTGCATTGAACCCAATATTAGAACAAAAACATGTAAGCCAAATGGATTCTTTACAGGTGTTTGTTATTGTCATATACTCTTCCTCTATAGTAGATAAAGCAACTACAGCTTTTTGCTTGGTCATCCAACTAACTGCACCACCAATTAACGTGAAGATGTATCCACTGACGAATCTCTTGTTGTCAATGTCCCCTGCCCAATCAGAATCCACATAACCTCATATGCTGATGGATCTTTGTGACCCAACCAAGTTACCATGATAGCACAAAGCATACTAAGAGGTACCTTTTAAATATTTAAAAACTCTTTTAACAACATCCCAATGTGGTCTACCTAGATTTTCCATTAAACGGCTAAGAGCTCCCACTACTTGGGCAATGTCTGGCCTTGTACAGACCATTGCATACATTAAACTATGAGCTCCACTTGCATAAGGCACTTTGGTCATGTCCTCCATCTCGGTAGGAGATTTTGGACAATCTTCAACATATAGCTTCATTCCTTGCAACATTGGAATAGCTAGCTACTTGCAATCAGTCATACCAAAACTCTCCAGGACAGTAGTGATATACTTACTCTAGCTGAGCCAAATATTTCTACTTCCTCTACCCCTTTTTATTTCCATCCCTAGAATATACCTTGTTGCACCTAGATCTTTCATTTCAAACTTTGCTGAAAATTGAGATTTTAGATCAGAAATCATAGTCTTACTATTTCCTATGAACATGTCATCAACATATAGGGCAATAATAAGAACTCGATCATTTTCAATTTTGAAGTAAACGTAATGATCAAATTTTGATCTTACAAATCCCAATGACAAAACAAATGTGTCAAACTTTTGGTACCACATTCTAGGTGATTGTTTTAAACCCTACAAATATTTCTTTAACTTGCAAACCAAATTTTTTTTACCTTTTTCCACAAAGTGCTCAGGCTGGGACATATAAATTTATTCTTCAAGGTCTCCATGAAGAAATTTTTTCTTCACATTAATCTATTCAATCTCTAAGTCATACACTATTGCAATTGACAAAAGAAATCAGATAGATGTCAACTTAGCTATAGGAGAAAATACTTCACCATAATCAATTCCCTCTACCTGGGAATATCCTTTCACAACCAACCTAGCTTTATACTTTTCAACACTTCCATCTAGATTGATTTTCTTCTTGAATACCCATTTATAGCCAATAGGCTTTCTACCTTCAAGCAAAGGCACCAAATCCCAGGTTGCATTCTTTTTTAATGACACCATTTCCTCATTCATGGCTTCCAACCAAGAATTTGAATAAGAGATTTCAATTTCCTCTTTCACAGTCCTAGGCTCATTAGTGCTTGTATTCTAAGCATAAGCAAAATTTACATCCAACATGGAAAATCCATACCTTTCAAGTTTCCACCTTTCACATGTAGACCTCCTCAAAGGATGAAGTTGAGGATGTGGTTCTTCTTCTTTAGAACTCTTAGAGCTGGTGGAACTCTCCTCAGTTTTAGGTACACTTCGTAATTCCTCCTTATCTTTAGTTCAAGGAATTTCAACTACTTTTTCTTTCTTTTCTTCTTCTTTCATCTCTAACTGCAAATCCACTGAAGAAGGTTTCATCTCACGAAAGATTATACTTCTACTATATACAACAATTTCAGTCATAGGATTCTAGAGCTTGTATCCTTTCACACCAATGCTATAGCCAATGAAGATAAATTTTTCAGCCTTGTTCTCCAACTTAGATATTTTCTCATTTGGCACATGAACATATGCTTCATAGCCAAAGACTCTTACATGTCTTAAAGAGGGCTTCTTATTAGACCAAGCTTCCATTGGGTTTTTATCAACAAGTGCTGAAGAGGGAGATCAATTTATTAAATAACATGTTGTAGCCACAGCTTCAACCCAAAAAATCTGCTCCAGAATAGCATTGCTCAACATACTTCTCACCCTTTCCATCAACATCTTGTTCAACCTTTCAGCAGCTCAATTTTTTTGTGGAGTGTAAGATGTTGTTTTATGCCTTTTTATTCCATGGTCTTTGCAATACTTTTCAAAATCTGCAAAACAAAACTCACCGCCATTGTTTGTCCTCAAGTATTTAATTTTTCTTCCAACCTGATTTTCAACCAAGTTTTTAAACTCTTTAAACTGACTGAACACTTCTTATTTACTTTTTAGAAAATATGCAAATTCCCTTCTCGAATAATCATCAATAAAAGAAACATAATATCTTGATTTCGATAACAAAGGAACATTTACTAGACCAAAAACATCAGAGTGAATATAATCCAAAACACTAGAAGATCTATGAGGACTAGAATAAAATGAAACATGATGTTATTTTCCATATATAAAATATTCATAAAAATAAAACTCATGGTTACAATCATCAAGCCCTTCAACCAGGTTTTTATTTTTCAAAGATTTTAAGCCTTTCTCACCAATGTGGTCGAGCCTTTGATGTCAGAGCATGGTCTTTTTTGTAGGGAGTTTCACCTCTAAAGAGTTTGCACCCAAAGGAACTTCGTTCTCCTTCTCTACATGAGAAACCTTTTCTAACTTTACAGAGACACTATTGCATTGAACAACATGTGCATCCAGCTTGTACAAAGTGCCAATTTGAGCATCCTTTTCCTACACCATTGAGCCTTTAGTCATTTTATAGCCACCAGTCTAGAATGAAACTTGCACACCAATATCATTCAGCTTACTAACCAAAAAAAAAATTTGAGCCAGACCTAGTATGTGCATTACGCCATCAATTCCTTTGATTCTACCATTAGGAAATTAAATTCTTACTCTTCCACGACCAGTGATTTCAAGAGATGAGTCACTTGACAGATACACCTTTCCACCAACATACTTTTCATACTTCGTAAGCCAATCTCTATGAGATGTCATGTGAAAATATGTACCTAAGCCAATTAGCTAGACATCATCTCATGCCTGAGTCTCCAAGGCTGTAATGAAGGCATCTACAACACTCTGAGAAGAATCACTATCCAAAGAATTATTTTTCTTCTTTTTTTTCTCCTCTTTGCAATCCTTATGGACATGACCAGGCTACCCACAATTCCAACATTTTACCTTGGAATTCTTTCCAGGAGACTTTGATCTCCCTTCAGACTTTGATTTAGAATTCTTGTATTTCTTCTTGCCTTTCTTCTTCGATCTACCTTGAACAACAAGAGCCTCCTTTGCCATCTCAGAAGATTTCCTTTGCATCTCTTCTGACAGTAATGAAGCAACCACATCTTCCATCTTGAAAGTGGTTGTCATACTCCTAATAGCCATCACTAAATGATCCCATGATTCAGGAAAAGAATATAACAAGAGCATACAATGATCCTCATCATCTATATTCACACCTACATATGTTAACTAAGCAATGAGCATATTGAACATATTCAGATGATTAGCCACAGACGCCCCTTCCTCCATTTTCAAAGAGTATGACTTCTTCCTCAAGAACAACTTATTCACCAAGGACTTGCCCTGATAAATGTCACCAAGTTTCTTCCACAAAGAAGATGCAAACTTCTCTTCATGAATGTTCAAGAGAACAAAGTCTGCTAAATAGAGACTTATCAATCATTTGGCTTTTCTATCTATGAGGTCCCAAAATTCTTGCTTCATGCCTGAAGGTTTAGTTCCAAACATAGCAATCCAAATATCTCTATCTACCAACAGGTCTTCCATTTTGAGTTTCCACAACTCAAAATTTCCACCATTGAATTTTTCAATTTCTATCTTCCCTAATGTGCTTACCATCTTAATCTGCAATCAATATTACCATATTCCTCTACAAGACTCCTACTTTAGAATTGAAACAAAAAATCCATCCAACCCACAAGGATAACACAACTAGCCAGGATTTGATACCACTTGTAAGGAAAGAAAAGGTGCAAAAACACTTTCCTCATGCTAATTCTAAGAAGAGAATGCACACATATGGTTCAATTTTGAATTACAATTCTTTAAAGATGCACATTAGTAGAAAATAGATCAGAAATGTTTTTAACACAACCATAGAATGGACACCAGTTTTAATGTGGGAAAACCCTTTCGGGAGAAAAAAACCACCACACCAAGAAAAAACACTTTTTATTATAGTGAACAAAGTCCAAATACAAAGTTACAGTTTGTTGCTCTCAGATGTCTATTCACATTCTCAATACAGGTAGCATTAAAATTCCTAATCGATCTCATTCTCTCCCATTAGACACACAACTCAACTCCCTAAACACTATTACAATGCATTACACATTATAGAATATTCCTCTTAAGATAATTCCAATTCATTTGCAACACTAAACGCATGCAAGAAACATACCAATTCATTTCCCATTCATAACAATAGAAAAACCATCACTCAGTGGTTACCATATCGAGCCATCGATGAGACAAGCACAAACATCTTGTCGATCGATTTGAGTCCCACTAACATCCACTTTACCATTCTAGGTCTATCAACTCATCAATGAGAGATTTCCCAAAGTCACTATGGACACCTAATGTCTCATTGACAAGAATTTTCAAGTCTTCTATTGGTATGTCAAAGAGACATTTCACAAAGTATCGGCAAAGCATCCAAGTCTCTCTGATACGAAGCCATCAAGATATTGAGGAGAAATTGTCCAATGTCTCAATGACAATGTAACCTCCTACTGACAAGCAACTCCATCATAGTTTCGAAGTGTCGAATAGACACCTTAGAAACTCTCACCAAAGTGAGCTACTCTTTCCAACAATGTAAACACAATGCCATGACAAGAGATATCGGTATATCAAGGAGACAATGAACAAGGTCTCACCAATAGATCCAACTCCTATTTATAAGGAAAACTAACACACACCATGAATTTTCAGACCATCATGGAGACATCAGGTGAGGTCTCACCAACCACGCAATGTCTCGCTGATGAAGAACCATTAGATCATTGTTGGGACAAAGAACAAGGTCTCGGCGATAGAGCACAGTCTGGCCGATTAAGGAGATAAGAGAACACAATGTTGCCACATCAAGCCAGTAAGTTGAAACACATTTCCAACAAACATATGCAATTGAGATATGTTTCTAGGAGGTGGCATGCTAACTATAGCATCACTTTTTTGTGTCTACCTCAGTGCCTCTATGAGATATGATAAAACCTAAAAGTTTTCCACTATCTACACCAAAGACACACTTGTCCAAGTTTAGTCTCATGTTATACTTTCACATTCGCTCAAATATTTTATGTCTTCAACATAATCTTCCAAAATTTTGTGTATGTAGTTGTGAAATACCAATGCCATTGCTCGTTGATATGTTGCACCTACGTTTTTCAATCCAAAAGGCATGACTACCCAACAGAAAGTTCTCGAAATAGTGGTGAATGCTATCTTGCATTGGTCTTAAGGGTTGATAAATATTTGATTATATCTGGAAAATCCATCAATGAATGACAAAAAAGCATGTCCAACAGTCAAGTCCACTATCATATCAATATTAGGAAGGGTAAATTCATCCTTTAAGGATGCTTTATTCAAGTTTGTAAAATTCATACACATCCTAATATGATTGTCAAGTTCCACAACTGTGAAAATATTTGAGATCCACAGAGAATAATCAATAGGTTGGATGAATCTAGCATCAAGAAGTTTCTCAATTTTATCTTTGACCAATAGGGCTATCTTAGGGTTCATTTTTTCGTATTTCCTATCGGACTGGTTTAACATCATTTGCGAGGACTATGTTATGTGTTACAATCTTAACATCAATTCCTAACATGTATGAATAAGTCCAAAAAAATAGTTCAGGAAAGTCATGAAGTAAGGTTGCATGATCCTCTTATTCGTCTTCATGAAGACATTTCCCTACTTTAATTATTTTCTCCTCATTATTGATATCCATTGGTATATTGATTGTATCTCCCAAAGGAAGGGATTTTGGTTTTGATTTCTCAAGATCATATTCCTCTTTCTCTTTGATGTTTTTATTGTTTCCATTGTCTTCATAAACTTGTTGATTTTTAACCAATGCACATGTGACCCTTTTCCTTGTGGGAGGGGTGAATGGTTTATCATAGAATCCTATCATTTCTTTTAAAGCTTCATCATCCTCAAAGTATTCCAAAGATACATGAAAATTCATATTGAGTAATTCAGGATGCTTCAATGTGAGTTGTTGTTTGCTAGAGTTACATATGATAGTATTGATGTTGAGTGAAGGTCACTTTACTGCTTGTGTTATCTTATAAGGGCAATATGCCAAACCAATTTAAATTTCTTTTGTGTTAGGCTCAATAGGGATATGGATGCCTTGCTCTTTCTTCCCACATCATTTTCTATTATACCCAAGTTGTTTCATGAGCTCATAACCTCTCCCATAAAGTCTTTCCATTTCTTTCAAGTTTGGTGGTTGTTAATAATCTATCTCATAAAAATTCATCATGTAGCTTGTGTCTTCATCCAAAGTAGATGAGGTAGATGGTTGTGAGATTTCTTGGGAATTTTGTGTTGACATTACCATTGGTTGTTTTTTCTTTTCATTGTCTTTTGTTGTTATCTTGTATTCTCCCATGAATGTTGGTGTGAAATCCAATTATCCCCATTCATCTTCCAATAACTTAGTAAGTTTATCAATGTCTGTCTCCTATTCTTTTTCTTCTTCTGATACAATTTGTGGTGTATAGGATTCCAATGCTTCCAAAGGATTTCATCCATCTTTTTTGGCCATCAAACAACTTTTGAGTTTGGGATCAACTTTTAGTGTGTAAACTTTGTTGTTATAGACATACTTCATGATCTTATGTAGAGTGGAAGGCACACCTTTCTGTAAGAGAGGGGGACCAACCATGTTCAAGGCCCCAGGTCATGGAGGGCCAAGAGCATAAGGCTGCCCTAACTTACCTCAACTTAACAAGATGTTGGGGAATGTGGGACGAGAATGATGAGGACTATAAAGTCCTTCAATCACCCTATAGACCCAAAATATAGGACAAGGATAGGTGAGCCAATTTTTGGGTTCAACACTACACCTCAGGAAGCTCTCTACCTGAGGACAGAAGCACAGTTATGGGATGACAGCGCAGCGCGCTAGAATCTCTCAAGTTGGCTAGTGTCTGTACGACCAAAAAACTAAGGAGACAAGGTTGAAACTAGGAAAACAAGCTAATATCCTAGCTAATTACTACTAAAGGGCCAAAATAACGTGATTAAGTAAACAAAATACTCTCTATTGTGATAAAGTAAAAATGCAAGAGTTAGGGTGGCAAGGATGATCTCACAAAGAAACTCATTCGCCAGCTAGCTCCTTGAAAGCACGCTCACCTACACACAAAGAGGAGGGAAAATGTCGGGTGGCTGTATAGGGGTCTGACTCAGTCAAACCTCTATTTAGGTGTTTCCACCTCCATGGATAGCCAAGAAAGAAAGATAAAGAAAATAACATAATAAAGAACACTAAAGCACTACAAAACAGTAAATGTGCTTACTTTATCAAGTAATAGAGGAGAGGAATGGGAAGCTTACCACCTCCACCAAAATCACTCAAGGATGATAGGGGAGAGAATGAGAGTACCCAAGCCTCTGATGCAATGGTGTGGTCCCAAACTTTCTCTACTGAAGTGATGGAGTGAATTTGTTGCTGCAACGGAGTGCAAGAGTGTTGCTAGAATGCTTGAGAATACTAGAAGTGAGTGCAAGAGAGTGAAGAAGATTTCTTGAAGGTATGCACAAGAAGTTGTGAAGCATGTAGGAGGAGAGAATTTCAAGAGGAGATGAAGAAAATGACCACCTTCGGGCTGGTCAGTCAAAGAGGGCATTATAACTTGACCACCAATGAGAAGTGTAACGCCTCTGTAGATTCAACCACAAGAATTTTCCAAGGACGTAAGCGCATTGTGCAGACGTCTACATGTTGCGCGGATGTCCCCGATAGAAATTACCCCACTGATGCTCAAAACAGGCACCAAGTGGGATGAAAGCAGCAGGATTAGGTGTAATTAAGCCTCCAAACTTAATTTTCTAAGCTGGAAAAGGGAAAAAGGGGAATTTGAAGGGGTGCAAATTCACTCTTATACATTTTCCCCCCACTTTAGTGAGCATGAGTATTGATGAGTGCTTCATTAAAGTAGATCAAGGAGTAAAGTTAGAAATGTATACCTAAACCATCAAGGAAGCAGACTAGGATCTGATGAACCTGAACGTACAGGACAAGCAAAAGACTTCATAGCTTCTCAAAACTATGAAGTTGAAGAAAGAAAGCATCTTGCAGACCCACAAACCTGCAAGGAGGAAACCCTCAAGATCTCTCACATGAAGGAAGCCCCATAAAGTAAGTGCCTTATAGGCCTTCAAACCTGCAAGGAAGTTGTCCCCCAAGAACTCTCACATGGAGGATACCTAGGAAGCTTCCTCCAAGATCTCTCACATGGAGGAAGCAAGGAAAGTTCCCTACAGACCCCAAGACTTGTAGGGAAGGTATCCATCAAGATATCTCACATGAAGAATACCTAAGGAAGTGACCTATAGACCAATAGACCTATAGGGAAGGTAACCCCCAAGATCTCTCACATGAAGGAAACTAAAGAAAGTACCCTACAGGCCCGTAGACCTGCAGGGGAGCCACCCCCAAGATCTCTCACATGGAGAAAGCTCAAAGGAAGCGCCCTACAAGCTCTTAGACCCATAGGGAGGTATCCCCCAAGATCTCTCACATGAAGGAAACCCAAGAAAGCACCCTACAAGCCTCCAAACCTGCAGGGGAGCCACCCCCAAGATCTCTCACATGGAGAAAACCTAGGAAAGTGGACTCCACAGAGTTAGGAAGCAGCGACAGGCAAGTAAGTGGACAGTCGCGAAGACCTTCAATAATTTGGAAGAATTTCAAATGGGTCCCTTGGGAACCTGTCACAAAGAAGGGGTCCACTCAAGGGACACACAATTCAAAAGTAGATATTTTCTATTTCTCAAATCAATCCATCATCAAGGGATCCTTATGAAAGATGTTCACTTCATCAAGGAATTCAAAAGGAAGAATATGACCCCACATGAGGGGACTGTCAATGCAATTCCCGCTTCAGAGGAAGGGTTTCAAGTCCTTTCTTTATGAACCTACGATGAAGGAGACATGTTCCATTAGGGTTCCAAGTTGACAATGTGATTCTAAAGAAACATTTTGTAGAGATTTTTGAGAAAAGATTCATTGGCAACGAATGCGTTTTCTAAAAATTGGAATGTTGAAGAAAGGTGTTGTCACAAATGAGAGGGAAAACTCAAGCAAAGAAGAGAGAAAGATAAAGAGAAAGCAAAAGAGAAAAATACAAACAAAAGGAATAGGGGTAGCATGATATTTTGGGGTCATAACTACTCCTATATATATATATAATATATAAATGAACTGTCATCAACCCCCTACTATATCAGACCATGTGAAGAATGCATGAGAAGACAAACTAAAAATAAAAAATTGGGTCAACATGGAATGGAAGGCTAAATGCCCCCAACACTTAGAATCATCCCCAATTTATGGAAATTCAAGCACACACATGGAAGAATGATGATACAAATAGAAGAAGGTTTATGACACAAAAACCATGCCTGTATCCAAGCACCACTAGTGGTGACAAGGTTCATCTAGGCACACATAGCATGATCATGAGGGAACACATCACAAAGCATACACACACACACAAAAGATTAAGAAGAGTCCTCCTAGAATTGATCAACTAAGAGGTCATCCACTTCCCAATCTAGATCATTGTAGGGGGAAGGAGGATGAGCCTATAGTGGTGGAATGTTAAGAGGAGTAGCATTTGACCCTCCCACAACAAAGGCCAAGGAAGAAGGCACCACAAGGTATTCTTTGTCGAGCTCTTATGGAGCTAGGGTCAGCAATTTCACGAAGATTGCTGACAAGGTTGGAACTTCATTCACAGAGATAAACATGCACCCCATAGGAGTGCCATGTTTAACTTTAGTGGACGGGGTAGGCTATGCCTAAGATTCACTGCTAGGCTCACCAAATGACTCAGGATCAGTGACGAACTCAGGGGAAGTTGGGGTTGGTTCCATCACTAGGACAAAACAATTTAGCATGAGACAACCTTATGAAGAAGGTTGAATCCTCTTATTCCCCTCACTACTAGAAGGACCACACTCCACCTTTTACTTCGTTGTAGGAGATGAAATCCCCATAGACGAGGCTAGAGGTGTGGAGGAAGAGGAAGAAAGAACCGTGGTGGATACAACCAAGGTATTGGTCATATCCATGGGCTTTGGGAATGGCTGGATATCTGGAATGGACATCAGCAAAGGCGTCTCCACCAAAGGCGCGATGAACACATGTACCCCCTTGGGGTTAGGTGCATTCGTACTCACAGTAGAATCCAGAAACAGTGTGGGACTAGACCGAAGAGCAGCAGAAGGAACGAATGATGATGGCATTGTAGGAGGCCCTAAAGCAGGGGCAGTCATATCTTCTTCCTTTCTTTGTGAGGTGACCTACTCAGCAAAGAGAGCCTTTTACCGGCACTTGCACTAGCATGCAAGGTGGTTTCTATGACTCTTTGAGTTGGAGGCTGGAGGCTACAAAGGAGTAGAAGGCTCCTGCTCAACCATGGGAACATCCACTATGGTCGTCTCTGACAGAGGAATGAATTCTTGAATGGGAGTAGGGGGAATTGGTTGAGGAGCAGCAGGGGCAGTTGACTCAAGAGCCTTGGCAATGAGCCTCTTCCCATTCACTGCTTTAGGAGTAGGACCAGTAGGAGGCCGTGTATCAAATTCCCTTCGAGAACCTTTCTTTTTGCCATATAAGTAATACCATGGTCCATGGTATTCATTAGGGAGATCTAAGATCCTGAGCTTGGGCCTGCACCAAGGAGGTATCATTGAAATTAGCAGATAGTCACTGGGCCGACTCATACAATACACTTCCCAAGAAAGGGGGGAGGACGTGGCAATTCGGGGAAAGGCAACCTTCTCTTTACCTTTACGAGGAGGAGAGGGAGTCAACATGGACTTATCCTCTCTCTTTTAAGAAGGGGGACTGGTCAGTGCAGACTTCTCATTCTCCTCTCGGGAGGAGGAGGCGACCGATTGCTACATCACATGAAGGGTCAGTTTCGGCTGTCCCTTGCCCCCAGTCTTATACTTTACATAATTCTTGTAAAGTAGGTCCATTCTCAGAGGAAGGAGACCAACTAGGGTGAGCCAAAAGTGATCCAATGGATATCCACCACGAGACACCAATGGCTGATATCTAGTGTTATGCACTACATGCACAACACCTTCATGAGAAAATTTTAAATGTGTGTGAACAACAGAGGTGATCTTCCATTCATGGAAGCTAGCCAAGGTATGCCTAGCTTCAGCCTGAACAAATCTGAATCTAGAAAAACATCAAAAACCGTATCAACAGCCCTAGGTCCAACTAGGATGGACAAGGTTATCAAGCCATAGGGTTTGAGGCACATACCATTGTGTGTACGAATGGTAGATTTTGTTTCTTCATATTCTTCCCTCTATAATGCATTTAATACCAATGTTTCCTCTATGATGACATTCACATGGCTTGCAGGGTCTACCAAGACGCCTGTCACAATGTTACCATTGAGGTGAGAGGGCTTGTTGTTTAAGGGCAAGTCTTGTGATGTGAATGTTATGTCTCATGAATCAGGTGTAGGTAGAGCAGTAGACATCACCGTGACCATGTTAACATAGGCCTCGAGTTAAGTAACAAAATCAATAGAATCAATAATCATGTTAGCAAAATGTGATGGAAATGGGTCTATGTATATTTGCAATTCACTATTATCTTTTTCCACTAATTTGTTAGCATTTTGTTTACTCCCATTGAGACGAATGGTACCATCCTCGACGCGATCCTGTATCTCATGATGCAGTTGTATACAAAAATTAGTATCATGTCCATTAACTCGATGGTACTGACAATAAGTGCTCCCATCATACCAATTAGGGTAAGGCTCCTTAAGAGGCTTAGGACTCGGCAAGGTTATGATATTATCCTTCAACAACTTCTGTAATATAGAAGAATAATATTTTGATAACTTTGTGAACTTCTAGTTACATCTGAGGCCATTGTCATTAGCAGTGGCTACTACATTCATAATGGCCTTACCTTTCCCAAAGATTGATATGATGGAATTTCCCTAAGAACAGGAGTGCAAGGAGGATCCCCCTAACTGAACCATCATCTGTTGGTATTCTCATAAGGCTGCACGCAAATGCATGAAAGAAGGGTACTTCATAAGGGAAAACTTCTCTTGCCAAGGCATTTGTAAGTTCCCTATGAATACCTTCTACACGTCAAAATTGGGTAGCTGATATGAGATTTGTGAAAGAAGTGCTTGATAGCGTGCTATAAAATCACTAATTTTTTTGTTATCTCCTTGTTTACATCAGATGAGATTTGAGAAGGTCATCTTTGGCCTGATATTAGCTTGAAACTATCTAAGGAATTGATTTACATGTTGGTCAAACGAGAAAATAGAATTGTCAGGAAAGGAACAATACCACTCGAGTGTTGTATCCTTGAGTGATCGGGGAAACAACTTTGCCATTAATACATCATGGTGGAAGAATTCAGTGCACAAGGTGTTAAAAGTATACATGTATCTGTGGATCCCCTTTACCGCCATATTTTTCAAATTTAGGGATCTCCATTCCTTGTGGGAAGGGAGTGTTCAAAATTGCAACCGATAATGGGTTGTGCCAAAAGAAGGGTTGAAAGATGGGCTAGATAGAGGCTTGGGAGAGACTCGCCAACTAGCTCTGCATCTTACCCATATTCTAAAGGAGGGTATTCAAAATAGGGTCATTGGAAGATAGAGGGCTAGAGGAACCTCCTCTAGAACCATCATCGAAGCCTCCTCTAGAACTACCACTGGTGTGACCTCTGTCAAAACCACTACCAAAGCCACCTCCACTAGTAGAGCCTCTGTTAGAACCACCTTCGCTTGTAGAGCCACCAACATGACCTCTGTTGGAACCACCTTCACTAGCACCACCTCTACCACCGAATCCATTGCCACTACCAAAGCCTCCACCACTCATCCCACCAAAACCTCCACCACTAGAAGTGATAGGAGGGGTGAAGTTAAAACCCAAAGAGACCTTGTTTACTTTGATATTTTTGAGTTTCTCATAGATAGAAGGGATGTTGATATAAGGGACCACATCGGCCATGTAGATAGATGTGGGAGGCATCGACACTCCTAACTATCCTTCATAATCCTCAAAAGTGGCTCCTCGCATAATGCTAGCAGCGTTTGAGGGAGCACATACTTTTGTCAAACTAGTAAGACTAGCAAGGAGTTCCAAGCCCGTTCAATCTTTTCCAATCATGTATTTTAGTTCACTAATGACCCAAGCGGCCCTAGCCATCTTCAAGTTTCTTTCCAAATGATTTTCTAAAGAGTCCAACCCTTTGCTAAGGGTGGAAACATATTCTGAAGTAATTTTAATAGCCTCATACTCATCCACCGATGATGGTGTAGGAGATGTAGGAGGAGTGGGGACATGCTTGTTCTTGTCAAAGAATCCTATCTTGACTCCTAACAACTACTCCTATGTGGCTATACTAATAATGGGACCAAAGAAAAGGCCTATAGAGAACTTGGTAGTGACCTTCTTCCTTTCCATCGGGAGGTGTCGTATATTTCTCCTAATAATATACCCGAATGTTGTAGACTGGGTTGTGATGCTCATAAACCTTCACAACACTCAGGAACACAACAGTTGTAGAGTACACGAGAGAGGTTTCAACACCAATAGATGAACAAATGTCGGTTCACGTTGGGTTCACCAAAAATGTAAGAGAGGGGGACCAACCATGTTCAAGGCCCCAGGTCATGGAGGGCCAAGAGAAAAAGGCTTCCCTAACTTACCTCAGCTTAATGGGATGTTGGGGAATGCAAGACAAGAATGATGAGGACTATAAAGTCCTTCAATCACCCTACAAACCCAAAATACAGGATGGGGCTAAGCAAGTCAATTTTTGGGTTCAACACTACACCTTAGGAAGCTCTTTGCTCAAGGGAAAAAGTATGGCCCTGGGACGACAGCGCGGCGCGCTAGCATCTCTCAAGTGCACTAGAGTCCATACAACCAAAAAACTAAGGATACAAGGTTGAACCTAGGAAAACAAGTTGATGGCCTAGCTAATGACTCCTAAAGGGCCAAAATAATGTGATTAAGTAAACAAAATACTCTCTAATGTGATAAAGTAAAAATGCAAGAGTTAGGGTGGAAAGGATGATCTCACAAAGAAACTCGTTCACTGGCTAGCTCCTTGAAAGCACGTTCACCTACACACAAAGAGGAGGAAAAACGTTGGGTGGCTGTATAGGGGCTTGCCTCAGTCAAACCCTCGTTTAGGTGTTTCCACCTCCATGGACAACCAAGAAAGCGAGATAAAGAAAATAACGTAATAAAGAACACTAAAGCACTACAAAATAGTAAATGTGCTTACTCTACCAAGTAATAGAGAAGAGGAATTGGAAGCTTACCGCCTCCACTAAAATCACTCAAGGCTGATGGGGGAGAGAATGAGAGTACTCGAACCTCTGTTGCAATGGTGTGGTCCCAAACTTGCTCTACTGAAGTGTTGGAGTGAAGTTTTTGTTGCTAGAATGCTTGAGAATTCTAGAAGTGAGTGCAAGAGATTGAAGAAGATTGCTTGAAGGTATGCAAAAGAAGTTGTGAAGCATGTAGGAGGGAATCTGAAGAGGAGATGAAGAAAACGACCACATTCGGGTTGGTCGGTCAAAGAGGGCATTACAAATTCACCACCAATGAGAAATGTAACGCCTTTGTAGGTTCAGCCACAGGAATCTGCCAGGGACGTAAACACACCGCACGAATGTCTACATGTCGTGCAAGCATCCCCGACAGAAATTCCCCCACCAACACTCAAAACAGGTGCCAAGTGGGATGAAAGTAGTGGGCTTAGGTGTAATTAAGCCTCTAAACTTGGTTTTCTAAGGTGGGAAAAGGAAAAAGGGGTGCAAATTCACTCTTATACACTTCCATTTCATGAATCCACAATCTCCCTAAAAGGAGATTATAAGAAAGATCATTGGGCATAACGTGGATCAGACTTTGTAATGTTACTTCCCCAATTCTGAAAGGTAATGTGATAACTCCAAGTGGTTGTTTTCCTTTGTTGTCAAATCCCTGAATAGATAAAGATCGGGTTTAATATCACTTTTAATTATCCTAAGTCTTTTAAAAAGTTTCATACTACACACATTCAGGGTGAACCATAGATTTTTGGCACTAGTGCACTTCTCTAGCTCTTCTAGGGTTTTTCACCTAAAAGGAGACAGGTAGGTTCAAAAATGCTAAGGGGTTCATTCAAATTATGTTATGTATGATGTTATCTAAGCTAAATGAAATAAACTAAATGCAAGTAAGTGATCTAAATGATTGATTATGAATGCAAAACTAAGACTTAAACTATGTTGGAAAACATGTTGTGATATGCAAACAATGAACTAAAAGATGAATAAATGAAAAACAAAAAGAGAAAGGCTGAATCAAAGTGCACCTGGGCAGAATTTGAGGAATCTGGAATGGTTTGAATGTTGTCTGAGATTACAAAAATCAATAGTGGGACTCATTCACCCAGGGTGGTGAATTAGTCCTACTATTGGTGAAAAACCGTCAGAAGCAAGTTTCTGACTATCAGGATCCAAAATCTAAAAAAACCTAGAATTTCAATCTTGAGGTGGCACTCATTCACCACTGGTGGTGAAGTAGTCCTCTCCCAAAATTATGAGAAATCAGGAGACAACTATGCAACACCAGATCTGGAAATGTCTGCTTGTTGGGTTACCAAAGTCAATTCTACAAGAAATGGACATAAAACTTTCTCCAAACTTGAAATATGATTGACTTGACTTGAAGCACCTAGTTGACTTGTTGACCAATCTTCAATCACCTAAATTCTTGTTAAATCTACATACCTAGGTCTGCAAACACACATGCAAGAGAGGGGAAATGGTTGAGGGTTAGCAAATAGGGGTTTGCCTTGGTCGAACCCCACTTTGGTAATCAAAACCTTAATAAAATAATGAAATGCAAGAGAATGGTAAATTAACAACATGAAAATTCTATCAACTTACCAAGCCCTTGATGATGAAAATATGAATTAGTGTCAATGGCTATTTCAAAATGCATGAATAATGCTTGATTTGATGTTGTAAGATGCTTAAATCCTTGGGATTGCTTGAATATGATGTGTGAATGTAGGAGATGTAAAATGACGTGAAAATAACTTATTTATACACATTTGTGCCTTAGTAACCTATTAATACCTCATCACAGGCTGACATCAAGTTATATTAAATAAAAATCCAAAAGGAAATTTAAAATATTTTCAATTTGGAGCCAAGGCAGACTCATTTGCCACCCATGGAGAATGGGTCCCACCTAGGACCTAAAAATGGGTGTTGGGAATTATCTTGTATTTAATGTTGTTTGTTGGGTTGACATTTAAAAATACACTTAATTAAAGATTATAAGGGCATAAAGGGGTCAAATAAAGTGTAAGAAAGAGATAAATAGTGAAGTTATGCCTAGAAAAGCATGAACACTTAAAAATAGGACTTGTTTAGTGATGAAAAGGTGATTTTAGGTGAATTGCAATGAATAGAGTCTAGAAGAGTGCAAAAATGTTTTACAACACTTCACAACACCTTCAAAAGACACCATTATTTGAATTTTAGCACATAAATATGCATGTTCAAGCCACATCACAATATAAAATCAAAGAAAAATAGACCAAACATCATGAAACAAGACCTATAAGGCCATGAAAATGACAAGGGGCCATTTTTCTATGGCACATTTAGCACCCACTTTAGTGAGAGGATGGACTTGCTTCAAACTCACACTAAAGTAGCCATAAACATTGAGAAGAGGGTTCAAATGCACTTACATTAGAAAGATGATATAACAACGATCAAGAGGGATGATCAAGCCCTCACAATGAAGATCCCATGAAAAACTAAGCATAAGAACAAAGGAACACACAAGTGTTGAGAATCAGATGAAGCTTCAATCATTTGTCCAACTAGTTGTGGAATAGATCTAGGCTGATTGAGAATGTATACTCACTCTGGAGCGATAGAACTTATGACAGTCAGTCAGGTGAGAAGTCCCAAGTATACTCACTCTGGGCCATGGAACTTCTAGTCATCTGTGGGGTGAGAAAGCCCAAAAGGGGGAGATACATACATTAGTTGGTATGCACTCACAAACATAAAGGTGGCTATGGGGAAAAGTCATGCCACTAGATGGGCTTCTCGCTCAACCATATAAAAGTTATACCATCTGATAACTTTAACAAGGCTCCACAAGGAAAAATATCGGTTTGTGCTTCATGAGACAAGCAAAGCTCCATATGCTTAGAACTCATGAAAAAAAGGAAGGTACCACAGACATGCAAGTTGTGTTATGCAAGGTGGAAAAAATGTAAAATGAAAAAATGTAAAAATATAAAAGATATTTAAAGGAGTCTTGTTAAGTTCATGCAAGGTCAGTCACTTAGGGAACATTGTGTCTAATGCCTCCAAGAGAGGACCAATCAAAGAATATTATATTCACAACTTAGGGGATGCAGTGCATCACATCAAGCCACCAAGAGGAATGTAATATGCGAAGATAGATCACACTTATGAAGGACATCATACCCAATGTCATCCACAAAGTGACAAACACATCATATGAATAACAAGGCTACACTAGGAACCAAGAATGAAAATGAATTAATGGTAATGTATACCCCCCACTTCAAAGGAATTGCTACACATCGTTCTGTGAGCAATTACTTTAAAGTAGCAAAGGAAAGAAAATGCAAAAATAAAACAAGACATGAGAGCCAACTTAGAAAGCCCTATACCAATTCATATGTTTTGAAGTTAGGTTGCATTATGTCAATGAAAAAGAAAATAAAGGGAGTTTCCCACTAGAAAGGAACACACCAAATACATAAGGGATCTATGGATTTTGGGTCAATATGTTTGTTGCTGCAATGTTGTTATTAAAGAGCTCGGAACTGTCATCATTCCCCAAAGCACATAGAACTGGAAGAATGACACAAAGAGAGTGAAAACAAAAGAAAAATAAAGTCCATTCTAGGTAAACATGGAAGAGACATTGTGGTCTCAATGCTTTGCATCATCCCCAAAAGGAAAACACAAGTGAAAAGAAAGAAAATGAAAAATATTTTGGGTCAACATGAAGGAGACATTTCGGTCTCAATGCCTTGCATCATCCCCAAAAGGAAAGCACAGGAAAAAGAAAAAAAAAGGAAAAGGGACCAATTGGGTCAACATGGAAGATACATAGGGCATCTCAATGCTTTGCATCATCCCCAAAAGGAAAACACAAAACAAAAAAGAGAAAATGACAATGATGCACGACATATAGAAGAATAGAGATACAAATAGAAGAAGTGTACAAAGAGAAGGAAACATCAAATGCCCGTTACGGGGGAACATGATACACACATGAAAATGCAAAAAGGAAGAAGGAGAAAGTAATGCAAATGGAAGTCAACCATTAGCTAAGTTATTGGTATCTCAATCTTAAGCAACTAAGTAGAAAAGGAATAACATAGTTAAGAGACAAAGATAAATGCATTACAAGGACAAGGCTAACAATTTCTTTCCCCCACAAAGTGTAAAAGCAAGAATGATCCGAGGTGAGTGATGGAAAATTATCATTCAATAGTGATAATAAATAATTCTACAACTATGGCATGATGATGGGATTTGGTTGCTTTAAGGTATGATGGGGAAACAATCGGTATCAATGAAGTGATATTTATCCAGTATGTCGTTCAATGTCTGACATTCTTCTATTTGATGACCAAGAATGTGATGATATTTGCAAAATGGTATGTTAGAATCTTTAGGATGAATAACCAACCTATTCATAGGTGGTAAAATTATAAGGCCTTTGTTTAAGAGTAGTTGAAGTCTGCTTTCACATTCAGGTGGAGGATGCGTAGGAAACTTGAGTTTCTTTAATTTATAAGGTTGTTTTCGCTTGATAGACTCTCCTTGTTCATGAATATAAGGAGGAAGAGGACCCATGGAAATCCTAGCATCCTTGTCAATAGAAGGAGGTAATGGTTGTTCACATGGAAGGAGAATGTTCAATTCAGGAGGAGCATCCAAGATCACTGTACCAACATCCCTAAGTCTTCTAGGTTGAAAAGGAGGCATATCAGGATGAGAAGGATCTTGATATCCTAATCCGGTTGTGTGCACATCGATTGGTTGTTGTTCAAGAAGTTGATGAATGTCATGTTCATGTTTCACAACCATGTTTGCTTAGAATAGTGAAGCCTTTACCATATGTTTCTTCAAGATTGATAGGAGTGTTTGTGAATTTGTGATCGTAAGATGGCTGTGAGTGTGTTTGTTTAGAGGAACTAGGTCCACTTGAGGGAGGAACCTTAGGTCCTTCATTGAGTTCAGGATGTAAATATGCAAAGTGATCAAGAGGTGCAATAGTAGGGAGATCTTGGGACTTCATGGAGGGATAAAAGGTTGTGTTGGCTTCAAGATTGTTAAGGAATTCATTTAAGAACTTGTTCATGCTAGCATCACATTCTCCAATGATTTCTACATCACGAGGAGGACAAACAGAAAGAGAAAGGTTGAATCAGAGTGCACCTAGGCAGGATTTGAGGAATCTAGAATGGTTTGAATGTTGTCTGAGATTACAAAAAATCAACAGTGGGAATCATTTGCCTAGGGTGGAAAATTAGTCTTGCTATTGGTGAAAAACTGTCAGAAGCAAGTTTCTAACTTTCAAGATCTAGAATCTAAAAAAACCTAGATTTTTAGTCTTAAAGTGGGACTCATTTGCCACTGGTGAAAAATCAGTCCTCTCCCAAAATTTTGAGAAATCAGGAGACAACTCTGCAACACTAGATCTAGAAATGTCTGTTTGTTGGGTTGTCGAAGTCAATTCTACAAGAAAATGGATAGAAAACCTTCTCCAAACTTGAAATATGATTGATTTGACTTGATGCACCTAGTTGACTTGTTGACCAATCTTCAATCACCTAAATGCTTGTTATATTTGTATACCTAGGTTTGCAAACACACGTGCAAGAGGGGGAAAATGGTTGAGGGTTAGAAAATAGGGGTTAGCCTTGGTCAAACCCCACTTTGGTAATCAAACCCTTAATAAAATAATGAAATTCAAGAGAATTGTAAACTAACAACATGCAAACACTATCAACTTACCAAGCCCTTGATGATGAAAATCTGAAGTAGTGTCAATGGATGCTCCAAAATGCATGAATAATGCTTGATTTGATGTTGTAAAATGCTTGAATGCTTGAGATTGTTTGAATATGATGTGTGAATGTAGGAGATGTAAAATGAGGTGAAAATCACTTATTTATACACATTTGTGCCTTAGTAACCCATTAATACCTCATCATAGGCTGACATCTAGTGATTTTGAATAAAAACCCGAAAGGAAATTTAAAATATTTTGAATTTGGAGCCAAGGGCGACTCATTCGCCATCGATGGTGAATGGGTCCAACCTAGGACCTGAAAAATGGGTGTTGGTAATTATTTTTTATTTAATGTTGTTTGTTGGGCTTACATTCAAAAATACACTTAATTAAAGCTTATAAGGGCATAAAGGGGTCAAATAAAGCATAAGAAAGGGATAAATAGTGAAGTTATGCCTAGAAAAGCATGAAAACTTCAAAATAGGACTTGATTAGTGATGAAAAGGTGATTTTTAGGTGAATTGCAATTAATAGAGTCTAGAAGAGTTGTGCTCCCACAACAATGGTTTACACTTTCTAGGAGATCCTATTTTTTGTTGAAATCACATATTTTTAGAAAATATAATGATTTAAGCCTTGAAAAGTTCCATTTAAAGGATTCTAATTGAGGTTTTGATCAAACTAGCTTAGATCAAACCCCTTTGGATAGAACCCCACTAGTTTTAAACCATACTTATAACATAGTCTCCTTTACACCTATCAAAATGCTAATAAAAAACCACTTTTGATTTACCTTTTGGGGGATCAAATGAATTCATTTAAAAAAAAAAAATTGTAAGTATATATTCCTTATTATAAGCTTCCAAAAAAGTATAATTTTAATTAAATTTAATTTGATTATTATATTTATTTTTTATTTCCTGTGAATGTAGGTTTTTCATCGAAAATCAAACTCTTTATTTTGCATGTGGAAAAATAGAATATTATCAAAAAAAAATTGAAAAATATGAGCGCACCATATATTGGATTCCTTGATCCACCAAAAAAAAAAAGAATTTCGATACATACAAAAAAAGTTATGTGTTATATGGTTGCGCTATGTCTAAATTGTAATTGGTTTGACTTCAAAACTTGATTAAAGAAAAAATATTCAATAAAAAACTATCTAACCAAGTGGAAGCACTATATAGCAGAGTTACAAATCTAAATTTGAAAGAATTAGAATTTTATCCTTCATGGAAAAAAAATTATGCATTATATAGTGAGCGTCACTTTTTAAAAAATGTTGTTTTCTGAAAAAAAACTAGTTTTCGAAGGAGATGAAAAAAAAACTGTAATCTGATTCCAAAAATTTTGAAAAAAATATATTTAGAATCTATAGAAAAAATGTCATGAAACTATAGTTTGCATCATCTTCAAATTCCTCATAGTTTAGCAGCTATAGGTGCTTGAAAGTGAAGATTTAGTTAAAAAAAATTATTTCAGTGACCAGTTTAGCCAAAATTGTAAACCACTATTGTGGGATCACCTCGGCGCGTGTAGAAATGTTTTACAACACTTCACAAAACCTTCACAAGATGTCATTATTTTAATTTTAGTACATAAATATGCAAGTTCAAGCCACATCACAATATAAAATCAAAGAAAAATAGACTAAACATCATGAAACAAGACCTAAAAGGCCATGAAAATGGCAAGGGGCCATTTTTCTATGACACATAGGGTTGAACCATTGTCCACAAGAGTTTTTTTTATTTCAATTTGACCAACGTGGACTATAATGTTGGAAGCTTCATACTTCTTCTGAATTTCCAAGGGACGTAACTCATTCTGGTGAAAGATTATGTCTAAATTCATCTCGTTCATTTGTTGGATAAGTGGTGCTACATCATTTGAATTATAGGTAGAAGGAACTATAACCTGTTGCAAGGCCTCTTTGAGTATGCCATGATAACTAGGTGATACGTGAAGTAACTCCCATATAGAAATTTTAGCAGGAGTGTTCTTAAGTTGTTCAACAAGGTTATATTCCTTTCTATTGTTTGTCATCAAATGAGGAGTACTAGGAAAAATAGTATTAGGCAATGGTAATGAAAAAAAAGGTTGTTGTCGTTGCCTATTGTTTCTTGTATTGTAGGTATGCACAACGGTGTTATAATTCTTTTGTTGTGAAGCATTACCACTGTTTGACGAATTCTTATCTTTCGGTGGTTCAAGGATGAGCACAGGTTTTTTTT
Source organism: Sequoia sempervirens (assembly GCA_007258455.2). Taxonomy (NCBI): domain Eukaryota; kingdom Viridiplantae; phylum Streptophyta; class Pinopsida; order Cupressales; family Cupressaceae; genus Sequoia; species Sequoia sempervirens. Next base: position 84,537,268 of record VDFB02256132.1, on the reverse strand, counting down.
CAACTTGTGATTTTTGTGAGGGAGGATAAATTATGAGTTGTGGTGTGATGGTGTTAACTTCAAACCTAATGCAAGCTAGGGTTCTATTGTTTGATTGCACTCCAAATTAGAAACTAAGATGCTCAAAAAAGGGTCAGGTTCACCAAAATGAAACATAGAAAAAGAGAGGGATGAGAAGAATTTCCCCAATCCACCTTTTTCTATATGGGGTGTTTCATTCAAAAGATGAGATCCAAGAATCTTGAAATGACTATCAACCCAAGAGGTGAACTGAATCAAGATTGAAGGATCTTGCACTCTTTCCTTTATGCAAGGACGAGGTGGTGAGCTAAATCTCAATTTGGGGAGAAAGAATTAGGATAATGAACAAACCCTAATCCTAGATCTAACACATGAAATGCATAAATTAAACACAAAACAGAAAGAAACTACAACTTTTCTGGATGAACAAGAAGGAAAGTATGTTGTGCACCTAGTGAAATCAATTTTTTTTGTGAAGCTAACAAGGACTCATTCATCACCAAAGGTGAATGGGTCTTGGTAGGCCTTTTTGGGGAATTTTGAAGTAGAAACAAAAGCTTGAAATGTTTGTAATTTGTTGCCCTTTAGCCCTTAACAAGGACTCATTCACCTCAAAAGTGAATGGGTCCTACTAGGGTTTTTTGAAAATCTTTGAATCTAGGTTGCAACTTCTAGGCCTGCTCTTCTCCTTTGCACCTTGAAATTCATGTCTCTGAATCTGGATCTACCTAAAACCTACAAACAAATTTGATATCTTGTTGATGGATAGGGGTTTTCCTTAGTCAAACCCCTTATTGGTAATTAAACCTTTGATGATGAATAAAGAACTAAAACATGTAATTATGTGTGCAATCTCAATCTTAAGTTTGTTTAATACTAAGATCCAAGAGAATATAAAGGAAATTCTACCCAACTGTGTTAGGATAAAACCATTAAATACAATATGAACAATCTGGATGACTCGCTAAAGAAGATGTCTAATCCCTCTAATGAATCACAAATCTAAAAATACCTCTTATAGGATGCAAATAGGATGATTATAGAAGATAGAATCACTTAGGAAACAAGTCTTTAGGCTTGGTTGTATGACTTGTGCATCTCCCAACACCTAGAATCCTTCATGATTCTCCATAGGCATCTATCATCAACCTTCAATAATGCTTGATCTTGAACACAAAATGAGCTTGAAGATCTTGAAGGGCTGCTCCAAACTTCACTTTTTCTTGAATGCTTTGTCTTGTGGAAGTTCTTTATCTCTTGATTGCTTGTAATTTTTCTCTATTTTTCTCTCTCTTAGGTGAAATTATCTAAAATAACCTCATATTTATACTAAATTAGAGACTTAACCCTGAAATTCAAATAATTCAGGTTGACCTTAGATCTAGAAATGAAATGAATTAAAATCCCACCAAGATGAAATTCAAAAAGAGGTTCCTTGTTAAGAGAGGATTCGTTCACCACCTTGGGCGCATGGGTCCTGGCACACTTTCCAGGACCAAGCTCCAGGGGGTGGAAAGAGGATAAAAAACCTAGTTGAAATATGCAAAGAAAGTAGGGTCCTATTAAGGGAGGACCCATTCACCCTTAGTGGCAAATGGGTCTTAGCACACTTTCTAGGACCTAAAAATTGCCACATTCAAGCTTACATTATTTAATTATTGGGTGTTAGGATTGATCTTCGGGAGGTGCAATTGAATTTAAATTAAAGGGGCAATTAAGTCTAATTAACCACCATTAATTAATACCACCCTAGATAGATGTGAAAGTGTGTTTAAACACTTTACAACACCATAAATTTAAGGCTCGATTTAAGTGGAAAAGGCATCCATTAGGCTTAATTAAATAAATAGATCTTAGGAAAGTGTGAAAAAGTCTTACAACACTTTACAACACTTTTGTAAAAGGTAAAATTTAGATGTATTTTAATTAAATAAGGACCCTAGAGAGGTGTGAATGTGTATAAAAAATTACAACACTATTCCAAAGCATAATTAAGTTAATTATGTGTCAATTAAATTTCAAATAAAGTGTGAGAAAGGATTACTTTTTTCGACACTACAAGAAGATGCAAAAATGCAACCTATATGCACTTTCACTAATGCAATGTTTAGGAGACCTAAATGCAAATTAACCGATGCAAGACCTAATGCAAAGCTAATGTAAACTAGATCTAGGGATATGATGTAACGTGTCCAAAGGCTAGGTTCACCAAAATGAAATAAAGAAAATGAGTGTCTCCACCTTTTAGGAGATGGAACACACAAGGGATAGGGACCTATTTCTCTAATTCATTTAAGGAAACCAAGATCCCTCAGCCAATTGAATTAATTGAGGAATGAGCTAGGGTTAGGATGGTTTCCTTGGGTGTGATTAAAGAAAGGGGGTTCACCACTAAGTAAGTGCTTAGAAAGAAAGAGATAAAAGTAATATGCAAAACCCTAACTAAATGACCTAGAAAATGAAACTTGAAATCAAACTAATAAATAGAAAGATATAGAAAAGAAACTAGAGGATTAGAAATGACTAAGAAAGATATGTAAACTCTAAATTTTGTTGTTTTTGAACTATACTGGAACTCATACATCATATTGGGTGATTTAGTCCCAGTTTAGGGTTTCAAGCTAAATTCAAAATCTGCAACTACTAAACCAGGATCTATAGGAAATGTTTGAAAAGTGGTATACTGGGACTCATATGCCCAAGGTGGTGATTTAGTCCCAGTATCAAGGTTTGGTTGAAACTTTGATATCCTCTAGTGAGCTTTTGTAGCTTCTCTCCTATCCAATCTTCGAGTCTAAAATTCTAAATTCTAACCTATAGGTGACTTTTCATGAAGATGACAACTTTGATAACTTTCTTCAATCTTGCAGCTTCGTATTCAAAGGATCTTCAAGCCTCAAAACACCTAAATCTACAGTCACACATGTAGAGGAGAGTAAAATGTTTATTTTTTAGTGGATAGGGGTTTTCCTTGGTCAAACCCCATTTTGGTAATCAAACCTTGAAATGAAATCAAATAGAATGAAGGAATGCTAAATAAACAAATAAGCTATGTTGCAACTCACCAAACCCTTGTAACAAAGGCTACAATCTTATTTGAAATGGCTAGCATGAATGTAGATCTTGACTCTTGATTGAATGCTATGAATATTGACTTGAATGCTTACTTAAATTATGAAAACCTACATCACAAATGTTAGCTCAAAAACACAAATGATGCATGATGACTTTAAAATGATGCTTGAATCTTGAATATAGCTCCAAAAGGCTTGATAATCGTCTCTTGAATGCTCTTGAATGCTCTTGATCTCATAAACTTGTTATAGGAATGCTTTCATCAACTTGCTAGGAGAAAATATGTGAAATAACCTTGTATTTATACTTGTTTATGCCAATTTTCTCAAAATTACAACACTACAAGCCAACATTAGATCTAGGAGAATGAAATTCCACCAAGAATTTAATTCAAAATAGGTCCAAGATAAAGCGAGACTTATATGCCAGTTGGGGCATATGAGTCCTACTAGCCTAGGCTTGGGACACAAATTTCAAGAAATATTAAGTTCTATGCCAAATTCACATCCAAGCCTTGAAACTTAGGTGGGACCCATACACCCAAGGTGGCGTATGAGTCCCAAATCACTAAATTTGGAACACACAACCAAAAAACATTAAATTATGATTGGTCATTAGTTAAGTGTTGGGATTATCCTTAGAGAGATGCATTATATAAGGCTTGTAGATGCAAAATAGGGCCAAATTTACCAGGAAGGGCCCAAACAAGTGTGAAAATGTAAAGGGATACATTTTTCTACACTACAAAAATATTTTCATTGCAACCATACTCGCTACGTATAGTTGGATGTTGGAAAAATCTACGTTCTATAAAACCTACAGCACACATACTCTTGTATAACCCTCTACATGCAATGACCCAATTAGTTTGTCAACCCCTAGCTCCATCTAGTTACTTTTATGTATCCCCCACACTACAAATCCACCCCGAAATCTACACCCTTGAGCATTGAACAAGAATTGAGAAGTCACAACCCACTGTGTTTTCCAACCTACAACTATTATGTGAATTTTTTGTTCCAATCATATGAATGTATTGAAGTGAAATGTTTACGCAAACTAAGGGTTGCTATAAAATGTGAAGGTGAACTTCAATACATTGTTACAGTCTACAAAACATAACTTAGTGCTCATTGCAATAAGTCATTTCACTATCATATGGATTATTTGTGTTTGTGAATTTATCAAACATCCAAAGATACCATTTAAGACCATAATTTATTAGAATGTATATTTAAGATGAGAGTGATAGTTTCCCACATTTCTTTGAGGCATTTTTTTCAAATAGTTCACTGCCTTGTCTAAATGAAACCATTGATTATATATCTTATATATGTGAAAGCTAAAAGAAATTAAAGATGAAAGCCATGTGGTTTCATTTAGTTTTCACATATCTATGATATATAATCAAGTTGGAAAAAGGGAATGAATGACACAAAACAAGACTACGAGAACAAATGCTAAAATGAGTGTTGAAACATTACATGAGAATTAAAAAGTAGAAAACCTCAACTTCCCAAGAACTAGCGACTATAACTACCTTATAAAAAAACTAAAAAATACATTAATTAATTTATAGTAATAAAGTAAACCTACTAACAAAAAGAGTAAATTGGTATCTCACATATGAGATGCATGTTCAAAAATAAATAAATCTAGAACTAAATAGAACCATTTGAAGAACTAGACCCAACAAACCCCCTTGATCTAAGGGGACCAAAAGATGATTTAGAACATCATAAATATGAAGGAATTAGACAATAGATGGCATAACCTACTAGCCCTTTGTACATCTGGTATTAATCAACCTATATTGGCATCATCTACTGCACAATTGCAACCTAGCCTCGGTTATCTTATACCAATTGTAACTCATGCAACCCATAATGCTAGGTCCTTGACCTAACATGAAGATGATAATTATCTCAGGTTACATATCCCTCTAATCATCTATGGATATACTATAATATAAGCATCTAATCATCTATAGATGTACTATAATATAAGCATCATCGTAGGAATACTTAGCTACATTGATTCTTATTTTAATGATAATTACATACCCCATGTATGGCACATCTCACATGATGTCCAAGAATATTGACCACTTTGTAAACACTTTCAGTGCTTACAAACTCTTGTCAACGTACAATCACCTGAAGTCTTATCAAAGCCACAATAGTCTCTTTACCCCTATCAATCGATAAATGAAAATTATATGAAACATAACACTACTAGATAACTTGTCTACTCATCAAATCTCAACAAAAGGAAACTAAAATTGAACAAACTGCAACATCATATTCCAACACCAAAACTAGAACACACACTGGCTAAAATTGGAAAAGAAAACCATTCTCCTATCAAAGATTCTATTCAAGAATTTTACCCTAACCCAAAGCTTATAGCTAATTGGAGAATAAAATGTTCTCTAGCCTTTGAGTGGACCCTCTAACCTCCATTTTGACCCTTAGATTATATCAACCAAGTTGATCTCAAGGGACCTATAACCATAATTTATTGCATGTTTTTATCCAATACTGTTGGCAATAAGAAAGTACAATATTGTATTCATGGTATCCTCATAAACACAACCCATTTTCATTTCTTATCATTACTAGGGTGTTGAATAAGACCAAAAATGCACCCTTTATACATTTTAATCATGTCTTATACCTTCATTCCAAATAAATTTTCCATATATTTTTCAACAAACTCAAAGGGAGATTCCAAAAAGATGAACCTTCTAATAGACACAAATATCCTAAAACCTTCAAATGAATAGTTACACCTTTAATTTCATGAAAAAAGACAATATGAAAAAATGACATAGAAATACACACAAAAAGAGATGAGATTTTTAAATCTTTACTAAACACCTTGAGGGAAATTTTTTAATATTAATATATATACTTGAGCTGGACTCTATGTACTTCTAATTCTTTATCAAGTACCACTTGTCAACCATGTTGTACAGGTGAATTTGAGATCCAATATAGAAAACTAGTATATAACTCTTGCTTCTAGCATGGCCTCTCTCTTTTTTAACACATTGATTTACCTTTGCTCATGGATTTTATTCATAGCAAATGAACCCATTTTTATAAAATTCATGTCATAGCACTTCTTTTTAATATTTCACATGATCAAATATTTAATCAAAACCTTCAATGCCTTTTTAAGAAATCAACAATGGATCTCATTCTTACAATCATATCCATTCTTGTTTCTAAGGCCTACAATAGATTTAACGCGCCTTTAGCACTTTGATTCATTAGTCCTTGAATTTAATTTGTCAACCCTTGAACAGTTCCAATGAAACTTTTGTAAAATTTTATGCCTTTGTACATAGTACCAATGCAACAAAGTTGGGTTACCACCTAGCACAGAAAAAGATAAACATCTTTGGAAATTGTGATTTCAACAGATTTATAAAATATTCTTCCTCACCAGTCACCTCTTCATATCATTGAACAAACCTATATATTAATAGACATATGAACACATAATATATGTTTTCATATTTGACTTATAAAGTTATTCATTTAATTACATATTTCAATTACATCAATTTCTTAAGAATCGCCTATTATGTTGACTTATTTTAACATCAAAGAGGATGGGTGTCTCACATATAAGATGCATGTCCCACAAACATTTATATAAAACTAGATAAGACTATTTAGTAGACCCAACATAAATCATCCCTTTGTCTCATCCACTTTACTATTTCTATCTTGAAAACTTTTTCTTCTTCTCTTCTCCCTTTCCATTAAATTAATTGACAAGTTTCATTTTCATCAAGCCGTTTGAGGAGAGGCACACTCTATCAAATATTCTATATGACCAGTCCAATAATTTTTTTTCATTTCCCGTATTTGGCCTCATTTGTTGTTTGGGTGGTTATCACATTTATTTTTTTACTAGGTTGTGACCACTATTTTTATTAAGTGGTGACTGTAGCCATTATCTAATTTTTGATTCTAGGCTTGGCATGCTCACTCTCTTACTTTAAGATGATTACAACATAAACAAATATTTTTCAAGGTGCTTCCTATTCTACATACTATTCTCAGCTCATCCATAGCCTCCTCATTCATCTTCTTAAGTTCTATGTGATCTTCCATGGATGTTTTTTTATTCTCTCTTTTGTGTTACTACAATAGATGCATAGAATAATTTGGATGTGAGTGTGACCTTCTTTCAACATTTTCTTTTCCTTTTTTAAGTATAATTTATCTTTAATATACCTTATCTTAATTTCTTCCTTGGGTGCATTGTAGGATTGAAGTATATATTTGAAGTGAAAGAAAAGTGGAAAAGATAGAGAGAATGAGCTCTTAAACATATCACTTTTACAATATCATTTACATATTTTTATAAATTAATGTAATGCACTTTCCTTTAGTGTACTATTTCACTATGATTTATTAGCTGCTAAAGCGGGGGACAAGAAGGGGGTGGGAGGTATGTAAAATTAATAATTTTCTACTTTGTAATTATCATGTTACACTCATTTTAGCATTTGTTCCCCTAGCCTTGTTTTTTTTTCATTCATTCCCTTTTTCCAACCATGAGACCACATTTGTTTGAGGCATTTTTTCAAACAGTTCACTACCTTGTCTATGCTATTGCTTACTATTATGCTTTGATGGATTTTTTCCAAGCATCCATAGCTTGTTCAAAAGCACCTGTTTTAGGATTTTAGCCATAGCAACAAGGTAGTGAACTGTTTGATAAAATACTTTGGTAGACATGTATGATAAATGTAGTAGGTCCGTAGCAGCAATATGGATTGTCATGGAATTTCATCACCATGAGATTATGTTTGTTTGAGGCATTTTTTCAAACAATTCACTGCCTTGTCTATGCTATTGTTTATTATTATGCTTTGATATATTTTCTCCAAGCATCTATAGCTTGTTCGAAAGCTCTTGTTTCAGGATTTTAGCCATAGTAGCAAGACAGTGAATTGTTTGAAAAAATGCTTTGGTTCACATGTATGAAAAATGCGGTAGCATAGACAAGGTAGTGAACTGTTTGAAAAAATTCCTCAAAGAAATGTGGTCTCATGGTGATGGAATTCCATGATAACCAAATTGTTATGGATTGTCATGGAATTCCATCACAATGATTACATTTATTTGAGGCATTTTTTCAAACAGATCATTTCCTTGTCTATGGCTTGTCATGGCATTCCAATCACCATGAGACCATATTTCTTTGAGACATTTTTTCAAATAGTTCATTTCCTTATCTATGTTGTTGCTTACTATTATGCTTTGATAGATTTTTTCCAAGCATCCATAGCTTGTTCGAAAGCACCTATTTGAGGCTTTTAGCCATAGTAGCAAGGGAGTGAACTATTTGATAAAATGCTTTGGTAGGCATATATTAAAAATGTGGCAGCATAGACAAGGTAGTGAACTATTTGAAAAAATGCCTCAAACAAATGTGGTCTCATGGAATTCCATGACAAGCAAATGCAATTAGCAGATGCTCGTAGTTATTAGTTATGCAACGTGAAGTAACTATATAACTACTTAGGTTGACTTTGTAAGAAAATATATTGTAGTTTAAATTTTGTCATCTATCAACATCTACTTATTAGTTATGCAATGTGAAGTAATGCTTTGAGTTTGAAAGATGTGCAATGCATTGTAATCAGTGATACAAATATAAAGTAAGAAAATTTATTTTCTACATTTCATTAGTTAAAATCTTTATTTTAGTTGCTCTCTATATCTCTATGCTATGGTTCAAATATACAACTTACATGGATTATGGGTGTTATTTGGTTTTTCTTCTAGATTTTTGTTTAACCCCTTATGTGTAGAGGAAAATGACAAAGGCTATGAGTAAGTTGTTTTAGGTGGCAATGGGAGGGGATTGCTATAGAGTTGAGCCACTTTCTTGCGAAGAATTCATTAGGAATGAGATCGTTTGGGAATACCTAGAGAAGCGTGGTGTTTGCCCCTATATGCTCAGTCTTCATAGTTTAGATTTGAAGGTGACAAAGGCCTTTTATGAATGGTTGGAATAATAGAGTTTCGCACTATCAAGGTGTGGAGGTCAATATCACTGAGGAGTTCATTGTTGAGATTACTGGTCTATCTACTAAGGGAAAGAAGTTTTATAGGGACTAGGTTGCGTCTAAGATTGCCTTAGCTAACTTTTTCAAAGGAAAGGAGCAATAAAGGTTGAGGTGCATTGGTATTGACGGGTATTATTGGAAATCAATCAAACCACTCTGGAGAGTTGTTGCCCTCGCGATTATGAAATTCTTCATGTTGGAGGGAAGGTACTTTGTGATTTACACCTATCATTTTATGTTGCTTAATCATTTCCGTCATAACATTCTGGTTTCATTCCCCTATTACTTGCTTGTTTATATGGAAATTGGTATTGATGCTCACAGAAAGAACCCCAATAAGGAAATTCTTCACAAAGGCCTTATGAAACTTATAATTGACCACATTAAACTAAAGGTGTTACCTGTGATTTCTAAGCTCTCTTATGTTGGTAAAAAGAAGGGCATTATGTATGGTTATGATACTGGTGGGTTAGTGAAGGAGTGGGACAATGATTATAAGGAGGAAAATTCTGAAGATGAGGAATCATTGGAGTCTAAGGGGAACTTGAAGGATGATTCAAAGGCCTCTAGATCCTGGTTGAAGGGATATGAGACAGATATAGAAGTGAAGGAGGTTGTCGCTCCTTCTGTTAAAAAGAGTTCGAAGGGGAAGAAAGGTGGCCCTAAGAAGGAGAAGTGTGCTCTTAAGTCAGGGGAAGTTGGGATAAAAGGAGTGGAGGAGACCCCTCTTCATTTTGGCAAGGGGTTTTAGGGGAATGTTCAGGACATAAATGAGCAGGCTATGGTGGAGGAGACTCCTCTTCCTTGTGTCAAGGGGTTTCAGGGGAATGTTCAAGAGGGAAATGAGTAGGCAATGGCAAATAATGCTTTGGAAGGTGAGGGCTTTGTGAATTCTGGGATGGATCTTCCTAGCCATGGTGGTTTGGAGACCCCTATTTGCAAGAATGATGAGCAGGTTAAGCAAGCTAAAGACAAGGATGGGCAGCTTGAGGTGTTGGCGAAGTCTATTGAAATATCTAAGAAGCATAGGGTGAAAGTTGAGGTAATTGATGTTGATGACTCTCCTATGGAGGAGGATTTAGAGGGAAAGGGTGTGGATTAGAAGGACCTCCATGAGAATCTGATGTTCCTTTTGTTGTGTCGATCAATTCAAAGGAGATCAATATGGATCTTTTTTGTAGAACGACGAAGGACGACACTAGAAACCTTCTCTCTCTTATGAAATGACTCTTTTCGAAGGTTAATGACCTTAATACCAAGCTAAAAGATTGGTAGGATGTATGTGTGGCTTTGGTGAACTATAATCAAAGGGAATGGTCAGTGAGAGATAAGGTCAAAACTATGAATGTGATCCTTGATAAGTTAGCTATGGATGTTGATAAACTTGGAAAAAAATCATGAAAGGCTAACTACCTTGGAAAATGTAGTTCATAGGGTGAATGAGAAGCAATTTGTGGCTATGGAGGAGAGAATGAAAAAGATTAGCAATGAATTGCAAGTTGTGGTTAGAATAAGCAATCAATCCCCGAAGTCTAGTGCACAGGGCTTATCTTTATTGAATGAGAAAGTTATCAATTGGACTTGTAAGAGCTTGGACCTGGGCAATCATGAGGAGGCTATTGTTGAGATTAATCGTATGAATCTGGTTGAGAAAGATGTGGATGTTGGCCCGTGTGTGGAGAAGAATGTGGATGTTGGTCCTTTTCTGCGTACAAGGAGCACGACTAAGAAAAGGGCAGCCATTTCATTCCAAGATCTTGAGGATGTGGTAGAGATGCATGACAGGGTCATCTCTACAAATATGGACTCAACTAAGGTTCTTGATAATTTTTTGTAACTTTTTTGGTGGTTCAACCTTCTATGCTGATGTTTTGTTGTCGATTTGTTGACAGTTTATCTAGTATTATCTTTTGTTAGGATTTTTTACTTTTTTGGGTTGTTGACCTGCTTATGTTTCTTTCTCTTTAGCAACTTCCTTTCATTGTACAAGGTTTTGGGGACCCTTCCAAACCTACTTTTCCTAATCAAAAACAAGTTTTTACATTTTTTAAATATATTTTTCCCCCAATTTTCTCAAAAAATATTATACATTTGGTTTTCCCATTTTTTCCTTAAAAGCTTTTTGTTGTTATGGTTTTACCATTATATGAGGAAATTGAAACGTCATTTTTAGTCTACCTAAGAGTTCTTAGAAATGTTGAAGGTGTTTTTCATTGCATTCAAATTATCTAAATAGCTAAAGGTTTTGATTACAATCATATTATCTGTGTATAATTGATTGTTGGAAAACACTGGGCGTTTATAAAACTGCAACTCACATCACAACATACCCAAGCCCTTGTGGTTTTTAAGTGTGTATATGTAGGTGTGCATTACAAATAACAAGAACACCAATTTCTTACCATTATCGACAATAATGAATAAACTTGTTGACAGTGGTGAAACAAAAAGTGTTTTAATGGTTGTTAGAAAACACTATGTATTTATAAAATGGTGCCTTTCATTACATTCGTATGGTCTAAATAACAAAAGCTTTTCAAGAATTCATTCTGTTTTGTAAAATTCTACGTTTTAAAACACTGGGTTTTACAAAACTTGCAACCCACTTAATGTTTGAAAACCCTTTACAAACAACAACCCACTTAATGTTTGAAAACCCTTTACAAACAACAACCCACATAATGCTTTAAAACCCTTTACAAACAACAACCCAATCGATTAGAAACCCCTCACCTCACTTTAGTTGGTTTTTCATCTCCCCCACCTGCAACTTCGCCCCTTGCTCTCCAACCTTCCGCTTTCAACCTACAAAATGATTTAAATTTGGCAACAAACAGTGTTAATGGTTGTTGGAAAACATTGGGTGTTTACAAAACGGTGTCTTTCATTACATTCCTACATTTTAAATAACAAAAGATTTACAAGACATTCATACTGTTTTGTAAAATTCCAAGTTGCAAAACATTAGGTTTTATGAAACCTGCAACCCACTTAATATTTGAAAACCTTTTACAAACAACAACCCACTTAATGTTATGGCTGCTGAGGGTAAGCTGACTGGGGAGGATTATGTTGCTACTAAGGGTGTTGCTAAGGGTTTTGTTTTAAGTTGTGTGGTAAAAACTGGTGGGCCTGGGGTTAGGACTAGAAATAGACTGAAAAATCAGGCTGGGGCCTTGGGTATGGAGGTTTCTGATACTGGGGTTAAGGGATAGAAGCTTGCTGCTAGTGAGATGGAAGTTGTTGAAATTTTGAACAATATGTAGTGGTGTGTGTCATTTTTTAGTTTTTTTTTGGCTGGTGGTTTGCTGTCGTTGGGTTGATGGTTGTTTTTTGATGTTTCCTTTTTACTTCAGTTGTTCCTTTTTGTAAAGGGTTTTGGGCCCCTTCAAAACCCATTTTTTACCTCTAATCAAAACAACCCACTTAATGTTTTAAAACCCTTCAGAAGTAGCAACCCAATTGGTTATAAACACCTCACCTCATTTTGGTTGGTTTTTCGTCTTCCTCACCTGCAACTCCACCCCTTGCTCTCCAACCTTTCGCTTTCAACCTGCAAAATGAAAATGCCGACAAGACACAGTGATAATGGTTGTTGGAAAACACTAGGTGTTTACAAAAAGGTGTTTATTACATTCCTACGGTGTAAATAACAAAATCTTTTCACGACATTCATATTGTTTTCTAAAATTTCAGGTTGCAAAACACTAAGTTTTATGAAACCTACAACTCACTTAATGTTTTAAAACCCTTTACAAACAACCCACATAATGTTTTAAAACCCTTTAGAAGTAACAACCCAATTGGTTAGAAACCCGTCACCTTAATTCGGTTGGTTTTTCGTATCCCCTAGCTGCAACTCCGCCCCTTGCTCTCCAACCTTTCACTTTCAACCTATAGAATGAGAAAGGCCACAACACATAGTGTTTTCCAATAGCAGTACTTGTTACAATTTAAAATGCATGTCTTAATCACGTCAACTCCCCTTCCCGCTCGTGTTGAACAGATAGCTACTCATGCAAGGCACCACACCAACGAATTCAAAGTGGCGAGAAAAAAATGAGTTCACGCCACCATTATCTCCTCGCTTCTCTTGTCTTGACGTTGCCTCCCATCTACCAGTTTCGTCACTTTTATCATTCATCTGACGAGCCCCTCACTACGTTGTCTTATGTATGTTTTGTATGTACATAAGTGTGTTTTGTTGGGAGATTTGTTGCATCCAATTTGAGAGGGTGGAAACTATTTACTCTATCATTGATTGAATCTTTTATTGATATATATTAGAGTCAAGTTGTCAGCTCCTTCCCCACTATAGGAGCACACTCCCACCATTGGGCCCTCTTTCTTATTACACCTCATTTATTAATGCTTCATGTGAGCGGTAGTTTTGTTTTCGTCGCTCCCTTGATGAGTTTTCTTTGTTTTTCTCGCTCTTGTACGTAGATAGCAAATTCCAGAATTCGGTTGTGAATTCAAGTGGTAAATAAAATTGATTGGTAGAGTTGTTAAATTCATTTAATCGTAAGCAAGTCCAAGGATGTCACCATTACTCTCTTGCCTTATAATAAAACAACATTGGTCATAATATTGCTGAGTAAAATAAATGAGGATTATTTCATCTTTACTCTTTTGCTGAATTTATTTGTATTATTGAGAATGTAGGAAACTTGTTGAATTTACGAGTGTAAAGTTTGGCCAAAATTTGTCTACGAAAGATGTATCCTTACTATGGTTGGATAAAAATAGCGACAATATATACTAGGTCAGTGTTTGTCTGGATTAACCATTCAGTGATCACTTTATATCTTAATATTAAAATAGGGAAACACTTACCTTCAATCACGAGGCTATTGCATCAAAGGTTATAATTTTTCAATGTTGAAGCACTCAATTAGTCTATGGGGAGGTGAGTTTTCATGAAAAACAAAATAAAAAGTTAGAAACTTCAAGAATGCTCTTAGGTAGGTTTTTTCGGTTTTCATACAGTGTTGCGAGTTGTTGAGATAATAAAATTTGTTGTAAATACAAAAGTTGATTATTTAGTGGTCTCTGCTTCTCTACTTACACAATATCCAAAGCTTCACAAAGATAATTATATAATTGAGTTGATGTATAGGTCAACTTTATTTGACAACTCCCAACATTGACAAGTCTTTAACAATGATCAACATTTTATCAAACATTTCACCTATGCTACCACATTTTTCATACTTGTCTCAAAGCATTTTATCAAACAGTTCATTGCCTTGCTACTATGGCTAAAAGCCTAAAACAGGTTCTTTTGAACAAGCTACACATGCTTGCAAAAAAATCTATCAAAGCATAATAGTAAATATGGATTGTCATGGCATTCCAACACCATGGCTAAATAGTAAATATGGATTGTTGAAAAAATCTATCAAAGCATAATACTAAATATGGATTGTCATTGCATTCCAACACCATGGTCTTGGAATGCCATGACAAGCCATAGACAAGCAATAGAAACAGTTACATAGAAACAGTCCATTGTCTAGTCTACGGCTTGTCATGGCATTCCAATCACCATGTTGTTGTAATGCCATGATAATCCATATTTACTATTATGCTTTGATAGTAAACACCTAATGTTTTCCAACAAGCATATACATGCACAATATCATTGCAAGTTGGAAAAGACATTGTGAGGTGAGTTTATGTCTGCCAAAACATAGTGGCAACCCATAGATAAGCAACCATACTTGGAAATAGTTCATTTCCTTGTCTATGGCTTGTCATGGTGTTGCAATGCCATGACAATCCTATTTACTATTATGCTTTGAAGTAAACACCCAATGTTTTCCAACAAGCATATACATGCATAGTATGATTGCGAGTTGGAAAACACAATGTGAGGTAAGTATATGTCTGTCAAAACACAATGACAACCCATAGATAAGCAATCATATATAGAAATAGTTCATTGCCTTGTCTATGGCTTGTCATGGCATTCCAACCCACATTTTGTTGGAACGCCATGACAATCCAGATTTACTATTATGCTTTGATAATAAACACACAATGTTTTCCAAAAACCATATAAATGCATAGTGTGATTGCAAGTTGGAAAACATAGTAGTGTGAGGTGAGTATATGTTTGCCAAAACACAATGGCATGCCATAGATTAGCAATCATACATAGAAACAGTTCATTGCCTTGTCTATGGCTTGTCATGTTATTCCAATCACCATGGTGTTAGAATGCCATGACAATCTAGATTTACTATTATGCTTTGATAGTAAAAATGCAATGTTTTCCAACAACAATATACATGCATTGTATGATTGCAAGTTGGAAAACATAGTGTGATGTGAGTATATGTCTGCCAAAACACAATGGAAAGCTATAGATAAGCAATCATACTTAAAAACAGTTCATTGCCTTGTCTATGGCTTGGCATGGCATTCCAATCACCATGAGACCACATTTTTTTGAGGAATTTTTCAAACTGTTCACTGCCTTGTCTATGTTGTTGCTTACTCATATGCTTTCATAAACAAGGTAGTGAATTGTTTGAAAAAATGCCTCAAACAAATGTGGTCTCTTGGAATGCCATGACAAACAAATGCAATTGGCAACTGCAATTATCACTCTAGTATGAATGAATTAATATCTTTGAGAATAGTATTTGGTTGCATAGGTGGAGTTCCATATAGTTGTGGGAATAGTTTTAGAATATAATGTTGATACATCTACTGAAAATGACAATATATATCTGCAAGCCAAACTGCATTGCTTGTTAAATAAGGTGTTTCCCATTTTCTAACAAAATTCGGTTAGCGGGTCTCCATTTGCAAATATCACTCTAATTATCATCATATATCTCCAATTATCACTCTATCTATCTACAATTATTTTGGAAAAAACAGTCGAAGATGAGTATGTCTGCCAAAACAATATAGTGGCAAGCCATAGATAAGCAATCATACATAGAGACACTTTATTTCTTTGTCTATGGCTTGGCATGGCATTCCATTGACCATGAGACCACATTTCTTTCAACCATTTTTTCAAACAGATCACTGCCTTGTCTATGCCGTTGCTTACTATTATGCTTTCATAGACAAGGTAGTGAACTGTATGAAAAAATATGTCAAACAAATGTGGTCTCATGGAATGCCATGACAAAAAAATGCAATTGGTAGTTGCAATTATCACTCTAAAATGAAGAAATTCATATATTTGAGAATAGTACTTGGTTGCGCAGGTGGAGATCCCTATAGTTGTGGGTACAGTTATTAGCATAGTACAATGTGAAGTAACTGCATAATTGCTTTTAGGTTGACTTTATAAAAAACTATATTGCAATTTAAATTTTGTCATCTATCTATCAGCATCTACTTATTAGTTATGCAATGTGAAGTAATGCTTTTAGTTTGAAAGATGTGCAATGCAATGAAATGGAAAACACTGGGTGTTTATAAAACTACAACCCGCATCACAACATACCCAAACCCTTGTGGTTTTTAAGCCTATATATGTATGTGTGCATTACAAAGAGCAAGAACACCGATTTTTTTCCATTATCGTCAATAATGAGTAAACTTGTTGAAAGCGATGAAACTCAAAGTGTTAATGGTTTTTGGAAAACAATGGGTGTTTATAAAATAGTGCCTTTCATTACATTCCTAAGCTCTAAATAACAAAAGCTTTTAAAGACATTCATAATCTTTTGTAAAATTCTAAGATGCAAAACACTGGGTTTTACAAAACTTGCAACCCACTTAAAGTTTGAAAACAATTTACAAACAAAAACCCTCATAATGTTTGAAAACCCTTTACAACTAACAACCCAAATGATTAGAAACACCTCAACTCACTTCATATGTTTTTTTAGTCCCCCCTTGCTCTCCAACCTTTCACTTGCAACTCCACTCTCCAACCTTTCACTTTCAACCTATAAAATGAAAGAGTTGACAACACAGAGTGTTAAAGGTTGTTGGAAAACAATGGGTGTTTATAAAATGGTTTATATTTCATTACATTCCTACGGTCTTAATAACAAAAGCTTTCAAAGACATTCATACTGTTTTCTAAGATTCCAGGTTCTCAAATCACTGAGAAGCCTGCAACCCACAACAACAATGCACCTATGTACATACAAAAACGCATGAAACCATACATAAAAACATGCAAAATGGCACCTATCTACATACAGTTAGTTACAAACCCCTCACCTCAAGTCGGTTAGTTCTCCCCCGCCTACAACACACCCTTGCTCTTCAACATTTCGCTTTCAACTTGCGGAATGAGAAAACCCAAAACATAGAGTGTTTTCCAAGAACAATACTTATAATTTCAAATGCATGTCTTAATCACATCAACGCTTTTCCCGCTTGCAGGTAAAGATAGCTTCTCACACAAACCAAAAAAAACATCGACACAATTTGACGACGGGACACCTCCTCACTTTCCTTGTTGTGATGTTTCCTTCCTTCTGCAGTTCCGTCACTTTTATCATCCGTCTGGCACTTTCCTTGTTGTGATGTTTCCTTCCGTCTGCAGTTCCGTCACTTTTATCATCCGTTTGGCGGGCCCACACTACATCGTGTCATCATGTTATGTATGTTTCCATGTATATTGTTATGTATGTTTTTATGCGTGCGTTTTGTCTACACTTAACCGCGTCCATAACTATTACACCTCCTTTATTAATGCTCTTCACGCGGAATAGTAATTTGATGCGGCGCAAAATTAAAGCCGCAGTGGTAGGATTTCTTTCGTTTTCTGTTGTAGGTAGATAACAGATTCTAGAATTCGATTGCGCAGTCTTGCTGTAATAAAAATTTTTGGTAGAGTTGTTGGATTCATTTAATGGTAATGACGCAAGTCCAGTGACGTCAACACTACCCTCTTTCTCTATAAATACGTAGATGCTTCTCACCTTGTTGCATACAGACACTCAGCTTTTGCACCATCGGAGAACTTAAGGTAACGTTGGTCATAATATCGCCGAGTAAAATAACTGAGGATAATTTCATCTTTTACTCTTTTGCTTAATTTATTTGTATTATTGAGAATGTAAGAAACTTGTGTATGTCTTTTCCTGGTCATGGTGATGCAGAGGTCCCAAAAGTCTGAAAGCTAAAATGGATCTGGGGGGAAAGGTTACGATCACAAGCGTAATGCATAAGGAGAATTTGTCTGCGAAAGATGGTACTAGTAACCTTACTTTAGCTCCAATAAATAACAACGATAAATTCCAGGTTAGTGTTTGTCTGGATTAACCATTCACTGATCACTTTCAATCTTAATATTAATATAGCGAAACACTTACCTTCTATCCCCAAATATGGGATGAAATTATAAGACACTTGGGCTTACTTGACAGCAATGGAATATGGTTGGAACGGCAAACATGTGGACCTTCCAAAATCAAGCCAGTTCCAATGACGGTTTCATTTGTCACGATTTGAAGGTGAGACTCCACTCTAACTGTCCACGGATTTTTATGATACATATATGAATTATATGACATATTGTATACCTTGATTGCTCCAGGTGAAAACAGGTAACATCAACACGGGCTGTCAATGGACTGTTGAGCACGTCAACAAGAATCACTATGCCATTTGTCACGCCTCAGGAGGTGCTAAACTCTATATAAAAGCTAAGGCCAGTGAAACTTGTGCTTGGCCTGCCGATGCCGATCAGAGCGACGCCTTTAAATGGGACATTCGTAATCTGCCCGCGTAGGCTTAGAAGTTATAGAGACGTAGCTAATAATCTATCTAAATAAAGGGTTTTTTTAATTGTGTGTTTGCTGCCCAGCAAAGAAACGCAATTCTTTTTCCCTATTTGCTTTTATATGGTTTATGATTTGTAGGAACGTTGTTGATTTTCTTATTATAATAAATTAATTATTTGGATTGAAGTGAAAAAATAAAAAATATTATGTTCATGGAAAAGTTTGATATGAGATTAATGGGTTGAGTTGAATTTGTTAAAATGTTGGTTTCTCACTTGGAGATCCAAGTTTAAGTTCAAAAGGACATCTAATGTGGAATTGACTTTTGGTCTTCTACTATGATTTCTAGGATGGATGTGAATTTTTAAGTTGTGACATTTGATATTCCATTGTTAGCTTACATTACAAAATGGATATCTAAGTTATCTAATGTTAGTAAGTATTGGTCTCATTAATCGCTATAAGGAACTTATTATTGGTCTCACTAGTGGTCATGAAAAGATAAATGTAAATAAGTGTTTGGAAGGAGCTTAGTACTGGTCTTATTAGTGGCCATAAAAAGCTAAGTATTAGTCTCATTAATGTTCATAAAGAGCTATGCATTAGTCTCATTTGTAATGAATTGCTCATATAAACCATATTATGTAAACTTCTTTGATATGAAATAATCAATGCTAGTTATATCATACCAAATAATATAATTAATTCTAATTCGTTTAATGGAATTATTATTTTTATTATAAAATTTTAAATCCTTATAATAAAATGAAAGGAAAAAAGAATTTAATTTGTTAAGAAAAAAATAAGTTTTTATATTCAATAGTTTAAAATAGATTTTATGATCTATAAAATTTCATTACTCTTAAATTTTATATTTTCTATCAAAAATACAATATATGAATATTTCACTTGCTTTTCTAATTCATATACTAATTTCATCAATGTATTATAAAACATTCAAATATTTATAAAACTATTTTTTAGAATAACATTAATATGCTCTAAGCAATAAGCTTCAACTTCAAAGCCAATTATCACATTATACAAATCTTGAGAGCTATTATGAGTGTTGTCTAAGGATCAAATTAAGAGTGCAATTACTTAAATTACTATTTATTAAATCAAATTTTGTTCTAATGATGGAACTTTTTTATTGACTGTACTTATTATTAATTCTTTTGAACATCATGATAATTTTTTTATTGATTGTACTTACTAGCACTTGCACCAGGGGGTTCAATGGTTACGCCAATAGAAATCTATACATAAGTAAGCATGGTATTGTAGTCTAGTTTGAAATATATACAATAATGATTGTAAAATATACAATTTTTTTGTAATGTATTGGTGCTTATAGCAATTTGAATGATACTTTCATAACAATTCTAATTGTGGCATTTGTGTTGTTCATGAATCCATTTAGTTGTAATCAAAATGAGTCTTTATATGGCCATATCGCATCATCACATAACATCAACACATACATTTAGAGTTATAACTCAAATGTTCCCTATTGATTATCCTTCCCTGCTTGATCATATTTGAGGTGAGAAAAGGTCGATGCACATTTAATATTTTCTTCTTTGAATTATAGAATCAACAAAGAAGTTAGCAAAGTTACATAAAAAATGCATTGTTAGTTTTATATAAAAAGGTACAAATTGTAGATAAAATGTAAGTGGATGTTAATAAGTAAGCATGGTATTGTAGTCTAATTTGAAATATATACACTACTACATAAAGGAGCCATTTAAGATGATAATTTAAGACAAAATACTAATTTTGTCTTAAACATATTTAAGTTATATTTTTTTATTTTATATTGTCTAAAATTAAGACAATAAAAATTAAACATATTTAAGTTATATTTTTTATTTTATATTTTCTCAAATTTAGACAATAGAAAAAATACATTTTCCCTAAAAATATATTAATTCTTTCCCACAGTTTTCCCACCTTAATGGGTGTGGCGGGAATATCATTGTATTGGTTTTTATTGATCAGAATTTGCAGAAAATCTTATGCCCTAGCCGCCGTTTTCTTCAACCCGTGGACTGCCATTTTCTCCAACCCATTGGCCGTCTGCAAGCAAACAGGTATGTTTCCTTTAGCAAGGATTTAAAATGGAATGACCAAGGAACGGAGTATTATTTAGAGTTAGCCTAGGGTATGTTTCCTGTTAGCAGTAACTGAATTGCTAGGTTTTTATTCGATCTAATATGCTTCAAAAGTCTGTATCTAGTTAACCCAGCTGGCGCATTCTATATTCCGGCTTTAGCATTATTGTCTCCATGGTTCGAAAGTTTCATTTTTCCTTGGCATCTAGACGTTTTTAATTGACCATTAATTTAAATGAAAAATTGGATGAAATCATATTTGCAAGTACCCATTAAGGCCTTCTTCAAGCTGCACGAGATTTAGCAAATTCATAGTTGAATTTTAGATTTTTGATCTGGCCACAATGGAACTCTTTCGATGACACGTGGAAGAAAAAAATTGGTCTTCAAGACATGGTTCATGTGAAATTTTCCTCTACACAGTCAAATTCCCAAAGCTTTTCTAATGATTGCACGGAAAATATGACCACAAAGTCACTGCAAAATTTCCACCTCCATCTGCAGTAGGTAGAAAAGCTCATCTGAATTGGTCAAGAAACACATTTGGTTCAACAAAAAACCCACAAAAATAGTAGCTGGACAAATTCTTACAAAAAACTTGCGCAAAAATACAGTCCAAGTGCAATTGCGAAAATGTGATCCACATATGTCCCAAGTGAAAAAATTTAGATCTGAACCAGATAGGTGCACATAACAAGAGCTGTGCACCAGCTGGAGTCCCTGCCTTAAGTAATACTGGGTGTTTGGGAATTTGCTATATTTGTCAAGCTGTGTTGTATGATTCTCGACGTTGCCAAATGATATTATCTCACATGCAAGATGTAACCTGTTTGATTACTGCAATAGCATTTAAGTTTCACAAAACTCGTCAACCCAATAGTCATTACATTGGCATTTAAGTTTGATTGCTGCAGCTGGAGTCCCTGCTAAATGGGAAAAGCAGGGCTGAAGAAGCCTAATGAAAATAAGATATGCTATGACAAATGACTATAAGTGATAAGTGATATGTCAATATGTAGGTATTAGGATTGACTAGATGAATGCCTCAATGTAAAGAAACCTATTATCTGTCACTGTGGGCCACTTTCATGACTTATAGAATGGTTGTGCAACTTTGGATCTAACTTGAACAACTACTTGAATTTGATCAATCTACGTGGATCTAATCTTCTTCTTCTTTTGTAAGTTTTCTTTGATGCATACATGTTTTCTTTAGTTAAAACCAAGGTTACCCCAAGTTTCTGGGACGGGGACGGCAGGGGACGGCGGGACGAGTCCCCAAGTTTCCAATTTTTGAGGCCAAAATTAGGGACGGCAGGGGACGTCTATATAAAAATATAGGGAAATTTTAAATATTCAATAGATAACATGAATAAGGCATGCATAAAACACATTATAGAACATCAACATATAACATTTATGTTCAACATTATGCCAATACTCAATACGCATTCAAAATTAACATACAGTTACACGAATTATGAAACAACCTCCAAGTTATAATTTATAAACTTATATCAAAATGCCCAAAGGCTACATTGCTGCCATATAGTTTTAAAGTTTTAGTTTGCTATGAAAATCAAAATACAATATCGTATGTCAATAATGAATACAAAATAAACAAAGAGCACTGCTGCGCCTAATCATCTCTCATAACCGCATCAAAATCAGAGTCATCCTCTGAGTCACTACCACTGTAATGCTCCTCCTCAGCCAATGGGACCCCAACCAAGCCCTTAGCTGTCTCCTCCTCATCTACCTGAGCCCCGTCCTCGGGATCAATATCCCACCGTAGAGCTAGAGTCTGTCGATATTCTGGAGTTTGTCGATATTGAAGCCGAAGAGCACTATGAACGGCCACTAGCTTCTCCGCTCATCTAGAGGTAAGTCTATTCCTCTTGAGGGAGTGGATAAAGCTATACGTGGACCAATTCCTCTCTGTAGCAGAGGAACTAGCAACCTGTGCAAGAAGGCGAGTGGCAAGTATCTTCAACTGTGGTGTATCTCTCCCATGATAGATCCACCATCCAATAGGGTTCGCTTGAGCTAATATAGCTCTATCCAACCTCGCCTGTGGTTTGCTCAAGTTTGGGCCATTAAGATTAGCAAAGTCTAGAAATTGTGACCGAAGTAGTGAAGCTTGCTCGGCTGGATAAATATTTTCAATGGCCCATGTGAACCCATCTAAAACCTCAGCATCATCACATGGATGTACCCTACCATCCCTTGGTGCATACCATTTTGGATTTAGAGCAAAGGCAGCCATATGAAGCGGGGTGTTCATTGTATTCCACCTCCGCGTCACAATGGGCCTAATGTGTTGCTCATATAAATCCAAAGTGGGGTCCTTTGTGTAACATACCTCTTCTTAATACTCAAGTAATCTCAAGAATTTACTAGAAGGTAAATCAACTTAGTAAACATGAGAGAGAATTTTTTTATTTTTTATTTTTTATTTTTTATTTTTTATCATTTGCATAAGCACAAAAATAAAGTATAACTTTCCAGATAAAATTCAAACTTGAATTCACATGTAATCATAACTAGAATCAAGATAATTCCTTACAATATTCATTTATATCACATAAGATACACTTAGCAAAAATAATAGTTTTACCTCATAGGTTTTGACTGTCATAAGCCAGAACATGGAGTTCATTGCATTTGGAATGTTGATATCTATCTTCACAAGCCTTAGAGAGTCTACTGCTACAGAGAGAGAGCATCATTCGAGTGCTTTTCCTCCAACCACGGACTCAAGTGGTCCCCCGCACACTTCCTAACTGGAAGTGACCCGACCCTTCTCGAAGAGTATAGATATAAGGAACTGTCAAGTTTCTCCATCTCAGTCATAGGGATGTGTCCTACAAAACTCAATCGACCATACAACTCTAGATCCCTTCTAGCTAAGTATGATCATTCTGATTGGTCATGCCATCTAGACACTCACCTCTGACTTTTCTTGGAACTGTCTCATCCTATAGTTTACTTACTTTATTTGGTACTCTAGACACAAACTAGTCTGTATAGAAAATCCATTTTAGCCAATTTGACTTAGAACTGATCCTTAATCTAGGATATTCATTCAATGTAAAAATTTAGGTATTTCAAACCTTTTAAAAGTCCCTTATTGCATCCTTGTTTCAATACTAGGGTTTAGCTTCTCTAACCCAATACATGGAAATATCAAACATCCTTGTTCTCCAAAGATAATAGCATTAACGAAGCAAAACATAAGAGCAATTACTTCTAGTCTTACCCAGACGACTTAGCATTTCTCAAATTCACATTTCATATAACATGAATAAGCATGATATTCAAGGAATATTCTCATTGATATGTATATATATATATATATATATATATATATATATATATATATATATCTTAATCAGTGTCGTTACTTCTCATGTAGTTAGTACTTCGACTAAAGTTCAATCCTTCAACCTTAATAGGTTAGATTCGTAAGAGATAATAAATTGCTTCCAACTTCCTTGTCTACTCAATTTTATTCACCTTCAAATAAGGATAGGGTATAAACTCATATGATTATCATCCTTTATATAAGTATGTCGCATATACCTATAACAACAATCTCAAGTACAATAGACATGTAGGTTGAGTTTCGGTCTCCCAACATCCCCTTCTCAAAGTTGGTTATGACAATGATACCAAGTATTGGAATAACAAAATTCCTTTGTACACATAGTTCTAAAATAAGTTCAATAAAGGCTAAAGATCAACATCAATACATTGACAAGATCTCTTTCTCTCTTGAGAACCATGACATAAGCAACCAATACTATCAAAGGCTATCTAGGGTTCCACATTCGTGGGTCACCTATTTCCTTAACATGTAATACAAAATTGACAAGAGGAATTCTCTTTCCTACAAAGAAATCTTTTTCTATGTTGCAATCTCCTTACTTCAATATCATGATGATATCTTCTAATCCAAAAAGTCCCTAGAGAGAACTAGCAAGATTCCATCTAGAGACCTATCCTAGTCTTTAACATAGACTTAAGGATCTATTTCCATTTTCTTAGTTACCCATTACTATCTTAAAATCCAATTCCAATAATATATGACAATATAACATTAGTATAATGCGCTCAGGTTTTCTCCAAACCTCTTAGATGCTATATAATCCCTCATTATTCTAGGAATGTGAATACGTTATAAAATAACCATTCTTTGACTGATGTCACTCGAATAATCCTAGAAGTTCTATTCACATATCAATAATTACAATCCTATTGATAATCCAATGTTTACTATCTTTTATCATAAATGAATTATGAACTCATACAAATGTTTCCTCGATACCCTGAATATTCTAAAACATAGTTGTTAAATTCTTTAAGTGTTATCATATCTCCGACCTTGGATATTCCAAAAGGGATCAAGATATCTCTCTATTGCTCTGGATGAATGGGTTTCTAGCACAAGCTTGACAATGTTTCCATAGGTCTTATTCTCGTTTTAGGAACACATAACTATTTTAATATCCTTGCTATTGCCTAGACACTCCACTGGAATATTCATCTCAGGGTACTGTTGATCACACTAGATATAATCTGATCAACTACATAATGTATTTTAATAGTAATGACGAGCAGACTTTAAAGCTCGATCAGTAAACATAAGAACTCCCAACCTTTTTGTTTACTTCATGACTAATGCTAGTCTTAGAGATGTCATAACTCCCAGAAATTCTATTGCCAAAGCGAAGTTTATGTAACCAAAGTTATGCTAAACATACGAGGTAGTAAGGTTGTCTCATACCTAAGTGATCCTCCCAGATATACTTAGACATTATAGCTTGTTTCCCTTCTAGTCTGTGACGACCTCCCTGTGATACGACTCAGCAAAAAGTGTCTTTCCCACTGGCTTGAGCTTCCTCCTTCACTACGCACCCACTCACTTAAATCTTTCCCCGGAGCTACAATGAATGCATGATATGTACAAAGAATGGATTTCTTCCAGATGCTTTCGACACCTCGAAGAAAATGACATTCCCGCCCCATCCCTTATTCCTGCCACTTGAAATGCACATAGGAGATGGATCTCTCCCACAAACGGGTGTCGTTTTCAATTCTTATTGTGCACTCTCCTTCACTCTCACCCCAAGAGGAGTCATCTCTTAAGCTATGGTATTTTTAGTGTAGATAGAAGACGGGTCCTAATATTTTTGCCCCATTAACCCGCTGTCATACTATCACAAGCATATTGATTTAAACTTATTTCCTGCAAAGCTCATGTCCATGAACAGACCAAGGACTCTTCTCTGCCCTCTCATTCCCTCCCCCTCTCTACACACTCTTCCCCGATAGTTATAAACTATCCCTTCTCTTGACGTCTTCACCCATTATAACTGTTTCTTGATTGATAGTTAAGGCCACTACCGGCGGTTGCAACAATACTCTGGCACGCGTGGGTGACTCAACAAGTGACAACAACCAATCATTGATCATGCCATCATGGGTACGAGTTGATAAGTGTGGAGATTTCACTGAAATAATTAGTGTTATCCTTCCTAGCATGGATATTATTCCTTTTCCAAAATCTTTAGTCAAGAGGTAAATAACCTTTTTCATAAATCACAACAATCGTTTACTATCATCATCTTCATCACAAGGAGTCAATTCTAAATTACTGTTTTCTTTTATTGGAACCGTTTTTGCTAAGCCCGGTATCTCCACCATGCCGCGGATACATAGGCAAAGTCTTTGCCTTAAAGCAAGTTTTGCACACAAGCAAGGTGTGGAGTAGTTGGTCCTTTTGACCACTCTCCCATAATCCTCCATTTTCTCCTAATAAGAATAAAATATTCTTATAGATCATGTTAAACATGTAAATACATATGTCAATAAAGTATTGCATAAATAATGCATTCGGATGTCATTATTCATTATTCGACAAGATGTGTGAACGGGGTCGAGGTACTCTCCCCCTCACAATTTGAATCAACTAGGTTTGCTAATTAACACCAACCCAAGACTTAAGATGGCGACAACCTACTATATTCCTTGTATCTATACCCTTCTCTCCAATGATGCTCTCCCTCCTTTTCTCGGAGGGCAGAAACTTGATTCCTGAATGCAACTTTCCATCACCAACTAAATATTAGTGTATTAATAATCATTTCATAATCCTCATGAAGTCATCACATCTTGACAACTTTTAAACACATGACAATTTTAGTGAAATAAACGTAACTCAAGAAAACATTGATTTCTCCAGACATTTTTCCTAAACATCTAATCATTGAATCATGCATAATCATCTACTAATTACTTCAAAAGTAAAAAGTAAAACAGAGTTAAATTTAGGGATGTAACACTTTGCCAAAATAACTTGCCTGATCTTCCCAAGCATAGTGTCAAATGTCTCATATATCTCTCCAAGACTAGGAGAGTCTGTATCAGCATATCTAATGACATCTACAATGGGCGAGATAAAGGAGCAAATATATCTGCAAAATGCAAACAAAAAGTTCAAAATAATTAGTTGACAAGTTATTTGACATGTTAGAAACTTCAAAAGTTGGAACATTGGACAATAAAATTAAAATATTAAAATCAGAAATTTAATATGAAAATCAGCCATCTAATATGTCTTACCTCACATTGGCCCACCAATCATCATCGAGGATCTTTTGTTTGATGCTCTTTCCTTGAGTAGAACTTGCATTAGGCCATCTAGTCCACTCAGCATTGACCATCATCAGTTGTAGAGGCTCATGCACCTCAACCATCCTCTCCAATAGGATGAAGTATGTGGCATATCTACATTCATTAATTCAATGATTCATTAAAAAATAAAAATTTAAAACAAAATCAGATTATGAATACAAATTGAAAGTGAAACAAAATGAAGTAAATGGCATACCTTGTATCAACAGGTTTGAGAAACTCCTTCTTTGAAAATGTCTTGAAGAGAGCAAGTGAGGTGTGGTGGTTGCAAATGAACATCTGAATTTCTCTAGCTTCTGCCACCGTTTTCTTCACCCAATCCATCTTCCCTATGTCTTTCAATGCATTGTTCAATGCATGAACACAACATGGGGTCCAAAATATGTGCTTGTAAGTACCCTCCACCATCAACCCAGCCGATTTGCACACACATGCTGAATCGGTGATCACCTGCACCACATTTGCAGCCCCAACCTCCTCTATGACATCTCTCAAAATGGAAAATTGGAAGTCAACATCCTTACGTCTCCCTGAACAATCTACGGCTCTAAGAAAATAAGAACCAGCAGGGCATGTGACTATGACATTGATGAGTGGCCGACGTCTACAATCAATCCACCCATCCATCACTATAGAGCACCCCATCCTCATCCATGTTTGCATCATCTCCTCCATTAACACATTAACTTTGGAGTACTCTTTGTCTAGGAGGGTGGTGTGTAGCTTATGATCTCCAGGGGGTACGATTGAAGGACCAACAACGGCTAAGTCTTTCACCATTTGTTTGAAATAAGAGGAACAGGCCACATGAAATGGAATGGCATGGGAAAAAAAGAATTTGGCAATGGAGGATTCAGAGGTTTCTCGTGCTTGGTTTTGAAACATGGACTCAACTGAGGCTGCCTTATCACTACCAATCACCTTCCTCTTTCCTCTTAAGATAACACTACTACCAACTGTGGAAGGACTAGGAGTAGGAGTAGGCATAGATGATTGTGAACTTGGGAAAGAAGGAGACCCACCTTGAACCCCACCATCACACTCCATTTGAATTTTTTGGCACTCTATAAATAGTGCATCTGTCAATGCAGGACACACTCTAACTCCATGGCCCACCTCACCCAAAAGAT
This sequence comes from Sequoia sempervirens, assembly GCA_007258455.2. Classification (NCBI taxonomy): domain Eukaryota; kingdom Viridiplantae; phylum Streptophyta; class Pinopsida; order Cupressales; family Cupressaceae; genus Sequoia; species Sequoia sempervirens. The sequence continues at coordinate 84,508,425 of VDFB02256132.1, read as the reverse complement.
GAGACCTAACTCTAGTGTAGCTGCCCCTAAACTCCTTTTCACAAACATGGTAAAACCAAACCCTACTACCCCCTGAATTTTTTTGTCTTTCACCCATGGCTGTCACAAATTGAAGGAATGGTTTTTTTTTGTCTAGTGGGTGTTTTGCATAGTCCTTCATAGTTTTGGTATTGGTTGATGAAGAATGGTGTTGGGTAGGGGTTATTTGCTCTCTAGTTTGCCTTCTAACTTGCATTTCAACTTCACTATCACTCCCACCCTCACTGCTGCTCATGTTTCTTGTTTTTAGAATGCAAGTTTTGACTGAAAATGCAAAAAAATAAAAAAAATCAGACTATGTATACTTCATATTTTGCAAAAAAATGAAAAAATGAGAATAGAGAAAGGAAATGCATACCTCTTTGATGGATTTGCACTCCCAACAACACTATTTCAATCTCCTCTCCTCCTTCAAACTGTTGCTCCTTCTCCTTCAATGGCTGCAATTTTTTTTCCTCTCAAACCCTTGGCTGCTCACACAAACAAAATGAATAGAATGAAGTTTTAGAGGCTTTTTTCCTTTCATAAAAGAGTGAAATATGTTGGAGCCCACACATGCCAAGTGGGAAAGCCTTTTTTTTAAAAATTTATGCTTTTTTTTTAATGTTTTTGCGCTTAAAAACGTGGGGGACGGCCGACCATCCCCGGGACGGTCGAGGGATGGCTCAGTTGTCCCCGAGACTGGTGAGCAGTACCCCTTTGGGGGAACGGCGTCCCCCTGTCCCCGGGACGTTTCCCCTGTTCTAGCCAAAAAAGGGGACCGTCCCCTTGCCGTCCCCTGGTACCCGGGATGTCCCCGGAACCGGGACGGGGGATTTTGGGGGGGGGACGCGTCCCAGGGTAACCCTGGTTAAAACACTTTATAAATCCCACTTATATCTTTAATCATTTTTGTTTGAATCCACTACATTTCTTTTAATGCGTCAATTCAAAGATATTATGATTGTTTAGTATAACAAGAGTCTACGAGATTGAAAGGGCTGGGATAAGAACAACTTCAATTCTTTTTATTGATATAGCTGGGTAAACCTTTGAACAAGAAAAAACTAGAATTGTGTTTCTTCTGAATTAGGAAACCTTCCAGCATGATAATTATACTACTCTTGCAATGCTTTTTAGTGGAGGGGTTACTTGCATTGCTTATCATGAAAATTTTCAGGAGCAAGTAGTTTCAACAGTACGCCTTCTAATGTCTAAGGATTGTTGGATCACCTCTCATGTGACATGGATCTCTGTTGCCTGTCCCTATACACCATCCCCCAGGTGTGAGTTGATGATCAGAACGACCCTCTCTTTGGCTAAACAATGAAGTGGATGATACAATTTCTGAAGCTATCAACCAAATAAAAAAAGAAGGAAAAAAATCCAATTACAAAAGGCATTCCCAACTTGAAAAATGATAGCGACAAAATGCACAAAGCTGACTGCATGTAACAAACTCCTTCCTTACTTCATAGAATTGTGTGAGTTCCTTGTAGAAGAAATGGCATTCGCAGACATAAAAAGATGGATCCATACTATGTTGCTATTAACCGACCAAGTTGTAAGTCTAAGAAGAGAATTTATATTTATATACTAAACAAATAGACTTAGCATCATTCTCCTATCCACCTTATGCTTCTTAGGTTTCTTTTTTGAATTAGGTAAAGCTGCTACAAATGTTTGCATACAGGGCTAACAGCCTACCACATATATCACCGTCACTTGGCCTTTATGTTTAAACTTGAGGATGTCAATGTCAAGTGCAGAGGTACTATGTGCTGGGGGTGCATAGCTTTCCATCTCCACAATATCACTGCTAGACCCAGTGAACCGGTCAGAAAATATTCATTTTGTTATCAAAAATCACAGTAACATTCTGTTGAGCAATATTCATAGCTTTCCTACAAATATCGCTATTAGATGTCGAAGTTCCTTTTAATCTTATTGCTATAATTCACAACTATTTATGGTTTTTATCATACTTTTTGTTTGTTTCAATCTAAGGGTGCTCTATGATTGAACCTCTTGAGAATAAAAATAAAGAATGATGCATTTTTTAAGAAGATGAAACCAGTCATAAACTCTAAAATGAAAGAAAAAACAAAAATACCATGATTAATAGTTTATTCTTCCTCTAGCAACTCAATAACTAGCCAAAACCAAGCAACACAAACATTACATTCAACATAGAACTTTGCTTCAAGTTTCAACTACAATGAAATTGATAAGACAAGAAGATAGGGGAACAGATATAGACATGTTTGTTTCTAATCCAATAAGAAAGCCAACTTCCTCTAGTGCTGCCAATTACCTGCCTTTTCCAACATCTTTTTCAGTCATAGAGTATTCATTCACAAAGGTCTAAAATATATCAGTCATCAACTAAATGACTCCAGGAGAGAAATGCATCATCAACCAGGAAAATAATACCTTTGGTCCTGTTCATGTTGTAAGATCAAATTTATGGGTCAGAGAAAAGATGTTTTATGCCGATGTATAGATCTGCCAAATAAAAATTAAGCTTTGGTTTCTTCTCAATTCAGTAACCACAAGATGTAACATGTTTGAATACATTGGCAATCACAATCATGTTCCAAGTAACCAATATCATTGTTCAAGCTTGTACAGAAAAATAAAAAACGATAACAGACCTGGAGGGCCAAACAACAATATTTGATTGCTTGTTTGATGTGTCAGGATTACACAAGATAAGAACAAAAAAAATGGGATGAAGTGATTGCTTAATTTGCTTCATTTGATTGCTATCTAGTGTCTCTGGATTACACAAGATCAGAATAAGAAAATTGGGATAGGGTATATACTCACATTTTTGTGCTGAATGAGTGCAATCCCAGATCCTGAAAGACCTGTGAAAAAAGATATATATGCTCCCATTAGGTAAAGATTTTGAAAATTTATACAATCATCGATGATTAAATAAAAATCTTTCACAAGCATAGCAGCTAGCCGAAAAAACAAAACTATGGTAAATCGAAATAAAACATTCTAACTGTGAAAAACTGGGAATTGTAGAGTAAACTCTTCCTATCACAGCAATAAAAGACAGCATATCTGAATGTCTCCCTACAAGCAATTTTCAATCACAAATTCTTTCCTAAGCAGGCTAAGCAGGAAGAGCTGTAAAGAGAGAGCAGATAACTAGATTACATAACATAACTAGACTATCTACAAAACTAAATATTACGAAAAAATTGCCTTTAGTATAATAGTTGGACAGAGCTGAGTCAAAACCATCAATTAAAACCGACCTAGAATTGACTGGCAAGTTTGCAATCCTAGGAGATATGCTTTAACTCTCCTTATTTGCTAGGAACTTGAAGACACAAATGGAATCTTTAGCTCAATTCCCACACTTTCTTGGCTGGCAGATAAGGAACTATCTCTTAGTAATTACTAGTGAAAAGTCCTGCTAGCTATGGCCTATAGTTTTAGCTATGGCCTATAGTTTTCTCTTAAGAACAACTTGCTGCTTGCAGATGGAATGGCAAGGCCCCAGTGATCTCCTCGATCAACTTTTCCAAAACAATATCTTTGCCCGTTTTATTTTAAGTTATTACTTTTGGTTTGGGTTTATTCTTCATGTAGTTAATATTCTTGCCTTATATCTGTTGAATCTGAGTAACAGTTGGTGTTCTTTGTTGAATAGAATGATATCGTATGTTTTTGTTGATCTACCATAATAAATATTCAGTCTGAAAATTGAATGGTTCCACTATTCTTGCTTATCGTTATTCTTGATTTATACCTAATCTTCACTGATTACTGTTATCCACTGTTATCCATTTATGACTGTGATCTATTTGATTACTTTGAATCTTTGCTCCTTCCTACAAAACTCACATAGCCACAGTCCATGTTTCATACATTTTTATGACTTATACTGTCATACCATGTATGCATTTAGACTGTCATCTATCTCCTCTACTTCATGGATGTCCTTTGATTGACTGTCTTATTTCCTTATTGTGACACTTAAAAGCATTGTTACCTAGGGTTTCACTGTCATGAAAATCCTAAGGGTCTGCCCTCGGTGAATGTTAATTCCTTTGCACAGTCCATACTCACTATCAACCTTAAAGGACCACCCTCTTGCAAATTATTCCTTCATTGTTCTTGATTTCTAAAGATTTGCATGAAATTTGATGACTGTGATTTATATTCCAAGTCTGCCCTTCAAGCCTTTAAGACTTGTGATCACTGCTCTCTTTGATTGATCCACCCGTATGTCCTCACTATTGTTCTTACAAACTCTGTCCTATGAAAAATCACTGTCATGAAGTGACAATACAGTCATAAAGGCTGTGACAGTTGCAAATCACATTCACAAGCTCTTCACAAGCTCTTCAAGTACATAGAAATGTCTACATTTGACTGCCCTCTTTTGATTTGACTATCATATTTGAAGCCTTCTTTGTTAAAACTCATGACTGCCCCTTATCTTTTGGAGACTCCCTTAAGACAATTATGACTGTCCATTAGAAAGCTTTTGAAGAGGAGCATGCATGATTGGTGACTGTCTTCCTTTCATAGATCTTGTTAAAGTGACTGTCCTTGACATTCTTGCTTGCTCTTTCCATGGATGGTTGTGTTTTCTCTCTTGATGACTGTCCATGAAGGTTATCTGTTGTCCTTTTACATCTCCATAGATCTTGGCTGCTTTCGTTCCCTCACAATGTGCATCTGCCCTTAACCCCTTTGTGACATGTGGTGACTACCTCTTGACCTTATTACAGACCTGCCATTGTCTTTATGGATTGGTGATTGTCAACTTGGAATTTGTCTCACCCTCTGTTAATTACATTGGAAGATTTGATATACTTGCTTCTTGCCTGCCTTTAATTCACTGTCCTTAATCATGATTGGTTGTCCTTTACTTGTCATGCACCATTTATTTTTCCATTTTAATCTCTTCCCTTTTGGACTGCTGATGTCCTCTTCATTCTAATCTGTGTCCTTAACTTGAATATTTGATGGAAACCTAATAATTAAGGGTCGCTCTCTATCACCTCTGCCCTACTGTCATGCATTGGCTGTCCATTTTAATCTCTCTCCATTACTGTCACAACATAGTCATAAATGTAATTGATTATACTTCAATGTGATGCATTGTTTTGTCTTCCTTGCAATGAAGGATTGCCCTTGCTCCTCATTACAGTCATAAGAAAACTATATCTTCCAACTCACCTCTTATTAGATAAGAAAAGATCTGTGCTTGGTGAGATTACCATGTCTCTAGGCACAAATAACCACAGGGAAGTAGCTTAATGTTTTATCTGACTTCAAAGGCATCATAAGCATACACAACAATTTGTAATTTACAGAAATTCCAGTCATTTGATTGGGTGTCTTCACGAGTGACTAGTATGGATGTTATTTTCTGGATAAGATCACATAAAAGAGCCTCTGCAGTTTGTCCAGAAAACTCACATATGTGGATGTGATTCTCACTGATTTACCAAATTTATTTTATTAATTAGTAAGTGAATCTCCATTCATCATCAATCATACATCTCAAATTTTATTTGGTGGATAGTTATATTTTCATCTGTTGCAATGTTTGGTTGCAACAGAATTCATGTGTATTTAAAGGTAAAGCATTCATTGAAATATATCATTCTAAGTCTTAGGGAAAATATGGTGAAGATGACGATGGCATTCATATAAAATATTTCATATAATGTTATTGAGTGTCGTCACAATCAATATGGCTGCAGTCCACCAGGACATCCCAATATTAGTTGAGTTGTTCAACAGATGACTTCCAACTCATCATCAATAATGCACCTTAAATATTAAAAAAAATAATTTAGTTGAGGGTACCTTCTTTTCTGTTGGAATATTTGGTTATAATGAATTCATGTGTCTTCAAAGGTAATATGCATTGATCAAACTATGTTATTCAAAGGCTTTATAAAAATACTATGAAGATGATCACAATCTTGTTGGCAAATAATTCATAGAAGCTTGTAGAGTGGTGTAACAACCAATATGGATGCAATTCTTCCCAGCACACCAATTTTAATTGAGTTAATTAGGACATGCCTATCCACTCATCATCAATTGTGTATCTCAATTTTTATTTGGTGAAGGGAAACTCATTTTATTTAGTGAAACATTAGGTTGGAAAACTGTAACAGAACTCAATCTTCAATGGTGTTAAGCATTCATTGAACTATATTATTCAAAGGCTTTGGGAAATTCACATGAAGATGGCTGCACTATTGTTAGAAAAATATTTCATATGATTTGCTCTCAAAATGGGAGCATTCTCTTATGTGGAAATGAGATTTCACTCTATTACATGCTTACGTGGCACCTGTTGTTCTAAGGCCTTCAACATGTTCAGCTTGTTTTCTTAATCTTAGTTTTACTGGGACCTCACCTGACAATCTGGGTGTACTAATAAGGGATCTGGGTGTACTAATAAGGGTGGACATGTTTTTCAAGATAAGCAAGGTATTATACTGTACTTGGCTCCAAATTGTAGTCAATTCAGGAAGTCAACCAATAATGCAACCAAGCTTAAAATATATCAGTTTGGTAAAAAAAATGGTTCTAAGAGTGAATCAGTCTATTTCAGATTTAAGGCAGATCTGTCAGGTTAAAAAAACAGTAAAGTGATTCAGTCTGTTGCAGATATAAGGAAGATCTCAGTCTATTGCAGATTAAAGGAAGATAGGTTTGGTAAAAAATTATGTTACTGCATGAGAGTTTACTTAAAACATGATTCTAAATTGTTGAACCCATATTGCTATTAAAATTAAGTCAAATTGCAAATTGGTACCTTCAGCCACTGTTACTCAAAGCAATACTACTTATTTGAGATTCTCTCATGTGGACTTGTTGCAGATTTGAAAGGGTTACTTCTGTTACAATTTAATTAGCTAAACTAGAATCAAATCTTTGTCCCAGGAAAGCAGATGGTGGTTATATTAGAAGTCATTGGTCGCATGATGCCTTGCAATGTAGTCTAAAGAGATATGAGCTCCAGTCTCTGGTTTACATGTCTTATGATTAATGTATACTGTTGACAATATAATTTATGGTCAATGTATATGTTGGAAACACAGTGATATGGTTTGTTTCACTCCCACATGATATTATGTATCTTAGGAACAACTCCAAGTTAAGGGAAAATTATAATACTACTTTATCAAACATGTGCATTATTCATGGATTGACCATGCATTAGAATATTTTTTTCTCTGCCCAAATCTAGATTCAAAACACCATTCTCCATATATATACAAGAAATAACCTATACAACTCTTAGCTGGTCCAGAAATAAGATGATTCTTCTATCAAACATATGATAAACTGTCAAACCATTACATACTGCTTAATTTTTTTAGCAGCATCTTTGTTTTTCAAGCACAATTGTCACATTTCAAGAACTTTTGAAATGGTAAATAGAAATTTGTTCCCTGGAAGCTTTCTTGCATAAACAAAATTCGTTAGCATATCCCAAAAATCACTCTTCTATAGTCCCTTCTATGGCACATTGCTTGTATGTTAGTCACAAGGCCTTCCTTGGATTAAACAATACTCAAACTAGGAGGCATATTGCACCATGTAAGGTGCACATTACTCACTTTGAGTATCAACTGAGATTTTTGCAATATTCAGATGAATGGGCAGCAAGTCCTGTTCTAGGGACAGATGAATACTTTAATGAAATGATATATTGCACTTGCAAAAGGTGCCAAAATAGGAAACCAAAGAAACGACGACTTGTTGGTATCCATAGATTGAACTATGGAGTTTATATAGAAGAGGTACACTATAACTAACAAATTTTTATTCTTATAATAAATAAATATGCATATTATTTAATACATTATTATTGATCATTTCAATTGATTTTTTGATGAAAAGCCGTTTCCAGTTCTCGATATTTTTGAAGAACCAATGGATGTGACTGATGATAGCTACTCTCAAGATGAAAAACAAGACACATTTATGGATGAAACCACTTCGCAGATAAATGAGGCTGGTGTCAATGAATTTATCCAAGACTTCTACACATTTTCTGAAGAAATTATTGATTCACCCCTAGCTCAGTTGGCTAGGACGCCTCTTTTCCCAAATGCAGATAGTTCTATATTGGCGACACTTATGTTGTTGTTGAACTTGAAGGTTACACATGGATTGAAAAACACATGTTTTACCGATATATTAAGGTAGGATTCAATATTCCTATAAATTAATGATCTAAATGTCTTGAAAGTTTCGAATATTGTGTATACTTATCTTATAAAAGTCATTTGTTGCCTCATGTAGACTTTTGGAAAACAAAATAATCCAAAGGACAATAAGTAGCTTCATTCTCATAGAGAAGTATCTTTAGTAATGAAAGACATTGGAATGGAGTACAATACATATGATGCATGTCCAAATGACCATATACTGTCCTATGGAAATAATGCAAATTTGCAACAGTGCCCAGTGTGTCACACAAATAGGTATCGTGAAGATCAAGTATCCAAGAAGGTTTCTTATAAAGTACTACGACACATTCCACTAAAGCCAAGATTTGAGAGGATGTTCAAATGCAAGGAGTTGGAAAAATATATGCATTATTATGCACAAGGGAGGAGCCAAGACGGTGTCATGCGTATGGCTGTAGATAGCAAACAATGGAAAGAGATTGAGGAAAAATGGCCACATTTAAGAAATGAGCCAAGGAATGCAAGAATTTCTCTAGCAATGGATGGTGTCAATCCTTTTGGAGATCTTAGAACAACATATTCTGTTTGGCCAGTTTTCATTATTAACAACGATCTCCCCCCTTGGATGGCAATGAAAAAGGATCATGTAATGTTAACTCTTATCATACTAGGTATTAGAACATATTAATGCAATGGTTTTTTGAAGATTATATAAAAGAAAAATTCAACTTAGTTAAGTATTGATGAAGAACTTTTTGTTTACTTAGGGAAGTATCAGATAAAGGATATGGATGTATACATGGAGCCCCTAATTGATGAGCTTCGTGAATTATGGGATGATGTAAATATGTACAATATATCAAGACCAATCAATGATAGAAACTTCCTCTTTCATGTGATCCTTAGCTGGACAATTCATGATGCCCCAGGACTCTTTGTTTGTTGTGGTAATATATTATAAATTACATTTGTAATTATTTTGTTCATTTTACCATTTTACTAAATATGGTTTCCATTCTTATTTTAGGGCTACAAATAAAGGGGAAACATGGTTGTCCATCATGTGGGCCGAAAATATTGTATAGGCAGTCAAAGGATCTGAGTAAAATTGTGTATGATGGGTATAAACAATTTTTATCACAAAATCATCTCTATTGAGTGCGTGAGAAAAACAAGTTCAATGGAAAGGAGGTGGAAATGAGGAAGCCAAGAAGGATGAACCCTGTTAGGTAGAAAACACTATATGACAAAAAAGAAGGGACAGGCTTTCCACTGGGAATGAAAAGACTATCTATTTTTTACAAATTACAATATTATGAGAACTTGCCAATAGCCCACCTATTTGATACTATGCACATCGGGAAAAATGTGGCAGAGTGTTTGTGGAAACATCTAAATGGAACCAACCTTGAAGCACAAATAAAGTTACGAAAGGACCTTCAAGTTGCCAATATCATGTCGAACATGTGGTTGCATGAAAACAACACATTTGTTCATGCTCCATGGATTTTTACGTCAAAGGAGAAAGAAAACATCATTGATACAATGAAAAGCATAAGATTTACTTTTGGTTTTGGTGCGACATTAAAAAACTTATTCACAAGAGATGGGTCAGAGTTCTCAGGGTTAAAAACACATGATTGGTACAATTGGATAAAGGTAACTTTGTAGAACGTCACATTTGTTGGCAACATAATTAGAAATTTGTATATCTTAGTGATAACAAAAGTTCATGCATATTTTAACATTGTTTTTGTTAATGGTCATGTAGTATATGTTGCCCGTAGCAATACCGAGCGCCTTTGATCGTGATGTCACGTTAACTATTTACAAATTATCCAAATATTTGAGGTATTTTGAATCCATCATACATACTCTTCCATGACTCTTATCCTTTGAAGTGCATTATTGGTAATGCCTTTATATACGTTTATACCTTTAGTTTTATAGTCTTATAGAGTCACAATTAAGAATACTAAGGCTCCTACCAGATTCTCCTGCAAATGTTGAAATTAGGAGAGAAATATCTAAACAAATTGAGTTATGAGAGAGGACATTGTTTGGGAGTGCAAGGCTTACTTCAGATGCAGGTATAATAATATGGAAATATTATCTTATTTTTCTTTTCTTATTATTTTATAACTACAATAGTATATGGAAATATAATATTATCTTCTATTATATAGAAATATAATATTATCTCATTATTTTTTTTTGTATTATATGAAAATATTATCTTACTATCTTATATTTATATAGGAAATAAATGAAAATGTGACTATTTACCTATAGGGGCATCTACCTCAACCCCTATGACTACAACAATATCCTCAATGGCCACAAAAGGAACGCAAGAAGTTACAATCTTGCTCACCTCAGAAGGAAATGCCTTTAAGGATGAAATGGGGTTGAAATTCTTTCACTCCATTTTTCGTCGTGCAGAACAGTTATTTGGCAATACCATTCAAATGGATTGGAGGAAGCAATCCAATGCTAAGAAAGATGAACTATTTAAGGATGTCATAGTAGCATTTGGAAATCCTGGTTTTAATAAGGAAATTATTTTTTTAGATATTGCTCGAAAATACATTCACTCTAAACGAGACAATTTAAGGTTGAAGATGACAAAAGACTTAAGATATCCACGTCTAGCTTGGTTCACAGACCAAGTGACATGGGATGAGCTTATGAAAGATGCCAAATTTAAGAGGAAGGCCCACAATAATCCAAACTATAGGCCATCTACACGAGGATCTAAAAGACGCCTTCGAGATACAACAAAAGCAACCCAAGCTAGGGTGTCAAGTATTGTATCTCATAAATTAGGATCTGGTGGGTACAATAGCATTCGTGGTGGCTTGGTAAGTGAATATTTTCATCTATTGTATTCTTTATTTCACAAAAAGTCATGAAAAAACTTGTGAATTAATTGTATCTTATGAGTCATTATACCTTATAAATTTGGTTATAATTGTTTATGTAGGTTCACCAATTTCAAAAGGAAGCTTCAGAGGAGGACCTAAAATATGCTTTACTACATGGTTCCCAAGGCCTTCGATAGCATATGCTAGAGCGAGGGGAGAAATTAGTCACTGGTCATGAATCTGAGGTAAGCTCTTTGCATGACGGGATATAATAAAATTTCACATTTTGCTTTCATTTCCATTGCAAAACAAATGATATAGATATTGATCTAGATAGATACACCTAGAATTACAATAGTTTCTTTTTTGCATAGAGAAATGAAACAAGCAAAACTAAAACTGTGATCTGATATGTTATTAATTAATGAGTTAAATTGTGTTGTGTATAGGAAGCTCAACAATCCAACTCATTAGGTAGTGAGCATGAAGATGAGCTAGAGGAACATGAGGAGCAAGTGGGAGCAAAGAATAATGAGGAGGGTGTTCAATGTGGTGAACAATCGACACCCAAAATTATAATAGTGCCTCATATTAGTATAGTTCCTCGTAGAAAGAGGACATAAAGGAAGAGGATGGATAGAAACAACTTAACAAAAGACATTTACTTCTTGTGTTTGAGTCTATTGTTGTCTAATCATGTGGGATTGATCGTGGATAAGAAAATAATAGAATATATAGATTAGAATGCTTTTGTTTAGCTCTTAGGACTTATTGGAAGAAGAGAATAACTTAACAAAATGATTTTTTGCAAAATCTTTTATGTTCCTTTCATCAATTATTGCAAGCAACTTGCCTAGTTTTCATTCAGAAGAAAAAAGTTGTCTGGTTTTATACAATACATTGTTCATCACCTACTTTATATATATAATGTATATAGTGTTTCATGTACAATACATTTTGTGAAGTCTAATTGCTGGTACAAGAGAAAAGTTTAAAGTACTTTCTATAGTTTAAGGATTTTCCTTAAACTACTCCCCTCCTAAAGAGGACATTGTTATTCAAAGTAATGCACCTAGTGACATCTACATACTGGTATCAGGGAATTTGGTAAGTAGATTGTTTATAACTCTAAATTTGTTAGATCCTTGTGGTTCTTTTTATTGTCATCTTTATCTACTTTACAAGTTAGCATGCGTAATTAGACAATCCAGAAACTCTACTTAAACTGATTTATGTTTGTTCTATTTTGTAGGATGAGATTGCTTCTAGGAATGGAAATGAAGAGGTAACATTAATCAGCTCTTGTTTCATATTTCCTAACTATTTCATTATATTGTGGTGTGACTGTGAATACACAAGCAATTCGGTTATGAGAATGGTGAATCTAAATAAGAACCTTCAAATTTGTCACATTTGTTTTCATGTCTGTTCTATCAGCAACTAGCTTATGATTGGGATAATTAGTAATCCCACAGCACAGATTATTAGAACCTCAACAATTTTGAACGTTAGTCTAGCACCACAAATGGCTGTATTTTCTTCTATGGGTCCCAACATTATCACTCCAAACATCATCAAGGTGAGTTACTGTGATCATCACTTCCAGATCATGAGATTCATTCTAAATTGTAGTCTAATTTGTCTATTCTCGTGACAGCGGATCATTCCATTCCATTGTAATGTTAGAAAATTGGTGTCTCAGTTTTACTTTATATTAAGAAGATAGTGAGAGCCGGTTTAATAGAGCTAATTGTTCTTCCAATTCTTTTGGAATCTGAGTCTTGTGTATCTCTTTAATCATTTTCCTGTTTCTGTCAGACATTTTACTTCTCAATGTGGCTATAATTATGAACAATTATAGTTAAAAGTAGGCTTTGAGGTTTGAACTTTAAACTGCTTGCTCTGCAGGATGATAATTGGTACAATTCCAGCAGAGGTGCTCATTTAAATCTAAAATGTGCAGAGCGAGCGCAAGTGTTGGTTAACAAAATACTCGGTAGGTGCTAGCGCAAGATGATTATGTTTGAATTCTTTATCAGAGTCATAACTTCTTGCAAGAATCATATCTATGACAAACTGACTTTTATATGGCCTACTGAATTTGATTGTATTTATGCTTTTGATGTTTATCTCTATCAATTGCAAAGAATAATGTAGACATGTACCTTTATCATTTTGAAATGGAATAGGATGATTGTAAACTCATTAAGTTGGCTGCATATTGTTTTGTTCTTGAGTAGTTTTGGCAGTAACTGTATAAAAGCTTTCTGGAATCAACTACATGGCTTTAGTATTATCTAACATTTTCATGGCTCATCACCAGGGAAAATTCAAAATGCTCTACTTTATTGATTAGTGTACCTTTCCAGTTATAAGGATGCATTATCATTCAAGCATTGATATTTGACAAGCACATTAAGTTGATACTTCTGATGTGATTTATCATGTCTTTTGCTGTAGGTTGGCATTTCTGGTGCTGGTCACAAATGGTCAGTCATAGAAGGCAAGGAAGAAGAAGAATGGAGACATTCTATTGCAATAATTCCTGCTGAAAAAATTTAGGAATTGGTCCTGAAAGATAAAATTGATTATGATGACACTATGCTTGATATAGGGGCTGGGAAAACATCATCTAAGCCTGACTCTGAAAGTGTTGATGATGATTGTGAGAAGCCAGATAAACTGGCTGATGATTTTGACAAGGAGGTGAGCTATATTTTATGGAAGGTTTATAATTTTTATGAATTTTGTATCTCTGTGGCTATGTATTTACATTGGGATTTGAATTTATCAGGTAGAGGTCACTTTCCGAAGAATTGTTTTAGAAGTTCCAGGCGTTCAACAAGATCATGTGATTCTAGAAGTAAATGCATTGAGGTATGGTTGATATTTTCTTTTAAAGCTCTACTACCTTTTATGTTATTGGCAAGACAATCTTTTCCGTTTTTGCTAATGGGTAAGTGGCAAATTTGAAGAAAATTCTCAAATTTGCTACACAATCACAAAACAAAATGGATAATCTCTCATATTTTGAACAATATAAATGATCCTGTACAACTGCTGCTATTTGAGTGAACTTAAAAGTATCATCTTAATCAAGAACACCATTGAGATAAATCTAAACTTCAGGGAAATCCAATGGGAAGAATTACTGCATAAAATGACAGTATAGTAGCTGAAAAAATGCTAAAGATTTACTACATAGATAAATCTAGTGATCATGGCAATTGGCAGCTTCATGAACAAACAATTTGTAGTAACACAACCAACCTTGCTTCCTAATTATTGGGATCATACCATATAATGACATAACGAAATGGAAGTGAAGCCAATCAATTCATTTTGCCCTGTTGTCTCTGTGTGGTGCATTATTACCACTGGTTAGCAAAAGATTCCTTGTAATTTGTGTGTTCATCTTTCATCAGTTGCCTGACAGTTGCATCACTAACTCTTGAATTCAAAAGTTTTTGAACCAACCTGTCTTTTACTGTTGGTTTTTGCTTCAACAAAGATGATAAAGATTGTTTTTGTCTTCTTGGTTTATTGGGATTATCACTCAATCCTTCCAAATATTCACCAATTTCCTCTCCAAGACCTTGTGAAGTGGAAGAGTTTAGAAGAATTTCTTAGAACTAAATCATTGTGTTCTCTAATTTTTGTGAATTTGGCACGCTTTGCTACTCTGCACTTTATCTATTTGTTTTCTTTTGCTTCTTCTTCTCTACTTCTCACATTATCAATTGCCTAGGCTGCAATCAGTTGGATACTTTGCTCCTTTGAAACACTTTTTGTTAATTGAGATGATATCTCATCAATATCCTCTGTTTGAGACACTAATGCAATAAGCTTTTTTTTTTACCACCGATTTTCTACTGTTTGTGAAGCATCCTACTGCTTGAGAGAAATCAAAGAATCTGGATTCTCAACAATGGTTTCCCATTGGAGTCACGCTGCCTGAGAGGCCCATGCAATGGACAAACACGAAGATCATGCCTCTGACACTAAGTACCATATGCATCCAAGATAACATGACACATAAAAAGGTCAGAGTAGCACATGCTTATAGAAGTTACTGGCAGCCAAAGTTAAGGATGAAATCATGCTCATGCTAGAAATAGAATAATTTTCTAAACTGTCAATTTGCAGATACACAAAATGGTAATTTAATATGCTTATTTAATATTCGTGGAACTATGACACCATTTCTTGTTTTCTGGGCATATTAAGAATGCACTGCATAGCAGATTATTTCCATTTGCAAAGTACAAAGAATTAAATAGTTTACCTGCAACTCAAGTTTTTCTCTACATGGTCAATAAATCTCAACAGACAATTAGCAACTTGGATTATTGATATTTTATAATTATATTACATCTACAAAATACCAACAATTATGAGATGAAGGTAAACCACATTAAAGCAATCAAACTCATGCAGTAGAAACATTTCATACCAGAATGAATAAACTAAATTATGCATTATGACCATTCTATAAACTGCATCCAATCAGGATGTTAATTCTTCCCATACATGCCATAAATCACACCGGCTTACGATTCCCCTGCTTAACTGTAGAACTGGAATCTGTCTCATTTCCATTTTCTGAGATATGCGGATCCTTGTGGGGAGAACCCTTCTCTACATGTTCTGGTCCATTTACAACAATATTGGGATCCTTTAATACATCTGAATTTTGGCCAGACTGATCAACAATTTGTTCTTTCAGTGAGGAAATCTTGTTTGAAGCAGGTTCTACATCCACCATTGGATTATTCTGAGTAGCATTTTTGGAATTCATTCCTCCTCTTCCTTTGTTTTTGGATTTATTTGACCTTCCTACCATCTTAAGTATCACCACATCCCATCATTAATTCATAAACTAAAAAGGATGCCTCTGAATAAACTAAAGAAATATGATGATCAAGAGCTAAAAGACCTAAAGAAGTACACTAATAGACTTGTAGTTTTCTATTTTTTGCATGAAATTTTTAGAGTTTTTTCTAGCAGAATTTTTTCTTATTAAATCCCAGAGACGTAATAGTATGAAGAGAAACAATAATAAGACTTAAAATGTGTGTATGCACTGAATTTTTATCAATTGATTGAAATATAGCCAGCTCCCTGTTTTCAAATTAACAGCATTCCCTCAATCTCCATCTGCAATCTTTGGATAATTATGGTTAATAAATTAAATGTTTATGCGACAATGATGTTTATTAAATATCAATATAATTAATCTTCATTTTTGTTGACATCTATTTCAATATTTTAAAATGTCAATTTTTAATTTTTAAGCATCATGGCAATTTACATTCTTTGAAGTTGCATATCCAGACTAATTATTTTTTCAAAATTTAAATTATTTATAAATATTTTTCTATTTTTGCCATCTCCAAGTACGATCTCCAAATTTTATTCAAATAAACACACAGGTACAAATCCCAGACTCCCATACCACTTACCATCCCCTCATAACTATGATATTAAAATAAGATGTTCACTATACTGGTCATATTGACAAAAAAACATCACTAACCTCATCATTAGTCTTTTCATATTTGAGCCAATAGTATTTCTTTTTCTCCCAATGGTGTTTTCTTTTCTACCTTATGACTCAATCTCTTAACTTACACATTCAAGACTGAATTTGTTGTGCAAAATGCCTAAATACCTACTAATACGGCCAATAGCTATAACACCATCATTTGAACCCATCTTGACCCAATGCAACTGAGATCTACTTTAGATTGAAAAGGTCAACCCTACACTTTGGCAATGCCCTTTTGGATATCAGATATCAGAACACAATTGAGGCATACAACATTAAATTAGCCAGACTTTTAGAAATACCTGTTTCACATTTGTATTGAGGTTAGTTAGTTCAACACTAAACTGAGATCTGGAAGAGAATGATGATTTGACATATGTTGTTCACATTTCGTATTTACTGTTAAAATATTTTCTAGTACATTGATTTGATGCTTTACACATAATGAGTGAAGTTGCAATTTCTCTTCCAAGGGATTTGATTCTCCTGCCATTGAGTTGCTTCTCTACAATCAGCATTACAGCCGTATCTGGACAACAATAAAGTTTAGGTTCTTGCCATCATTGACTATAGTATAGTGATAGAAAATTGTACAAACTAAGATTTGAACAAAGACCTACAACAGGTTGATGGCCTGCTCTATACTGAGCTACTATCCAATTTGTTAATGGACCTTTTGACATCTCCCAAGAAGCTCCTTACCAGTTCCAAGGCTGAAGCAGATTGACAAAACTACAACACCTTTGCACTGGCAAGGTGAAGACCAAAAACCAAAGAGGATACAAAGGACAGCCCTTAATATTAATATTGTGACTTTGTAACATGTTTAGACTTTAGAGAGATACAGGATATTGCAATATTTTATTTTTCACTTTGTAACTGACGGTGGTTGATGATTAAAATTAATAATGTTCTTAGCATGTATCGATAGTTAATAGTCAAATGAATTTTGCACTGAATAGGGAGTTTTGAAAAGAAAAAATGTAACAGCTTGCAATAGAGAGCATTGTAGATGTTGCACAAGAATAGTTGCAGTTGAAAAAGTGTGTTTGGCTTCCCTTTAGCGATCCCAGGAATGGTAGCTAGCCCCTGTTGATGTTATAGCGGCTTCAGGATCATCCTTCCAGCCACGAGTGAAGGCATAAATTCACATAGCCTAACGGCTATTCATTTATTTGTGATAATTAATGTGAAGGGGCGCTTCACATGGCAACAATGTAATTTTCATCTTGGCCGACCT
The DNA here is from genome assembly GCA_007258455.2 of Sequoia sempervirens. NCBI lineage: Eukaryota > Viridiplantae > Streptophyta > Pinopsida > Cupressales > Cupressaceae > Sequoia > Sequoia sempervirens. Next base: position 84,490,563 of record VDFB02256132.1, on the reverse strand, counting down.
TCCTTGTATTTGCATTTATTATTTGTAATTATATTTTCTTATGATGGCCGACCTAGCTCTTGAAGAGGTGCGACCTCCCCATCAATATGTATATATACATGGTCACTTTCATTCATTTGATCATCAAGCAAGTTCAATTATCACCTTCTCTCAAGTGCAAATCTTATCAAGAGTTCTCTCTAGTGCAAATTTCTTTAAGAAGCTGATTGCGAATTCATCCTAGTGCAGATCTGAGTCCAAGGAAGGGCAGATTGTTATCTGTTATTGTCGCCATTATTGGTGCAGGATATTGGCCTTGTGATTGGCCTCATTGTAAAGTGAATTGTTGCCATTGTTTATATATATAAGAGATATATTTGTTGCTGGGTTTTTCTCCCTCAAGTGGAGGGTTTTCCCAGGGAATAATGTTGTGTTATTGTGTTTGATTTTGAATTAAATTTCTGCTTATATAAATCTGATCATAAATTCAACATGGTATTAGAGCGGGTCTTAGAAAAGTTCTGATCAGATATGGCAGAAATTTGTGAAAAGAAACGAAGCAATGAGGTATCAATACTTGGAGAAGCAAATTAAGTATCTATGCAATTTCATTATCGCTATGCATTGATTAATCTCTTTGCAAGCGTTGGTACTCTGCTATGTTGGAGAGACTCTTAGGATTGGCGTGCATCCTTTCGGCATCGCATCTCATGGGAATTCGTATCTGGGCGCCATATTATATTTGCGGGTGCTAGGGATGATTGGGCGCTACTACTACTACTACTATTGGCGTTGGACTCTATAGTAATACGTCTTGTATGCGGGAGATATCTTTGGGAGCACAAACCGCTTAAGACAAATTTAGATCTGACGCAAGTCAAATATTTGATGAGACAAAGGCTCCTGCCCAGTCAAAGGAGGCCGATATTGTTAGAATATTATATTCTGATATTGTATAATGGTCAATCTTATCAACAGTAGTTGGTAGGTAGCTGGTAGGTAGACATTTAATGTCTACAGTAACTTTACTTCTCTATATATTGTAATCAGTTCTTCCTGTTAATTTAAGCAATTTCTAGCCTAAAATTGTTTCATGGTATCAGAGCAGATCTGAGCCTGCCTCCCTCACGGGAGGGCTCAGGATCTTGGGAGGGCTCTTTGGTTTTTCAAAATTTTGAAAATGACCTTGTTTTTTCGGTAGATTTTAAAAAATAAAAAATAAAAAATTGGTGAGGTCTTGTTTTCTGAAAATTGGAAGTTTCTTCTTGCTCGCGGAAGGGTTTGGCCATTCACAACACTTGCATACGACGACAAAATGCGATCTGAAAACCTGTGAAAAGGTCTCGCGTTTTCTGTATTTTTTGTGAGCGTCATTTCTTTTGCCGTTTTCTAGTGGTAATGACTCCTCTGCTCGCGAGTGTTTGTTTAGCCTCTATGAAGGGCTTCAGTTTTGAGATGTGTCCATTTTTTTACGAAAAAAAGAAGCATGTGATTTCTCCTCTGTGCACAACTTCTGAAGGACGTCTTCCACGTTTCTGATGCTGGTTTTCAAAGCCGCGATTTCCATCCATTTGAATTCGCGATTTTCTAGTTTATTGGATGCGTTTTTACTTGTTCTTGGACGCGATTTCCTAAGATCTCTGGCCCGCGTCAAAACTCGCGCGATCTTCTATAGATTTCGAGCTTTTTTTTGCAATTCTTCTGGTCTCTAATGGTGGCCAAGGTTCTGAAATTTTCATCTAGGGTTTTGACCCTCCAGTTCAAGGCAGAAATTTTTTTCGTTTGCAGATTCCTGGTGGGTTTTTCGAAATCTCAAATGGGTTGCCATTGTTTGTCCTTGACAACTGGCTTTAGGGCGAATGGGTGTTTTTCTGGACACGAATGGCCGTGATTTCGTCTGAAAAAGAGCCACAATTTTCTGGTCTTTTGAGCCAGTGTTTTCTACTGCATTTTTTCATCGTTCTTGGCGCGATTTTGAGCCTGCGTTTTTTGTCTGATTTTCAGACGCGATCTTGCCTGCATTTTGTCCTAAGGCTGGACGAATTTTTTTAAAAAGATTTCATAAAAAATTTCTGTGTTTTAATGGCGGCTAAGGTTCTGCAATTTTTGGCTAGGGTTTTAAACCCTCAGATCAAGTTGAAAAATTATTTTGCGTGCAGATTCCTTCTGGGTTTTCTGAGATCTCAACTGGGTCGGTCTTCAAATTTTCTGGGTACCTCGTTTTCTGTGCCTCAAAATTTGTGCCTCAGTTTCAACTCGAATTTTTTTTTACTGTAGATTCCTAATGAGTTTTCCGAGATCTCAAATGGGTTGTCGTCTGATTTTTTTGGGTGCCTCATTTTTTGTGCCTCGATTTTTGTGCAGATCTGTTCTAGTGGCTAGGGTCCCAAACCCTCTGTTTTTCAGCCAATAATCGATGGCTACCTGTTTCTGGGCTTCTGTAATTCGCAGTGTTGCATGGGATTCCTTTGATGGGTTTTTAAAATATTTTTTCCCTTATTAAAAAAGAAATCTGGTTTACGGGTTTTCATAATTTTTTTCCCTTAAAAAATTCCTGAAGGGTTTATAATTTTCTCCTCAAAAATTATGAGTTTTTCCTGTATACCCTAGTCAGGGTTTCTATTGTTTGAGAGGGCTCTCTAGTCTCTGGTTTTTATCATTTTTTTCCAAAAAAACGATGATTTGTACTCTTGTAGTTTGTTATTGTCTTTTTTTTTGTCGCACCTCGAGTTGTTGGGGCGAACATCTACATAGTTGACTTCTTGCAGTCTATTTTAGGGCGTCATGCTCATCTGCAAAAGTTTCGACGGTTTGCCGATTTATCCTCAAAATCGTGGCAACTGTTCTCGGTGTGTCTCTAGCAATAGGGAGGAACATCTCTGTTATCCAACATCAGGTTGGACGTTTTCTGGTCCGAAGTTCTGTAGTTTCTGGGAGGGTTAGTGGCAGACTCGTCTCAGTGGTAGAGTCAGTGGCAAGGTCTTGTCTCTTGTTGCAAAGCTTTCTAAAGAAGGGGCAGCCTTCTCTGTTCTTTATCAAGACAGTTTTTTGTACTCTTGGTCATCAACATTCTGCAAATCCAGGGAGGGTCTCTGTAGCAGCAGAATGTTCTAAAGAATTTGTGACCAAACGACTTGCAGATTGTATTTTGTAGGCTAGTTAGTCGATTGACCATTAAGGGAGGGTGTTAGAATATTATATTTTGATATTGTATAATGGTCAATCTTATCAACAGTAGTTGGTAGGTAGCTGGTAGGTAGACATTTAATGTCTACAGTAACTTTACTTCTCTATATATT
>VDFB02256132.1:84451170-84487185 GCA_007258455.2 Sequoia sempervirens | reverse complement strand
CATGTCACAACACCCAATCACATTGAACTATTGCACAGACAGTTGTCGTTGCACCAAAACATCGACCTATTAATAGCCGATACAACCGCCAAAGTTAATGAATCCATCAGAAGAGGTTAAGCCATGTCACGAACCCAAGCGCTGCACTACACAGCATAAGGAGACCAAAGGCGCACACCTTGCAATGACCCCCCCCCCCCCCGACGCAAGTGAGGGGTTCGAACCCGTGACCTAGGCTCCAAAACCAATTGTTGCAAAGATGGTTGTCATTGCACCAAAAGATCGACCTGTTAATGCCCAATACAACCACCATAGTTAATGAATCCACAAGAGGCAATTAAGTGATGTCATAAACCCAAGCGCTACGCTGCACAACACAAGGAGACCAAGGGTGCACACCTTGCAACATGAACATGGTTGTCACTATGAAGCAAGCTCCAATCTTACCCAAAAAAAATGGACAAAGAGCTTGACCAACAAAATACTCTAACACAAATACAAGTTTGAATCTCGTCCAAGTAAATTGTATCTACCGTCTTTTGTAGTTATGATGTGTCCATCAACATCTTGATTGAGGACTAATATATTGGCTATGATGGTTCTAATAGCTTAAATGATGTCACTATCATCTATTTTTCACATCTCCATAAGTTCTCTCTTGAACCATAACTATGGCTATTCCTTCAATCAAAATAGATTTATATTTGGCCACTTCAAGAATAAATGAATAAACATGCGAGTTTTCTATTCTATAATTGAGAAATGTGAATGTTGGATGGACCTCCACCCCTGACTTGGGTGCTATGATTGCAACCGACTTTGCACCCTTCTTCGACTATGGCTAACGTGAAAATGCAACATTTCTACCATGCACCCTTCCCTTTTAATTTTTGTGCTACAAACCCACCTAGTAGCTTTGACTTGACATAATTTGTGAGGGCCTCCTCCTCGATTAAACACTCGCAATGCTTGGGGCTGCCCAAATTCCTCTTCCATGACCAATCTGTCCTTGCTCTCATAAACTTTGTACTCTATGTATAAGTGTGAAGAGAATAAAGGGACAACTACACAAGAAATGACAAAGAAAATTATAGCTATAGAGCACAATGGCTCACACACACAAGAACGATTTGCTCTAATACCAAACTAAGCAACGTTAAAATCAACATTGAAACATTCAATATTCTTCTTCAAACACACAACAAACAGTTAGGGAAGAAAGCATCGATAGTTGATAGTATGCACGAAAATATATAGCAACATTATATTTACAAATTAAATAAAAATTATACAAAAGTATGACTCCCTCTAAAAACTAACTCTCCATGAATCTATCTTTCCTATCCTGTCTCCCCAATCATTACATACTTTCCACTTATTATCCTTTCCTTGCGCACAAGGCATTGTCTCCTAATTTGACTCTAACTCTCCACTTTCAGCATAAACCGTTGTTCCCCTAAAAGGTTGAGATGTTACAAACCACTTCTAAACATAGAAAATAAAATTTGCCTACCTCCTAATTTTGAGGAATCAACTTGCATCAAATGGCATTAACTCAACTATCAAAATAATTTTATTGCTGATATATTCATGGCACTTGGGCTTCTCTTGTAGATTTATTGCCTATATCTTAAGAATATCTTCAAGTTTATTTTCTACCTCCGCAAACTATGATCTTTGAGTTATTCACCTTCAAATGGAAAGAGATATCGATATTTAGCCCTTTGTTCTATGGAGAAGATTGACTCCCTCGGTCTCTACTAACGCAAGTTTTTGTTGGTATTCCAAGACTGCTCTATTTGTCCAACTTATCAAAATCCCCATAGAAAGAATTCCTCCATTTCAATACTCCTTGGGTGCCCCATCTCACCTCCTTCACATAGCCTCTCTGCACCAAGATGGCTTTCACTATCAAGCATTTCTTGCAAATTATTGATGGATCCATCATTTGTCTTCAACACTTACAACATCATCAATCATATGACTTAAGGATTCTACTAGTGATAACTTGAAGAAAAGGCCCCTAAAACTGTTCTATAAAATCCAAGTGAATATTTCCTTTTTTTGAAAACAACATTAAAATTAAATGGTGAATAATTCCTTTTTTTGAAATAAATATTATTTTGACTAGTGAATTTATGCACATCACTAGACATTTGTAAAGAATCTTGGTGAATCTTGGTAAATTATAAGTAAGCACATTAATTACCATGGCAAATCCTTCCTTTTAAAAAATATTAAATTCCTATGGAGAAGCAAGAGCTCAAGGGTGGTAGCCACCTTGGGGCAATGTCTCCTTGCGAGGTCAAGAGGTAGCACCCCCATGGGTACAAGGGGGCAACAACCACTTGCAAGGTTTGGGAACTATAGCCCCAACACTCTCTTGTAACAATACAAGTAAGGTCAAGGAGTGGAGGCCCTCACTACCAGGCACAAACCCACTATCAAGAAAGCATTGGAGCTCACATTGACTAAACATTTTAAATCAATGCCAATATAAAGAAGATACTTATATAATGGTGCTACTCAAAGCTATAAATTAATCTCTAATCTAACAGCTTTCATTGTTTTTCAAGGAGTAAAATGGACTTGTGCTTTAAATTTTCATCAAGCTTGAAATTTCTTTTGGACTATTGATCTCAATTTCGCAAGTAAATTTTACTTCATTAAAAGCAATGAGAAGCATTAGCTTAGAGACAAATTCAAAAATGGGTAATGAAGATTGCTGATATGGCTCTAAAATAAGTAAGAATTATGTAATATTAATGGCAAATCTAACTTAGATTTGTACAATTATGTTACCAATTCATCAACTAGAATCCCCAAATCTAGGTATAATCCAAACCTAGTTTAGTGTAGCCAAGGGATTGTACAAGGGATGAAAAAATTATTTTGGGTTCATCTTGAATGAACCCAAACGAACCCATAATGAATTATGATGCATTTTCTTGAACATCGCAATGAACTTGAAGGCTTTTTAATTTTTTACATTATGTTTTGCTGCAATTTTTGCAATTCGAATTTGTTGTTCTAGTCAAACTAGTTCAATTTATTCAGCAACATTTACCTATGATGGCATCAAGTTATTAGGCGGGCGATGGCACAAAAAGTCAAAAAGATAAAAGGTTGTTGGCTCCAAACACATAAGATGAATATTCCCAATCCTTCACTACTGGACTAACTATGGGCAAGGACAAAAGCATAGGGGTTGGGCCTAAGCAATAAATGAAGGTTTCGGGCTAAGAAGAACAAACATATATTTCCGAAATACATATGGGTGGTGCAACATTTTCCTCTATTCTCTACTATAGAAATTTGGAATTGGAAAGTAATTTACTTATAATTGGATGATTCCCTCATAAATATTTTCTTTTCATGCAGATATATGACCCAACTGAGAAATGGAAACACTACTATTCATGGGGTTTAATATAATATATTAATGCATTTAAATTTTAATATTTTATATTTGATAAAATTATATTTAAATTTTAATATTTTTATTTTGAAATATTATTTAATTTGATGTAATATATAGAAAATTTGAATTTAATTCTTTTTTTAGGTTGTAAATAGGTATATATTTATGATTTTTATGGATTTTGTATCAATGAGCCCAACCCTAAAATTTTTTTGGGCAAGTTTGCAAAACAAACTGGCAAACCCAAACCTACACTAGTACCAAGATTAGTAACTTAGCTTATAAACTCTAGGCAAATTAGATCTAATCACACATCGAATATTGTGGCAAAATAGTTCAATTTATAAGTTTTATAAAACAAATGCTCAAGTGATTTAACCAGCCCTAAACTAAAAATTTGTAAAAATGTGGTGATTTAAGTTACCTTACAACTTGTATTATTCACCAAAAATTAAAGCCCCAATTTCAACTATTTGCCATTTAGCAAAATATTACTGCTTAAAAAATCACTAGATTCTACCTAGGCCAACTAAGGGTTTGTTCCAATGACATTGAATTAACACGACCCACCAAATTCCACGAGGCAATGGGATATGTCATCTTTGTTCTTTCTGGAATGGAAATCAAGGAGTGCTTTATTTTGAATTGCTTGCCTACTAAGATTACCTTATTTTTAAGTACCTATCTACTATGCAATCCGAGAGAGATATCATTGTTTCCACTCTAGAAGTTCCCTCACCACCTTCTTCCAATATGGAAGAACCACCCTTAAACATTAAGAATTATAGAAGACTCTCAAGGCCACTATGTTGACTAATTTTATTCATCCAATTCAAGCATTTGAAGTTGTCATGTCCTAAATGAAATCACACTTCATACGTTAATAAAGAAAGAAAAGTGTGGCAATGTCCCTCTTAGCACACTTCTTCGAAGCACCCAATTCTTCTTATTCTTGCATGAGGCATAATCAATCAAAACTCTCCATCATCCGCTTGTCCAAATTCCTAGCCATTGAGGCAAACACACATCAACTACCAATTTTCTCTCTACTTTATTTCCTACAAGGTTTGTCTAACCAAGCCTCCTAAACTAAATCACCTTCCTAAATAGTTTATCAAATCTCGGATTGGCCCTTCCATGATGGCGAAGAATGAAGATATTTATCATTCCTTTGCTCCACAATTTTCCACAAACTAGAGCCAAGCTTTAACCTCCATTGGCTCTCTTCTCATCTTCAAAGTTTTATATGGTTATCAGTACATGTTTCACATGACTTTCAAGTTTATCTTTTGTAAACTATCTAGGCTTTACTTGTTTTAGGTGTTGCCTCTCTAGTTTTGCTTATCAATTGTTCTAGTCTGCATTTAGTTTTTCAGATTTGAAGCTTAGATTACTTCCTACTTGCTATTACGATTTAGTAATGCTTTGCCAATGTACTTTTGATAATTGAGTGGATATAAAATTGAAAATTCCTTTCTTTCTTTCTTTGAGTAGCATAGTAGCATATTACTCCCACATAAAACATAGCTCATATAAAATAAGAAAAGTAAATCCAAAAGCATAACACTTACACACAAAGTGACAACTGAATCTAAGCACAAATGATCTCACATCTTAGCATGCAAATCCGAGGAGCCAACAAAATCAACATGTGATTGTGTGATAAGGGGTAGGCAAAAGTTTAATGGTTATTAATATTTTTAATATATATGACTCAAGTATGGGGCATAAAATCTATCAACCATCAAAACAGAGATGTGACAGTCATTCATAGAGAACCAGCTTTAAGAACAAATCTAGGCCATCCGTCACAAAAAACTAAAAAGGATGTTTTCTTCCAAAGAAAACTCCCTGCGTTTTATGCATTTCATCAGCATCAAACTGCCTAAAGATACTTGTAGGGCATCAAAGCACTTCCGAGAGACAGCTGCAAAACAATGACATATGAGATATAGTACTTAAGGAAGATGAAAAAGCTGGCTTGTTAGATCAAACATAAATACCAGGTAGCAAATAAGAGAATTTGACGCAAAATTGAAGTTAAGAGAAACCCTAAATTTGACTCACTTAGACACTAAGTACCATATGCATCCAAGATAACATGACACATAAAAAGGTCAGAGTAGCACATGCTTATAGAAGTTACTGGCAGCCAAAGTTAAGGATGAAATCATGCTCATGCTAGAAATAGAATAATTTTCTAAACTGTCAATTTGCAGATACACAAAATGGTAATTTAATATGCTTATTTAATATTCGTGGAACTATGACACCATTTCTTGTTTTCTGGGCATATTAAGAATGCACTGCATAGCAGATTATTTCCATTTGCAAAGTACAAAGAATTAAATAGTTTACCTGCAACTCAAGTTTTTCTCTACATGGTCAATAAATCTCAACAGACAATTAGCAACTTGGATTATTGATATTTTATAATTATATTACATCTACAAAATACCAACAATTATGAGATGAAGGTAAACCACATTAAAGCAATCAAACTCATGCAGTAGAAACATTTCATACCAGAATGAATAAACTAAATTATGCATTATGACCATTCTATAAACTGCATCCAATCAGGATGTTAATTCTTCCCATACATGCCATAAATCACACCGGCTTACGATTCCCCTGCTTAACTGTAGAACTGGAATCTGTCTCATTTCCATTTTCTGAGATATGCGGATCCTTGTGGGGAGAACCCTTCTCTACATGTTCTGGTCCATTTACAACAATATTGGGATCCTTTAATACATCTGAATTTTGGCCAGACTGATCAACAATTTGTTCTTTCAGTGAGGAAATCTTGTTTGAAGCAGGTTCTACATCCACCATTGGATTATTCTGAGTAGCATTTTTGGAATTCATTCCTCCTCTTCCTTTGTTTTTGGATTTATTTGACCTTCCTACCATCTTAAGTATCACCACATCCCATCATTAATTCATAAACTAAAAAGGATGCCTCTGAATAAACTAAAGAAATATGATGATCAAGAGCTAAAAGACCTAAAGAAGTACACTAATAGACTTGTAGTTTTCTATTTTTTGCATGAAATTTTTAGAGTTTTTTCTAGCAGAATTTTTTCTTATTAAATCCCAGAGACGTAATAGTATGAAGAGAAACAATAATAAGACTTAAAATGTGTGTATGCACTGAATTTTTATCAATTGATTGAAATATAGCCAGCTCCCTGTTTTCAAATTAACAGCATTCCCTCAATCTCCATCTGCAATCTTTGGATAATTATGGTTAATAAATTAAATGTTTATGCGACAATGATGTTTATTAAATATCAATATAATTAATCTTCATTTTTGTTGACATCTATTTCAATATTTTAAAATGTCAATTTTTAATTTTTAAGCATCATGGCAATTTACATTCTTTGAAGTTGCATATCCAGACTAATTATTTTTTCAAAATTTAAATTATTTATAAATATTTTTCTATTTTTGCCATCTCCAAGTACGATCTCCAAATTTTATTCAAATAAACACACAGGTACAAATCCCAGACTCCCATACCACTTACCATCCCCTCATAACTATGATATTAAAATAAGATGTTCACTATACTGGTCATATTGACAAAAAAACATCACTAACCTCATCATTAGTCTTTTCATATTTGAGCCAATAGTATTTCTTTTTCTCCCAATGGTGTTTTCTTTTCTACCTTATGACTCAATCTCTTAACTTACACATTCAAGACTGAATTTGTTGTGCAAAATGCCTAAATACCTACTAATACGGCCAATAGCTATAACACCATCATTTGAACCCATCTTGACCCAATGCAACTGAGATCTACTTTAGATTGAAAAGGTCAACCCTACACTTTGGCAATGCCCTTTTGGATATCAGATATCAGAACACAATTGAGGCATACAACATTAAATTAGCCAGACTTTTAGAAATACCTGTTTCACATTTGTATTGAGGTTAGTTAGTTCAACACTAAACTGAGATCTGGAAGAGAATGATGATTTGACATATGTTGTTCACATTTCGTATTTACTGTTAAAATATTTTCTAGTACATTGATTTGATGCTTTACACATAATGAGTGAAGTTGCAATTTCTCTTCCAAGGGATTTGATTCTCCTGCCATTGAGTTGCTTCTCTACAATCAGCATTACAGCCGTATCTGGACAACAATAAAGTTTAGGTTCTTGCCATCATTGACTATAGTATAGTGATAGAAAATTGTACAAACTAAGATTTGAACAAAGACCTACAACAGGTTGATGGCCTGCTCTATACTGAGCTACTATCCAATTTGTTAATGGACCTTTTGACATCTCCCAAGAAGCTCCTTACCAGTTCCAAGGCTGAAGCAGATTGACAAAACTACAACACCTTTGCACTGGCAAGGTGAAGACCAAAAACCAAAGAGGATACAAAGGACAGCCCTTAATATTAATATTGTGACTTTGTAACATGTTTAGACTTTAGAGAGATACAGGATATTGCAATATTTTATTTTTCACTTTGTAACTGACGGTGGTTGATGATTAAAATTAATAATGTTCTTAGCATGTATCGATAGTTAATAGTCAAATGAATTTTGCACTGAATAGGGAGTTTTGAAAAGAAAAAATGTAACAGCTTGCAATAGAGAGCATTGTAGATGTTGCACAAGAATAGTTGCAGTTGAAAAAGTGTGTTTGGCTTCCCTTTAGCGATCCCAGGAATGGTAGCTAGCCCCTGTTGATGTTATAGCGGCTTCAGGATCATCCTTCCAGCCACGAGTGAAGGCATAAATTCACATAGCCTAACGGCTATTCATTTATTTGTGATAATTAATGTGAAGGGGCGCTTCACATGGCAACAATGTAATTTTCATCTTGGCCGACCTTCCTTGTATTTGCATTTATTATTTGTAATTATATTTTCTTATGATGGCCGACCTAGCTCTTGAAGAGGTGCGACCTCCCCATCAATATGTATATATACATGGTCACTTTCATTCATTTGATCATCAAGCAAGTTCAATTATCACCTTCTCTCAAGTGCAAATCTTATCAAGAGTTCTCTCTAGTGCAAATTTCTTTAAGAAGCTGATTGCGAATTCATCCTAGTGCAGATCTGAGTCCAAGGAAGGGCAGATTGTTATCTGTTATTGTCGCCATTATTGGTGCAGGATATTGGCCTTGTGATTGGCCTCATTGTAAAGTGAATTGTTGCCATTGTTTATATATATAAGAGATATATTTGTTGCTGGGTTTTTCTCCCTCAAGTGGAGGGTTTTCCCAGGGAATAATGTTGTGTTATTGTGTTTGATTTTGAATTAAATTTCTGCTTATATAAATCTGATCATAAATTCAACATGGTATTAGAGCGGGTCTTAGAAAAGTTCTGATCAGATATGGCAGAAATTTGTGAAAAGAAACGAAGCAATGAGGTATCAATACTTGGAGAAGCAAATTAAGTATCTATGCAATTTCATTATCGCTATGCATTGATTAATCTCTTTGCAAGCGTTGGTACTCTGCTATGTTGGAGAGACTCTTAGGATTGGCGTGCATCCTTTCGGCATCGCATCTCATGGGAATTCGTATCTGGGCGCCATATTATATTTGCGGGTGCTAGGGATGATTGGGCGCTACTACTACTACTACTATTGGCGTTGGACTCTATAGTAATACGTCTTGTATGCGGGAGATATCTTTGGGAGCACAAACCGCTTAAGACAAATTTAGATCTGACGCAAGTCAAATATTTGATGAGACAAAGGCTCCTGCCCAGTCAAAGGAGGCCGATATTGTTAGAATATTATATTCTGATATTGTATAATGGTCAATCTTATCAACAGTAGTTGGTAGGTAGCTGGTAGGTAGACATTTAATGTCTACAGTAACTTTACTTCTCTATATATTGTAATCAGTTCTTCCTGTTAATTTAAGCAATTTCTAGCCTAAAATTGTTTCATGGTATCAGAGCAGATCTGAGCCTGCCTCCCTCACGGGAGGGCTCAGGATCTTGGGAGGGCTCTTTGGTTTTTCAAAATTTTGAAAATGACCTTGTTTTTTCGGTAGATTTTAAAAAATAAAAAATAAAAAATTGGTGAGGTCTTGTTTTCTGAAAATTGGAAGTTTCTTCTTGCTCGCGGAAGGGTTTGGCCATTCACAACACTTGCATACGACGACAAAATGCGATCTGAAAACCTGTGAAAAGGTCTCGCGTTTTCTGTATTTTTTGTGAGCGTCATTTCTTTTGCCGTTTTCTAGTGGTAATGACTCCTCTGCTCGCGAGTGTTTGTTTAGCCTCTATGAAGGGCTTCAGTTTTGAGATGTGTCCATTTTTTTACGAAAAAAAGAAGCATGTGATTTCTCCTCTGTGCACAACTTCTGAAGGACGTCTTCCACGTTTCTGATGCTGGTTTTCAAAGCCGCGATTTCCATCCATTTGAATTCGCGATTTTCTAGTTTATTGGATGCGTTTTTACTTGTTCTTGGACGCGATTTCCTAAGATCTCTGGCCCGCGTCAAAACTCGCGCGATCTTCTATAGATTTCGAGCTTTTTTTTGCAATTCTTCTGGTCTCTAATGGTGGCCAAGGTTCTGAAATTTTCATCTAGGGTTTTGACCCTCCAGTTCAAGGCAGAAATTTTTTTCGTTTGCAGATTCCTGGTGGGTTTTTCGAAATCTCAAATGGGTTGCCATTGTTTGTCCTTGACAACTGGCTTTAGGGCGAATGGGTGTTTTTCTGGACACGAATGGCCGTGATTTCGTCTGAAAAAGAGCCACAATTTTCTGGTCTTTTGAGCCAGTGTTTTCTACTGCATTTTTTCATCGTTCTTGGCGCGATTTTGAGCCTGCGTTTTTTGTCTGATTTTCAGACGCGATCTTGCCTGCATTTTGTCCTAAGGCTGGACGAATTTTTTTAAAAAGATTTCATAAAAAATTTCTGTGTTTTAATGGCGGCTAAGGTTCTGCAATTTTTGGCTAGGGTTTTAAACCCTCAGATCAAGTTGAAAAATTATTTTGCGTGCAGATTCCTTCTGGGTTTTCTGAGATCTCAACTGGGTCGGTCTTCAAATTTTCTGGGTACCTCGTTTTCTGTGCCTCAAAATTTGTGCCTCAGTTTCAACTCGAATTTTTTTTTACTGTAGATTCCTAATGAGTTTTCCGAGATCTCAAATGGGTTGTCGTCTGATTTTTTTGGGTGCCTCATTTTTTGTGCCTCGATTTTTGTGCAGATCTGTTCTAGTGGCTAGGGTCCCAAACCCTCTGTTTTTCAGCCAATAATCGATGGCTACCTGTTTCTGGGCTTCTGTAATTCGCAGTGTTGCATGGGATTCCTTTGATGGGTTTTTAAAATATTTTTTCCCTTATTAAAAAAGAAATCTGGTTTACGGGTTTTCATAATTTTTTTCCCTTAAAAAATTCCTGAAGGGTTTATAATTTTCTCCTCAAAAATTATGAGTTTTTCCTGTATACCCTAGTCAGGGTTTCTATTGTTTGAGAGGGCTCTCTAGTCTCTGGTTTTTATCATTTTTTTCCAAAAAAACGATGATTTGTACTCTTGTAGTTTGTTATTGTCTTTTTTTTTGTCGCACCTCGAGTTGTTGGGGCGAACATCTACATAGTTGACTTCTTGCAGTCTATTTTAGGGCGTCATGCTCATCTGCAAAAGTTTCGACGGTTTGCCGATTTATCCTCAAAATCGTGGCAACTGTTCTCGGTGTGTCTCTAGCAATAGGGAGGAACATCTCTGTTATCCAACATCAGGTTGGACGTTTTCTGGTCCGAAGTTCTGTAGTTTCTGGGAGGGTTAGTGGCAGACTCGTCTCAGTGGTAGAGTCAGTGGCAAGGTCTTGTCTCTTGTTGCAAAGCTTTCTAAAGAAGGGGCAGCCTTCTCTGTTCTTTATCAAGACAGTTTTTTGTACTCTTGGTCATCAACATTCTGCAAATCCAGGGAGGGTCTCTGTAGCAGCAGAATGTTCTAAAGAATTTGTGACCAAACGACTTGCAGATTGTATTTTGTAGGCTAGTTAGTCGATTGACCATTAAGGGAGGGTGTTAGAATATTATATTTTGATATTGTATAATGGTCAATCTTATCAACAGTAGTTGGTAGGTAGCTGGTAGGTAGACATTTAATGTCTACAGTAACTTTACTTCTCTATATATTGTAATCAGTTCTTCCTATTAATTTAAGCAATTTCTAGCCCAAAATTGTTTCGGATATTATATTGTGGAGATTGTCAATTTATTTGGGAAAGATGAATTGGGACAAGCTAAGTCATCAAGTCAAACTACAGGAGGGAAATCGAATATAATTTTGAAAGTTATTGATTTATTCTAAGAAGCAGTAGAAGCAAATTTTGAAGGTGATAAAGATAATTCCAATTCATTCTAAAAAAAAAAAGGACGCAAGCTTTAGATAGGACGAGTTTGATTAAGACAAGGGATTTTTGGGTGACATTCGATTGAGAACAATAATCAAATAAAATATTCAGGAAGGGACAAATTCAGAAACACACATTCTCTCTCAAAGAAAATTCATTAGTAAAAGACAAATCTGGGAGTTGTCATGGCATCTACAGCCAAGCTGGAGGAACAAATAAGCCGATAACATATTCTTCTTAAATCACATCATATAGAGACAAGAAGGATGGTGAATATGACAAATGCATAAAACATTAAAGATGGAATATATTAGTCGGGCTTCATATCTGGAGGAAAAGATAAAATGTGTGGCTTGTTGGTATTCAAGGCGTTGTATTTGGTTGGAGAATCGGGCCTTAACATCAAATAATTCTAGTTGCACCAGGTACTGAGGAGTGAATATTTTCATCCCCTTCTCCATTTACCACATTTGTTGTTGATTGAGGAGGCTACCGCTCATCTGGACGGTGAAGTGCTCTTCATTTGGGAGGGTACAATTTGCTCAAGTTGGGACGACTTAACTCTAGAAGTTGCTTAATGGTGGAAAGGCTATGAGAAATCAATTTTGGAGAGTACATCTATTGATGTCCCCATATAATCTGAGATCTAGGAAGCATTGGTGCCTTGGTCATTATCTGTGTTTGGAGATGATCTATGGGTCACTGCAAACCCCGAAATGTGGCTCCTATGATAGGTGTAAATTCAAGGATGGCATCAATGAAGGTGGCAAAGATGAGTCACAACCTTAGATCCAGCTCTATGGTGTACCATCAAAATATTTAAAGAGATAAGTATTCTTTGTTTTGAAATCACCTTTCTAGACTGAATTTCAGTTATATCATTTATTTGGATCATGTGTGATTAGTAGAGAGAGATTGTGGTTTCTCTTGAATTGTGTTCATTGACAGATACTTTGAAGATTCAAATTATTTCTTTGCAAGTTATTTTTCATGCTAGTTGTGGAGATTTTTGAGTGTGACTCTGAAAAAAGAAAAAGAAAAGAGAACTACAATTTTGATAGTGATTAGTTGGTCACATCGATATCATTCTCTAATGCATGAACTGTGATAAAGCCTTGACTCTTGGAGAGGGTTGGTTCTACATGCTAACTGCATAATGCATTCAAGAAATCTGTAGTTGTGTAGTGTGTCTCTTGTTGTGCTGAGTTTAGCACTCTCGAGAGGAGTAAAAGATGGAAGAAGAGTTATATCAGAACTCAATAAAGATAAGTTCTTTATCCCTTCATTCCAATCTTTTGATATTTGCTACATATTTCACTTATTTGTTGATTTCTTTATTCATGTTTTAATATTGTTCATAAATTCTTATGTGTTCATGCTATAACTTGAGATAGTAAACCTTGGATGATTCTAGCCTTGATATTTCTTTGGATAATTATAAACTATTAGTAATCTCTCTCTAAAACGCTTCCAGGACGAATCGAGGAGCAAGAAAGTAATGGGAGATTGCACGAGGAAGAGCTTCAGGCATCTTGTGAGGAAGTCATGCCGACCAAAGAAATGATCAAGCATGAAGTCACAACTTGCAGCCATGGGTCTAAGTTGGTGGCTAGAGGGAGTTCACTTCCAAGAAGTCTTCTTTGCAATCTCTAAGGCAAGGATCAAGAGGGAGTTTTGTGACTCACTGAGAAGAAGTGAAGGTTGCAGCGTTGCAAAGCCGATGATAGTCCTTAGAAGACCTCTTCAACTACTGAGAATAGAATTGCACAAAATCTATTTGGATTTGACATTGGTAGCTCCGCAAATCTATAGAGTAATCTAGGTTGAGGTCGAGGAGGACAATCCTGAACTCTCTTCTATATCAGAGGTGTGCTCTATAAAACTTTCTCTAAGGCAAGCATTGCAGGCAATCTTGGACGAAGAGGTCAGAAGGTTGATTCAGAGGGAGCCTACTAAACTTGAAGAAGATGGTAATCTAGTTGATCTTGGTTCTTTATGTGATTTAATTCTTACTGAAGAAGATCACCTCATTATCAAATGCAAGGAGTTAGCTTCTGAATTTGAAATGAAGGATCTTAGATACATGTGTTACTTCCTTGGTTTAGAAGTTTGGCAGAAGCCTAATGAGATCTTTCCGAGTCAAGGGAAGTACACTATTGACATTTTGAAGAGATTTGGTATGATGGATTGGAAATCCATGTCTACGCCTATGGAGACCAACTTACTGAAGCTAAAGAGGCTGCAACTAGTTCAAATCTAGTGGATCCCTCAATGTACAGGTAGTTGATTGGATCATTGATGTATCTAGTCAATACTAAACCAAATATTTGTTATGCAGTGAGTGCACTTAGTCAATTCATGTGTGAACTGAGGCAAATACATCTAGTTGCAACAAAGCTTATCCTGAGATACTTGCATGGCACAGTTGGGTATGGCTTGAGATATTCTTCAGATGAGGACTTGAAGTTGCATGGATATTCTAATTCTAATTGGGCAGGGTGTGTTGCTGATCGGAAGAGTTCCTCTAGATGTTGCCTCAGTTTGGGGTCTGCAATGATATCTTGGTGTAGCAGGAAACAGTCTTCAGTGGCACTAAGCACAACAAAGGTCGATTATATGACAACTTGTGTGACAACTCGAGAAGTGGTGTGGCTTCAGAAGCTCTTTACAGGATTGTTTGGACAATCGTTGGAGTCGACTGTCATCCATTGTTATAATCAAAGCTGTGTGAAGCTTTCTAGCTGAGAGGGAGTGTCAACATCAGTGATCTTCTTTAATGCATTTCTCTTTGAGAGAGATTTGAGGTGCAAGCCCTTGTTAATGCATTTCTCTTTGAGAGAGATTTGAGGTGCAAGCCCTTATTAATGCATTTCTTTTTGAGAGAGATTTGAGGTGAAAGCCCTTGTTTCCACCCTTTAGGAGTAGCCATGGTGGATGTCATGTATGTGACTCCATGACAACATCATGTGAGAGAGTCCGTGATGATTTTCTTGTACTTGTGCTTTCTCACCCTCTAGGAGTAGCCATGGTGAATGTCACGATGAGTGATGAGCACTTGTGCACTTTTACCATCCATGGGAGTAGCCATGATGGTTGATATCACGATGAGGTGATATCTCTTCTTTCCACATATGGGAGTAGCCATGATGGTTGATACCATGATGAGGTGATATCTCTTCTTTCCACAAATGGGAGTAGCCATGATGGTTGATATCATGGTGAGGTGATATCTCTTCTTTCCACACACGGGAGTAGCCATTGTGGTTGACATCACGATGAGGTGATATGTCTTATGCAGCTGGAAGTATTTCTCCCTAGCTGAGAGGGAGTGTTGATGTTATAGCAGCTTCAGGCTCATCCTTTTAGCCACGAGTGAAGGCATAAATTCATATAGCCTAATGACTTCATTTATTTGTGATAATTAATGTGAAGGGGCACTTCACATGGCAAAAATGTAATTTTCATCTTGGCCGACCTTCCTTGTATTTGCATTTATTATTTGTAATTATATTTTCTTATGATGGCCAACCTAGCTCTTGAAGAGGTGTGATCTCCCTATCAATATGTATATATACAAGGTCACTTTCATTCATTTGATCATCAAGCAAGTTCAATTATCACCTTCTCTCAAGTGCAAATCTTATCAAGAGTTCTCTCTAGTGCGAATTTCTTCAAGAAGCTAATTGCGAATTCATCCTAGTGCAGATCTGAGTCTAAGGAAGGGCATATTGTTATCTGTTATTGTCACCATTATTGGTGCAGGATATTGGCCTTGTGATTGGCCTCATTGTAAAGTGAATTGTTGCCATTGTTTATATATATAAGAGATATATTTGTTGCTGGGTTTTTCTCCTTCAAGTGGAGGGTTTTCCCAGGGTATATGCTGTGTTATTGTGTTTGATTTTGAATTAAATTTCTGCTTATATAAATTTGATCATAAATTCAACAACCCTCTTTATATTTTATTTCTGAATAATTTACAAGGAGATCTCCTCTCTACTGCTGCAAATAATTGTATTCTTTGTATGTTAGTATAGCCAAGGCACACTCTCTGAATTCTGGTTATCAACTAACATTTGTGAATTCTTGTAGTTGTGGTTCCTTCTGAACATGATTTTCCAAATGAATTTTTTTCAATTTGTACTGACAAGAAAGCTTGATATGCACAACATTGGTCCCCTAAAAATATTTTGGTAACGAAAATTTCTTGGTTGGATGTAATGTACAAGGCATTCATTGCAGAAGCTGTATGGTTATTTTGTGAATATCTTTATGATGACCAGGTTATGAGTAAATTTACCTGTTTGTTTTAGATAGGATTTTTATTGAAATTTAAAATATTGTTTTCTACAGGAATTTGGTGAAATATATGAAGCTGAAGAAAATTTGGAACTGGCTTTGGAATAGTTTGAGTGAGTTGCAGAGCTCTATCGAGGTGGAGAAGTTACTAGTACAGCTAACCAGTGCCAACTTAAAGTTGCACAGTTTGCAACCCAGCTTGAGCAGTAAGTTAATCTAAAAGAAAATATTTGTAAAAGTTTTTTGGGATCACATATTTTCACTTTTGGGCTATCAAATGACCACAGTGTAGTGGCTACATATAATTGAATTTTTTTTGGGGGTTTGATTTGCAGATTTATTATTTTCAGTTCATGTTTAGAGACTTGTGGATTTGTGGTTCTTTAAACGAATAATGCAAATGGATTTACTTGTTAAATTTAATATTGTTTGCTTGTAGGAAAATTTTGCTTTCACCCTATTGATTATCTTAAAGGAAGAATTCAACTCTCTCCAAAATTGTATCAAAATCTCGAAAGGCTGTACTATGCTCAAAGACGATTTGGAAATCCTATCATTCATCAATAACAAAGTACATGATTTAGTGGATTGTTACAATGAAAGGTTATCAACCTTTGAGAGGACCAGACACAGGCACGCAAGAAGAAGAAAGTTCCCACTCTAAAGCAAAATTGTCCGGTCTAGACAATTGAGTCAACTCTTTGTCAAGCTACCTTGCCATGCTCAAAAGAGTTATGCCAGTAGTTGAGTATATTCCACCGGGTTTTAGGAAAATATTAACATTTTCTCTTTCCTAGAAATGAATCATTTTCTCACGCCATGTTATGATGTGCGTGTTGCTCATGATTGTATGAACAGTTTTATAAACTATAAATAAAAAAATACTTATTGGCATTAACTTTATGAATTCGGATTATGATGCATTAATTTCTTTTTTTTTTTATGAACATTATGCTTTGCGTATTCGACAACTGTTCATTGCTCCCAACTTCAAAATCATTGATAATTTCTATCATTTTCCATCGCATTTGGAAAAATAAAAATAAAAACTCCAACCAATAGGAGGACGACGAGAGTTTGAAAACATTAAATGTTGAAAACTACACTAAAAAAATATTTAAAATAAATTGTTTATTTTTTTAATACATTTTTACATATTGTCTCTAGAGAGAAATTTTTTACAGAGACAATATGTCTTTAATCCCAACTATTGTTTGTTAAGAGACAAAAATATGTTTTTAATTCCAACTATTGTCTGTAAAGAGACAAAAGTGAAATTGTCTCTAAAGAGACAAAAATACTTCTATTTCATATTGTCCTTATAGAGACAATTTTTAAGACAATACTTTAAGACACTCGCTTAAAGACAATACTTGAGACAATACACAATTTTTTTTTGTTTGTGTCAAGTTAAGACAATTTATTCAAAAATTGTCTTAAATATTGTTTTAAACTGCCCCTCTATGTAGTAGCGATACAATATTGATTATAAAATGTATAAAATTTTGGTAATGTGTATGTTCTTATAGAAAATTGAATGATATTTCATAACAATTATAAGTGTAGCAATTTTTGTTGTCCATGAATCCATTTGGTTTTAATCAAAATGAGTATTTATATGGCCTTGCCTAGGTTTTTTCGAATTCGAGGTGGTCATGGACTTTTAGTGATAATGGTTCGTGCTCAAAACCCCATAATCATTAGTTGGCTTGGACCTAATTAAAGCATATAGAAAGAACACATGCTCAAAGGGAAATGGAAATCATTAATTAAATCGACTCATTCACACTCTACTGATCATATTGGGTGTGTGCGTAGTGCGCTCATTTGATCTTGAAAGTGTTGAGAAAATGTTGTTCCATAATGATAAACTACATAGTTATTCCGACTCCAAAAGTAACTTGGAAATTGCCTCACTACCAGTCAAACGTTTATAGCTCCAACGAGATTATCACTATTATTTCCACGAACATTGTTCTATTGCCAGCCAGACATCTATAGTCCTAATAAAAATATTCATATATTCCCATAGTGAAAACATAGATATGCTTTTCAGTGTCTTCTCATTCCTTTTCAACAGTTTTTTTTTTTTTTTGCTATTTTGATTCATAAGAATTGAAGCTTATTATGGGTTTAGAAATTACAATGGTCACTAAAGTGAAATTTTAGATTTTTCACATATCACAATTTCCCAATGGAAACTATAACAACTTCAATCTAACATCTAAATATGTTGTGTAAATTATGACAATCAATTCATGCTCATGAAATGATGCAGGTTATGATTTCATTCCAAGTCAAGTAATAGTTTGATCTACATGATTCAACCCAAAGGAGATAACCTAAATTCTGAAATACCTCATAAACATTTATCATATTAAAAAACCTAAAAACTCAATAAGAGTGCCCTTAGGTTGTTCTTTGAACAAATGCCCAATCACAAAAGAAAGGACCAACCCCTCCCAAACAAGCTAAATTGTGAAGATTTTATCATCAATGATTCCATGTGCTTGTATTTGAAATGTCCCCCTAGAAGATTTTTTGATTTCTCTTCTACCTTTTCCCTTCACACTCAATGAAAATATTAGCAAAGTTACATAATAAATGCATTGTTACTTTTATATAAAAGGTACGGATTGTAGGAAAAATGAAAGTGGGATTTAAGGAGAGCACTTGGTAGCATGTTTAATTCACTTGTTGCAATTATATATGAATATAAAGTAGCCACCTGTTAAACATGAAGTTGTAAGGAAATTAGTTTTGTATTTATTTGTAGAAAGTGTATAATATGAAGAAGATAAGGAAAAATGAGAAAAATAATGTTTATTTATTGAAGGATGCAATTAATTATGTGTACCAGTACTCATCATAAAGAGAGAAATATTATTCATGACTCTTCAAGTTTTTCTTGATAATTGTGTATGGATTATTTTTCATTCTTGAATATTGATCGAATGAGAATGGTGGATTTATCCAAAGGGCATGTATTGATTTAACTCTAGATATAACTATAAAAGTTAAGAATTATCTTTCTATTTTAGCTTTATCGATTGTTGCTTTGTTCGACATCAGTTCTTGGGATTTATGTATGGTAATTGCCTGTACCACGGATAGTGGTATTTTTCTAGGGTTACATAAAGATATTGGTGTTATAGGTACATTTTTAGGTGCATTTTGGTTCCAATGTGGGTCATTGTATGTATCAAATTGTACTACATAAAAAGGTAAATTTGGTGGTTTAGAGCCAACTCCATAGACAATATCTATTACCTCTCCAAGAGATCCATTGATAAGCCAAGTTTGAATCCATAGGTTTGTAGTTAACATGATGTGTTGGCCTCTACATAGAAAGATCTCTTGTGGAAGTTGGTCAGCATCATTATCCATGTTTGAGTGTGTGTTTTTACCGCAACACTAAGTGTAATAGGAAGATTTAGTAGCTTGAAACTTTTTTTGTTGTGTATCATCACTAATTCATTTATGGAAAACAGGTACATTGATTGGTCAAAAAAAATTTGTTCAACATTTGACAGTGATGTGTTTTTGTAGTTATTAATAATTCCTAGTTCTATTCAATTGGTTCTGCATTATGAATGTTCTTTACAGTTTGATGGAAGTCAATTTGAGTTTGAGTGTCACCTTGTTGATGGAATACTATTTATAATATAATAATTGTAGTGAATTATTCCCATAGGATTTTGGTATTTGAGTGTGATGCATATATAGGTTTGTCCATAATAGGTGGTATTTGTTTCAAGTCACCTACAAGAATGATAGATGTCCCACCAAAGCACAAGTGTTGTTGGATGAGGAAAGCTTCACACAATCTACTATCTATTTTCAATAGTAATTTTGGTCCTATGAAGCTCATCTCATCAACAAGGAGATATTTTATGTGCCTCATGCTTTCTTGAAAAATGGTCATTGGCTGACCCTTTAATGGGTGCATTTCTTTTATCAAAACCTTAAGGGCTGAATGTATTGTTGATGCATATACATGTTGAATTTGTGATTCTTGTAAGAGCAATAGCAAGCATAGGGTTATATTGTTTTGATGCTAAATTATAGAGTGCATGTCTAATGCAATGAATTAGATAGGATTTTCCTATACCCATCATTCCTTTTATGATCATGTGCAAGGTTTTCTTAAAGGAATTCTCATTGTAGTATTTTTAAACAATGGTAAGTGCTAGTTCTTGTTTGGGAGATAATGGATGTGGTGGTTCATTTAATGCAAATGTTGATTGGTCATCTTGTTGGGACATCTTGTTTGTGTTTACAAAATGTTCTATAGTTTCATGTAAGTGTTGAGGTACATTATATTTATCCCATTTGTTGATATGATCAAAGTCTCATCTTCCAAGCAATTCAAGGGCTTTTAGACTTCCACTGCTAGAAAGGCCCATTTGCGAGAGAAACTACCATTCATTCATTTGTATTGTATTTCCTATATCTATCTCATTTTCAATGTCGTCTTCCTCTTCATGGTTAACCTACATATCAATTAAGTGGTCAACATGCCATACTTAGTATTATTTATATTCATTTCCTTCCAATTTGCAACAACATCATCTTTAACGATACCTATATATGTGGCAATGTTGTGAAAATGCTTGTATAGAAGTAGGTTGCTCCAAAAAAATGTTTCAAAATGCTTTGAATCCTCTTTTGGATTTGTATAAAAATGAGGAAAGACATTGATAATTACCTTTTCCTTCCTTGTTTTCCACTTGCATCCTTTGCATTTGGATGAAAGCAAGAATGATCGTGCATATTCAATCAATGTTATTATTTCCATCTCAATAGGTCGTTGCATGTAAGAATGTAGATAACTCAATTGCAATGTACTTTCATTTTTTTGTGGTAATTTGATGGAACACTTTCTGACCAAAATTTAGTGTTCGAAAGGAACTGTTGCAAACAACAAGTGGCATGTTTCTTGTGAACCTACATCATGGTCTGCAATAATCTCAGTCGTCAATTATCTATATGTTGGAAGAGTTTGTTCTTCTAGTGCTTATTTTCTACATTTTCATGTTTACAAATTTTCTTTCTGGGTTAGATGCATATTTGACAATGTATTTTAGATCCAAAATCACACCTATAGGTAATACAAATTGTAGTAAAATCTTAAAAGAAATTCTTTAGAATAAAATTCAACACTTTCAATGTTATCCAAGGCATTTTATAAGAGGGGTGGCGGGGCTAACTCGATTGGCTAAAGAATCCTATTGTAGGCAAGAGGCCACGAGGTTTAGTCTCCCCCCAAACCCGTGGTACTGGAGGGCGTGTTGCGCTAGTGCCATCAGTCATGTGAAAAAAGTTTACCAACGCACTGCAGTTTATAGGGGGATAGATATGAAAAATAGTTATTATAAGAAAAAAAATAGTTATGAAAAATTATTAGTTGAATTTTCCATAAGGGATGTAAGTTTTACATTGAAAAAATAATTGAATAGGGTTAAAAAAAATTGTTTCCAAGTCACATAAATTTTCTATATCAGTGGCTAGTGCCCTTTGTTTGCATTAACATGCTATATTTTTTGATATGGTACAATAAAGTTGTACTCATTAAGATAAGATGGAGACCATATTATGTGTGTACTATACATGATAATGTCAATACAACACATTGGTACATAAAAAAAGTGCGACAAGAAAAACCATCTAGCTTGCTAATAATACGAACACCCATTGAAGAAGTTCAATGTAAAAATTGCTGACTCTAATATATATTAAAAAGGAATGCTCTGCCCTCCTCCTCCATCCATTTTCATCTCTCACAAATGATACCTTCTAACATAAATATTGTTGATCTCAATCTTGAACTACCTCTAAAAGTAGGCTTCCTTGATGCTCCAGGGTCAAACAAATCTGCTCCAGAATCCTTAAATGCGTTTGTTCCCAAGCTTGACTCCACAACAATGGTGGAAACTCCCACGAAAAATTATTGCTTATTCCATTGATACATTCCTAGAACATGGCCTTGTTCGATGATCCATAGGACTTTGTCCGAGTCCTTTGATATTTGAAAAATGTTATATCCTTTGTTTGGGGGTCCAAAATATCACTTTTTAAATTACTGTTGTGGGGGCATGGCTATTTCATAGTCATTTGATGCTGTGTTTCAAGAAGGTTCCTGCTTTATGGGTTCTGGTGCTTTCTTTCTAAATTTTTGGTATATTTACTTTAATCCGTAGTTGGATGTGCTAGAGGTAGTGTCAATTTGGGTAAGGTTTTCCCTTTCTCCCATTGCTGCTCAGCTTTCAAATTGCTTCTATGTGGTTGTGGCTATTTCAGAATCATATTTGAAACTAAAGCAGAGTGAGAGGAAACTTTTCAACGAGGTCCCTAGTTAATGGATTTTTGTGCTTTCATTCTGAATTATTGGTGTTGCCAATATAGAGAAAGACCAATGCTCTGAGAGCCAGTTTCATTTGTGAAGAAGATAGATCCTCTATGTTGTAGAATAGAAGGCTAAGAGAAGAGGGCCAAAGAGTTTAATTGCCTTTCTTTTATATTCAAGAAAAATCTATGGCTATATAGAAAACTTAAGATGAGACATAATTAGGTTAAGGAAAACCATATTACTGGTCTGCAAGGCTAAGACTGACTTATGCAGATCTTTTCTACATTTGGATGATATTTCTTGGTAAGAATAATCCAAGTCTGTAGTAGCATCTGATTTTCTTGCTAGAAATTATGTACAACCTATTATAAATGGGGTGGGTGTTCTAAAAAGATTTTGAACAGTAAGCACCACCATTTAAAAATTTGAACAATGATCAGGCCCTCTAATCTTTTAGAGTTAAAATTGGATTATTTCCTAAAATTGATTTGCAAATGTGTTTATCTATTATCGACGTGTTGTGCATTTGTCATGCGATTTAGTTGGAGTCAAATATCTAGACATTGATTTGGATCAAGGGCTTGTTTGAAGGTGCTCAAATGTTGAGAAAGTAATCATAATTTGCACAATAGTCAATTCCTAGGAGTTCAAATGATCACATAGGCTCATGCTGAGTCATATAAAGAAACAAGTCACTTGATGAAACATAGAGAGAATGACACACATGTCTATGGATATTGAAATAAGGAAAGGAAGAACTAAAAAAATCCAATATTCCAATTGTGAATCTAAGTGAAAGCGGGTGGCCTTTTGCAGGAAGCAATGTGGCTACTATGGACAATGCTCAGACATACACCGGTGACAATCTCATCAAGCATGTTTTGTCCAATGTCAAAATGCCAAAGAGACCTAGAACGAAAATTGAGACATACATTTTTACACTGTTCAATGAGAATCAAAAGACTGGGTATGAGGAGGAGCACCATTTGGTCTATTTGAAACCAATAAATCTCCTATATATCTTGTGCTCTTCTCACTTGAGTTCAGCTCACCTGAAAGTTCCAAGGATTTAAAAGTGGTGTTTATATATCTAACAGTAATCTAGCAAAATGATTTTTTTACTAAAATTGTCACAAGCACCTCTAAAACAAAGGGAAAACAAGGCACGATTTAGAAAACCATAAATCCTACAACATAAAAACCCAAACTAAAATGAAAATATTGATAGGAACAATAAAAATTTCACAATTTAAATGTATTATATAAGTTATATACATTGATATGTGTACAATAAAATTGTTGGTCCTCTACATATACCTCAAGTACAATACATATATTTATAAAAAAAACATTTTACTTACTATTGTGTTGCTAGTAGGATGTCCCAATTGTTGCTTTCAAGGCTTTGGGTATCTTGGCTCAAGAATAATCTGTTGCTTGGTGAGCCATCTAATATCAATTAATATTTTAAAATTTGCATTTTATAATGTTATATTATTGGTTCAATATTATAACTATTTATGGTTGTAGCCAATTTGGTTCATTTGCCTGCCATATCAATAATGGATAGATTGTTGGCATGCAAAAGAATGTGTATTATATTATAGAATTATGGTTGAAGGAAACTATTTGCGGCATTTTTTGTTTGAAGACAAAGAAGAAATCAATTACTTTGAATATCTGCTCAAATTTTGTATGTGATTACTCAAGGTATTCATCCATACATTATAGGATTTTGTGATTTAAAGTTTTATTTATTATTTTGTGCATTAATCTACATATTATTATTTGATTTGTATATTTCTTTCATAATTAATAAATTATAAATTCAGATAGATGCATTGCTATTATGATAATTTTTGTTGCAAACACTATTTTCAATAAATAGATATGCTACTCTTGGGAAATTATCTTATTTGTTTCCAATAAATCTCTTTTTGTGACTTGTACTTTCACTTAGAGATACAAAGGTTGCATAATCAATTTTGCATCATCCACAACTTCAAGAAAGAGCCTAAAAATTGCATAAAGTAAAGGATCGTTAGATCAATTGTAAATCCATTCATAGAATAAGACTCTTATCTTAAAATTTTCAGGGAAATAATCCCCCATTTACATTTGCAGACGGTAAATTTATTTTAGAAATGACAAAATATCACAATTCATCACTCCTACTTGTGCAAAACCTCAAATTCTGAATAAGGTGGAATTTATTTTATAAAAAAAATATTTATAGCAATTCACATAAGAAAAGGCTTGCTTGTTCTAAAAACTTGAAATTCCTCAATAAACTAATTTTGGTGTAGATAGAAATCAACAGTTCAAACCTATGGGAAAAGACATACAAAATCTTGCATGTACAACTCCTGTGCTAGGAATAGAATAATCATATAAAGAAATAGCGTTGGTAGAAGTAAATTCATCAGAATCCTTTAAAGAGCTCCAAAAAGATCTGAGTTATTAAAATAGTTTCTCTCAAGCACTATTATCCACAAACTGATGGACCAGTAAGGTTTTATTATATAATTATTGAATAAAATAAGCATAGTAATACATTTTCATTAAGAAAATGTCAATACAATGTAATTCAACTATTTAATAATAATTAGAATTAAAATACTAAACATATTGTTGATATTCATCTTTTCAATATGTTTTCTACTACAAGCTCTTCGTAGTGTGCTACTTGTTCCTACAATTTGTACCATATTTCATTATCATTTATTCTAATAAAGATATAGCATTAATATAAAACCACAATGATTCCTACACTACAAAACATAAACTAATAGAATAGATTGAAAATTTTATATTACTATGCAAAAAATATATTTCATAGAAAATTTGATATTACTAATTGTTTATTTTGAAATAATTGCAGTAAAGAAATTTATTACCAGAGAATATTAGAAATTAGATCTACTTTGTGAAAAAAATTACAGATTGCACAAGATGAATTCTGTGGTGTCCAAGAGTTCTTTTGTAGAGTAATTACTAATTTCAAGTATATTTATTCTTCATTTCAACTATATTTATAAGAAAATTATTTGATTTTGAAATAGTTGTGAAACGTAGAAAATGGTCACTCTATGTTTTGGGAGATAGAACCAATTTCTTTCAAGTTTCATTCAAGGAATCCTTAGAGATCTCAATCTAGGGATGAAATGAGGGAAAAAGATCTACAATAAGGTGTCCTAGGGTGTGATTAAAGACAATATGAGGGTTCACCACCAAGCAAAGGCTTGGAAAGACAAGTAATGAAAGTAACATACAAAACCTAATGATATGACCTAGAAAATGAACTTAAATCAGAGTAACAAATTGGAGATAAAAAAAGGTGCATCTAGAAAGCTGAAGAGGATCGAAACAAGGTCTAAAATCCTGAAAAATCTGACTTTTAATGCATGCTAGGACTCATACGCCAGTAGGGGTGATTTAGTCCTAGTTTAGGGTTTTGGGTCAAAACCAAAATCTAGAACTGTTAAACTAGGATCTACAGAAAATACTTGAAATATGGTATACTGGGATTCATATGCCACAAGTGGAAATTTAGTCCTAGTATTTGGGTTGATTTGAAATTCTGATATCCTATGATGTTCTCCTGTAGCTTCTCCTATCAAATCTTTGAGTTTGAAACAAAGAATTGCAACCTGTAGGTGACTTTTCGTGATCTTGCAATGTAGATGACAACTTTGACAACCTTGCAACTTTTCTCCAATCTTGCAACTGAGTCTTCAAAGGATCTTCAAGCTCTAAATCGCCTAGATTTGTAATCACACATGTAGAGAGAGAAAAATCTATTGATTGTTAAGAAATAGGGTTTTGTCTAGGTCAAACCCCATTTAGGTAATTAAACCTTATGATGAAATAATGAAACATGAACAATGATACTTTGAATGATGTATTGAAATGTAAATCTACAATCTAACATGAAGCATCCATGAAGAATTTAGATCTTGATCTTGAATTAGATGTCGAACAATGCTTGACTTAGATCTTGATGCTACATCACAACTCTAGCTCAACAACATGCTTGATGCATTATACCTTTGACATGATAATGGATCTTGAATTGCTGCAATAAGTGATGAAGAAATATTCCCTTGAATGCTCTTGAAATGTTCTTGAATGCTCTACAATGCTCTTGTGAAGTCTTAGGACACTTGACTCTTGATTGCTTATGAAATTCTATGATTTCTTAGATGTTGAAATGATGAAATAACCTTGTATTTATACTTATATATGCCAAATTTCTTGAAATTACAACACTACAAGCCAACATAAGATCTAGGAAGATAAAATCCTGCCAAGAATTGAATTCAAAATGGGTCCTAATTAGAGTAGGAATCATACACCCAAGGTGGTGTATGAGTTCTAATGGCTCAAAAATGGGGCACAAACTCCAAGAAATGTCTTATTTTCAAAATCAAGTCCCAAGACCTAGGTGGGACTCATATGCCCAGGGTGGCATGTGAGTCCTAGATCACTAGATCTGGAACACATGACCCAAATCATTGAATTATGATTGGTCATTTGATATGTGTCGGGATTATCCTCGGAAAGACGCAATTAATAAGGCTTGTAGATGCAAAATAGGACTAATTAAGGCATAAATAAGCCCAATTAATTAATGAAGCCCTAGATTAGTGTGTAAGTGTAAAGATACACTTTACAACACCCTAAATAAGACACACTTAGGTTCATTTAGTTTAAAAGGGCCCTAAATTTAATGTGAATGTGTAAAACACATTACAAAACTAGATCAAGACAACATCAGGTTCGATTTAATACAAATTACTCTCAAATTAAGTGTGAAAAATGGATACTTTTTCCTACACTACATTTAGCCCCCACTTTAGTGAGAGGAGGAACTTTCTTTGAACTCACACTAAAGTAGACAATCAAGAGGGGTCCAAGTGTACCAATGCGGATGGTCTAGGATAACATAGATCAAAGGAGGTGGCCAAGCCCCCAGAATTCAAGATCCTACGTCAAACCAAAATAAGCACAAAGGGACACACACAAGGTGTATGATATGCAGCAAAACAAGATACACAAACATGCAATGTCAAGGACTAAAAGAAAGAAAAACAATAAAAACAAAAATAAAATGAGGTGGATCAAGCCTTGACTATTTTTCCAACATGATGTGGATTAGATCTAAGCTGTTTGTCCAAAAATGCACGCTCACTCTGAGGCAATGAAACTTCAGGCTATCTATTGGGTGAGTATCCAAAGGGGTGGCTTAATGAGAAAGTCATGCCTATGTATTGAATTCTCACCATATAATGAGAAAGTCATGCCCATGTTTAGGCTTCTTATCATATGCTATCCATACCAAAGCTATACCTCCTAATAACTTTGACAAGACACCACATAATATGAACAATAGGATCCATGAGGCAAGCAAAACTTCATATTCTTGACACCCATGAACAAGCAGGATGGCTCCACAGGCAAGCAAAGTGTGTTATGCAGGGTGGCCATATAACAGATATTGTAAATGCGAAATAGTGTAAGGTATGTTCAAAGGAATTTTTCTTAGTTCATGTAAGGTATCTTCTTAGGGAACATCATGCCTAATGTATCTAGGAGAGGACAAGTCAAAGAAGTATTACACTCTTGGAGGAAATCAAACCCAATGACACCACCAAGAAAAGGATGCATCAAAAGAATAAATAAAATTGCACAATGAAACATGAGTGTCGATGTATGCCCCCACTTTAAAGCGGCTGCTAACACCATTGATGTGAGAAATTTCTTTAAAGTAGAAGAAGACATGAGAGCTTACTCAAAAATCCTTATGCCAAGTCATACGTTCCCGAATGAAACCACATCATGAATAAGGGATTGCCCCCAAAATTCAACAACTAAAGATAACTTAGTATGACACATGCAATCCAACTTAAGGAATGTCATCCACATCCCAAGATTGCTTTTGTATATACATTGAAGGAAGCCAACTAACCAAAAGAGATAATGACAAGTGACATATGAGGACAAGGCTACTTAACCCCTTTCCCCCACTTAGTGCGAGACAAGGGTGAGCTAAGATGATTGATGAGAAACATAATATAATGAAAATCAGTATCAATTAGAGGAACAAGGTGTTGCAACACAAGGAAGAGCACCACAATCCCTAAGATGTTGGATTTTATTACTTAAAGCTTTACATTCATTAGTAGAATGACCATGAATTCTATGATATGCATAAAATTCAAACTTCTTGTAGTAAAATTTATTTTGTGTTCTTGGAGGGAGGGATATCAAATGATCTTGGAGGAGTCTCGACAAGATACTCTCTTGATCAAAAGTAAAATATTGTCCTTTTATTTTGTGAAAAATATCTCTTACTTAGTACAAGATGTCATACTTACACAAGGCTCTTTAGATTTTGAGATTTTGTACTCTCCTTTATAGGAGGGTGCAAAATTTATCAAATTCGAATCATCAGTGTTTTGTGTGATAAAATTGTTATTAAGAAGATTTCTCTATTTCTTTCATTTCTTTTGAAGGACAATAACCAAGAACACTAACTTATCTATCAATTTAGGATGCACTAGTGTTAAAGTTGGCTTAGATGAATCTTTTGTAATAGTGTTGATATTAAGTGAAGGCTTGCTTGTTCCTTTTGAGGGACAATAACCAAGACCATTAGTTGTTCCTTATGTGTTATGCTCTATAGGGACATGGATACATTGTGCTCTAGCACCACATCCTTTTCCACTATACCCAAGTTGTTTCATAAATACATAATCTTTTCCATAAAGCTTTCTCATTTCATTTGGAGTCAGTGGTTGTTTATAATCAACTTCATCAATTTTTTTGTATAATTTTTTTTCTTCTTCTAAAGTGTTTGACGTGGATGATTTCGAAGGGTATTCCAAATTATGTGTTGACATTACCATTTTTTCTTTTCCCTTTTCAGAATCTTTTGTTATGATCTTGTATTCTCCCATGAATGTTATGTAATCTAAGGAACCCTAATCATCTTCTAATAGCTTCGTGACTTCTTCAATATGCTTTTCTTTTTCTTTCTCTTGCATAGGTTTCACTTGTGTAGTTGGTGTCAATGTTTTCAAAGGATTTTCCTTATTTTTCTCAATGTTTAAAAAACTATTTGGTTTAGGGTCAACTTTGAGTGTGTACACTTTGTTGTTGTAGACATACTTCATTATACAATGAAGAGTAAAAGGAACCCCATTCATTGCATGAATCCATGGTCTTCCTAAAAGAGTATTCTATGACAGAGCATGAGGCATAACATGGATCGATGTTTCTAATGTTGCCTTTCTAGCTGTAATAGGAAAAGTGATCACACCAAGTGGTTGTTTTCCTACATTGTCAAATCCTCGAATAGGTAAAGAATCAAGTTGAATTTGACTTTTGTCTACTCCAATCTTGTCAAGAAGGCTTACACTACACACATTAAGAGCTAAGCCATTATCAATGAGAGTACACTTTATGCCATGTCTAAGACCATTAGTGTTAATAATAATTATTACTATCAAAGTATCATTTTGTTTTTGCACTTCCAATGGAGGTAACTCACTTTGGTGAAAAAATATGTCAACATTCATTCCTTGAATTAGGGAAACTATGCCATTTGGTTGCACATTAGGAGGAATAGGAACTTGTTGTAAAGCACTTTGAATCATGTTATAATAATGAGGGGAGGCTTGAATAAGGTCCCATAATGATATCTTTGTAGGAGTGTTCTTAAGTTTTTCAACAATATCACACTCCTTTCCACTTTGTGGAGGAAAACGAGGATTTGGTAAGATAGGTTGAGGTAATGAGAGGGATGTTGAAGGTATTTGTCTTGGCTGTGGATTATTTCTAGTGTTATATGTATGAGCAACAATATTATAACTCAGCTACTGTGAAACATTATTCTTAGGTGGTTTGAGTACGAGGATGGGTTTGTTTTGAGTTTGTGGTCGGTTTGAGGGTGGGTAAAGAGTTAGAGAATTCTTAGGTTGTACCATAGGGTATATAGGAGGTCCAATAATCAAGGGGATCTAACGAACACTTGTGCATTCATAACCTCAACAGTTTTGGTTTGATGTATTTCTAATGAAGGGAAGTTTAATGTCATATTTTCACCATCATCTTCATTTATGGAAGCTATATCACTATTGTTAATGTTGTTATTTTCTTGCAACATGATATCCTCCCTAGGAGGAGAGTTTTTAGGAGAACTACAAACTAGATGTTCATGGTCCATTCAAAGGTTGGTTCTTCTAAAATGACTTCATCACAAGTAAGGGAGTTCTCAATGGTTGGATTTTCTTGTTCAATAAGGTTTTCCCTAGGGGAAGAGGGGAAACTAAGATTCTCATGACTCTCATCGATTGTATTTTCTAACATCAAAGTATCTTCTTCACAACTGGGAGATATACTAGAAGATGAACAAATGTGATTGTCAAGATTTTCCACAATTTCATTCCTTTGTCTCATAATTTATTCTAAAATAGGATAGGTAGGGGAAGAAACATAAATAGGGTTGTCATAGCTCTTAAAGATTTTGATCATATAATACCAAATGGCGGGGCTGCTATGGCTTCCCCTTTTGAACAAGTGACTAAGTCTTAGGTGGCCAGTCCTGGTGATAGCGCCAAGGCTTCCTTGTCTGGTGACTCTTCAGATAAGTCTTTGCCTGTGCAAAGGAATAATGACGAAATCTCTAAGACTTTGGCATTAGGCATTCATCTTCAAGATAATAGTGACTTGGCCTAGCTTGATAAGGCGTTGCAAGTGGAGGAAGGCTAGATTACTGTAATGGGAAAGAAAGCTAAAACCTCTAGGCCTTCTTTAGACATGACTCTTCGCTCGCACAAGAAAAATGCTAAATGTAAATCTTGAAGAGTCTTGTTTTGGAGTTGGTTTTTTGTCTAGCTGCAGGTTGTCTTTTCTATAGCCATGTTCATGTTTGTAAAGGGTTTCAAGTCCCTTCAAAACCTATTTTAACCTTTATCAAAAACAATATGATTGTCATGATTTCTTAGAACTGCATCCTCTTCCACTAAAAAATTTGCACGAGCAAGAGGTGAATGGAAATTAGGTAAGGTGATGTTTATAAATGTGTCTATGATCTCATTCTCTTGTGCTATAATATCTTCCAATATAGGAGAGTTTATAGAAGAGGAGATTTCAACATTGTCATGATTCTTAATGAGTTCATCTTCTAACCCCAAAATACCTTCATCACATGTAGGAGAGGTATTAGGAGAAGAGCAACTATAATTATCATTAATTTTTATGCTTTTATATTCTTCTATCACATCATTCCCATAAATAGGAGGGACAAAAGGGGGTGTAAATTTAAGGCAAGCATCAACATTTTCACTCTCTTGAACTAAGAGAATCTCATAAGAATGCATGAAAAACATGCTTATTGACTAACTTTTTCTTTGCAAACTTGGAAAAGACAGATACTAACTGTTATCAATTAGATTTGCACCCTACTGAATACAAGATTCAACAATCTAATGACACATGGAAACCTTCTTCAGATGTGGGTGATCTGAACGAAGAAGGAATCTCTAGAGTGAGCTGGTTCTCCGAATGATGGATCCTATTCTAAGTATTTTTTGAGAAAAAGGATAGAAGGATAGCTTGAAAATGAAATATAACACTAACTGATGATTAACTGTTATTTCTAAAAATTCAGATTTACCACTCACAACAATTCCTCTATTATAATAGCTCTCACAATCTCATTGGTACATGGTTTCATTAGTAATTTGCATGAAGATTCGAAAGCATTGCATACATCACACAACTTGAAAACATGAAATTCTATGCAAAAACTCATAAAAGCAAGACATACAAGGCTTCAAACTTGAAAACACAAAGACATCAAATTGCTATTACAAGGTTGAGACAAGAAATGAGAAGAACTTTGCTGCTTTATTGAAATTGAGAGAGTGTATCTATCTGAACTGAGTACAACTGAGTTTACAAACTCAAAATGCTAAGAGCCAAAAACTAAAATTTGAACTGAGAAGAAGGGAGAAAACTAAGTTTTCTTCAAGATATAACCCTCTAGAAACCCTAATCCGAGCTCACAAGAAAAGCTCAAGGAAAAGTTATCAAACTGTCTCAAAAGTCTGCATAAAAGTAGAAAAAACATGCTGTTTCCATGTTCATACTAAAAAGCCTCTAAAAATAGGTTAAATCTGCTTTTAAAGCAAATAAAGCACCTTATCTCTCCAGCAGGAATATCAAATCCGACCCAAGGCAGAAATAAAAACAATATGCTAAAAATAGCAAAAAGATAAAAGCAATCTGCTTTATCTTTGTTTTACATAGTTGCAAATTTCACAATTTGACTAATTTTGCAATTAAAGATTGCTTGAAATCTTTTGCAAAACAATTACCACCTTATTTCTCCAATACAACAATTGATTTTTCTTTAAAAAATCATAAAAATATACAAAGCATCTCTCTTATGAATATTTCAATTGATTTCTTCAAAATCAATCTGAAAACAAGATAAATCCTAAGTCATAAGTGCAATGATTTTTTTACAACTTTTATTGATTTCTCACAAAATCAAATAAAATCAAATATATCTATCACTGTCCTCTCCCTACCAAAGCACCATTAATCACAAATTTCTAAATTTCACAGCCCCTTACATTGCCAAAAATTTATCAAAGAAACTTAAGGACTTAGGAAAAAACACCACCATTTTACAAAGCTCGACCTAGGCATTGAATAAGACATAAAAGAATAAGCCTAAAGATTATAATCTTAAATGAAAGGCCCATTTTCGAATTAGGGCATGAAGGTGGACAAAAACAAAAGCAAAACCCTAAAAACCTTTCATTTTTCACTTGTCATTTTGAAAGAAAGCTCTGCCTGGGAGAGCGCCGCCACCACCATGCTTAGGGTTTCAGCTGAGGATGAAGATTGAGCCTCCATTGTTGCTATTTTTGTCGAATCTCCATTGTTCTGATGGTAAGACCCTTTTGTGAACTTCCTATGAGCTTCCTGTGATTCATTTCTTAATTTTTTTAAGCCGTTTCTTGGCCTTGAGGCCGTGACATAAACATAATTTCTGATGCATTTTCATTTCCTGTGCCTGTTGTTTTGTTATCTCCGTGCTCCTTGTATCCACTGGCCGACATACATGAGAGCTTGTCTCTTGGTTTTGTTTGGGTTTTGAAAGCTCCACTAGCTCTGGCTGCAGCTTACATGTTCTCCTACAAGAATTCAGTGGTAAGTTACGTTCCAACCATATATTTCTTTCTACAGAAAGCTTAAGAAAGCTTTTCTTTTATCTATAATTTCATGGCCATACTCATGCCGTGCCATGTTCTCCTACTATGAACTCGAACTAAAATTTTGTAGAACTTCCGTGCATTTTGATTATCAATCTCTAACATGATGGAAATTACATGGGTTGTCTTTTAACCACAAAATGATAGGCCATTCAGGAACTAAAAGCTCTTCTCCAGGCTGCGGCCATGTGTATTTCTGAAAGAGCATATTGAAGCTTTTGGGCTTGACCCAAGACATGAAATTCTTTCTTCTTTCAAAATTTGAAATGACCCCCTATATGGGTATCATGCAAAACGAAGAAATCTATATTCTAGAACGAAACCCCAAAATGGGTATTTCTGAGAATTTAAAGAGACCATGTCTCTCTGTCTGGAGCTTGACCACCTTGACTTTTCATCATTTTCTGTTCTCTTTCATAAAAATCTTGACATGGGTGTCACTGAAATTGTAAAATTTGTATTTTAAGTTCAAAGCCCCAATGTGGGTGAGCAGTACTTTGAAGAAATCTGTGTTTTAAATTCAAACCCCAATGTGGATGTATGAAAAATAAACAAAATTTATATATTTTGATATATGTGTAAAATTTGGGCTCCTTTTGGCATTCGAATTCTTCAATTTTTAGTATATGGGTATTTGTTATTTGTGAAGAAAATGTATTTCTAAATGTATTACTATTGAAAACCCTCACACAAGTTCATGAGATTCTGAAAATGTATCTTTTGTTTATATTTTCAATTGTCATCTCCATGCTTTTTCTTCCTTGCACACATAAATCTTTTGATTAAACCTGTAGATTGGTTGTCTGCTTTAGACTTCTCATGCACTCACAACTACACTCTTTGCAGATGCATTCCAAACCTTCATTCATACTTTGTCCTTTATCACCTCTGTTCATTCTGGAAATGACTTTTACTTGCTGTACCACTACTTGAAATACATGATAAATGAAGAAACAAAACTCTAAAAATAGTGTACCTTTGGACCATTTCATTACACTGTCAGCCAAAATATTGTATCTAACCCACTTGAACACTATATTATGCTCTTACAAGTAAGTTGATAGCTTCACCACTTAATAAATTACTGATCTGTTTATGCATTGATTAGATGCTATCACTATTTCTTATCTGGCACTCTTCATGCATTTTTATGCTCCATTTAATAAAATTGTTCCGTGCACTTGCTTTCTTCTGAGACGAAAAACTAAAACAATTCTCTTCATTGAGGCATTATGTATGCCTGTTCACTATCCTTGATTGAAGAGAAACAACACTATTGACCTTTGCATAATATCATTCATATGATGAACAAAACTACTATGGCAACAATGTTGAGATTTGAAATTAGTTAAATCAATTGAGCTTAATTAAACTAACTGTCCACCTGTAGCCTTCAGAAAGCACCCTTTGTTCGTTATGAGTGG
Organism: Sequoia sempervirens; assembly: GCA_007258455.2. Classification (NCBI taxonomy): domain Eukaryota; kingdom Viridiplantae; phylum Streptophyta; class Pinopsida; order Cupressales; family Cupressaceae; genus Sequoia; species Sequoia sempervirens. The sequence continues at coordinate 84,452,048 of VDFB02256132.1, read as the reverse complement.
ACTATTGGTTTGATGGCTTAATGAATGAACTCTCTTTTACTCTTTCAGTTGCATTTCCTTTCTTGATGAATATGATGATTGAAATTTCTATCTCAGCCCATATGTAATAAATAAGGGGCAGCATGCCGAGCTCTACCCTTGTGGGAGCCCGTTTTTCTCCACATGCTTGGTCTTCAAATGATAATTAGCTTCATGATTTTTCCTATACCTGCACAAAGAAGCAAACAATTTTAGCATAAAAAACAATATATCATGATATTGATGTCTCTTTTCAACCTATGTTTCTGCACTTCACTTGATTGTTTCAATGCATGATCAGTAGCATACTACATTATCGTTGATGGTTCATGTAGGTATATTCATAGTTGGAGCCTCTGACATCCCTCTCTTTCCTCCTGCAGGTCAACGGAGCTCGAAGAAGACAAATGGTGCACCACTTCTGCGTCAGCCATCGATCAACAGGGAATGATGATTATGTTTATGCTTATGTGATTCCTTTTTATGCATCTTCCATAGTATAGTGTGCTATTTATAATGCACTATGAAAGTCACATCCACGACTTGTGTGGATATTTGATTTCATTCTTTTTGCTTTTCATTTTTAAAAAAAAAAATCTCAATGCAAATTTGTACTATCATTTGAATTCTCACAATCAAATGAAATTCTGTAAATACTAATTATTTCATGAAATAAATGAAAGCAATCTGAAATGCTTTATTTCTATACTTCATTTAATTGTGTAACACTGAAACACAACTTCTGAAATTCTGATTCTTCTTTTCAAAGCATAACTGTCACTTGATAAATAATGATAAATGAGATATAATCAGCACTTAGCATATGCAAAAATAACTGTATTTTCCACTTTTAAATATAA
>VDFB02256132.1:84376258-84451070 GCA_007258455.2 Sequoia sempervirens | reverse complement strand
ATCATTCACACGCATCAAGATTGAATTAGATTAATCCTACAAGCATTCTCTACCATTAATGCTCGCTCGCACGAAGCAAAATGACTATGGTGCTCACATTTTTGGTTTTAAATAATAGTCATTGATCTCTTGGTGAGATGGTATGTCGAACAAATCACATCAAGTTGAAAAGTTTTGAATTCCATTACTCATGCTTGCAAATCCTTTAGCCAATGAAATCTGGCCAGCTAGATATCAACTCATCTGTCTCTGGGCTCTAGCATCGTTATTTGGGCAGGGAGAAAATCCATGTGTCACAATCCTATTGACCTTGCGGGATTGAATAAACCATTATTTTATTCACACGGGGTTGGCAAGGAATGACTGAGATTAGTCCTCAACATTCCATCACTGTCATTGATTTAAAGCTTTTTGGCATCGAGCGTGACAATGAAGACTGGGCCCCACACCTACAAAGGGACATGCATCCATCGCTTGCTTACCCCACAGATTTTGAGAAACACATTTTTTATTCACGCAGAGTGGGAGGGGGATGGTCAATATCTAACCTTTTGATCCTATGGCTAGCAAAATTTGCACATGCGTGAGAGTCTTAAAAATGGGACCTGACTAGGTTGACGACACCCAAACCCTCAGGAATGTAGACTTAAGACATAAGTCTTTTTGTTGGCATATGGCTTGCTTGATGGCATGTGGCTTCTAGTGTTGTCATTGATGGAAACCTAAGTCATCCCTCCAGTCTGCAGATCACAATTTGCTCATACCGGCAGGAAATGTAGTGAATAGTATTTTACCGACAGCTCGAGTATGAAGAACAGGGTATCCGGTCAGTATATCGATCTGTATGCTTCACCGGATCATCATTTTGAGTTGTGGATATTTGAGAAAGTTTGTTAAGCATCTATACTATCTTGTTGTTAAGTTTAGTGGCATTGCATTGATCAGTGTATGTGTTAGGAGATCTGGTTGGATGCTTTGGCAAGATGATTTTCTATTTATTTGCTCATTGTGGCTAACCTAGTGAATGTCGCATGTCACAGATGTATAAGGAGTAATTGTTTAATTGTTTCTTGTGTTGGTTATTTTGTTTTGGGTCCTAGCTATGTCTCAGTTGACTTTGATGGGTGTGCATTAAATTTAATTTGTGATTTGAGCCAACCATTGAAGGATATTTCATGTTTTGTTAAAGCTGACTTGAAGTAATGAAATCTTTGTTAGCGGATATATATATGAGATCAGTAATTCATTTTGTGAATGCAAGAAAGTGTGAAAGTGTGTGAATGTGTGTGAAGAGCAGAACATATGTGTGTGTGATTACTAGAAGGGTGATTGAGAAATCTTTACACAGTTTCAGTAGGGTAGAAAAATAAAGAAGAGCAAATAAGAGCAAAGCATAAATACAAAATCAGTCATAAGGGCTAAAGAGCGTCTACTAAGCTTCACCAAAATTGAATCTAGGCATTTGGAGATGCTATTTTCTTAGTTCAACATTTTGTTGTAATGCAAACATTTTGTAAGGTAGTGAGCCTTCCATATTTTGAGTAGTGAGCTCTAGGCAGTGTGCTTGAATGCACGTGCATTCCCTTTTATTCATACTTTTAACAGAGTATAATTGTGGATTAATCTCCACAGTGGTTTTTCCCCTAACAAGGTTTCCACGTAAAAATATTGGTGTTATGGTGCTTTGATTATCTTGTTCACGTGCTTGCATCTTTATTTCTGTTTATGTGTTCTAAATGGTTTAAGGTTTGGATTTATTGTTAGATTTGTTGAACACTAATTCACCCCCCCTCTCAGTGTTCCTTGAGTCCAACAATTGGTATTAGAGCCAAGTTCCTTTGTTGAAAGTTTAACAACTTGAGGTGGATCTTGAATTGCAATGGACTCTAGTGGTCTTAAACAACAACTTATGGTGGCACTTGATGATCTTGACGAGTCTAAAGAAAAAGTTATGGAATTAAAATAAAATATTGTGGATGTTGAGAAATTCATTCAATCATTGAAGGATAAAATCAATGAGTCAAGAGAAAAGAGGAAGGAACTTTGTGAACAACTGAAGCAGAAAGAAAATAAAAGCTTGGAAGATGTTCACCTGAATCAAAACCTAAAATAAATAACTGAAGAATGTGAAAAGCTTGCTAGGGACAATGCTACTCTAAAGATTGAAATATAATATGTGGCAATGAAGATAACCAAGGAGATTGAAGAAAGAAAGAAGAATGAGGAGAATTTGGCCTAGCCTTTAAAAGAAAGATCTGAAGAATGAAACAAAGTAAATAGTGGATTCATTCAAATGGAGATTGAACTACAACAATCCAGAAATAATGAACAAGAGCTTGAAAGACATATAGTTATTCTCATAGATGAACTCACTACTATAAATGAGTACAAGGAGAAGTTTAGAACTAGTTTTGCTAAGCTTGATGATTTGACTAAAGGATAGAAGGATGCAAATGATAAGCGAGGTCTTGGATATGAGAAGGAAGAAAGCTTCTGATCTGAACATAAGGATTCCAACCAAAGAAATCAGATGAACAAAGGCAGAAGGTATCCAGTAAGACAACCCAATGCTCAAAAGTTAAATGGTTATTGCTTTTCTTGCAATAAATTTGGTCATATGGCTTCTCAATGTAGAAGTAAAATAAATTCAAGTAGTCCATCATTTCCTAGTCAGTGTTTTAGTTATAATAAGTTTGGTCATAAGTCAATTGAATGCAAAAGCATGTCTGTCAGTGTAAGGAATGTTAAATGCTATACCTGTGGAAAATTTGGGCATATTACTAACCAATGCAGATCAAAGGGAAATGAATGGAATGAATGGTCTAGACAATTGCAACAAATTTGATCACATTGCAAGATTCTGTAGGAACAAAAACATGGATAGAAGAGGTCTGGTATATAAGGGAAAAATCTCATAGAAAGATGAAAAAGAAAAAGGGAAAGTGACTGTGGAAGAGATTAGAGATCAGATGAAGAAAGCATGGGTAAGGAAGAGTGACTTTGATGAACATAATAAGTCTGTACTAGAATATTCTTCTGGTAATTCCTTCAGAAATTGATCTTAGGCCATTGGCCTAGGGGGGAGTCTTTCAAGAAAAATCCTTTGTTCCCCTGTCGGTAGCTGGCACCAAAATGTAGGAAATTGTTAGTAGTTATGATAAAAGTTTGCAAATGCATCAGTGAATGATTATGCAAAAACATGAGAAGTAGAAGGTCCACAGAAAAAAATTTCTTTTGTTGTCTGAGAAAATAGAGTACCCAAATTCCTAGGGAAAAATACTGAATGTGATAAAAAGGTTAGGTGCTTGAAGTTATAAAAGGGTATTTGGAACCCTCATTTGTCACCTTGCATTGAAGAAGAATAGGAGAGCCTCTGCAACAAAATTTCAAAAGGAGTAAAGCAAATTCGGCGACAAATTCATTAAGTATTTATTTGCTTGTAGAATTTCAAATTTTGTGCTCGGTAGAAAAACTTGTTTCGTACGGAAAGAAAAATGAAGCAAATGAAAGGAATGGTGAATTTGGATGAGTATAGCAGTGGAAAGATTAGGGCTATGAGAAATTTGTTGCTAGCTGGTGAATTGAAGTGGCTTGAAGGTGCGAAACATAAAAGTTTGGACATTTGGAATGAGTTTCCTTATTTCGTTAACGCGGAAGTGGTTAGGTTTATCCTGAATAGATTGAATGAGGACATGCTAGCCTTAGATAAACCCTATCTTATTTCAAAGCATGTGATTAGAAATTTAATTGGTCTATGCAATGTTGGGGATATTTCAAAAAATAAGTTGATTTAGAACAAGGAATTCGAAACCCTAACCATAGTGACAGGAGATCAGAGGGCTCTAATAATTTCAACAATCAAAGATCCAATAACAAGGTACATCGAACATGGGATTTCATACAAAATTTTCTTCAGAAATAGGGAAGGTGTAACTTCAACAGGCACAATTTTTATCACTCACAAAATGATAATGGAAGATGAAGACTTTGATCTGTGTGGATTGCTAAAGGATCAGTTGATGGAAAATGTGCAATTGAAAAAAGAAGCAGATTACCCCTTTAGGTTTGGTACTTTGATCATATGTATCATGATGTATTTTCTGAACTACTTGCCTCAAAATGATAATGTGGTATGGAAGGAAAATGAACTAGTTTGTAAGAATTTTTTTGAATATTCTAATGCTTTGGGAAATTATGAGCAAGTATATGCAAATTTCTTTAAGGAATTGCTAGGGAAGTTTGGAGAAGTTAACATTCCCCTTCTGGTAAAGATGCTTGAAGTTGGATCATCTTCTGATAAAACCAAAAGGAAGCAGAAAAGGGCTCTAGAGTTTGTTGATGACACCCCTATGACACATAAGTTTCCAAAATTTGAAGGAAAAGGAAAAGGTCAGATAATTGTGGATATACCAAATGAAGAATCTGATGAGTACACTCCTAGGGATGAACCGAAATCAGTTGAACTAGATGTAATAATAGTAGAAGGAAGCGATGAAGAAGGTGCTTTATTCAAAACAAAGATACTGTAGATTTTTTAGGAGGAAGATGGAATGCATAAGATTGCTGACATATGGTTAGATGGACCCTCATATGAGCAGGACCTGATTGAGAACACACTGAGTTCTTACTTTGTGCATAATAACATTGGATTGGGAAGTTTGAAGAATGTGATTCCAGAAGAAATGATTGAATGTATCAGGGAGGCTATGGCCTCTGAGCCTCGGGACAAGAAAGAGGAAGAAGCAATTCTACATCTGAAGGAGTAGTTTAGGTTGTCCCTTACCAAATTGAAAAATAAAATGAATGAGTTGAGGCAATGCATTAATTCAGCTAATAACATTTACAACTATTGTCTTCGGTGGCCTCATGTTGTTGGGAGGTATAAGGAAAAACTGGAGCAGATTGAAGCTGAGTTGATCAAAATTGGTCAAGATTACAGTATGCTTTAGGAGGATGGAGCAATCAAGAAAAAGATTCAGGAATTGTAGTTTGAGCATGCAAAAGTCCACTTTACCAGAAACACTCTTGTGGACACCTTTTGGAAAGTCAAGGATCTGACTGAATACATGTTGGAGCAGTTGATTGAGGTCTTGATGAAAGGAGAAAATATAGAAGAATCAATTACAATCCTAGAATCCCTCATTCAAATTATTAACAAGACATCTAAGAATAATAGCATGATCTTAATCACTAGGATTTCTATAGAAGCATGGAAGAAATTTCTTCTGGGTATGAAAGATAAGTATAAGTTCATTTTCTAACTTAAGTAGCAGTTGTACTTCAAATTTTAAATTTTTGAAAGGTGGAGAGAGATTAGTGAATAATATATTTTTGAGTGATGTCAAAGGGGGAGGAGAGCAGTGAAAAATGCTTTATCATTCTAAGGGGGAGTTTGAGTTTTGAAATTTTGAATTTTGACACTTAGTCATTTTTTACTAAGTGTTGCCATCAATGCCAAAGGGGGAGATTGTTGGAATATGGATTTATTGATGGCATGTGGCTTCTAATGTTGTCATTGATGGAAACCTAAGTCATCACTTTGGTCCTCAGATCAAAATCTTCTCATACCAGAAAGAAATGTAGTGAATAGTATTTTACCGGCAGAGAGTATGAAGAACAGGGTATTTGGTCAATATATCGATCTGTATGATTCATCAGATCATCATTTTGAGTTGTGGATCTCTAAGATAGTTTGTTAAGCATCTATACTATCTTTTTGTTAAGTTTAGTGGTGTTGCATTGATCAGTGTATGTGTTAGGAGATCCAATTGGATGCTTTGGCAGGATGTTTTTCTATTTATTTGCTCATTGTGGCGAACCTAGTGAATGTCGCATGTTGCAAATGTATAAGGAATAATTGTTTAATTGTTTCTTGTGTTGGTTATTTTGTTTTGGGTCCTAGCTATGTCTTAGCTAACTTTGATGGGTGCACATTAAATTTAATTTGTGGTTTGAGCCGACCATTGAAGAATATTTCATGTTCTGTTAAAACTGACTTGAAGCAATGAAATATTTGTTAGTGGATATATATATGAGATCCGTAATTCATTTTGTGAATGCAAGCAAGTGTGAAAGTGTGTGAAGAGAAAAAAAATGTGTGTGTGAGTAGTAGAAGGGTGATTGTGTGATCTTTGCGTAGTTTCAGTAGGTCAGAAAAATAGAGAAGAGTAGAGTAGAGCAGAGCATAAATAGAGAATCAGTTAGAAGGGCTGAAGAGCATCTACCAAGCTTCACCGGAACTAAATATAGGCATTTAGAGATGCTATTTTCTCAGTTCAACATTTTGTTGTAATGCAAACATTTTGTAAGGTAGTGAGCTCTAGGCAATGTGTCTCAATGCATGTGCATTCCCTTTTATTCATACTTTTAACAAAGTATAATTATGGATTAATCTCCATCGTGGTTTTTCCCTTAACATGGTTTCTGTGTAAAAATATTGGTCTTATGGTGCTTTGATTATCTTGTTCATGTGCTTGCATCTTTATTTCTGTTTATGTGCTGTAAATGGTTTAAGGTATGGGTTTATTGTTAGATTTTTTGAACACTGATTCACCCTCCTCTTAGTGTTCCTTGAGTCCAACACTTTTAATGCAAAATTTTTCAGCCCTACCATAGAAAAAATAAAATGATTAAAAGAAACTTGGTGACCGATAAACCTAAACCAGGGGGCCGGTGAGAGCGACGATTCTAAAGGCTCAGGTGACAACTTAAATGACTAAGAACCAGGTATAAAAGGTCAACAAAAGAAAATAATTCCAAAGGGTTTAGGACCCAAAATTGCGAAATGAGGGCTATTAGACAAAACCCTAACCTTACCCCTGGACATAGAGGCTGAAAATCATGATCAAGACAAGGACCTACTCAAGATTTTAAAAAAATTTAGAAGCTCTACCAGTGGCTCATGCTCAGGGATGCATACCCCTGGTGGGTATGGTGATAATCCAGATCTCAGGTTGAAGTAGACCACCAAAGAAGCACAAAAACCTAGGAGCTTACTCGGACAAGGAAAGCAGACACAACCAGAAGCAAGCACATCAAACCTATATACACTAATTAGAAAGCTATACATGGTGCTTTCCTTTTAGAGGCCTTTATTGATGTATAGACCTTTAAGCCTACCTCATGCAATTCCACTAGCTTCAGTCTTCAAATTGGTGGTCCAAGGCCCCCAAAAGCTTGGAACCAACTCTTACCTCTGCCAAAGACTTTACCCTCAACTGTTTGTAATGGACCAACACTTCTACCAAGCATTCCCAAACAATTAGCTCCATTGCGATTAACACCATCAACCCCATATGCCATATTTACAAGACTTCCCTATTCGTTAGCCTACTCTAGTACAAGCTTATTCGATTGAATTGAGAAGGTGAAGCATTCATATTCCATTTGATCATTAACATCACCAATTTTGACATCACATTCTGTTTCCATATCAAACTGAAAACCTTCATTAGTACTTTGGTATATGCCATGCCAACAACACCCAGATGTATCAAAGAGATGGGAATCATATTCACCATCGTCATCCCAAAACTGAGTAAATGCAATCATCTCAGGCTTAGTAGCATACTCTTATTCATTTTTCAAACCCTCATTTAGTTCAATGTGAAATGCTTCAAAAATAGGCTTGAACAAGTCAAGAGGATCAAGGTGAACACAAGGGTATTCATATGCATTGGTAACCTCATGTGCATGGTCAGCTAGTAGGCATATTGACCTATGTTCCAAAGACTCATTGTTATTTGAAATTTGTTCATTAGCAATTGAACAAGCATCTTTATTTTCCTTCACAAAAATATTTTCCTCATTGGATGAAAACATGTCCATAATGCTACTGTGAAGATAAGGAACATTAGCAAAGAACTCAATTTCACATTCACTAACATGAGATCCACCATTGTTTGTGTCATTTGGCTGCTCTACACATAAACCAAAAAGTTCTGCAATATCAACACAATTTGAAAATTCATCAAAAAATTTCAGATTATCAATGGGTAATAATGTTTATTTGAGATCCATATGCTTGTCATGATGTACATTATGATCATTCAATAATGAAAACCTTCTTTCATCCATGAGTACACCATCATTATCTTCATGCATAGCTGACATCTCCATTTTTGCTTCATATAAACAGTCATGAGTAGTAGGGACATAAGCATGTTCATTAGCATCTTCATCATTTCTAGCACTGTATTCAAGATCAACACATTGAACAATCATATTTTTATCTTCAAATTCTACATCATCCACACAATTAACATGCTCAGTTGGTAGAAACCCAAATCACATTCTAAGTATGCATCAAATGCAATTTATTCCTTCACTTGTGAACAAGTGATTTCATGAATATTTGTATCATTCCATCCTTCATGTGACTGAAGTACTTCTGGATCACCCCATAAGAGCAATTACAATCTTCAAAGAAACAATCAAAAACTTCAATCTCATCATGATCCTTAATATTACCCACAACATTTGTATCAAATGTAAAATGTTCATAGGAAATGCTCCCAAGGAACCCACCAATGTGTTACTTCATTTTCCCATGGCCACATTCTGACCCTATGTCAGATGCATCATCAAAAATTTCAGCAAAAGGTGGGTTGTCTCTATAGTAGTAAGGGTCACTATTTATCACCTCAAATATTGGTCGAGGCTCATCATATAAGGGATTCTACCTTACTTTCATTGTTGTCATACAATTTTTTTCCTCCTTAATATGAAGGTCCAAATCCTTCAAGTCATAATTGAACTCAAGGTCATTATAATCACTTGAAGAGCATATAGACAAATTTTCAACTTCATCCTCATCATTGGTAATTAACATCATTGAATCACACTCTGAGAACTCTTCACATGAAGAAAATCATTCACCCTCAAGAAAACACACATTTCCATTGTTATCAACATATCCCCTACTCAAAGTGAAGGATTTTTTTTGTACTTCATATGAATAATCATAATAAATAGAGGAATGACTAGACTCAATGCACTCACAATTACTACCACTAGAAAACTCACCAATGCTGAGACTACATTCAGAGTCCTCAAACTGAATGCCTAAATTTTCATCTTCAATACTTTGATCATCGATTTGTGACAGAATATCAACAACATTTGCATCATTGTCATTGGTCAAATCATGACATGGAATGACATCTTGTATCTCCTCTACTTCTTCACTATTCAAGACATCCTAGGGACGAAAATCATGCACATCTACTATGTCATCATATTATGTATCTTCATCTTCATCATTGTTGTATTCATTTGCATATATGCCACTTGTGAATTTATTACAATCATTATATTCTCCCACACAACAAGATGGATGTTCATGTTTTGATACACTCTCTTCACTTATTTGCATTGTTTTTCAATCTTTCTCCACAAGAGAACTACCAATAACACTTTGAGGCATCACATTTTGTGCATAATCACCCTTAGCTCCCTCTACAATCTTTATCCAGTCAATTACTTGGCTCAAGTTGTGAGGCTTCAATTCCTTGGGAAAAGTACTCAACCCTGACTAGTAGATTTCACAAAATAGATCAATGCAAATTGAATACTCTGGTCTAACACTTTTGGGTACTTCCAACAAGGCATCCAAAAATCTTGAGAATAAATCATAGGGTGGCTCCTCTTTGTGTCTCTTCACTTCATATAATTTTTTAACAAAATACATTTGGTCAACTTTGCTCAAATTTCATTGATGTTCAACTTGGAGCTCACTATGATCTACATATTGTGATGATGGAGAAGTCATAGCAATAGTAGCATTATCATCTTGATTGAGGTCTCTATTACCTGACCCACTAGTTCTATTTGCATGAAATGTGCTAGGGTAACCCATAATGGTAGCCAAATATCCTTTCATCATTGAGTATTTCAAGTTATTTTCAATGTCCATGGCAATTTGATATGCCTAGTATTATGTTGTAGGACCTTTATCTCTTAGTAGATAACTCATCTTACTATCAAATGTGCCAAAATATACAACCAAAAATTCAACATCATTTGGTCATATATTTTTAGGAATATCCCTTATGGCCTTTTCAAATTTCTGATTGAAAGCAAGAACCAACTCATCCTTATTTCTATGAGTTTCCATAAATTTTTTTCTTACCACATTGGGATTTACTCTTTCACCAAATTGTTTTATGAACACTAATTTCAACTCATCCCAGGAGTGTATAGAGGATGCTGGTAAATAGGAGAACCAATCTCTTGCATCTCCTTTTAAATATTGAACAAGCAACTTCATGACAACATCCTCAAAATACAGTTCATAATTTCCCATCATATCAACAAACTCTTGCAGATGTTCTCTTGTTGATTCAAACTTCTCACCATTGAACTTTGGTATCTTATCTCTAATTTTAGATGGTACAATATTTGGGTAACCAAAAATGCTACTAAAATTTATAGCTCTATACCTTTCAATACTAAAATTTCTTTGACCCGAGAGGGGTTACCCACTATGCATCATGACATTTAGTTCCACACAAGAATGCATAGTTTGATAATACATTTTCTCACACCTTTTGCAAGGCTTATCAAATTTACCTTATAATTACACAAGGCAGTTCAAACTCCCTTTTCAATTATGATCTTAATCCCTTACAATGTAAATCTCCTATCTCTAGTTTGCTTAAGATCCTCTAATAGGTAAAATTCAAAGAAATAACACACTTCTTTGTCATAATACGTGAATTTCAAGTTACACTTTAGAAGCTTGAAAAATTACCACTACTATTCCCCCTCTTAGTGCTATTTCACCTAATTGGGAACCAATTACATATTAAGTCTTGAAAATTTCTCATAAATTGCTTGCAAACATATAATATTTTCTTTAAATTTATGAGTACCTAGAAATTTGTAGTAGCTGTCAACTTTTATTCTTTGATATTTTCATATTTGGAACTTTAATATACTCTTTATTGGGTTCTTTAGTCAAATTTGCCACCTCTCTTCATAGAGGGTCAAACTTCAAACAATATGAAGTTCTTTCAAAGGTAAATCTCATTTTGGTTCTTCTCCAACAACGAAGTCACACTCAAATCCTTTGAACTTTGCTGCAACTGAACCTTTTCTAGGTTCAAGAAATTTTCAACATCTTAACAAGACGTTCAGATCTACCAAAGGCTTAACTCTATGATGCAACAATCTGTGACTGGAGAATGCAAATTTATCCCCAGCAGAGTTTCCAATTTTGTTGGCATTTTTTCTAGAAATACTTTGAAATCCTCTAAAGGGTAGCTAACCCTTATACTCAAAAATATTTAAAGCCAGTGGCCAATAAACAAGCAAGGATTTTGAGGCCCTTAGTCCTACTCTTTAGGCTCTATGAGACCTAGGAGGGTGTTCCTTATAATGTTCATTTGGTATTTATTTGATTGAGAACGCATCTATACATAGATCAATTCCTATTAAGTGAAAATAGACATTATTAACTAAAGGTTTGGATAGCCTTTTAGTAAATTACTATCTATTGCTAGGAATTAGATGATACTTTAAACTTATACATTGTAATTGAAAGAATTTTAACGATTTTTATTCTCACTTTGAATCCTTAGTCATGTGCATTGCTACCTCACTTATCTTTAAGGTAATCTAATGAATAGACCAATGCCTTGTATATTGGGATTATGGAGTCAAGTTTGTAACAACCAATAATATATTAGCCATTCTACCTTGAATTTGGTGGACTATTGTCATAATACTTTGTAGTATTCAACTCAATGTGTCTAGGACATAACTTACCAAATCCTATGCATTTTCCACGTTAACCTGGGACCCTATTCAAGCATTTAATTGACTCTTTGAGTTGAAGCAAAAACAAGCCATACATTCAATTAAAACAACCGAAGATAAGAAAAAAGATCATTGATCATTTCATTTATAATTTGCAAGAGAATTACATAGGAGAGTATACTTTCCTAAACTAATATTTTCTTCTATATTTGTAGCTTCTATAAAACCATTTTAATATTCTTGCTTACACAACTCATACCCTAGACTATTTCTTGTTCTATTCAACAATATTTTTTACAAAATTCTTATTCCTGAGCTAAGCTTTTCACCTAGACTATTGTCAGACTCAAAATTTAAACCCCCTATAATGAGCCCTGAAATCCCTTTTATAAAACAAGGGACCAACAAGCAATCGACTCATTACAGTTATATTTCATATCAAAATGAATTTCATCTGCATTTGGGATATTCCCTAAGAAGTTATATGTAATCGTTCGTAAAGTAGGGGAAGACAAAATTCACACCATTTGCTAAAGAGGAACCAACCAAGACCGCAAAAAACACTGTTAGCTGTTGTCAAGCATCCACATTCCTTGTCCATACTAAGCAAACAAATTCATCATGATAACATCCAAAAGGTACCCAAGTCAACACAAAAAACATAAAACACCACCAAAGCGAGATCATCACCAAAAAGACAACCCAGATGCAAATAAAATCCTACTCAACTAGAATACACCTGCCCACTTCATGTGTTTGTAGAGGTTGGAGAAGCCACCGCTTCTTCTTCATTAGTATCCTTCAGGTTACCCATGGCAAGCAAGTAATAACAATACCCTGATTCAATTTCAATCATACTATTTGAGGGATCATCTGGGATTTCAATAGGAGAACTAAGTTGTCCCAGATAAGCTTGATTATACTTAATCTTCCTCCTTTCCTCCCTTACAGACCTTACAGGCACCTTTTCCTTAGAGTCTTCCACTTCTCCCATAACAACTCAACTCCTCAAATGATAATTACTCCTCACACCAAAATGCATTGATTTCTTGCCCTGGGCAACCTTCTTTCCCTTCTCCTTTGGAGTTGGAATAACTCTAGGTGTGCTCTGCTCATTCTTTGGAACATCATCTTGTGAATCCTACAAGCCATGTATTCTCGACCTTCATACTAGGGAAGCATAAATAATTAATGGACTTACTCATTTTCACTCTTCACAAAGAAATTTTGAGCCTCTGATTCTAATTGTGACATGGAAAGAGCTAACAACTCTCATTTATCGAGCAACTTGAGCATGTTGATCATCAATGCTTAGTGAATGATAACACGAGCAAGCAGATGATCCACCGTTTGAACTTACATCACAACTGTAAATCACCCAAGTGCATCAAAATTTGTTTATCATCTTCAATTATTATAGGAGAGTAATCATTCACATGCATTAGGATTGAATTTGATTAATCCTGCAAGAATTCTCTACCATTAATGCTCGCTCGTGTGAAGAAAAACAGCCATGGTGCTCACATTTTTGGTTTTAAATACTAGTTTTTGATCTCCTAGTGAGGTGGTACATTGAACGAATTAGATCGAGTTGAAAAGTTTTGAATTCCATTACTCATGCTAACCAATCCTTTAGCTAATGAAAATTGGCCAGCTAGATGCCAACTCATCCATCTTTGGGCTTTGCCATTGTTATCTAGGTGGGGAGAAAATCCATGTGTCACAAGCCTGTTGACCTTGCGGGATTGAATAAACCATTATTTTATTCGTACAAGGTTGGTGGGGAACAACTGAGATTAACCCTCGACATTCCATCACTGCCATTGATTTGAAGCTTTTTGGCATTGAGCTTGATAGTGGAGATCGGGCCTCACATGTACAAAGGGACACACGTCCATCGCCTGCTTAGCCCATGGCTTTTGAGAAATATTTTTTTTATTCATGTAGGGTGGGTAGGGGATGGTCAAGAGCTAACTTGCTGATCTGATGGCTAGCAGAATATGCACATGTGCGAGAGTTAGTCTTAAAAATGGGACCTGACTAGGTCAACGACACCCAGACCCTTAGGAATGTAGACTTAAGACATAAGTCTTTTAAGGAACAGTTTTTCTACTCAACCATAGAATAAATAAAACAATGAAAAAGAACTTGGTGACTGAAAAACCTAAACTAGGGGGGCGGTGAGAACAATGTTTCTAAAGGCTCAAGTGACAACTTAAATGACCATGAACTGGGTATAAAAGGTCAACAAGAGAAAATAATGCCAAAGGGTTTAAGATCCAAAATTGTGAAACGAGGAATTTTAGACAAAATCCTAACCTTACCCCTAGACACAGAGGCTCAAAATCATGATCAAGACAAGGACCTACTCAATATTTTCAAAAAATTTAGAAGCTCTACCATAATCTAGGGGATTTTCTTGTCCTCAGGCTCAAGATCCTATGGAACAACAATGTAATGCCAAAGGAACACACACATGAGGTACAATGCAACATGAAAAACATGAAGCATACACAATGAGGACACATAAATAACATAATGTAAAAAGAAGACATAAAGAAAACACAATGAAAACATAATGTAAATGTAGTGTAAAAAAATGTAGCCCTTTACATTTTCTCACTTTTTTGGGCCTCCTAGTTAAATTGGACTTAACAGTGTCTTGATTTAGTGTTGTTAAATGTACCCCTTTACATTTTCACACTTATTTGGGCCCTCTTAATTAATTGAGCTTAATTATGCCTTAATTATTTATTTAATTCATTTACAAACCTAATAAATTACATTTTCTAAATGGGAAACCCAACAACAATTAATGCCTAAACATAACACTTTACTTTGAGTAATGTGTGTTCCAAGTATAGGGACCTGGGACCCATTTTCCCATGGGCGAATGGGTCCTCCCTAGACCTTTGAACCTAAATTTAAATTATGTTTTTGGAATTATATTAACATCTTCAAATCTATAATTCAATGTTGGCTTGTGATATTTGAATTTTAGGAAATTAAGGATACATACCTATAAATACAAGATTATTTCACTAAGTTTCACCTAGAATTTCAGGAGAAGCTACCTAGCATTTTTTCAAGATCTACAAGATTATTAGAGAAATCAAAGGAATTCAAGAGCAAATATATTATAGATTTATTGCAATATTTAATATATATCCATCATGTCAAATTCTTCTTGCATCATGCATGTTTTTGGAGCTAACATTGTGATGTAGGTTTCATGATCAAGTCAAGCATTCAAAGTATAATTTCAAGCAATATTCAAGTATCAAGATCCACATCCAATTCAATCATTTCATGCAAGTTTTAGACCTCCTAAGATCTCCATTATCAAGGTTTATTACAAGGGTTTGTTGACTGGTAACATAACTTTGTTCATTCTTCATTCCCTCTTTCATGAATTATTTCAATTCAAGGTTTGATTAACAAAATGGGGTCTAACCAAGGAAAACTCCCATTCATCCAAAAAAAACATTTTTCTCTCTTGTGTGTGTGATTTCAGATTTAGGTTGAAGAAGACTTGAAGACCTTTTGAAGAGCAAGATTTACAAAGTTTTCAAATCATAGAATCCAACCTATAGATCAAAATTTTGACTTTTTGACACTGAAACCTAGACAAATTAGAAGCTTCAAATCTGCACTAGAGGCTCTTGAAATATTGTTCCAACCCCTATACTTGGACCCATTTTCCTATGGGAAAATGAGTCCTAGACCAACTTCTAGAAAGCACTTTTGGTGATTGGTACACACATTTTTTCCCTTCTCATATCTGCATGCTATTTTTTGGTTCTACAAATATTAAGCTTAATCTTCAAGTTTCAAGTGTTAGATTGCATTTTGGAGTTGATTTGTTGTTTTTAGTTTTTCTCCCAAGTGTTGTTTGACCTTGACCCCCATCCTTCAGTCATAAGGAAATTTGAAGACTCTCATTTACAGTTGATTCACCTAAGGGTTGTTAATCAATTCTTTGTGGAGATCTCATTTGTAAGAGCTGAAGATATTAGCTCAACACCCAAGAACACTTGCAAAAAAAATGAAAACCTTCTACAAGAGGATATGCAAGAAAATGAGCTTACTTGATATTAAGACCTATCAAATGATGAGGTATGAAGTATATATTATAAATGTGTATAATGACCTTCCTTATATAGGCAAGGTTGAAATGTAGTAATGAACATAATGTTGATAAATGTCATAATCCTATGACATGAGACAACCAACAAACTAATCACCTAGGAAATGATGCATTAGCTAGGTAAGATAAGTTCTAGACAAGCCAACTAAGAATTCTAGAAAGAATCTTATATCTATCACCTAGAAAATGATACCTAGGAATAAACAAATGCCTAAGTAAACTTATGTAAGTTTAATTAATTATTTAATTACACCAACACCCCCCCCATAAGTGCAACTTAGGGAGAAGTTTATTATGCAAATGATGCAAAGATGGGTCTTGAATACTAGGCCATGTTAGGTACCCATGTACAAATGCAAAAAAAATATCTCACAATCAGAGAAAAGGAGAAAAACCAGTGGGACAAAAATCTTTTCCAAAACAGAGAAAAAAAAACAAAAGAAACAAATCATGTGAGGAAGGATGGAGGACTCCATGATATCCCCCAATTACACCATCTATCACATATATACATTAAAATGAATAGCCCCCCCATAAGAGGGAAAGAGAGAGAGACTATATAGCCCCCCCAAAATATGTGATCACCTACAAAAATGGTAAGTTCTTGAAGACAAAAAATGATCCAATGTCAAAAAACAACTTGTCTCCCTTTTGTAAGAAACAAAACCATGTACAAATGAAAGAATGCTTCCCATTACAAATAGGAGTTGAAGGAAAGAAGAATGAATAGATATGATGATGTCTCTAAAAACTACTCATGTGTCTCATTTCCTAATGAAGATGAAGATGCCACAATAAAATTAGGTACATGTGCAATCAATGAAGAAGGTGACAAAATAAGATTATGTGAAAACTAATGTTGAACAATATCCAAAGACCATGATGGTTTGACAAATATTGTGTAATGGTTATCATCAAATAGGAGAGATAACCCCTCAAATATGTCCTTCAAATTTGAAATGTGAGACTCCAAAAACAAGGATGCAATGTTTGATAGATAGGAATCCCAATCAGGAAGGAAATCAAATAATTTTTGTAATGAATCAATGGACATGCTCAATGAATCACCACCATGAGATAAATGGTCCTGTTGAACAAGAATGATAAGAGTCTCAATCAATGACTTTGCACAAGGAATCATTAAAGGTGAAGGTACATCAACTATCTCTGATGGAGATGGAGCATCTGAAAAACCCTTTTCAACCTCTTTGAAAGATTCAAAGCACTCCAAGCAATCAAACTCCTGAATAGTATCATCATCATAGAGTATCCTATCTAAAGAATGAAGAGGCACATGAAATTCTAAATAATGATCATCGGGGAATGGTGGAGTACTAGGATATCCATATATATCCCAAATCTTAGTCCAAAGAGTACGAGGACAATCATGATGATCAATAGATTTCAAAATATCATCATCAACATCCATTGCAATGACCCCTAAAACATTATATCTGTTGCAACTCCAAGAAAATTATTGAATATCTTGACCTGGATGGGGAACAATACCATACAAATGTGGCACCAATTCAAGAGATTGGAGATGATCTATGATTCCATCTCTCCATTGTTTATAGTTTCCCTTTTGAAACATAATCAGAGAAGGATAATATGAAAACCCCATAATGAACTATGATAGATCTCCACAATTACAAAGACATTGACCTTCACTATGAATTAGAAACTCTCAAATATGATAATACAATTGAAAATAACCCCCCCCCACAAATAGAACTTCTTCAAGAGTCAGGATGTCTAAGTTATGAAGCAGAAAGAAAATATGCAAAAATATGAATATCTCACACTTGGGGTTGAATCTGAAAAAAGTACATGAACCAAATCAAAGGGCTCCTCAATACCTTCCAAATGCAACTTGAATCATCAAAATCAGAGAAACTGGCAGAAAGTTATGAGCTCAGAGGTCCAAAGGGGTGATTTGACTAGTTGTGAATAAATTGTATCTACAAGAAAATCTAGAAAAAATTCTTGCACCAATGTGAGGTACTTGGAGAAAGCTTTATACCGATATCTCATTTGTAGAATTTGAAGATCATTGCAAAAAGTTATGCAAAATTGAAAAAAAGGCCTATATGAGGCAATTGAGGGTATAGATAAGGCTAAATAGGAGCAAAATTCAATGATAAAATGGTGCAAAAAATTGGCACCCTAACACTAGCTTTAGATCACTCATATGACCATAGGTCAATGGTGGGAAAAAAAACTTTAAAATCTGTGGTTGGGTCGGCGAAACTATATGGTTGACATTTTGAGATTATAAATAAATTTAATAATACAAATAAATAATTCCGAAGCCAATGGAATAAACTTGCAAAAAATGATAGTGCCAACATAGGCCTGGTAGACAAGGAAACTCTAGCAATAGCAAAGAAGCCAACATATAGTATGAAGGGTCGGCCACAGAGTAAGCAACAGTTTGACAAAAAGTGAACAGATGCTAGAAGTTTTGGAAGAAGCGGCTGGTGGGAGCAATACCATGGGCCAGCCATGATGAATGGATACCAGCGGAAAGTGTATGATGGCCACAGTCTGCAAAGAATGGATGATAGTGACTTAGCAACAACCGTAGAAGAATAAATGTCGACGGTTGACGGGAGCTCACTAGACAATACTGGCAACCAAACGTGATTTGACAAGGCCGACCAGGTTATGAATTATAACCAAGAATCTCAGGCAATCAGTGAATTGAAAGGACTGACAAAGACTTTGATACAACCAAAAAAGATTGGAGGGTACAACCAAGTAAATGGATGTGGCTAGCCACCTTGTAATAGGCCAACAAGGTACCACGAGTAGATAAGGTTGGCAGTACAATTAGCGTCCCACAAATTGAATGCCCTATCAAAAGGGTTTTAAAACCATAAATATATCTACCAAATTTGCATACTACCTATACAACCTTATAATAAATGACAAAAATTTGGTCGCCAAAAAATTAAAAAACCCTTGAATAATATATGCCCTCAAATTTATAATATGCCTGATCCAAATTTAATAGCCCCAACAATAATTAAAATAGCCTGATAAATAAAAATGCAGAAGATATTTTTTAGAATATTTTTTAGAATATTTTTTCTACAAAATAAATAAATCATACGCTATATCAGGGGGTCATATGGCCACCTTGGGTAAATTTCTTTTTCCTCACGAATAGCTGAAGCAAAATAGGGAAAATTATATATCAATTTTCATCTCTTCAGCCTCCTAGAAATGATGATGAGGTCGAATTTGCCTAAAAAAGCACCAGAAGTTCTACAACTCCTAGATCTTGCAAATCTTCAAACCTCCACAACTTTGGCTAGAAATGTCAGATTTAGTCGAAACAAAAGTCAATTCTTACTTTCTCAACTTCCCTAAACTCAAATCCAAGCCCAGATTTCCTTCAAAATGAGCCAAAAGCAACATGCCATGAAAGCCCACATATGGAGACAACCTCAAATCTAGATCTCTCACTAGTAATAGCTCCACCCTCAAATCTGAGAAGGTTTTTGCAAGATGTGGCTCTGATACCATGTAAGAGTTGAAGATATTAGCTCAACACCCAAGACCACTTGCAAAAACAATGAAAACCTTCTACAAGAAGATAAGCAAGAAAATGAGCTTGCTTGATATTAATACTTATCAAATGATGAGGTATGAAGTATATATTACAAATGTGTACAATGACCTTCCTTATATAGGAAAGGTTGAAATGTAGTAATGAACACGATGTTGACAAATGTCATAATCCTATGACATGGGACAACCAAAAAACTAATCACCTAGGAAATGATGCATTAGCTAGGTAAGATAGGTTCTAGACAAGTCAACTAAGACTTCTAGAAGAATCTTATATCCTATCACCTAGAAAATGTTACCTAGGAATAAATGAATACCTAAGTAAATTTATGTAAGTGCAATTAATTATTTAATTACACCAACATCATTTCCTAATGAAATAAAGGAAACTAGGTCCCTCACACATTTTCAAATAGTCAACAAACCCCCAACCTATTTTTCAATGTTTCATTTTGGTGAACCTGACTTTTGAGCATCATAACTTGCTAATTTTAGAGTCCATTTTCAGCCCTAGACCTAGTTTTTGTATTCATTTCCATTGCATTGATTTGCATCTCATTTAGGGTTGTTTACTTGCATTATTTTACATCTCATTTAGCATTTTAGGTTTTCATTTTTGCATCCTTTAAAACCTAGAAAGCTGAAAAATATCAATCATTTTGCATAGTGTTTACATAATATTCCATCATCATTCATTTACATCTAAAAATTGAATTAAGATTGCATCTCCAATTAGGGCCTTTTTCTTGTCATTTAGCACTATTTAGACCTCATTTTCCAGAAATTTGAAACTACAACTTACTATTTGAAACCAGAATTTGAAAACCATAGAAACCATCTGAGAAACTTGAAAATTAATTGTTAAAAAACCCTAAAGTGAGACCCATTTTCCCATGGGCCAATGATTCCCTCATCAAGGATTTTTTAAAATTTTTGAGCATTAAAATCAATGATTCTTCCTTCCATGTTTCTATATTTAGTTTTCTATTTTAGTTTCCAAAATTTATGTTATCTAAAATCATTCATATTAAGAATAATTTGTCAAATTCAGTGCATTGTTTGAATTCAAAATTACATCTAAAAAACATCATTTTTAGGTTTTTGCATAGCATAATGAGAAAGTTATTTTTTTTAAATTTGAAAATTGTTTTTACATACTTGCATTGCACTTTTCATTCTAGGGTATTTCATTGCATTTTACCTCTTATCCATTTTGAGTGCACCTTGGGCTTGTGAAACTTGTATGAGCTTCACAACTTGGTGTCCTATTTCCAATACTATCATGAGATGCAATTTGAGACTCATGTCATCCCATGATACAACATTCATCATGGATATTGGGTTCTCTAACTCTTTCACTCATAGTGTCAGTCAATCCACTATGGATCATACCCTTAACACTTCATTTCACATGACTTCCCTACCCACACCTAATGTGACTGATGTTGATGCAATGATTTCTAGTGTCCCTCATGAGAACCTTAGAATAATGGATGAAGAGCATGATAAATTGAAATATTTTGTGAGTTCTGAATTCAATGTTGCTAATGTGGTTCATATGATAGATAACATGAGGAGAATAATTGAAAATTAACAAGGAATAGAGACTGTTAGTATCTTGGCTCACATTATTGATAAACATGTCCCTACCAATTATAGTTGTGCTCAAGCTTTGGGGTATACTCAAGGCCAAGGTGGAATTCAAATTCCTCCTTCCACAACCATAACCTCTATTCCAACATACACTAATCCAACTATTACAATAACCATACAACCTACTAGTAATGCCAACAATTCCCTAGGTATTTCCTTTAGTTTTGTGCATTCAAATCTCATATCTCCTAATCCATCTCCCCTCTCAAACTTAAGTCACTTTCCCTCCAAATACATATACACCTCCACCTTATTCACCTCCATCCCACAAAATTAACAATGATCTTGTCCTTAACACACTCTTGCAAAATGTTTCATCCCTCCAACAATAATTTGCTACATTAAGTCAAAATCAAAATGGCCAACATTCACAATATTTCAAAAGAAATCCCTTGATCTTGGAGATATTGAGAACACAAATGACACAAGGTATAGAGATTCCTAAATTTGAGAAATGTGATGGGAAAGGAGATCCTATTAGCCATGTTTCTTCATATACAACCCTATGTAGTGACTTCATTTTTGAGGATAAATTCTTGGCTAAAATCCTCCCTAGATCCTTGAAGGATACTTCTTTGGAATGGTTTTGATCCTTACCAAAAAAATTCAATACGTTCATTTAGTGAACTTATTGATGCCTTCTACAATCAATTCCAAATACACATGGGTCCTAAGATGACCTTAACTGATTTAATGATACACAAAAAAAGGATGATGAAAAGGTCACTGCTTTTATAGCACAATACCAATTTCTCTACTCACAAATAAACATTAAGATTCCTAATGATGACCTTCAAAGAATGTTTATTTACAATTTTCAAAACAAATTCAAGCTTGAGATGTTGAAATTTCTCTCCTTCACATAGTTGTGTAATGCCTCTGTGATTATCAAAATTCAGTTAGTAGTCGTGAAATAAAAATTCCTCTAACCATCCTAAAAAATTCAAATCCACGCATCATAACAACTATCAACCATTAATGAAACAAAATAAAGGATTTTTAAAAATTAATCCCCCTCAACCAACTCAACATGTTGATAACCAAGTGGATGCTACAAAGATGAAAAATCCATACACATTCACTGATAGAAATAGATAATTCACCCCTCTACCTAATACCCTTCATAATACCATGTTGCATCTCTTAAAACAAAAACTAATTTCCTTACCTCCTATTAGAGCTCCTAATCCTACTAAGATCTTACCTCCTAACTATATACAAAATGCCTATTTCCATTTTCATAAAAAAAAATAGACATGATACAAAATATTGCAAGCATCTTAAACATCTTGTATATGACCTCATTGATTCTAATCATATCCAAATTGTTGGTGTTAATGATCAATATAATAATTTTGTAGCCCCTCCTAATAAAAATTTGCAAATCTTTACTAATCCTATGCCAAATCATAACATTTCCTTTGTCAAAGCTAGTGAAACAAAGACTGATGTGATGAATGTTGACACAAATGATGAAATCGGGAAGAACACAGAAAATATGATTGGATTTATTGAAGTTCAACCTCATAAGGGCCTAAATAATTTTTTTCTTAACATTTCTTTCTCACAACATGATATAATTAAACATGCACCCGATGGTCCTCTTTACATAGCTGAAAGAATCAATGGAAAGCCTACTAATGGGATATTAGTTGATCCTGTTTGTGTAGAAAATGTGATCATTGAAGAATTCTTATTTGTGCATGAGCTTTATCAAGATACATATGAAAAAATGAAAGCATGGATCAAAACACGTAATGGTTTTGCTTGACCTATGATAGGTTTGATAACTCTTCCTTTAAAAGTTAGATTGAAACAATTATGTGTCTCATTTTCCATCATCATGTCATCAAACCAACTTCATTTGAATTTATGCTATCCATGGATTCTCTCCATGAATGTTATCCCATCGATTGTGCATAAATGCTTAAATTTTCCATTTGGCAATGGGATCTTTACTTTGCATCATAGTGGCTTTAATCCTATGTCTTCTCGTGGGAATTTTTCATTGAATTTTTCTTGGAATGAACCTATGGAACCTATTAGGCCTCATGAGGACTTATTTTTCAAATCTTTTCAAAATTTTAAGGCAAAATGAATAGAAGAGTTATCCCTTAGCAATATGCCTGAACCTATGATTGAACCTCCAATCCTTGATGAAACCATGATTGAACTAAAAGCCCTTCCAAGTAACCAATACCAAAACATAGAAAATCCTCCACCCATTTCCTATAAGAGACCATGAGATAACTAAATAAGTCTCGTTGTGCCTCCTAAAATCAAACAAGTTTACAAAGCTCAGGAGAAAGTGGTTGAACAACCTCCCATGTTTCCTTCTGTTTCTCCATTAAGGGAAGAAAAGAAACCTATGGTTGATAAATCCACTCCTAAAAAACCACAACTTGAAAATCGAACAAAAAGGAACTAAAATGCTAGAGAGCGTAGGCATAAACGTCATGTTATTTCTCATTTGTTACAAGAAAAAGAAGAAAAGAATAAGATATAAAATAAAAATAAAAACTTACCTTAAGCAATGCATGATGATTCTCATCCTTCATTGAAAGAAGAAAATCCTAAACCTCAAACACAACAAGAACAAGAACCTTCTATGGATATTACCGTTAGACCCTTTTTTGTGATAAACTTGGATGATGATAATGAAACTACTAAAATTGATGAGGAAGTGAATAAAGAGTTAAATTTATTTTTTTCCTCCTCCATGAGCTTAAATGATAACAATCATGATGATCCTCTAGCAAAGAGTGATTCACCGCATGTTGAACATGGTGATTGTCCTAGTTTGGCACTTGATGTTGTCCCTTTGGCTAGTTGTTTTCATTTTGCATATGATGAATAAGATTGGGATGTGGATGAATTAATATAGGTACTAGTCTTTTCTTTGTTTTCTTTCTCATTTTATTTTTTTGATTGCATGTGTGTAATGTGATCCCTTGTATCATTCTATTTGATGTATCTTCATGTTCATTCCTCTATTTGTACCTTCATTTTTCTATATGTCATAAACCTTTATCTTTTCTTTTGTCTTGTATTTTCCTTTTAGGGATGACACAAGGCATGGAGACATTTAGGCACCTTCCATGTTGACCCAAAATAATTTTCTTTGTTTTCACTCTCTATGTGTTGTTCTTCCTGTTCCGTGAGTTATTTGGGTAATGATGACATTTCCAAGATCTATAATATAATTGTAGAAAAGACATACACTGACCTCAAATCTGTGGATCCCTTGTGTGATTTTGGGATTTCATTTTTGGGGAAACCCCTTCCTTTTTCATGACATAGCTTCATTTGGAAACATATGTTTTCCATAGAGCTTTCTAAATAAGCTCTCATGTCTTCTTTATTATTAACATTTATCGTTTGCTACTTCAAAGTAATTTCTCATAGCATGATGTTAGAAATTTCTTTAAAGTGAGGGCATACATTATCATTAGCATTTTTGAGATCTTGGACTATCATTATGTCTCATTGTGTGGTTTTCTTACTTATTGTGTTGTGTCTTCTTCTTGGTGGTGGACATCATTGGGTTTGATGTTCTCTAAGATTTTGACCTTTCTTGGCATACAAATTTCCTCTTATTAGTGATGCTATGTGTTGCATTCCCTAAGTTGTGAATCTTTTATCCTAGACTTGTCCTCTCTTGGAGACATTAGGTGCAATGTTCCCTAAGAGGAGACCTTACATGAACTAAGAAAAATCCCTTTGAACATGTATTATCCTATTTTGCATTCTATTCATAAGTGTCTAGCATAACACAACTTTCTAACCTTATGAAGCTCAAAGTTTCAACCCTTTTTCATGGTCGCCAAGCATAACACACTTTTCTTGCCTGTGGTGCCTTGTTTGTTCATAACTATTTAGAATAACATAGCTTGCTAAGCTTTATGAAGCTCGAAGTTCATACTGTGTGGTGCCTTATTAAAGTTATTGGAGGTATAACTTTGGTATGGTATGGAAGCCTAATAAGTTTCTCTCATCTTCCCCCCTTGGGGGCTCACCTAGTGGACAATGGATTTCACTAGCCCATGTGAGCATGCATTGTTATTTGCATAGTGGACAATGAGTTCCACTTGTAAAAATTTCTGGACAAAAAGCTGAGGCTTGATCCATCCCTTCTTATTTTCCTTTTTCTCTTTCTTTTAATCTTTGGCATTGTGTGATTGAGTATCTTGTCATGGTTGCACACATATATATGTTTAACCTAGGCATGTGTCTCCTTGCATCTTTGTTGGTTTTTCCATGAGATATTAGATCTTGGAGGCTTGATCACCTTCCTTGATCTTGTTTTTCTTATCCTTCCAACAATGGTACAATTATTCCTCTCTTGATTATCTACTTTAGTGTGAGATTGACGTAGGGTCATCCTCTCACTAAAGTGGGGGCTAAATGTAGTGTAGAAAAATGTAACCCTTTACATTTTCTCAAATTTTTGATCCCTCCTAGTTAAATTGGACTTAATAGTGCCTTAATTTAGTGTTGTTAAATGTACCCCTTTACATTTTCACACTTATTTTGGCCCTCTTAATTAATTGAGCTTAATTATGCCTTAACTAACCCTTTAATTCATTTACAAGCCCAATAAATTACATTTTCTGAAGGGGAAACCCGACAATAATTAATGCCTAAACATAACACTTTACATTGAGCAATGTGTGTTCCAGGTATAGAGATCTAGAATCCATTCACCCATGGGTGAATGGGTCCTCCCTAGAATTTTGGACCTAAATTTAAATTATGTTCTTGGTAGTATTTTAAATCTTCAAATCCATAATTCAATGTTGTCTTGTGATATTTTAATTTTGAGAAATTGAGGATACATACCTATAAATACAAGGTTATTTCACTAAGTTTCACCAAGAATTTCAAGAGAAGCTACCTAGCATTTTTTCAAGATCTACAAGAGTATTTCAAGAGAAATCAAATGCATTCAAGAGCAGCTATATCAAGGATTAATTCCAACATTCAAGATCTATCCATCATGTCAAAGTCATCTTGCATCATGCATGTTTTTGGAGCAAACATTATGATGTAGGTTTCATGATCAATTCAAGCATTCAAAGTATCATTTGAAGCAAGATTCAAGGATCAAGATCCACATCCAATTCAACCATTTCATTAAAGTTGTACACCTCCTAAGATCTCCATTATCAAGGTTTCTTACAAGGGTTTGTTGAGTGGTAACATAGCATTATTCATTCTTTATTCCCTCTTTCATGCATTATTTCAATTCAAGGTTTGATTACCAAAATGGGGTTTGACCAAGACAAACCCCCATTCACCCAAAAAAACATTTTTCTCTCTTATGTGTGTGATTCCAGATTTAGGTTGAAGAAGAATTGAAGACCTTTTGAAGAGCAAGATTTTTAAAGTTTTCAAAGTTTTCAAAGTTGTCAAATCACTGAATCTAACCTACAGATCGGATTTCTGACTTTCTGACACTAAAACTTGGACAAATTAGAAGCTTTAGATCTTCACTAGAGGATGCTAAAAGATTGTTGCAACCCCTGTACTTGGAACCATTCACCCATGGGCAAATGAGTCCCAGATCAACTTCCAAAAAGAACTTTTGGTGATTGGTACACATGTTTTTTTCCTTTCAAATTTGCATTATGTTTTCTAGTTCTACAAATATTGAGCCTAATCTGCAAGTTTCAAGTGTTAGATTGTATTTTGGAGTTGATTTTTTATTTTTAGTTTTTCTCCCCAATGTGTTGTTTGACCTTGACCCCTCTCCTTTAGTCATAAGAAAATATAAAGATTCTCACTTAGGGTTGATTCACCTAAGGGTTGTTAATAAATTCTTTGTGGGGATCTCATTTCCTAATGAAATAAAGGAAAATAGGTACCTAAAACATTTTAAAATAATCAACAAACTCCCAACCTATTTTTTGATGTTTTAGTAAATATGCAAATGGGGTATGACAATCACAAGCTAGCAAACTCCATAGAATTCTTACTAGGATCCATCCCAAGGCTTTCATAAACCATAGGCTAACAAAGCCTAATATTTTCTAGGTGACCCATGAACAAAAGCATCATAGGCTGGTAAAGTTTGATATTCACTAAGTGAGCTTGATAAGGAACAACACAACCTACTAAAATATGATATTCACTAGGCGAGTTTCTGCAATAGTAGCAAATGAAAGCACACAAGGGCTAGTGATGTTGGATATTCACTAGGTGAGTTTCCATGTCAACCATACTAAGAATTATATTCCCAATAATTCTGATAAGATGCTACAATATATGATCAATATAAAAAAAATACATCACAAAGTTCAATTTGTGTGAACTAGGTGAAGTAGATAATGGAATGCATTCCCCCACCTTAAAGTAATTGCTAATTCCAACTGGGAAAAAATGAATTTAAGGTGGAATAAAATGATACTTTCGCATGACATGATAGATTTTTGGGAAACCCCATTCCAACTAGTATGTTCCCAACTAATTTGACTCATGACAAAGGGTTTCTCCCCAAAAAAATATTCATAATTAAAAAAAAATATAGAACATAAGGGATCCATAGATCTAGGGTCAGTATAGACCAAAGATAATATATAATATCATCAGGCTTGGAATTGAAATCATTCTCGAAATACTTGTGGAACTACAAACACAAGGGAGGAACAATGCATGAAGATAAACAATTTTTTGGGTCAGCATGGAAGATACCTAAATATCTCAACACTTTACATCATTCCTAAAAGGAAACAAAAGACAAAAATATTCATAACATAAAGATGAATGAAGATACAAATAGATGAATGTTAAGAGTCCTTTGTATAACTTATTATGACTTGTAGTGTGGATTTAAACATAACACAATGAAAAATACAATAAAGTAAATATTTTTGGATTTTACATCCGATTCTATCTCAAAATTAGGCTTTGAGAACTAGATTGACTAGTGCCTTATCCACATAGAGTCTAGAAATGAAGTAAACTACTAAAACAATCCAATCTTTACCTTCTAATAACCTCATTTACTTATAGTAAGAAACCAAAAAATGAACAATATTATCAAACTATATAAAGATCCATACCATAGCTACACAACCTCAGATAAATGAATTGAAAGAAAAGTTACTCCATCCTTGAATAGAAGCAAACAATTCATGCATCCATAACATAAAATGTGAAATGAGAACCAAAAGATAATACTTGATTATATTTATTCAAAGGAAGTGTATATAATAATGGAGAGAATGATAAAATGATATTAAATACTAGATATAATACAATGAATATTTAGATCATTTGTTGTTATTACAAAGAAAAATTTACAATATTTCTTCTTTAAGTTTAAGAGGAATTACCTATACAACCTAACTATTCAAAATACTTACAAAAATTGAGAAGTAGAACCCTTTGAATGAGGCCAAAAATTACCTTTTATAGACACAAGGAAAACAACAAGAAAAAGCCATCATTCAACTATCTAGTCACTAGAAGACACAAATCTAGGCAGTGGCAATATTTACAAAGCAAAAAAACTTGTTCAAAAAGTTGATAGCCACCCAAAAAGTAGTTGGAGATCTTTTGTAATATTAAAGTTAGAGCATGGGAGAATATTTATTCAAAATTACCTTTTATATTAGATAGGACACCTCTGACATTCTCCATCTAACATGCCCATACAATAGCTATACCTATTTGTTGGAGACTAATTCAAATGCAACTCAATTTGCACTATCGTATTTCTCCATGTGCTCTACCTGCTCTATTGAGGTGTCAGTCCTAGGTGCAAAAAATATATCGACCCTCTCCTAATGTGATTTGTAGTCCTCACTAATCAAAATTTTAACTAGGTCGGAGAAACATAACAAACTATATACCAGTTTGGCTAGTGCATCTATATTGGCATTCAATTGATCAACATCCACTTCCCCCTCTTTATTGATCCTATTGTACATGGGAGTGAGGAGATTGGAAAATTTTGATTTCCATTCCACTATTCCATAACCTCCCCATCCTCAATCAAAATTGGAAGCATATAAAACTCCTCAAACCCCTCAAATGTGTTGAGCTCCCTCCACATCATACCTCTATATCTAATATGATGACTAGCTATATCATCCAATAAATCTGACCTATCCAAAATGTCAAATACCATGCAATTATCAAAACATGAATTGTTGATAAGAAATATAAACACCTGAACTCATTGGTACCACTTGATTTGCATGCACCTTAACCTCATTTGTAGTTTATTATGGCCAAAAAATGCATCCTTCAAAACTTTATAACTATCTAAAACTTTATTTAATTGGGAGAGGATTTTAGATAGCCTATACCCCAAAATGTTATCCACTAATTCAAAGACCTTCTTTACTGATACCTCTTTTGTTGTCTGGGCCACGGTATTGCTTTGATTCAACTTCTCCCTAAATTCCTTTATTTCAACCTCCATTTTATTCTTGTCTTATGAGGCTTGTGCCTTACTTACCTGCTGTGGAGGGGGCAATAGCCCTTGTACTATGTTGAGCCTTTGCTCAACTCTTTGGTTTAAGGAATTTTCCTTATCAAGATCTTCATACAACTTCTTAATAGTTGCCTCTATGAAAAGGGATACATTAACTACCAAGGAGGCCAGCTGGGTTGCACTTGTATCACCAAGCCTCCTAACAATGAGATAGATTGTAAGCTTATCGGGGTTTCTTATCACTTGGGAATTATTGGTCTTAGGGAAAATTGACCAAATAGCTAGAGTCTCATTCCTAGGGTGGAATCCAAAACCAAAGTTTTGGAACATCCCGAATACTGAGAGTGGGGTGAATTAGTATTCTCTTAAACCATTCAAACATTAAGCATCCAATCACCAAATCATATTAACCTATAATAAAGAAAGAAAGCATGAAACATTAACAAAACCACATAACAAATGAACACTAGGATCTTTATGTGAAAAACCCAAAATGGGAAAAACCATGATGAGGATTAGCTCAGAATATATTACAATTGGTTATAGAATATTTAAAAAAGTGCTCACTATAGGTGGACTCACTGTCCACATAGAAAAATATAGAAGAGAGATAGTGGATCATAGCCTATTTTGAACTGTTACAATTGCATCTTTCATATGCATGAAATATAGTTCTAATAAAGATTAATAAGATGAATTTACACACTTCATCTAATTTATATTCAACATTCTACTTTGTTCTATATTCACACAACTCTAATCTTCATCTCAAAATTCACAACTTAACTTTGCATTGCTCTAATAATATTCACATGTAGAATATTTGAATCACACATCATATATTCATACCATACTTTAAAACACCAAAAATATCTAACATATATATCCACATCAACTCTAACATCAATTAGGTTGACCTAATTAGATGTAACACTCAAAATATGATTTGTTAGCTCCAAAAATCTTCATCTACACTATGTGCCACAATTCAAAACTCAAAGAAACTTGAAATAGGTTGGAATGAACCTATACTAGATCTCACATAATACTACAACACTTATTTATCCTTTGCATACCTTCAAACTTGTTAGGTCGGCATGACATAAGACCTAATAACAAAATTCTTCAACTATGTATCCACATCTCGACATGTGGACCTCAAAACTCAATGCCAACTAGAATTCATACTCTATTTTCATCTAGAAACTTACCCTCAAAAGCACAAAGCCAAAGAATCATCCACGAAGAAGTGTGGAATCTCCCACACATATGCACTACATAGAGAATAATTGTAATTTTACAAGATTTTTTTTTTACTCATACCTCTCAATCCACTTGTCAAAACATGATGAAATATTGGAATTAGATACATTGAATATCCAATAAAATAATGTTAGAAGCACATAGTGAAACCTAAATTTGTGGAGTGGTGTGGACCCAAGAATAAATGCACTGTTACTCTGAATTATTCAAATTCGTTAGGATTCAGAAAGATTGGAGCAATAAACATTAACAATTATATGTAGATTAAATAACCTAGAAATAACAATGAAGAATAACACAAAAGAGATCAACACATAATTTAACGTGGTTCACCCAATATGGGCTACATCCAGAGAAACTTAGCCATCCAATGATTTTATTATTCAATGCAAAACATATTACAATCTCGTGAACACCATGCCACAACATACATCCTAGCCACTTATAACAATATTTTTGGAACCTTCTAGAATTAGGGTTTTACAAGGTCATTTTTCATTTAATGAAAAAACCTTGATGTGTCAACAATAAAAACCTTGATGTTTTAGGGGGAAAAATCCTTGACATGTCAATGGAAAAAGTCCTTGATGTGTCAGTGGGAAAAAATTGATGTGTTAACAAAAACAAATTCTGGGTGATGCCCCAAACCCCATATCTTGTTACGAGTGTATAGTATTTGCATGATCAATCGCCACATACCAAAAAAATTAACACTTGGTCAATTTCCCACACAACTTACTTTTCTTGATCAAACCATCTTGCAAACATGTCTTCTTGAACAACTCAAAAACCTATTAGAACTAATCAAAATTTTCTACAACCAAAATATTCACATAAGTTATAATGTTGACATCAATGAAAACATTGTAACACATCATTATTTACCTTTTCTTGTTCCTCATGCTCATGTTTCCAAATTACAACATCCTCCCCAAACTTCCAACAATCTCCCCCTTTGTTATTGATGGAAACATGTGAAAAATTCTCCAAAAAATTCTCCCCCTTTGACATCAAGGGCAAAGGGTTCCTATACAATTGTTATGAATTTCACCAAAACTCCCCCTGAGAAATATGTGCATATATTCAAATTGAAAAGGATGCATTGAATCCCCTTGAGTCATGTATTCGATCAAAAACCAAAAATTATACTTGAAAATAGTATTGTATAGTCCACATATGTATAAATAATATAAACATAAATAATAAAATGCATTAAAAGGGTGAGAAATATGTCAATCAGAGGCGGTTAATGCCTACAATGTTTGAAAATGGGTCTACCATGTTGGCTTACCTTCTTCCTAATATTTCTTAGTTGTCACAAGCAATCTACATTGTGTTTCAAATTTCATAAGAATCTCTTCTCCCTCTTCTGGAGTTTCAGGCACCAGATTCATTTGCTTGGCTTTTTCCACACTCAAAAGAGCTTTTAAAACAAGTAGGAGTTTGGGATTGACAAGATCCCTTATTTCTCCAAACTATAGGATGATGTGTTCTTTTTGGGCTTACAACTAAAATAATTTCTTATGCGAGCCTTTTATTGCATTCCTTGTCTCTCTAGTTAGGCCGAGTGCCATATCATAGGCACTTGAGGCAGTATTAATTTGAGACTCAATAGAGTCCATCTCCTTCCTCATGCTTTGTGTGTCTTCGAGTCACTTCATGCCATATTGGTATAGAGCCTTTGCCTCATCATTGCACCCTTGTGCATCCTTCAATAATTATAATTTTTTTTTTTATGTGAAATGACACATTTCTTAGTTATTTTCAACATTTTATTGTCATTGATTCTCTTCTCTACTTCTTTCTATGCTTCTTCTTTCAATCTGGATGCATTAACCTTAAAAGAATCAATTAGTAGTTTCAAATTTTCCATACCAGCTAGTGATGTGTCAATATTTTCACCAAGTATGGTCTCTTGAAGTGCCTTCACCACTTATTCCATAAGTTCTCCACTTTTCTAGTGTGTCTCAATGATCTATTTTCTTTTCGATGCATGAAACATATCTCCCAGTTGTAGCTTATGAAGGGGATAGATGTTATCCAAGTCTACACTAGCTTTTTGCATAAAAAATTGTAGTAGTTATGATGATACAACAGGTTGGAGCTTGGGTTGCATAATAAATATATTTTTTAGGGAATCTTTGAAGAAGCTAAAGGATTCACCAAAAACATTTGTTAATCCCACAACCTTTCCCTTTGATTCCTCAAAATTTTTGAAGTCTATTGGTTTTTCCATTTCTGTTTGTTTATCTCTGGATGCATCCTCATTCTTATATTTTTTCTTCTTGCTCTCCTTCCTTCTCCACATTATCATTATCATTATCATTATCCTTGTTTTCTTCATTTGTAGTGTTTTTAGTGTTAACCAGAGGAGTAACTTCTTCTTGTACCTGAGGAAGAGTGATGTCTTTGTAATGTCTTCTCCAATCACTACATCCTCAACATTTCTTTTTTTCATGTCCTCCACTTTTGAAGGAGTGTTCTCTAGTGTAACTTATTTATTTACA
The DNA here is from genome assembly GCA_007258455.2 of Sequoia sempervirens. Classification (NCBI taxonomy): domain Eukaryota; kingdom Viridiplantae; phylum Streptophyta; class Pinopsida; order Cupressales; family Cupressaceae; genus Sequoia; species Sequoia sempervirens. Next base: position 84,417,727 of record VDFB02256132.1, on the reverse strand, counting down.
TTATGATCATTTTGAGCATCATCTATCTACAAATCCTCTTCAATGTCTTGTTCTAGAGCAAGGGTATCAAAATTCACTTCTTCCCTATCTTCTAGTATCATTCTTAGGCTTTGTGCAATATCCTCTATTTTTTCATTGCTTTCCTTCTTAAGCCATTCAAGATCACTTTGATCTTTTCCCATAAGGGTAGTCACCATTTTTTTTGTCCTTAGCTCCTTACTAAATAGTTTAGCCAATGTGACTCTATCATCCTCAGAGAGTGGAACACTTATTCTTTCTAATGCTTTTTCCTTAAGCCTTTCTTCTTTTTCTACAACTTTTTTCCTTCTTTCCAGCAAAATATTTCATAAGACTTCAGGAATATGTTTCTTGATATTCCTCATATCAACCTAAAATACAATAATATATTTGATAATAGCTTCAATAAATGGTGGCCTTATCCACCTCATCTACATCTTTGTAAAGATCTCTAGTCTCTCCTAGCATCCCATTGTGTAAAATACTATTAAACAATGCCTCTAATTTCATAGGTGAGTGGGTCCTTATCGACTCTTTTTGGTTTTTTCCTTTGCTTTCACCCAAATAATTTCTTCTTTTGACTTGTTTCTTTTCCTTTATTCCTCTCTAGAGAAGCCTTATTGGAATCTTTTTTCTTCTTTTCTCTCATATGAATAGTAAACATTTTCTTTTCTTCCTCTATTTCCTCTTCACTCTCGATGTCAACAATATCAAACCTTCTTCTTTTGGCACTAGATTCACCTTGTGAAGCATCACTTCTCCTTCTCTGGACCAATTGTGGTCCTTCCAATTCTTCTTCTTCTTTTGCAACATTTATACTTGTAACCTTTTCTCTCATATCCTTCTACTTTACTCTTCTAGGGGAAACAGGTGGTGCTATAGTAGTAGTTTTCTTCTTCTTAGCTCTTGTGGTTTGCGCAATCGGAGGGGATTTCTCCCTTACCAAAGGACTAGTAGTTGTCTTTCTCTTTTCTCCAATAGAAGGTACAGTCTTGGAGGACTTTTGGATAGTGGGGGGAGTGGTAGATATTCTACTGGATCTTCTTGTAGTTGTACCTAAACCACTTGATTATCCTTTATCTTTCTCTTCTTTTAAGTGTCACATTTTTTCATTTGATACACCCATTTCCTCTGTAATCTCTTTCACCATCTTCCTGATTGTTTTCTGAATTACTGGTTTCTTTTGTTCCATGTGCACCTCCATAGATTTTTCCTCATATGTGCCATATCTTTCCTTTGATGCATCCTTAGGAATTTTAAGAAAAAAATAAACAAAACCTACAAGAACTTCTGCCATGTCATATCCTAATTCACGAACCCATATAGTTATTGGTTTCATTGCCTCCACGATGCATTTATCTACTGATATAAGAAATGTGATGTCATTTTTATATTTTTCAAATATTTTCCTCAGGATTATTTCTCTTTCATGCATTCTCCTTTGAAATAATGCAAAGAAAGTAGCAAGAGCATCAACATCTACAAGAATTCCCATGAAATTTGTAATCTAGTGGGAAACTATTTTTCCTTTCAACCAGGTTACACTTCCAATTATGAGAAGATCCTTCAAGAAATAAAACAATAAACACATAACCAAAGTTTCCTATTTTTTGTTTTTAAAGCAAAGGAAAAAAGCCCATATATTTATATATATAATAAAGTAAATTTATACATAGAATAATGGAGGTGGATTTTACAAATCCATGTTTTCCCAAGTATTTCAAAAAACATCAGTACAATGCTCAAGGAAATGAAAAAAATTGTATTATTCTCCCTAATACTATTCAAAAAGTCCAACCCATTATGACCATCCAATGATCAACAATACAAAGTCCTAGGTCTAGGCCAAAAGTTCCAAAATATTGCTTGATCCCATACTGGCTATTCTTCCATTAAGGCCACCTGAATAGAATTTTAATCTTGTGCCTCAGTATTCTCCATGACTTGATTATCACAAACCATAGGAACATCATTTGGAATTGGAGTCCGATGAGAATGCCACCCATGCACACTGGAGCCTTGACCATCAATCAGAGCATTTGCTACAACTGGAACATGATGTACATGCCACCCATGCACACTAAAGCCTTGGCCATCACCCAGGGCATTTGGAATTTGGGAACCCCAAATCAGCCGTGGTCGAGCTATCGACCCCATTCCTCTATTGTTAGCATTTCCTGCATTGACAAGAATAACCTCTGCTTCCACATGACCCAAATTTGGAACTAATAAAAACCCTCGACCTTCCCTCCCAGCAAAATTTATGGGGGAATGGGGATCATGAGCCTTGAGAAAAGATATTGCATAATATTTTTCTTTTATTTCCCTATCCATGTTCACACAGACCCTCCTACATTTTTTCCTTAGTGCATTCAACAGTCTATTGTCACTCTTGTATTGCAGGACCAACCTAATAGAATCATAAATCTCCTCAAATTCATGGCAATGATAAATAAAGTCCCTTGGAAATAAACTACCTATGTCCCCATCCCCAACAAAAACATTATAATTTTGTATTGCAAGTAATAGGGAATTGTGTTGAAGAAAATGAGGCTTGAAAAACTACTCAGCAATAAACACTAATTCCCTATAGGACTGTAGCAAATCAATTATGTTAGATAGGAAAACAGAAAGCATCTGTGAAGGAAATATGATTCTTCTAGCTTGCGGGTTTGTGACCTTTGCTCCAAGGATGGTGCAAATAGATTCCTCCACTCTAGGGCAAGACAAATTGAAAACAACCTTTAGGAAGTCATGAGAGAGGTATTCCTCGTAAGGGAGCTCCCATGGTTGAACCGCCATGCTCACCTTGAGATTCCAGGGCTTGAAAGCCATGCTGCAAATTCTCCACACCTAGACAATTATATTAAAAGACTAATTAAGAAAAGTTGTAGGTTAATGCCACTTAGCGACCACCTTCCTTTATAACCAATAAAAAGCATGTGCATATCTTTGCTACATTTAATGGAGAATATTATGTTGTAATGAGGATGCAAGCCTAGAGAACAACACAAGGTTTCCTTGTGATGGAACATGTGAAACTTGTTTTCCTAGATTCATTTTCTATGGCACATTCCTAATCATCATGGCACTTTATACATACAAAAACAACAAAAATTAAAGAAAAATTGATGTGGGTAACACATGTTTGTTGGTGGATGCAGCTTTCGTAATCATCACTTGAAATGAGCCTTTCAAAACCACCAACATTCTAATGACAAAGGAAAATAATCATTGAGCATACATCAACATTTTGACAACCAACTATGAGTGTTAAGCGAAGACAGCCACCTCGTACAAATAAATTCCACATCACACATCCTAGTTGTCAAGCCAATGAAGCTAGTTTTGGATCCACATCTCACATCCTAGTTGTCAAACCAGCAAAGCAAGTTTTGGCAACCAACACTCCAAAATCCTTAATAGTCAACCCTAAACATATACATTGGTGAATGAAATTTAGTAATTGTTTTAAATTCCATCCTTAATGGAAAGCTCTATCAATTCAGGAAGAATATTTGCAATCTTCTGAGTCCTAATTATCTCAAATTTTTTTCTATCATAACCCATATTTGCAATTCTGTCAACTAACTTATTACCCTCTCTATATGTGTGCAAGATTTGAACTTCCACAAAAGAATCTAAAATATGCCAAAATTTAGTGAAAATATATTTTAACCTCCAATTGTGTATGAATCTTTATTTTCAAGCATTTATTATGATCAAAGAATCTCCCTCAACGTGTAAATTATTGATATCCATAGAATTTTCTACCTACAAACCATAAAGTAGAGCTAATTTTTCTACAATGTTATTAGTGCAATTTAACAAGTGGACTGCCTTAGCTACAAGGAGAAAACCATTCTAGTTCCTGATGACTATTCCAACACCTGATAGCCCTAGGTTTCCCCTTGAAGATCCATCAAAATTAAGCTTAAAGAACTCTTTTGAAGGAGGTTGCCACTTGACTTTACTTCTATCAATTTTGGACTACAGGGCAATCCTTTGAGATCCTTTAAAAGGTAAAGCTAATGATTCCCAGTTTTGAAGGAGCCAATTATCCCAGTCTGAGAACATTAAAGAAACATTCTTATTTATTTGGACATAAGCATTAACTACCTCAGAAATTGATTTTTCAATCTTGTTTTTAATTTGCATGATTGGCTGGGATTGTTTTCTAAAGATTCTTTTATTTCTCTCCCACCACAAACTCCAAACTATTAAGGTAGGAGCAAATTTCCATATGCATGCAAAGAAGGAAGTCTTAAACAATACTAGCCATGCAGTAAATAAGTCCCATAAGGTGGATGGCATTAGAAAGGAAACATTCAATCTTTCTTTGATAAATTGCCAACATTCTTGTGCCCAAGAGCATTCCAAGAATAAATGATATACAGTTTCATTAACTTCTTGACAGAGAACACACTTGAATGGTTCAAAAAAGCATAGTTTACTCAATCTATCACTTGTTAATATTCTTTTGTGAAGCACTATCCATGTAAAATTACCAGCCTTGCGTAAAATCATTGAATTCTAGCAAAAGGATTATGCTCTATGTTATCGAGATTGAGCCACAGATGTTGTAAGAGACTTATATCCTTGCTTAACTGTGTAATTCCCATCCTTTGAAGGCACCCAAATTATCCTATCTGGAGCTCTTGATAAGAACACAATACTTTCTTGTAAAAGTTTGAGAAGCATACTTCTCTTATTGGGGGATAATAGAGGGGATGTAAAATCTTTCCAAGCAACTTTCCTGGAAATAGGATCAACATTGTCAATATAATCCTTCAATTTTCTACCCCATAAAACTGAAGAAACTTGCTCAACTGAGGATAAATCTTGAATTGAGGATAGGGGAGGAAATCCATTCCATGAATCCTTCTAGAAATGCACACTTTCCCCATTGTGAACCTTTGAGGTCAGATATGGAAGAATTACCTCTCTACAAGTTACCAGGAAGTTCCACATCACCGAACCAATAGGTGGATTTGAAATGGTTAAAATTCTAGTAGGGTTATCATTATCCAAATACTTCACTTGCATGAGAGAGAACCATCTCAAATTTGGCTTTTGGTACATGAGCCAAACTAATTTGGCTCCCAATGCTAAATTTCTTGTAGATAAATTATGAATGCCAACTCCTCCACTATTCTTATTTATGCACAAATTTTCCAAGGAGATCAAAGGGATCTTTCTTTTATCATCCATATTTCCTCTTCATAGGGAATTCTTAATAAGCTTTTCAATTTTCTGCACTATACCTTTTGGTGCCTTCAACAAAGCCATAAAGTAGTTGGGGAATTGCTGCTAAGACTGACTTTATCAGTAGGATACAACTAGAGAAAGATAACCACCTTTCCTTCCAAGATAAGATTCTGGATTTTATTCTATCTATAACCTTCTACTAATACTAAAATTTATCTATCCTTGAAAAGTTAAGAATACCTAGGTATGCACTTGGAAGCTCTATTGCTTGAAAACCCAAAAAAATTACTAGTCTTCTTGAAAGTGATGAGGGTGTATTAAAAATATAGACTTTCGATTTAGAGGCATTTAATTTTTGTCCTGAGGTAGAAGAGTATTTTTCAAGCACCTGTTTAACTTGTTTTTCCTCCAATAAAGAAGATTTAGCAAATAGTAAAGTATCATATAAAAATAAAGAGTGTATAGCTTGGATTCTAGTATTTGGGATGGTGATCCCCTGCCAAAGCCCCTAGTCATGGAATTTTTTAATTGTTCTACTCATTGCTTCTGCCATGATGATAAAAATAATTATGGAGAGTGGATCTCCCTGCCTCACCCCCTGAGTATAACTAAAGAATCCAACTAGAGCCCCATTGATTAGTACTAAAAATTTAGCCCCTGACAAGCATGAGTGAATCCACTTACACCATTTCAAAGAAAAACCAAACCTATGAAGAACCTGTATTAGAAAATCCCAATCAACCCTATCATATGCCTTCATCATATCAAGCTTGATAATGAAAGACGAAAAAGCATTGTCTTTAATTGAATGCAACACTTCATGGGCTATGAGGGACCCTTCAGGTGTCTCCCTAATAGGAACAAAGCCCCCTTGTTCATGAGATATTATTTTTGGTATGAGAGGCTACAACCTAAGATAAATGGCTTTGGTGAATATTTTATATATAGTTTTGCACAAAGAGATTGGCCTAAATTCTGCAAATTTTTTTGGCTCATTGACTTTAGGAATACTAGCAATATGAGTTGTGTTAAATTTTTTCAGCATAGACCTTGCCTTTCTAGATTCTTCTAGTGCTAAAAAGACATCAAAACCAATAAAATACCAACACTTTTGAAAGAATAAGCCAGTGAAGCCATCTAGACCCAATGCTTTATCATGTGGTAAGGAGAACACAACCTTCTTAATATCCTCAAGAGTAAAAGGTTTCAAGAACTGGTCATTATCCTCTTGATGAAGAAGCTTAGGAATATTCTCAAGTAGTTCCTCAACATCCTTACAAGCAAAATCTGGTTTATTCATAGGAGTCGACAACAAATTGGAGAAAAATATTACCCCTTCCTCTTGAATGTCTTCTTCCTTTGTCAAAAATTATTCTGTTAGTGAAGATTGAATGGAAAACACATAATTCAAAGACTTCTTTACTTGTGTTGAAGCATGATTTTTTTTTGTTTTTGTCCCCTTAACCACAATTCTATAGATTTTTCCTGCCAATATATTTCCTCCCTTGCTAGTAGCTCTGCCCATTCCGTTTGCAATTTTTTTTGATATTCATAGGTACTATCATCTAACCCATTCTGAATTATTAGATCATTGAGATTAGACAACTTCTTATACACCCACTCTTTTTCATGAAAGATGTTTTTAAAAACATGTTTGTTCCACTATAGAACCTCTTTCCTAATATAGCATAATTTTTTATTTAATTGAAACATTTGAGAGCCCCTGACAAAAGGTGCACTTGTCCACCATTGACATAGTAATTCCAAGAATTGAGGGTGTCTGAACCACATCACCTAAAATTTAAATGTAGATTTACCTTTACCCTTTTTCCCATCTCCCACAATGTAAAGATCAATATCAAAATGATCTAAACTTGCTAAGGGAAGAATTTGGGAAGAAAAAGATTGCCATTCCCATAAACCAACTTGAAAATGCAAGGAATCTTTCCAATCTTTCCACAATTTGTAGAAAACCTTTTCTTTTATTTGTCCACATGAAGCTACCATCCTGTGGGATGATGTCCATTAAACCATTATCTTTAATGAAGGAAGCAAATTCATCATTAGCCTTTGGGGGAAAGAATGCAACCTTTCTTCTCCTTCAAATTGGTGATTTCATTAAAATCTTCAACAAGTAGAACTTTCTTGTCTGAAAGCATCCAACATGTCTGTCAGAATTTCCCAAAGTTTCTTTTTGTCTCCTATAGCAGTAGGAGCATATAGATTAGCTAACCAAAACTGTAACTCAAAATGCTTGACTTTCACCAGTTGCCAGTTCTTCTCATTTTGGATTGGTTCTACAACTACTAATTTTGGATTCCATAGAGTTAAGAGACCTCCCAAAGCACCTTGAGTTGGAGAATGTGTAGATTTCCAAGATTTCCACTTTTGAATTGATAATCCATATGTTTCCTCTGAGGTTTTTGTTTCTTGCAACACAATTATATCTGCTCCATAAGCATCCAATTGCTGCTTGATTTGAGATTTTTTGTCAGGGGCATTGACACCCTTGACATTCCATGAGATTATATTCATTGGGGCCAAGGAGAGCAACATGCTATCCTTAGGTGCTTGTTAGTAGATGCCATCAAACTAGAATCTAGAGTGGTTTTCACACCAAAAACAACTTTTTCCTTCATTTTGGTGACATGAGACTTTCTCCCAAGTTTACTTGGAGTTTTGACCAACACAGGTTTTACACTTGGAGTCTACATTATAGAAAGGGACTGAGAGTAATCAAACTCATCAATGGGGCTCTTAGCTTCTAATTTATCAGTAACAATAGCTTCCTCTTTCAATTGCAGAACCTCATCTTTCGATTGCATACCCCCTTGATCCTTTTGCAATGACAGATGGACTCTAGTTGAATCCATGGACATAGAAGGAATTTTTCCTATTAATTGTTTGTCACCCAAGAAAAAAAGACCTTCAACATTCTTGACATCGGATCTTTCCTCCTCATTTAGAAATTCTTCTCCAATTTCTTCTATCATCTCACAACCTATAAAAGAAAGAATCTTGTTGATGAAATCTTCCAAATCCTCACATTTTTCCAACCGACCCTTTTCCTAAGGTGAGAACCCTTCTTCATTCCCATCTTCAAGATAAAGACAATCATCTTGAATACCAGTTGAAGGAAAACCTGTATACATCAAATGATTTACTATAACTTCTACTTGAGAAGATGAGTCAGGTTTAATTGCAGGCATGTATAAATTCAGACCATTTACAAAACCATTGATTAGGGAAATCCATTGGTTACGCTAGAAAAGGTTCATTTAGAGAAATTGTAAACCCACCTTCAGGATGCCTTGAGAACAAAATGCCCTGAGAGATAGAAGGAATAGAAACATCGTGTGTAGCCAAGTCAGAAACAAATTTCATGCTATTTCCCTTTCAAGAACAAATTTGATTACAAATTTCATAACAAATATGTCATGAGTAGTTACTGATGAGTGATATTCTCATTTCTAATTGTTTGTATATGGCTCTTCCAAATTTGACAATACCTTTCCCCCAGTGACTAATGAGCTTATTTGACTAGCATCTCCATTTACCCTCCCTTCTGCCAGCAGGGTAAGCATAGGACCATCCATTAAGTGACAAGATGAGCTAGAGTGGGAAGTACCATGACATTATAGAAAATGTTCTCAGGTGTTTCAACTAAAATATTCTAGTCCCACACCCCTTACTTGGATTTTAAAATGATGTGCTCTAGAATCCCCTTTGTGACATATAACAAGACACACACTCTAACTAGCTTTGAAGGATTTTTGAAAAAATATTTATCATGTTTAAGGAAGATCCCTATCTTATTTTTCATAGCTTCAACTAGACGTAGCTCTGTATACTCTAGGGAAATATCCTTTAGTTGTATCCATGAGGGAAAAAACTTAACTGTTAGAAGCTCAGGTTTAAAATTAGGGATCTAGGATTGTAAGAATAGACCTAACCCCTGATAAATCCATGATTTAACTTTATATATAGCATCTCTCTGAGATTTTTCTTGGAAGATTACAATGAAGATTCCCCTTACTTTATCTAGATAAATTTTTTTTCTAGCCCCTTCCTAATCCTAAAAAAATAAATCCTACAATTTAGCTAGATCAAGGGAATGGTGCCAAAACTTACATATCAAGGATCAATTTCACCGATCCTAGATTTGTGGATTTAGCATTTCCTCTAGAAAAGTAATGGATACAAAATTATTCTTCTGCTCTCCATTCTACTTGTCGTTATTCTCCAAAGCAACTTGATTCTCTTTACATTTCCATTGTAGAATTGGTTTTTCTTTTGAGCCTTCTTTGATTTTTTCTTTGCTCTTTTGCTACGCATGGAAGTAGGCGGAGCAGAGGGAAAACTTATTTTTTTTTCTAGAAGATGGTTTTCATTTCTCCTTTAGAAAACCCCTTTTTTCCCTTGAGGTTCTTTTTGAAGCCCCACATTCTAAGACTCATTCTTTGCTTGATCCCATTTGGAGGAACTTGAAGCAGATGACAAAGTTCTTTGCAAACTTGCAAGAGGGTTTTTGTTACTCCTTTGGGAAACCCATTTTTTCTCTTGAGGTTGTTTTTGAAACTCCCATTCTGAGGCTCATATTTTCTTGATACTTCCAGGTAGCTCCTTGCATTGTATTATTTGAAAAATCCTTTTGAGCATTCCCTTGATAAGACTTTTCCACCTATGTTTGAGGCATTTTCTCACTTACTACATTATTTCATAAACCTAGATCAGCTTGAGGATCCCTTTTAATGTGACTTATTTGACCCTGAAGATCAGAAGCTCTAGCTCTTCCTTCTCTTAAATGATACTCTTGCTCATTTGGATTGAAGGGACCTCTCTTGATCTTATTGTTGTTTGCATTGTTATCTGACAGGCTTGGTACCACTCTTGATTGTTGCTTGATAGGATGAGATTGTTGTACTACATTTTTAGATGATCTGAAATCTACCTTTTCCTCCTTGTAACGCCTATTCAAGAAGCATGAGTCTTATCCATTAGGGTGTGGAGCAAAGTGTTGTCGATCAAAACTTGGAACATTGTATTGAGTATCTTCTTCACATATATCTAGACTTGGTTGCCTCTCCCGAAGCAAATGCCTCTATAAATGAAATGGTGCCTAGTTAGATTTACAAAACCTATGCCCGAAAAAACCTAAATGGATTTTTTTTATTGTATCCATGTTGCACAAGCCTGTTCAAATTCGACAACTATCTGCCATAGCTCAAAGGCCCATAGAAGTGCCAGTCGGTGTCAAGAAAGTGATCGTTGGGCTGCCATTTTTTTTAGATATCTTCACATCTATTACCAAAGTTTCATATTTAAACGAAGAATTCTTCTCCATTGTTTGCTTTAGGTTCTCCATCATTTTTTTCCTAAGCAACTCACAAAGATCATAATCTATGCCCTTTTCAACCATTTCATATGACACATTAATTACAGTGGCAGACACTAAATTCTCTCTTTTGGTAAAGTATATATTGTATCCAATAACCATTGTGGCATACCTAACCATTAGATTTTTGATAGTATTGATAGTTAGGGCTCTCTTGTCATAAGTAGCACCAATAAGTTCTATAACCACTTCATTTTTGATAGATTTCAAAAGAGGAATAGGTCTGATGGAGCATAGACTGATAACCTCTCTTATCACTTCCTTAGTCATCATATCAAGCACATTAGTCTAGAAAAATTGAACATGAATTCTACTAAGTTCCATTCTAACCCAATTGTTCTCATAGCAAAAATTTGGAGCCTATTACCATACATGTAGTTTCTTAGCAACTTGGTTTTTATATTCTAGTTTTAGGGTGAAATATTCTCCAATTAGCTCATTTTCCCACAAGTCTTCTAGCTTAATGTAAGGATATTCATCCATTTTCCCATGAATTTAGATCCTAATATCCTTAGTTGGAAAAACCTTATACAAAATATGAGAAAATACACCTAATGGGTCATCTTTTATGGATTTTGTGGGATATTTCTTTAATTTAGGTTTTGGTTTCTTTGTTAATTTGACAACCCTTGGTGTAGCCATTGAAAAATAGATTTAAACTACTTTTCCAATGAATTTCTTTAAAAACTACTATAAAAAAAATTTGTAAATACTTTTTTCTTCACTCGCTGAACTATGGTTTCAATGTATCGAATCTCAATTTTCCTTTAACGCTTCGAATTATTTCCTTGTTGATCTGCACCTTCTCGAATGCGTTTGTGAAATGAATTTTCCTTAGTGAAATCACTTATAATCCTTTTATTTTCCCTAATTTTGCATTGAATTCTTCAAACAATAAAGGTGTCAACCCTTCATCTATGTGCACAATCAACTTCTAAAGCTCCACAAACTTTTGCATCATCATATTTTCTTTCTCAATCTTCACCAATAAATCAAGCATGTTGATCTACATCATATATCTTCATGTTGAGGCATCAACACCTCTTCTTTAGTGGGGGACAAAATATTTCCATTAAATCTCCCCCTAATCCATATCTCTTAGCTTAGTTTCTGGAGGAAATATATGCACCAGAGGATGGTATAGATTCTTCCTTGACTTTTGTCTCTTCCTTATTTCTCAAAATATTTTCCATTTCCTTCTTCTTTTCTACTAGATCAACCCTTTTGACTGGTTCATTCCTCTTTATCAGACTATATTTCCTTGTATTTTTTCTTCTACAATACTTAGAAATGCATCGAGGCCTATTGCAATTGTAACATGTGACATTCTTCCGAACAATATTCCTTCTATTCAATCTAGATCTACATTGATTAGATTTATTCCCAAATCCATAATATGTATAACAATAGCCATTGAAAGATTAATTCATTCTACCATTGCTATATGCATTCATTATTTGACTTCTACATTCACTAGATTTATGACCAAATCCATTGCATGTAAAACATTGACCGAAAAAGGCTAGAGCATTTTGATTCATTATGCTTCTACATTCATTAGATTATGTTCAAATCTATTGTAATAATATCAAAAACTATTGAAATATGGGTACCTTTTTGAATTTGGTTGTCTTATTGGTGGTCTTCTAGATTCATTTATTCGATTATGGATCTTTCCATTGTTCTTCTTATCTTCAATCTTCTTTGGTTCATTGATATTCTCTCTTGCATTTGAACTTTCTCCTATCTCAAACCCTAATCCACCTTTGTTTTTAGAACCTTTCTAATTTGCAATCATCTCATCAAGCTTTGTAGCACCCATTTTGAATTTTTCTTCATAACTTCTTGCTTTCTCCAAATTTAATCTCATATTTACTACTTCTTGCTCAAAAATTCAAGCATTCCTCTTATTTACTTTTCACCATTGCATTCAAGCATTCTCCAATTATTTTCTTTTCTTCAACTTGCACTTTCAGACTAGTGATAGATTCATTTGCTTGCTTCAATTACTCAATGATTTCCTTACACCTTTCTTTGAACTTCTTAATTTTATCTCTCATTTTTTTGATGCACTCATTTGATTCTTTGATATTTTTTTCCAAATCTCTATTTTCATCTTCAATCTTTTCAAGATCTTCAAGGGAAACTAAGTTCTTCATCTTCGTCGAGGATGCAATATTCTTCTATGATTCCAACTATAGGAATTTATTTTAGAGTAGGAAATTATATTATCCATGTGTTCAACCTCCAAGCTTTCCCAAAGTGGTTAAGCTCCTTCGAAGGTACCAATCTCTAATACCAATTGTTGAACACCTAGAATACTAGGGAGGGGATGAATCAATATTCTCTTAAACCATTCAAACATTAAACATCCAACCACCAAAGCATATTCAACTATAATAAAGAAAGAAAGCATGAAATATTAAAAAAACCAAATAACACATGAACACTAGGATTTTTATGTGGAAAACCCAAAATGGGAAAAACCACAGTGAGGATTATCTCACAATATATTATAACCGGCTATAGTATATTTACAAAAGTGCTCACCATAGGTGGAATCACTATCCAAGTTGACTCACTATCCAAAAAGAAAAATATAGAAGAGAGATGGTGGCTCATAACCTATTTCAAAATGATACAATTGCATCTTTCATATGCATGAAATAAAATTCAAATGAAGCTCAATAAATTGACTTTACACACTTCATCTGATTCAGACTCAACACTCTGCTTTGTTTTGCATTCTCACAACTTTGATCTTCAACTCAACATTCACAACTTAACTTCACACTGCTCTAATAATATTCACATGTAAAATATTCACATCACACATCACATATTCATCTCATACTTCAAAAAATTGAAAAGATCTAACATATATATCTACATCAGCTCTAACATCAATGAGGTCAACCTAATTATATGTAACACTCAAAATATTACTTTTCGGCTCCAAAAAAATAATCCACACTATACACCACAATTAAAAACTCCAATAAACTTTAAAGAGGTTGTCAAGAACCTATATTATATCTCACATAAGACTACAACACTTATTTATCCTTCACATACCTTCAAATATGCTAGGTTGACATAACATAAGACCTAATAACAAAATCCTTCAATTGTGCATCCACATCTCAACATGTGGACCTAAAAACTCAATGCCAATTGGAATTCATACTCTACTTCCATCTGGAAACTTATCCTTAAAATTTCAAAGTTAATGAATCATCTATAGTGAAGTGTGCAATCTCCCAGACACATGCATTGCATAGAGAATAATTGTAATTTTCCAAGTCAAACTCTGTTACTCATATCTCTAAATCCACTTGTCAAAACATGATGAAATCTTGGAATTAGATACATCTAACATCCAGTAAAGTAATGCTAGAAGAAAAGAGGGAAACCTTCATTGATGGAGTGGTGTGGACCCAAAAATAGATGTATTGTTACCCTGAATTAGTTGAATTGACACTTGGTCAATTTCCCAGACAACTTACTTTTTTGGATCAAACCATCTTGCAAATACGTCTTCCTCAACAACTAAAAATCCTATTAGAACTAATAAAAAATTTCTACAACCAAAATATTCACATAATTTACAATGTTGACATCAATGATAACATTGCAACACATTGTTATTTAAATTTACTTGTTACTAATGCTCATGTTGCCAACTTTTTGCAATCTCCCCAAAATTTCAACAAAATTATAGGTCCTCTACTTATTCTTTTGATCCCAAAATTGGATCCCCACCTCATGCCTTATAATGGAATCAAATGCAATGGCTAAGGAGATGTCCCAACTAGGCAGCAACAAACATCCTACCCTTTTTACTAGTTCTCTTCCACTTTCAAGGGTCATGACATCCATCTCCTCCTTTATCTTCTACCAAAATTTTTCTGTGGTCTCCTTCTTCTCCTTTTATGAGAAGCTACTTGTTGTAAGAGTTAATCTTAACTCTTCTTCTTTATTTTTAAGGAAAAAGTCCTTAAACTCCTGGGTGGTGATGAGTTCCCTATACTGATACTCTTATAATTTATAATCAACTCTTCTTAATGTTGAGGGTCCAAGCCACATAATATATTGGTTGTTTTTTGAGTAATTCCATTTGGTTCTTAAAACAATCTAAAGGAATAGCCAATTCTTATTCTCAAATGTTATAAGGGGTTTGCCAATGGACATGAAAAAAATTTGACAAATTTTCTCCTTTGCACTTCAGGCTCTATAAAACCTAAGATGGTGGTCCTAAGAAATATTCATTTTGATTTCATATAATTGATACTAGATATTTCTTTTAAACAGAGTTGTTCTCTTCATGTGACAAAGAATTATAGATGAAACACACTTCATGGGCTATATTCCTTTAGTTTTATGCATTCTAAATCTAAGAACATGTAAATAGAATTATGAGTTGACTTATAACCAAAAGGGAAATTTGATTTTAAATTTGATGACTATGGAATTGTAATTAGAAACATTCATTCAGACTAGTGCCTTAGACATAGGCAATAGAGTCATGTGAAATTTAATTGAAAAATCATATAATAGTATTTAAAATAATTACATATAAAATATGCCTTATAATAATACTCCTAGGATTTATAATCAACTCTTTTCAATGTTGAGGGTCCAAGCCACATAATCTTTTGGGTTTTTTTTGAGAAATCCCAATTGGTTCTTAAAACAATCTAAAGGAATAGCCAATTATTATGCTCAAATGTTCTAAGGGGTTGGCCAATGAATAGGAGAAATATTTGAAAACTTTCTCCTCTACACTCCAGGCTCTACAAGACCTAGGAGGGTGGTCCAATGCAATATTCATTTGGATTTCATATAATTGATTCCAGATATTGCTTTCAAATAGATATGTTCTCTTCATGTGACCAAGAATTATAGATGAAACACACATAATGGGATAGATTCTTGGACTTTTATGCATTCTAAATCTAATAACATGTAAAAAATATTATGAGATAACTTACAATTGAAAGGGAAATTTGATTTTAAATTTGATGACCATGAAATTGTAATAAAAAATATTTATTTAGACTAGTACCTTAGTCATAGGAAATAGAGCCAAAGGAAATGAAATTGAAAACTCATACAATTGTATTTAAAATAATTACATATAAAATATTTCTTATATTGATACTCTTAGAATTTACAATCAACTCTTCTTAATGGTTGATGCAGTGGCATCCAAGGCATAAGGATATATGGCCTCACCAAAAATATTTCTATTTATTTCTTTTGTTTTCAATAAGGGCTAAAGTTAATGGGAAATAAATATTTTAATTTGCAAAATTATAATTTTCCTTTGTGGTGATTTCATGAAGAGGTAATTTTTGAAGGAATTATGCTTTGATAAATGTTTATAAAGCATCTCCAAAGGGAATATGATTCTTGGGAATTCATTTACAAGAGGGTACCACTTTTATTACGTGTTATTGAATTATCATTTTCATGACTTGCATGTATTTTCATGTTGGCCACAAGCTTTGCATGTTGTTGCATGTATGGGGTTGTATTTGTGAGACCCGATCTCGGTAAAATGGCCATAACTTCCTCATATCGTAACGAAATCAAGAACTTCAAAATGTTTTAGAAATCTGAGAAGGAGGGAAAAAAAACCAATGAGATATTTTTAAAATGTTTAGATTAATTAAGGATTATTAATGGGCAGAAAGTGATGGGTTTTTTTGTGGTTTTGGAAAACCATAGTAGTTTTTCTCAGTCACAAATCAATATATTCAAGCCTTGTCATTTGGGAAGGTGGATTTGGTAGTTTTGTAGGTGATATGGGAAGATTATATTGGATTGAAGAGAGGATTAGAAGACTCCATTGTTGAAAATTTCTACTTGCATAGAAGCCCATTAGGGAGCTAGTGAGCTCCATATTTGGAGAGATAGTGAGCTAGTGAAGTCTATGTGAAGGGGGTTTGAGAGCTTCAGCCGAAAGAAGGTTGAAAGAGAATAAGAAGAATTTTTTTTTGCAGGTTTTAAGGTGTAATAAAACAACAATAAGGTTCATAGTTTCATGGTATATTTACAGTAGTGATTTCTAATGATGAATGCAAGTTGAAGGGGCTAGAATATTGTGAAAGAAGATAAATTGAAGGAGATAATTTTGGTATTTTTATTTTCTATTGTAAATAATATTTCCATAAGTTTTGTAATGGTTTTCATCAGTACCATATGGCTACAAAATATTGTGCTTCAATTATGCTTTGTTATTGTAATAATTCATGAGTCTTTGAATGAGAAACATGAGACCTTACTTGCAGATTTTTGGTGTTGAATCAAACAAATTTTGAATTACATTTTCAGATTGTTGTGAATATGTGAATGAGGGTTGGTTTCTTACTTCATCATGGTATTAGAGTGAGAGTTCCTGAGTGTGTATAAAAAAGCGCCGATTGGAGGCAGTTTGCACTAGGACATGTGGTGGTGTGTTTGTAATTTACATATAGACAGATTGCTAGATGTGAGGCAATCTATACTTGAGAGAATGGGATGGGTCATGAGGAGGGCTGCAATAATTTTTTTTTGTGAACAATATTGGGAAGAAGTGGAAAATAGGAAGTACCGTGAAGAATTTGAAAACTCAAGGCTGAAGTAGATGTATTAAGAAATATGGTTATGGAGGGAATGTGAATATGTGATGAGAGATATGAGAAGAAGAACGTTCTCTTGAAAGAGGACAACAAAGAGATCATAAAGAAAGAGTGTTGTAGCCCTCGTAGGGGTTGAATGTAATGAAGAATATGTGGGGCCAACCCACACAAATGTAGAAGATATTGAAGTGCAAGTTTCAATGATAACATGTGAATGGAGTGCATTATATGAAGTGGATGAAGAAGGTTTGCAATAAAAAATTATGAACTTGGATGGTCCTAAGTTTGTTGAGTAGGTTGGTGAAGATGAGGATGATTTCTTGTTGAAAGAAGAGATGGAAAGAATAAACAAGTTGTTTGAAGGGTAATTGATGGAAAAACATGAAGAGGAGTTTGCAAAACTTGTCATTGGAGGTGAGAAGATGGATATTGCAGTGAAGAATGAGGAAAAAAATATTGGAGCAGCAACAAGAATGAGGTAAATTTTCATTTTGAATTTATTTGTGATGATTCTATACTTTCTTTGCTGAAAGTAGAAGAGGATTTCAAGCAAGAAGAGGGTATGTAGTTGGAATTTTTTAATTTCCATGGAGTAGCAATTGAAAATTTGTATAAGGATATAGTAGATTTTGATTATTATTTGGATAATACATATTAGAATTTGTAGAGGATATTTCAGGTGAAACTTGGTGGAGGTAGTCAGTTTTTGGTGGGTTGAATCCCACAAGAGTATAGAGGAGAATCTATGGTATTAGGAGGATGATACATGGTGGATACAAGTCCACAAGAGGAGAGACAAATGGAGTGCAAAACTGTCAGAGAAGGAGGTTGCTTGTTCCAGCTAAGTGTTGGAAGAGGAGAAAGAAGAATAAATTAGAGGTACCAAATTTAGTGATGGAGTTTGTTGAGGATTTCTTGCAATTTGAAAGGGTGGTACTACCATTCAACTCCATTTTGTGAATCCATATTCACAAAATTTTTTCTATCTCAAGTGTCTGATGCAGGAGCATCCAAGTTGTAAGGTAATATTGCATCACCAAAAATATTTCTATTTCTTTCTTTTTTTTTTTTCAATAATGGCTAAAGTGCATGGGAAATAAATATTTTAATTTGCAACATTATAATTTTCCCTTGTGGTGATTTGAAGAGGTAATTTTTGAAGGAATTATGCTTTGATAAATGTTTCTAAAGAATCTCCAAGGGGAATATGATTCTTGGGAGTTCATTTACAAGAGGGGACCACTTTTATTGCATGTTCTTGCATTATCATTTGCATGGATTGCATGTATTTTCATGTTTACCACAAGCTTTGTATGCTATTACATGTTTGGGGTTGATATGTGAGATCCAATCTTGGTAAAATGGCCATAACTTCCTCATATCGTAATAAAATCAAGAATTTAAAAATGTTATAAGAAAGATGAGAAGGAGGCCCACACAAAACCCATAAGACTTTTAAAATATTTGGATGAATGAGGGAGTAGTAATGAGTAGAAAGTGACAGGTTTTTCTTTTGTGGTTTTGGAAAACCATAGTTGTTTTCCTCAGTCACAAATCAACATATTCAAGCCTTGTCATTTGGGAAGGTAGATTTGGTAGTTTTGTAGGTGATATGGGGAGATTATATCAGATTGAAGAGAGGATTCAAAGACTCCATTGTTTCATATTTCTATTTGCATAGAAGCCCATGGTTTAGAGAGCTAGTGAGCTCCATATTTGGAGAGATAGTGAGCTAGTGAAGTTTATGTGAAGGGAGCTTGAGAACTTCAGCCAAAAGAAGGTTGAAAGAGACTAAGAATACATTTTTTTTGTAACTTTTAAGGTGTACTACAACATCAAGAAGGTTCATAGTTTCATGGTTTATTTACATCAACGATTTCTAATGATGAATGCAGGTTGAAGGGGCTAGAATATTGTGAAAGAAGATAAATTGAAGGAGATAATTTTGGTATTTTTATTTTCTGTTGTAAATAATATTTGCATAAGTTTTGTAATGGTTTTTGTTAGCCCCACATGGCTGCAAAATATTGTACTTCAGTTATTCTTTGTTGTTGTAACAATTCATGAGTCTTTAAATGAGAAACATAAGACCTTGCATATTTTTGGTGTTGATTTAAATAAATTTTGAGATACATTTTTAGATTGTTGTGAGTATGTGAATGACGGTTTGTTTCTTACTTCATCAATGGTGAGGGTCCAAGCCACATAATCTGTTGTTTTTTTATGAGTAATTTCAATTGGTTCTTAAAACAATGTAAATGATAGCCAATTCTTATGCTCAAATGTTCTAAGGGGTTGGCCACCGAGCATGAGAAATATTTGACAAATTTCTTTTCTCTAAAACCTAGGAGGGTGGTTCTATACAATATTCATTTGGATTTCATATAATTTATACTAGATATTGCTTTCAAATAGATATGTTCTTTTCATATGACCAAGAATTATAGATGAAACACACTTAATGGGCTATATTCTTGGAGTTTTATGCATTATAAATCTAAAAAAATGTAAATAACATTATGAGATAACTTGCAAATAAAAGGAAAATTTGATTTTAAATTTGATGACCATGGAATTGTAATAAAAAATAATTCATTCAAACTCGTGCCTTAGACCTAGGAAATAGAGTCAAGGGAAATGCAATTAAAAACTCATATAATAATATTTAACCTAGTTTTCTAAAAGCTTGGTAACAATACCTTACATTGATACTCTTAGAATTAATAGTCAACTCTTCTAAACAATCCTTGTATACATCTAAAACATTCAATATTTCTTGCATAGAAGACTAATCTATTCCTTGAATAGAAGAAATAAAAGAAACATTCAATTACAAAAATCTTACAAAGATGAATAGAAGTGATCTTTGATCAATTTTTATTCATAAATGATGAAGAAGTATAGAATTTAGGACACAATTGATTGAAAAATTGTGATTGTATATTAATGTACAGAGCTAGTACTATTATACAAAATTAATAGTTACATTGACATCATTTTCCTCTGAAAAGCTAGGCTAGACATATACAGACTAAAACAAAAATTCTTTTCTTACAAAATTATCTAAGATCCTAAAAAAATGGCCATGAATTCACTTATATAGAAATGAGGGAGAAAAAAAAATTCACGCCAAGGATAAATGTCTCGTATTCATTTGACAATCATGTCCTAGAATAGAAAAAAAAATAATAAAACCATAAAGTATTAAGCAAAATAATCTTTCACTTGAAGAAAAATAGTTAGAGACAATTGTCGACGATGGTTTCAATCGCAGTAAACATGTCGAATAAAATTTCCACAGGAAAGACAATGAAGAGCCTGTCATTCTTGAAAGATATGGAACAAAGAAAACCTAAGGGGAAATTCTACATTCACAGGACAAAGATTGGCTTCCGTTCAATCCCCAGTCTCCGATAACCAGGTCATGGTTACACTAGGGTCACTCTCGGGTAATGATGTGATATTTGCTATTAATCTCAAAGGGACTATGGTTATTTCTAGCTTTGCTAAGAATTACAAACATTTCACATAAAATTTTCATTTCATCATCAAATAACATCATGAAATCGAAAGATTCAACATAATATTTCATGAACATCACAAATTCCTTGCTATCAATTAAGTATATTTAGCATTAAGCATTCAACAACTTCATGGAAAATAAAAGATTTTCAACAAAATTATTTCCATTCATTTATATATATATATATATATATTTTTGAACATTTTCAAATATTAAACATCTATTCTAAAACAAAGTATAAAAAATATTAAAAAATAAAAATTTCTCCTAGTTATTCTCCATGGATTCCCCAAATAATTAATCAAAACAGAGCAAACCGCTTTATATTTCACTAGATTGCTTCACAACTACATATAAAACAGTGCAAGATTTTAAAGAGAGGGTTTCATTTATGGACACTAAGTAGGTTCTGTATGCACCCTTAAATGGCGCAACATACAATCTTGTTCAACTGAACTTACAAAACCAACTACAAAATATATTGAGATAGGTATCTATCCATAAAGCTCTGATATTAGTTAATGTCTATGTGCATACAAAATTTTACGCCAGAATGGTTCAAAATATAGGAAAAAAGAATAAAACTTAAAAGAAGTTTATGCTCCTCTGACATCCACAAATTCTGAACTTAAAATAAAAATGTGGGAGGAGATCGCCTTTTATAGAAACAAGGCACCCAAAAGGTCAAGTTAAAGGTATATCTAGAGAATTAGAAACAACAAATTAAAATGTGTCATGTGGCATCTACCAACTGTCATCAAGAACATTCTAGAGTAAGTCAAAGCTTTGACTTCATCCATAGCAACACTTCTCTTCATATTTTAGCACAAACACTTTGTATCCATCAAGAGCACCATCTTCCTTTCAAAACACTGGGATCAACCTGCAAATTTAAAATTGAAACTAAAAATAAACTTCATGATATTTCTAGTATCCATTTCTTTCCATTTTTGCTTATGACTCGGGCTCTGGGATTCTTCCTTTTCTTCAACTGATATTCTAAGAAAGAAATTAAAACTTGATGTATGCACTCTTTTGAAATTCTTTGTATTGCTCTCCAAGTGTGCTTGAGCCTAATATATTCTTTAGCTACTTGAAGTATGATGTCATTTTTTTGTGCTTTGTCTGCTTCATACTTGGCTATAACATTTTTACACTGTATTATTTCATCAATAACCTCTCATGTCAACAATTGAACATCTCTATTTATCCTTTCTATCCATTCCTTGAAAGCTTTATCTTCCTTTCCCTCATGTATGAATGTTTCGGGATCAAAACCTTGACGTGTCAATATTTCAATAAATTCTTGATTTTCACTAATCAATCTTCTGCACTAGACGGTGACTCTTTCAAAACCTTCAATACATTGTATTACCATGTCACCTTCCCCTTTTAGCTATTTCTTCCATTTTCCTAGCAATGAAATTTCATGTCCTAATATTACATTACTTTGTATTAACTCTTGGATGTCTGATTGCATCAGAATTTTAATGTTTTGCATTTCATCGATGACCCGCTCCTGGAAAAATTTACATTCATCTTCAAATATTTTCAATTTATCTAAATTATGGCATGCTTTCTTGTACATTCTTATTTCAGCTATAATAAATTCTTCTCCCTACTTCTCCCAGTATTCAATCCATTCTTCAAATATATTCATTTTATGACAAGCTATAGCAATGGCATCTACTTGCTCCTATGACATCAACACCAGATGTTTGGGTAGTTAAGCTTGTTCTTGACCAGATAAAGTCAATGAATTAATAAAGTGTTCCAAGGTAGCAACACGTTCTTTCAATTCTCTTTTCTTTTGTTTATATTTTTGTACTCTGGCAACAATAGCATTTAAATTTTCTTTTCTTACCTCTAATTCTTTTTTCCAAGATGAGTGTCCAAGATTAATACTTGTGATCTTATAATCCTTAGGAATTATTTCATGTCTATCCTTATCAATTTTTGGAGTGGCTATCTGAATAGTTCTATTTGCATCTGCATTCCTCTGTATGAAATGCTTTATATTTTCTCTGCACCAAGGTTTAGGAGTACTTACTTCTTGTATAAAATTATTAAGATTCAGAGGTAATAATTCAACTTCCATTGGAGAAGCTAATTCTTTGATTAACCAATCAGGTGTATCATCATCTTGTTGTACCTCTATAACATTTTCTTGTCCTTGTTTACCACTTGTTTCAGGAACTTCTTCTCTTTGACTTGCACATTTTTTGAAATAGGGATTTCTTTAGAAATATTTCGCATAGATTTAGGATTGATAGGGTCTGACACTTCCTCCTTTGTTTGGAGACTTATATTTTCTTGTATATCTATATTTTCTATTTCATCTCTTTGAAAATTATCTTCTTCATTTACCGCTACACCATGATTCTCTTTATTTTTAGTTCCATCTCTTGCAAACTGTATAGCTTCTTCTTCTGGAATTTCAGTTTCAGCATGGCCTTTATTTGATTCTTCAAAGACCTACAAGTGTTCATTAACATTTTGCACATTCCCAAGAGAAGGTTGGGAATCAAGAGAATCTTCAACAATTCTTTGATTAGTAGGATCTTGCTCTGCAACTTACCTTGTTTCCATTTCAAGTATCCTAGGGTTTCCTTCCTCTGAGGTGAGTGTTCCTTGAATAAACTCTTCTTCATTATTTATAAGGTTAGAGCTTGTATCCTAGATTTCTTCTATCACCGGGTGTGCCATGGGTTTGTCTTTGTGCCATAAAAAAATGGACCCTTATCATTTTCATGGTCTTTTAGGTCTTGTTTCATAGTGTTGAAACTATGTTGCTTTAATTTTATGATGTATCTTGGCTTGAACATGCTTGTTTTGGTGCTAAAATTCAAAGAATGATGTCTTACGAAGGTGTTGTGAAGTGTTGTAAGACATTTCTACATTCTTCTATGCTCCATTTAATGCAATTCTCCTAGAAACCACCTTTTCATTCATTAACAAGTCCTATTTTTAAGTGTTGTAAAGTCTTGTAACAAGATTTCATGCTTTTCTAGGCATATTTTCACTATTTACACCCTTCTCATGCTTTATTTTGTCTCTTTATGCCCTCATATGCTTATATTAAGTGTATTTTTGGGTCCTATCCCAACAAACAACATTAAACACAACATTATTTCCGACACTTGGTTTTGGGTCCTAGGTGGGACTCATTCGCCAAGTGGCAAATAAGTCCCCCTTGGCCCCAAATTCAAAATATTTCAAAATTTCTCTTAGGATTTTACTCAAATTCACTTCATCTCGGCCTGTGATGAGGTATGAATAGATATTAAGGCACAAGATTTGTATAAATATGTGATTTTAACCTCATTTTACATCTCATTCAAGCATTCAATCTTCTAAGTCATTCAAGTAATCAAGCATTCTACATCATCAATTCAAGCACTTTTCAAGCACTTTGGAGTAGCCATTGACATCACTTCAGATTTACATATTCAAGGATTTGGTAAGTTTGTAATACTTGCATGTTATTCATTTATCACTTTACATTTTGTTCATTTCTATTGGGTTTGATTACCAAAGTGGGGTTTGACCAAGGCAAACCCCTATTCACTAACCCTCCAACATTTTCCCCCTTTGTGCGTGTGTATTTGCAGCTTTGTTTTGTAGATTTAACAAGGTTTAAAGGTGTTGAAAAGTTTAATTCAAGTCAGCTAGGCTCTTCAAGTCAACTCATAATCTTTTCAAGCATTTTGAGTGTTTCTGTCCATTTTTTGCAGAATTGACCTCCACAACCTAACATTCAAACATTACTAGATCTGGTGTAGCAGTGTTGCCTCCTAATTTTCTAAAAATCTTGGGGAGGACTGACTCACCATCCTTGGTGAATGAGTCCCACTTGAAATCTAAAAATCTGCATTTTGTTAGAAATCAACTCCTAATTGTTAGAAATCAGTTCCCGCACTTTTTCAATAGTAGAAGGATTGATTCACCACCCTTGGCGAATGAGTCCCACTATGAAAAATAAAAAAAAATCATCAGCATTCCAGACACTCTAGAAAGCTCATACAACATCCAGGTGCACTCAAATTTGACCTTGTACCTTTTGTTTTGCATGTTTCTTTCAATTTCTTCATCTTTCATAGTTGTTTGCATATCACAATGTGTTTTCAAACATAGTTTAAATTGCACTTTAACATTCATTTTCAATCATTTTAATTAGTCAATTGCATTTATTTTAGTTCATTTACATCACATCACATTGCATATATCCTAATTTGAATGTGCACAAGCATTTTAGGAGCCCTAATCTCTCTCTGTCTAGGTGGAAAACCCTAGGAAGAGACCCCTAACATTTCGGGTTCCTAAAATCTATGTCAAAGTCTTTAGACTTATTTTCTTTCACTTTCTCCCACATAGCACTCCATTTTTCCACCTGTTCTTTAATTCTGGCTTCATCTTCTTCAGAAATTTCCTCTAAAGCTATAGGAGTCCCTCCTAGAGCTTGTTTCATACTAGCCATATTAATAGAAGGGGGAGAGGTAAATAATTTTGCAGCCCTTTGAGATGCAAACCTGGTTTGTGTACCAACATTCTCTATTGTTCATGTTCCTTCATCAATAGTTACTCTTGTTCTGGGTTTAGTTGTAGAGGAAGATGCACCTTTATGTCTCACTTTTGATTTATCTTTACCTGTCTCTGCATCTTTCTGTTTATCAGATGCTTTCATAGGAACTTCTTGTCTTGTAATTTTAGGGGTTCTTTCTTCAATTCTAACACCTAGAGTCACCTTAATAGTCTTTATTTTCTTCTTGGTAGGCTCTCCACTTTCAAAAGTAGTTTCATCTCTTTGTTTCCTTCTTTTATCTTCTAAGAAGATAGGTTCAATTCCTCTTTCTCTCAAAATTTTGCAAAAATCATCAATCCAGTGTTGAGTATACCTTAAGATTGGTCTAGTAAAGTCATCAATTGATGTCATTTCTTCATCATCAACACCTGGATCTGGAATGGGTTCATCATATACCCTATCATCATTGGAAAACTAGTTCAACACCTGACCATAATCTTCTTCCAATTGGTTTGGGATGTCATAAAGCTTGAGCATCCAAGCAAATCTTAAAGTCATTCTTTCATATTTTCTTCTTCTTACCACGCGCTCATCTTCATAATTAAGCCAATAATCTTCTAAATGAGGCACATGAGCATGACAACCAACTATATTTTTAGCAATATTTCCTTCAATATCATAATACACTCTTTGGAGTGGGAACACTTCAAAATGGTAGGTCCTTAGTTCTTCTTCACATAAATTAGTTACTCTAATTTCACTGTACTTATAATTTCCTATTGTGATGGAAAATTTAAAAGAAGCCTTTTTGCAAGCATGGCTATAAAGAGCCTGAGATGGTTTTAACTATCTCACTAATTCCAATAAAACAATTTTATCTGTAGGATACCTAGGCAACATAAATGGGTGTCCATCAAATCCCTCCACTCTAATGTAGGAGTAAGTGAGAATTGTATGTATTAGCCTCCCATAGGCTGAATGGCACTTTGTGCTTCTAGGGATAATCTTTTAGCTTTATCACCTTCCATTATTCTCACTAGTTTCATGGAGAACAAATCCTTACTTTCCTATAATCATCTTTATACCCGTGGATGGTGATCTGGGGTAGATGTACATATATCAAACTGTTGCCAACTTTTGTGCCTAGAGTACCAATATGTTTTAACCCTTGTTTACTGGCTCTCATAGCAGAGGAGTAAATAACATATGATGACATGTAAAAGCATCTGGTTTTGGGGAATGTAGTAATTTGTTCATGTAGTCTATCACTTATCAATTTTCACTAATGCAAATCCATAGGACCCTATATCATGCAGGATATTATCACAAGCATCCAAGGTTCAAATTTTCTTGCATCCCTCAAACCAGCTTCTCTGCTCAACAAAGTTATAATGTCTTGCATTTCTTGTTTGAACATAGACCTTTGAATTACCTTGGTCTGTTGTGTAATTAGCTACTGGCACCATTGGGTGCTCATAATTTCTCTATTACACTCGTTAGTGATTTGATATGTCTTAGTCTTGTCCTGTAGGTTGACATTGAACATTTGTGTGTAAATGGGAATACCAAATGTGTACATGATTCCTTTCTGCGATAGGTCTGCATAAATTCTTCTTTCTTTCTCAACAATCCTCTTGGCTAGGTTGTAATGATTTATACATTGCATAACTAATTCAGGAGTTTCCATTCCTAGCAAAAACCCTCCTATAAGAAGTAACCCATTTTCCACGACATTCTTGGTACATTGGGAAGCATTCTGTTGCAATAGTCATGAAAAAATTTCAATGTCAGAAGACCATCCCATGTGGGTGTCTGTAACGACTACATTGATGGGTACTTGTGAATTACAATACTTGAATTCATCTTCTGCCCTTGCATCAAAATTTCTCATTTTGTATATAGTGTGCTCTGCAGTTTTTAAAATATGTGTCTTGTGTGCGAGCTAGGGTTAAATTTAACCAAAACTTATGTTTCATAAAATTTTCAATTCATTTTCGATTAAATTTAACAATCCAAAGAATAATTAACATTTCAATTTCAGAATGGGAAATACCATTATCAATATTTTTAGCTTGAGAAACTCTTAACAAAGTATTAGTTATTCAGAACATATGTGGTTTTGGTTAAAAATGGTGATTCTTTAGAATGAAAATTCAAAACCCTTGGTAGCTATGTCTTAGTTTCTCAAAATTTTACCTCTCTTTGCACGCCAATGTCATTTCATTAACTCAATGTCCTTAGAAAATTTGCAATATGACGTGAAGTGGACTGTTGTAAAAGCAATTGCATGATTTAGGTGGTGCCAAGTACATAGGTAGTTCACCACCTTCATTAATTACTTGTTATTTCACATTAATTCCTAGAATAAAGGTGCAATCATTATAGATTATGGTTCAAATAACGAACACCTAGATTTTTGCGCTAGTCGGCTATTTGAGAAGAAAGACGATGTGGTGATTATACGTGGCAATCAGATATCACACTGATTCTTTGAAAAGTATATGTCATTAAAGATATGTGATCGATTGGTGATCACCGAGATTGAGGCTTTTGATATTGCTTTTGAAAGGATCAAACAACATCAGGATCTAGGAAATACCTTCTGACAAAAGAGAAAACTAGAACGAAAGGAAGACCGAAAACTGAAACTAAAAGATAAATTTGATGAAATTTCAAAGTAGACTCTCCGGTTTTTGACTTTCAACAAAAAAAGAAATAATAAAATACTAGACTTCGGTAAAAGAGGAAATTACTGGGATTAAAATTTTGATCAATGAAATACCAGGCGGAGCTAGAATCTTATGCAGATACAAACTCTTTTGGCTCAATGTAGAACTCTAGGATTCCAGTTTTTGGTAACAAACTAAACATTAAGAGCATACTGAAACACCAAAATTGGGAAAGTAAAAGGTTATGAGAACAAAGAGGCCAAGTGAAAATGAGAGAGGAAAACTAGCAACCGACCGATCATCAAAATGATGTTGAAATGAGAAAAAACAAAAGAGCAAGGAAAATAAAAGAAAAGAAAGAGGGTCCACATTTTTCCAAGGGGAGAAATGGAGTGTGTTTTGAGACCACACCAAAACTAGCAACCAAAACAAATAAACAAAGCAATAGAAAGTCAATTCCAGATCTAACATCAATGTTACAACTTTCTTTAGTATTCTAATTATAAATCATGGGATCCTTATTCCACATTCAAATTTTACTTCAACTAGCATGCAAAATTAAGTATTACGAAGCTCGTGTGTACAATTGATTATTTATGCTACAGTAAACTTAGAAATAGAAACTGTTGCATTAATCTACATAACATGAAAACTACTTTTAAGCCAACCAAGGATAGAGCCTTGCTACTAGTCAAGTGTTCATAGCCCTGACAAGGTTATCTCTGTAATTCCCCCAAACATAGCTCTATTGTCGGTCAGGTATCCATAGCCTTGGTAGAGTTATTTGGATGACCTAATGAGTTGATATATATATATATATATTTAGATATGACCATGATAGCTCATTTTTTTACTTTTGATATTGCAATAATAACTCTTTTATCAACTTGCAAGCATTGAAGCCTATTGTTAGGTTGGGAATTACAGTGGTAGCAAAGGCAGTCTTTTGATTTTTCAATTAATGCAAACAACTGTTATCCCAAATTTTAGTAGAATGATTTAAATGTATTCGTTTGTAGCTCAACATCAATTGAATGATTCGTTATAATCAAAGTATATAAAATTGAATAATTCTCAAACAATTTATAAATGGAAAACTATTTCTAGTTAGAATAGAGATTAAAGTTTTGGAATTGGCATTCTATTGAATTGTAGACCTTCAAAGGTTTCCAATTAATGTAAATTCAAATGACGCAACACCCAAAAAAACCAAAAACAAGAACAAAAGCAAAACCAAGCAAAAGAAACTATGTACAATTTTTTTTTACAAAACTATTTACTTATGACTGAAAATAATATTTTAGGAACTGCCCATTCACAGGCAATGGGATATCTTTGCCATTCAAAGAATTTAATCTATAAGTGCTATCACCCAAGATTTTAGAAATTTGGTATGGGCAGTCCATAATCTGTCAAACTTACCATGTTCACTTTTACGTTCAAGTGCTTTATTCCAATATAGGACCAAATTGGATATTCTGAAAGTTTTTAATCTAGCTCACTTATCAAACCATCTTTTCACTATAGATTGATGTTTGGAAAAATGATCTATGGCTCGAGTATGTTTCTCATCTAAATTCATCAATTGCAACAATCAGGCTTCTATTTAATCATCTAATCCAATATATTCTTGTGAAAAATGCTAGGTAGGGATTTTTAAGTTTATTGGTAGTATAGGATCTACCCTATAGACTAAATGATAAGGAGAATTCCCTAATGCAGATTTAATCCTAGTACGATCTACCCAAAGGGTGAATTTTAACAAAGAATGCCATTCCCTAGGGTTCTTTTCAATCGATTTTCGAATTATATCCAACAAATTCTTATTTGATGATTCAACTAATCTGTTTCCCTGTGGATAATAACTAGATGAAAATTTTAGTGTTATGCCATATTCAAATGCCCAATTAGAAAGTTTCAATGAAGCAAAAGTAGGGCCATTATCACACCAATGCGTATGATGTTCCAAACCTGGTGATAATGTTTTCTTCCAAAAAATTTATGACCACATCTATAGTGCATTGATTAGTAGGGCATGCCTCTATCCATCTAGTACAATAGTTGTAGCAGTTAATATAAATCTATGACTAGAAAAATATGGAGGATTGATGGTTCCAATAAAGTCTAATCCCCATTGTGAAAAGGGACACATCTCCATCACCAACTATAATGGTTGAGCATTGAATCTTCCTTTATTTAATGTTGTTTGATATGTATAATAGTGTTTAATATGTTCATAAGTATTATTAAAGATCGTGGGCTAGTAGTAGCCCGCTCTTAAAATGAGGTGTGCCATAGCTAGATGTGCTCCATGAGCTGTTCTGAATCTATCATGTAGTTCCTACAACACTTTATCAACTTCTGTTCTATTTAGGCATCTTAAATAGATTCCTTCATGATTTCTTTTGAATAGAGCTCCTCCCTTAATCATGTAACTCTATGATTTTATCTTGAGGGATCTTCTTTGATTCCTTTGCATATGATTAGGGCAAGTATGACTGACCAAATAATGTCAAATGTCTGAATACCAATCTTCTTGATCCTTTTCATCCAATGTGTATTTTTGGCTTGAGATTTGTGGATCTATTTATGCAATAGACTTAACCAAATATTTTCCATGGACCAACCTCATGGGTATGATGTCTAAATCATTGGTGTAATTAATTATTTAATTACACTTTAGCATAAGTTTACTTAGGAATTTTTTAATTCCTAGGATAATTGTAATCCTTATCTAGTTGAGCTATCTTTTTGCTTAAGATAAGATTAGGGTTGTGCATGCCTTGCTTTTTTGCATGATTTCCTTTTTGAAGGATTTTGTATTATTTGTAAAACAATTACATTCAATAATCATTATTCTAGTTTTTTGCTTGCACATATTGGCTCTGAGGGTTTACAAAACATCTCTTCTTTTTGTTCTGAATATCTGTTGCATGTGATAGGTGATTGCTTGCAGGTGATTCTTGGGGATTGTGAAGTTGGTTTTTCAACTTCTACATAAATCATATTCTTGTAAAATGGTGACCCATTTAGCTCTCTTTTCTTTGAGCTCACTTTGTGTTAGCAACATTTTGATAGCCGAATCTGGGAAAATGGCTTTAACTATACTTTTGAGGATGTAATGTTTGAACTTGCGTACAACTTTGACCAAAGCAAAGGCTTGTTTCTCAACATCTATGTATCTCAATTATGCTTCCTTGAATGGAGCGCTCATAAAAGCAATTGGTTTTTCTTCTTTATTTTCACCTTTTTGTGTTAATACTACTGCACAAGTGTGGCTAGAAGCAAATGAGTACATATAAAAAGGTTTAACATAATCTGGGCTTACCAATACCGGTGCTTCTGTGATTGCAATATTTGTAGTCTCGAAGGTGATCTTAGCTTCATTCGTCCACTCTATTTTGGAATCTTTCTTTAACATATCATTGAGTGGCTTCACTATTTCGGTGAATCCTGTAATAAATTTTTGAACAAAGTTAATCTTACCGAAATGTGACTTCAATTCTTTTCTACTTCCCAAGGGCTATAACTTGAGTAATGCATTCACTCTATTTGGGTTGATTAAAATATTGTGTTTAGAAATGGTATGTCCCAGTAACTTTCCTTCAATCACCCCATAAACACAATTTTTAGGATTTAGTGAAACTCCATAAGCTTCACAATTTTTTAATATTTCTCTAAGATCTTGAACGTGATATCTTTTTTCTTTAGAAAATACTATAAGGTCATCCAGGTAAATAATGATACATTTTCCTGTCAATTATTGAAAAGCATAGTCCATGGCTCTCTAGAATGTAGCTCCAACATTTATCAATCCAAATGGCATCCATCTGTAAGAAAAAGTTCCCCACTTCGTGGTGAAAGCTGTTTTCATCCGATCTTCCCTCGCTACCATTACTTGGTTATATCTAGAAAATTCATCCAAAAAGGACATCATTTGCAAACTGTAAACTATTTGTAACATTTCTTCAAGTGAGGGTAGTGGATAATTGTCTTTTTCAGACACCTTGTTGAGATTCTAGAATTCTACACACAATCGTATATCTCCATTCTTTTTCCTTATAGGGACTAAATTTTCCACCCAAGTAGAATGTCTGATAGGAAATATTATATTAGCTAACAATAGTTTTTGAACTTCCTTTTGAATTAAAGGCTCTAAGAGTGCATTTACTGGACATTTTTTCTGTCTAAAAGGTTTCATATTAGGCTTCAATGGTAGAGTATGTGTAATGATGGAAGTGTCATACGTCTTCAAGTCTTCATATGTCCATGCTATAACTTTCTATTAATCTTTAAGTGCTTTAGCAATATTTCTATTCTCTTCTTCAGTACAAACCTTCCACATGAGTACATTTTTAGGATCTTCTTTAGTATGCAAATTGTATAACTCAGATAGTCCTCTGTCACTTTGAGGTAAATATTTCTGTCTAACTATCTGGTCAATATTGAATAATCATTCTAACTCAATTATTCCTTTCAGAATATTATTGTCTCTAGCTTGAGTCAATTCTTCATCTTGAATTTTTCCATCAGGGCAATCTATCTCTTCGATTATTTGTTCCTTGAAAATACCGAAATTAGAAAAGAATTCCAATATGTGCCGGTCATCTTCAAATACTTGTAGGTTAGTGACAATATCAGGAATTGAGGGTAATTGTACCAATTCAACTATGAATATTTTTAGATCTGAGGTCTCTAAAGGTTCCAAAGTACTAGTAACAGTAGCTAGAGCATCAACTCTCTTATTAAATCTTCTAGGGATATCAGTAATATTGAATGCATTGAAATCTTCAATTAAATCCCATAATTTTTGTCATTAATTGGATAATATTTTGTAATAGAAAATATATTACTTTTTGACTTGTTTAACTACCAATTCTAAATCACCGAACACTTTAAGGATTCTAACTTTCTTCTTGATTGCTAGGATCAAGCCATGTATAAGGGATTTGTATTCTACCACATTGTTAGTACATTGAAATTGCAATCAATATGTAGCAAGAAAAGATTTACCTCATAGATTGATAAGTTTGAATCCAATTCTAATTCCTTGTTTTGATTTTGATCCATCAAATTTAAGAATCCAAGCTTGATCATCTATAGCCAATATTTTACCATTTTTTATATCATCGTATAAATCTTTTCAGTCTATATGTTTTGATCTTCGTTCCTACATGTTTCTGGTTTAGTTCTTTTGACATTATCATGTTTTGGATAGTATCAATTCTCAATTCTATGAATTATCTCTAGACACATCATATAGTTGTTTTCTGAATGTACAACATTATGCAATCTGCACCAATCCTACAACAACAATTTTTTTAGTGAAATTTTACTTTTACAACTTTCCTGAGCTTTTGCAATAATTTTCTTCTAAAAATTATCATAAGGACTATTCTCCTCTTTAGAATAATCACAATCTAATTCAACTAAAACATCTATTCTAGGAGTTAGTTCATTAGATTTCTTAGCATCACAAGTGAAAACTTCCTCAATTTTAACTCTTGAACTACGTATTTTGTAAACTCCTGGTTCTACATCAATATATAAAAATTCATTTTTCTCATTATAATTTGTGATCATGTATTGCATGCGTGGTTCTCTTTTAATTAGAATTTGATTAGGAACTCCTTTCCATGGTAACCACATGTGTGAGAAATCAGTAGCCATGTATCCATTCAATGTTTTAGACCAATCTCTACTTAGAAGCATACCATAAGTTTTAGGTATCTCCACTACTTGAATGTCAATATAATATTGGATTCTGGGGTCAAAAGTCAATTGCATGTGAATATTAGTCAACTCTCCTACTACGTTTACCTATGTCTTGCCAAGTTAAGTGACTTTCTTTAAATAATTTGTAGGGGTTAACCCCAATGTTTGACATATGGATAACAACATCACATTAGTAGACACTCCAGAGTCTACTAAGTAGTTATGAAGATTCTTACCGAATATTCTAAAAGTGATAAAAAATGGTGGGGACTCTAATTTTCCTTTATAAAAGGCTACTTGTGCGTCTACTATGGGAATTTGTTCTTATCTTTTTCTTTAGCCTGAATATCTTTCACTTGAATGTCTTTGAATTTGCTTTCTTTAGGAAAATATTCTAAAGTGTTTAAGAAAGCTTTCTTGATCATAGGTGTCTTAAGCAATTATGATAGAGAAAGGCTAATATTTACCTTCTTAATTTATTCTTCTAAATAATTAGTCAAATTTTTTTGATCAACGTAATCTATCTTTTCACTTTTTGAAACATTTGATGAATTGTAGTGAGAGCTCACCTTGGGTAACCTAGGATTATTACTTGATTTGTCATCAGGTGGAGTGTTGAAGTTATTAGGCATGATGGATGTTGTTAAAGGCCCGTTGAATCTACCTCCACTATTAATGTTATTCCTTATGTTGTAATTATGTCTCTTCTAATACTTTTGGAAGGCATGTATTTCATCCATTTCTTCTTGAGGCTTGTTTTCATCCTGATAAGGAAAATTGTTTGTCTCCAAAGTCATAGTCGAATTATCACCTTCATATTCATGAGCATGACTTGTGATAGTGGAAGGTAATTTGAAACATTCATAACTTTCCAGGACTAGAGCATAGTCATATCCTACTAGAACTAATTCATTTCCTTTAGGAGGATGAGAATCACAATGCTCATTATAATGAGTAGCAGCAAGGAAAATATTTGAAGCAATTTTAAATTATGAACAATCCACTTCAGCATGAGCATTTGTATTATGAATTCTACACCAATTGTTCATTGCAAGGTCAACTAAGTTCACTTTTGACGTAGACTTTTCATCAGTTGAATTAGGATTATCTAAAGGTGCTGATACTCCCCCATTATTAGGAAATGTATTCCATGGTCTAGGTGGCCTGGGAGGATTATACATTCAATTTTGAGAATTCTGATTATTATTCTAAGAATATAATTTTTTATTTCTTAATTGTGAAACTTCTATGGTCAATCTTTTGAGTTGAGTTGTAACTTCTTTCATGTTTTCCTTTTCCTTAGAAATTTTAACATTTTGATTTTCTTGAGTTTGTGAGAAAAGAATTTCCATTAGGACGTAGCTCTGTAATAGCTGGACTAGGGTGAGGGACTAAAACTTGACTATTTCTTGGTTGAAAGAAAGTATTTTGAGGAAATGTCCTATTCTGGACCATTGTAAGATAAACATTAGGAGTCATAGGATGTTCTATAGGGACTCCATTTACATTCAGGGTAGGGTAAATATTCAATCCATTTCTGCCATTCACGGATGATCCATTTCCAATATTTTTCATTTCTAAATTTACACTTACCGCTTCAACATAGATTTCTAGTAAAGTAGTGGGAGGATTTTCTCTTTGCTTCCCAAACATAGCAGTCAAAGGATCTACTGTTGTACAATAAACTGTGATAGTAGAAAAATTATCCACTACATAAGGTGCTTGTAACCTAGAATAAGCTTTTTGAAATTTGTCATTAAAAGTGGTTATAGGTTCACCTTCGAACCTCTTTCAATTTGAGCGAATTGATGATATAACAAGGTAGGATCAGTTGTTGCTCTAAACCTAGCTAAAAAATGAGTTTCCATGTCTTTCCATGATCTGATGGAATTGCGAGGCAAGTTGATATACCATTGGTAAAATTCATCACTCAAAGTATATGGGAACAATTGACACATGACATCTTCATGTTGAATTCTTGCTTAGAAGCATGTATCCTTGAATATACTAATATGTTCTTTAGCATCTTTGTGAAAATAACACTTAGGACACAACTGTTCAGGTTTTTTCGTTAAATTGTTGTATATGGAAAATTGAGTTGGTGACCCCACATTAAAGAATGTGATCACTATAGGAGGTGTTGATGCAATAAAAGTTGGAATATTTGGAATTGTGCTTAAACTTCTAAACTTTTGAGGTCTAGACGATGTTCGACCACTAAGCTCAACTAAGGTCACCTGAGGATCACTAGACTGAGATCTAGTGGTTCTACAGAAATAGTTTAAACCCTAATAGAAACAAAAATAACAACAATAAGCCCTCCTTTTAGCACCAGTTCCTATTGACGACAGTTTCACTCGCAGTAAACAAGTCGAATAAAATCTCCACAAGTAAGATCGTGAAGAGCCTATCCTTCTTGAAAGATATGGAACAAAGAAAACCTAAGGGGAAATTTTGCATTCATAGGACAAATATTGGCTTTAGTTCAATCCCTAGTCTCTACTAACCAGGTTATGGTTGCACTTGGGTTGCTCTCGGGTAATGATGTGATATTTGTTGTTAATCTCAAAGGGACTACGGTTAATTCTAGCTTTGCTAAGAATTACAAATATTTCACATAAAATTTTCATTTCATCATCAAATAACATCATGAAATCAAAAGAATCAACATAATATTTCATGAACATCACAAATTCCTTGCTATCACTTAAGTAGATTTAGCATTACACATTCAACCACTTCATGGAAAATAAAATATTTTCAACAAAATTCTTTCCATTCATTTATATATATATTTTTGAACATTTTCAAATATTAAACATCTATTCTAAAACAAAGTATAAAAAATACTAAAAAATAAAAATTTCTCCCAATTATTCTCCATGGATGCCCCAAAGAATTAATCAAAACATAGCAAACTGCTTTATATTTCACCAGATTGCTTCAAAAATACATATAAAATAGTGCAAGCTTTTAAAGAGAGGGTTTTGTTTATGGACACTGAGTAGGTTCTATATGCACCCTTAAATGGTGCAACATATAGTCTTGTTTAGCCGAACTTATGAAACCAACTACAAAAGATTCTGAGATAGGTAACTATCCATAAAGCTCTGATATCAATTAATGTCTACATGCATACAAAGTTTTACGCTGGGATGGTTTAGAAAATAGGAAAAAAGAATAAAACTTAAAAGAAGTTTATGCTCCTCTGGCATGCACAAATTTTGAACTTAAAATAAAAATGTGGGAGGAGATGGCCTTTTATAGAAACAAGGTACCCAAAAGTTCAACTTAAAGGTCTATCTAGAGAATCAGTAACACCAAATTAAAATGTGTCACATGGCATCTACCAACTATCATCAAGAACATTCTAGAATAAGTCAAAGCTTTGACTTCATCCGTAGCAACACTTCTCTTCATACTTCAACATGAACACTTTGTATCCATCAAGGCTACTAGCTTCCTTTCAAAAAAATAGAATGAGGAACACCTACCAAAACTGGGATCAACCTACAAATTTAAAATTGAAACCAAAAATAAACTTCATCATGTTTCTAGGATCTAGTATCTGGTTTTTTCCATTTTTGCTTATGACTCGAGCTTCAAGATTCTTCCTTCATTCTTCAACTGATATTCTCAGAAAGCCCTTAATACTTGATGGATGCACTCTTTTGAAATTCTTCATATTTCTCTCCAAGTGAGCTTGAGCCTAATATATTCTCCAACTACTCAAAGTATGATGTCATTTTTCTGTGCTTTGTCTGCTTCATACTTGGCTATAACATTTTTGCACTGTATTATTTCGTCAATAACCTCTCACATCGGTAATTGAATAGGATCTCTATTTATCCTTTCTATCCTTTCCTTGAAAGATTTAACTTCCTTTCCCTCCTGTCCTAATGTTTGGGGATCAAAATCTTGACGTGTTAATATTTCAATAAATTCTTGATTTTCACTAATCAATCTTTTGCATTTGATAGTGACTCTTACAAATCCTTCAATACATTGTAATACTATGTCACCTTCCCATTTCAGCTATTTCTTCCATTTTCCTAGCAATGAAATTTCATGTCCTGATTACATTACTCTGTATTAACTCTTGGATGTCTGACTGCATGAGAATTTCAATGTTTCACCTTTCATCAATGACCTGCTCCTGGAAAAATTTACATTCATCTTCAAATATTTTCAATTTCTCTAAACGATGGCATGCTTCCTTGTACTTTCTTATTGCATCTATAATAAATTCTTCTCCCTACTTCACCCAGTATTCAATCCATTCTTCAAATATATTCATTTTATGATGAATTGCAAAAATGACATCTACTTGCTCCTGTGACATTAGCATCACATGTTGGGGCAGTTCAGCTTGTTCTTGACCAGTAAAGTCAATGAATTAATAAAGTGTTCCAAGGTAGCAACTAGTTCTTTTAGTTCTCTTTTCTTCTGTTTATATTTTTGTACTCTGGAAACATTAGCATTTAAATTTACTTTTATTTCCTCTAATTCCTGCTGCCAAGATGAGTTTCCAAGATTAATACTTGTGATCTTCTACTCCTTAGGTGTTATTTCATTTTTGTCCTTATCAAGTGTTGGAGTGGTTGTTTGAATAGTTCTATTGCCATTTGCATTCCCCTGTATGACATGCTTTATCTTTGCTTTGGGCCTAGGTTTAGGAGTACCTACTTCTTGTATAAAATTATTAAGATTCAGAGGCAATAATTCCACTTCCATTGGAGAATCTAATTCTCTAATTAACCAATAAGGTGTATCATCATCTTGTTGTACCTCTGTAAAATTTCCTTGTCCCCATTTACCACTTGTTTAAGAAACTCCTTCTCTTTGACTTGCCACATTTTTTGAAATGGGGATTTCTTTAGCGATATCTGGCATAGATTCAAGATTGATAGGGTCTGACACTACCTCCTCTATTTGGAGACTTATATTTTCCTGTCTATCCAAATTTTCTATTTCATCTCTCTGAACATTATCTTCTTCATTTACTACTATACTAGGATTCCCTTTATTTTTAGTTCCATCTCTTACAAATTGTGTAGCTTCTTCTTTTGGAATTTCAGTTTTAACACGGCCTTTCTCTGATTCTTCAAAAACCTATGAGTGTTCATTAACATTTGCACATTCCCAAGAGAAGGTTGGGTATCAAGAGTATCTTCAACAATTCTTTCATCACTAGGATCTTGCTCTGTAGATTCCCCTCTTTCCATTTCAAGTACGCAATGGTTTCCTACCTCTGAGGTGAGCATTTGTTGAATAAAATCTTCTTATTCAATATTTATGGGGTTAGAGCTTGTATCCTAGATTTCTTCTATCACCGAGTGTACCATGGGTTTTTCTTTAGACTTCTTTTCTTTCACTTTCTCCCACATATCATCCCATTTTTTCACATGTTCCTTAATTCTAGTTTCATCTTCTTCAAAAATTTCCTCTAAAGCTATAGGAGTCCCTCCTAGTACTTGTTTCATACTATCCATATTAACAGAAGGTGGAGAGGTAAATAATGTTTTAGCCCTTTAAGATGCAGACTTGGTCTGTGCACCAACGAATTCTATGTTCTTGTTCCTTCATCAATAGTTACTCTTGTTCTGGGTTTAGCTATAGAGGAAGATGCACCTTTAGGTCTCACTTTTGATTTATCTTTACCTATCTCTACATCTTTTTGTTTATTAGATGGTTTCATGGGAACTTCTTATCTTGTAATTTCAGGTGTTCTTTCTTAAATTCTAACACTTGGAGTCACCTTACTAGTCCTTCCTTTCTTCTTGGTAGGCTCTCCACTTTCAAAATAAGTTTCATCTCTTTGTTTCCTTCTTTTATCTTCTAAGATGATAGGTTCAATTCCTCTTTCTATAAATTTTTTTCAAAAATCATCAATCCAGTGTTGAGTATACCTTAAGAATGGTCTAGTAAAGTCATCAATCGATGTCATGTCTTCATCATCAACACCTGGATCTGGAATGGGTTCATCATATACCCTGTCATCATTTTAAAAATCGTTCAACACTTGACCATCATCTTCTTCCAATTGGTTTGGGATGTCATAAAGCTTGAGCATCCGAGAAAATATTAAAGTCATTCTTTCATATTTTCTTCTTCTTACCATGTGCTCATCTTCACAGTTAAGCCAATAATCTTTTAAATGAGGCACATGAGCATGAGAAATAGCTATATTTTTAGCAATATTTCCTTCAATATCATAATACACTCTTTGGAGTGGGAACTCTTCAAAATGGTAGGTCCTTAGTTCTTCTTCATACAAATTAGTTATTCTAATTGCACTACACTTATAATTTCCTATTGTGATGGGAAATTTAAAAGAGGCCTTTTTGCAAGCATGGTTATAAAGAGCCTGAGATGCTTTTAACTATCTCACTAATTCCAATAAAATAATTGTATCCATAGGATACCTGGGAAACATGAATGGGTGTCCATCAAATCCCTCCACTCTAATGTAGGAGTAAGTTGAGAACTGTATGTACCAGCCTCGCATAGGCTGAATGAAACTTTGTGCTTCCAGGGATAATATTTTAGCTTTATCACCTTCCATTGTTCTCACCAGTTTCATGGAGAAAAAATCATTAAATTTACAGTAATCATCTTTATACGCATGGATGGTGATCTGGGGTAGATGTGCATATATTAAATTTTTGCCAACTTTTGTGCCCAAAGTACCAATCTATTTTAACCCTTGTTTACTGGCTCTCATAGCACAGGAGTGAATAACATATGATGACATGCAAAAGTATTTGGTTTTGGGGAATGTAGTAATCTGTTCATGTAGTCTCACTTATCAATTTTCCCCAATGCAACTCCACATGACCCTCTTTCATGCGAGATATTATCACAAACATACAGGGTTCAAATTTGCTTGCATCTCTCAAACCAACTACTCTGATCAACAAAGTTATAATGTATTGCATTTCTTGTTTAAACATAGACCTCTAAATTACCTTGGTCTGTTGTGTAATTGGCTGTTGGAACCATTGGATTCTCATAATTTCTCTATTATGGTCCTTAGCGCTTTGATATGTCTTAGTCTCGACCTTTAGGTTAACATTGAAAATTTGTGTGTAAATGGGAAGACCAAATGTGTACTTGATTCCTTTTTGTGATAGGTCTGTATAAATTCTTCCTTCTTTCTCAACAATCCTCTTGGCTAGGTTGTAATGATTTATACATTGTATAACTAATTTAGGAGCTTCCATTGCTAGCGGAAACCCTCCTACAAGAAGTAACCCAGTTGCCACAACATTATTGGTACATTGGGAATCATTCTCTTGTAATAGTCATGAATAGATTTCAATGTCAGAAGACCATCCCATGTGGGTGTTTGTAGCCAGTATGTTGATGGGTATGGCTTGTGAATTGCAATACTTGAATTCATCTTCTACCCTTGCATCAGAAGTGATCATTTTGTATATAATGTGCTCTACATTTTTTAGAATATGTGTCTTGTGTGCGAGTTAGGGTTAAATTTAACAAAAACTTACGTTTCATAAAATTTTCAATTCATTTTCGATTAAATTTAACAATTCAGAGAATAATTAACATTTCAATTTTAGAATGGGAAATACCATTATCAAGATTTTTAGTTTGAGAAAATCTTAACAAAGTATCAGTTATTTGGAACATACTTGGTTCTAGTTAAAAATGGCGATTCTTCAAAATGCAACTTCAAAACCCTTTGTAACCGTGTCTTAGTTTCTCAAAATTCTACCTCTCTTTGCATGCCAATGCCATTTCATTAACTTGATGTCCTTAGAAAATTTGCAATATGA
>VDFB02256132.1:84321080-84376158 GCA_007258455.2 Sequoia sempervirens | reverse complement strand
TTATAACTACTCACAAATCCTTTAAACCTTTACAATATCATATATTGAACACCCACGTTGATTCCTCTAATGCCAAGGCTTTATTTGCCTTTGGAGGACATTTTTGGAAGCTAATGGGAATGTAGAAGCTAATAATGAAGGAAGACAAACAATAAGGTTGGAGATATCTATGCCAACACATATCATCATTAGTACCTTGGCATGCTCCTCATTCTTTCCTTGGATGTAGTCAAAACAACCTGGAAATAAAAATGAAAAGGAAAATTAGTAATATTTTGAGAAATATCTAAGGGTAGAACCAATATCTTCAAAAACCAAAAAGAAAACACAACAAGCATAAATTATAAATTATTCTTATCAATATCTAGTCAACAAATGCAACATAATAAAATATACATATTATCAAAAATAAAAAAAATACAAAATTAACATTTGAGTCATTCCAAAAGTATATGGAACCCAAATACCAACCCATTTACAAAATTTATACAAAACATAATTTTAAAAAGTACATATTTTCATATTCACATAGTTGAAAACCTTATCAAACAAGAAATCCTAAAATACAACTCAAGAAACCATTGATACAAAAATCTGATCCATTAGTATATACGGGGTGGTGTAAAATGCAAGGCTTACAGCCCTACACCTAGAGATTTTTTGAAGAAATTAATGATTTGCGAGAAAGTAGTAATAAATAGTGAAAAGAAAAAGAGTTTGGAAAATTTAAAACCAAAATGTTCTCATTCTATATAAGGTGAAATATTATTTACCTACATCTGGTGGGGAAAATTCACGCCTTTGTTGCAGCAAAACAAAATAGCCACCACCACCACTAGCATGGGCACCTCCTCCATCTATTGTGAGAATCCTCCAAAAACTTTGTATATTCTCCCATACCCAGAACGTTGGGTAAAGGGGTTTTAAATACTAACAGTTACAAAGAGTGGAAATAGAATCATCTACAGAAAATAGAAACAGCAAAAATAGAATTTTTAAAGAAGAAGACTCTTTCTATCTGCGATGAGATCATCTGGAGAATCTAGGATTTCCGTGATCAGCGCTAGATGTTTCCATATGCCCCTGCAAGTTGAGCATGGGTGTTTGTATGGTCAACTTGTCCCGAAGTAATGAAAATCGAGTAGAGCTCAACCCCTTAGTGAAGACATCTGCAACCTGATCTTTTGTAGAGATGAATCGAACAACAAGACCTTTGTTAGCAACTTTCTCATGAACGAAATGATAATCAATCTCAATGTGCTTAGTCTGTGCATGAAAGATTGGATTACCCATGAGATACGTAGCACCAAGATTGTCACACCATAGAATAGGGGGAGCAGTGGGAGAATATCCAAGTTCATAAAGGAGGAATTGAATCCAAATTAGCTTAGTAGTGGCTATGGAAACTCCTCTATATTCAGCTTCAGTACTAGACCTTGAGACGGTCTTTTGTTTTCGAGCACTCCATGAAATCAGATTTGGGCCAAGGAAGATGCAGTAACCGCTAGTAGAATGGCGATCATCGGGGCAGCTAGACCAATCTGAGTCAGAAAAGGCAGTAAGAGTGAGAGGGCTAGACTTGCTGAGTTGCAGTCCATAAGAGAGAGTTTCCTTTAGGTACCACAGGATACGCTTGACATTGTTCCAATGATCATCAGTGGGCTGCTGCATAAACTGACATACCTTATTGATGATGAAAGCAATATTTGGTCTCGTAAGGGTGAGATACTGAAGAGCACCAACAACACTCATGTATAGAGTTGGATCGCTGAAGGCAGAGCCAGTGAATTTAAACAACTTTTCTTGGCCATAAATAGGAGTGCGAACTAGTTTTGCACCATCCATCTTTGTCTTCTTGAGAAGATCAAGTGTATACTTCCTTTGAGATAGGAGAAGCCCTGTAGGAGTTGAAAGAGCTTCGATGCCCAAAAAATAATGGAGAGAGCCCAAGTCCTTTATGGAAAAAGCTGACTGAAGTTGAGATATCAGAGCCTGAACACAGTCCACAGTAGACCCAATAATGATAATATCGTCGACATAAACAAGCATAAAAATAGTGGAGTGGGCAGTTCGCTTAATGAATAGCAAAGTGTTAGCTTTGGAACCCACAAACACAACCTGATGGAGAAAGGTGCTCAGGCGGTGGTTCCAGGGCCGTGGAGCTTGTTTGAGATCGTAGAGAGACTTGTGGAGTCTACACACATGAGTAGGAAACTGGGGATCAATGTAGCCAGGTGTTTGCTTCATGTAAACCTCCTCCTCAAGGACACCATGGAGGAAAGCATTTTGCACATCGAGTTGGTGAAGGGGCCAACCCATAGAGAGTGCAATAGTGAGAATTGTACGAATGGTGTAGGGTTTGACCACAAGACTAAAAGTCTCCCCATAGTCAATTCCTTCTTGCTAATTGAACCCCTTGGCAACTAGCCGTGCTTTGTAGCGATCAATTGAGCCATTTGCTTTCTTTTTCAATTTAAAAACCCATTTGCACCCAACAACATTTAAGTGGGGCTTGGGTGGGACTAGGCTCCACATCCCATTCTGGAGAAGAGCATTAATTTCATTATCCATAGCCAAGCGCCACTATGGGTCCACTTTGGCTTGGGAAAAACATGTGGGCTCATCAATATCATCAGGAGATAAGGGGTGCTTAGTAGCACTGTATGCCTTGGGCCGAAAAATGCCATGTT
This sequence comes from Sequoia sempervirens, assembly GCA_007258455.2. Lineage (NCBI taxonomy): Eukaryota > Viridiplantae > Streptophyta > Pinopsida > Cupressales > Cupressaceae > Sequoia > Sequoia sempervirens. Next base: position 84,373,468 of record VDFB02256132.1, on the reverse strand, counting down.
TGGACCTTGTGACCATTGGATGCACATTCGTAGGAGGAACCATAGAGCTTGGCAAAGGTAACGGAAAAGGGGAGGAAGGGGGCTCACAACTAGGAGATGGTGGGGCCGAAATCACTGGGGTGGGGGGAGCAGACTCAACTCGGGTAGGGGGGTCATGACGAGAAGAAGGTGAGGTATCTAGGGGGATAGAGAGACCATGGTGAGGACCTTGCAAGGGAGGTGAAGACACACTGGATGCAGGTGAGTGATAAAGTGGGAGAGTGGATATGAGGGATGGTGTAGAGATCGAGCCCGGTGATGGTGTGTTCTGGAAAGCAGCAAAAGGATAGGTCCCTTCATCAAACACAACATGCCGAGAGATATACATCCTGTTGGTGGGAAGATGGAGGCATTTATAGCCTTTGTGAACCAAGCTGTAACCCAAGAAGACACAAGGGAGAGAACGTGAGTCCAGTTTATTAGAGCTGTAGGGACAAAGGTAGGGAAAACAGAGGCACCCAAAGACAGGCATTGCTCGATAGTCAGGACCCGTGTTAAATAGACATTGAAGGGGGGACCGATTGTTGAGGATGGGGGTGGGCAACCAGTTCACCAAGTAACAGGCTGTGAGGAATGCATCTGTCCAATAGGTGAAGGGAATGGAAGCTATATGAAGGAGGGTAAGCCCAATGTCCACAATGTGCTTGTTTCGATGCTAGGCTAAACCATTTTTTTGTGGGGTGTAGGGATAGGAAAAACGTTGTGTGATTCCCTGGGAGACCAAAAAGGGTTTAAATTTAATAAATTCCCCCCATTGTTGGATTGGAAGGTTTTGATTTTATGGCCAAGTAGATTCTCAATTTTAGTCTTGAAATTAATGAATGTAGGTAGTGCATCTAATTTATGAGATAATGGAAAGAGCCACATATATCTACTGTAAATATCCACAAAAATTAAATAAAAATGAAACCCATCATAAGAGACATAGGGAGAAGGACCCCAAATATCAGAAACAATTAATTCCAAAGGATGTGTGCAAATAGTAGAACTAAAATTAAATAACAATTGGTGACTCTTACTGACTTGACATGGACTACAAAGACCCAATTTATTTTGACTAACAGGAAGCGACTCGACCTCAACAATATGCCGAACAATCCGTGGCATAGGGTGGCCTAAATGCTGATGCCATCTCTCAAGAGAAGTCCATTCACCAACAAAGGCTATAGAAGGGGTCTGAAAGGGTGGAGAAACACTTGAAGATAGGCGATAGAGACCATCCTTATGCTGCTCGCGAAGAACTACCAGCCCTGTGCACCGATCCTTTACAAGGAAAAAGTGTGGATGAAATTAAAAAAAAATGTCATTGTCAGAGGAAAATTTTGAAACAGAGAGAAGGTTAGCCGTGACATTAGGGACATGCAAAATATCATTGAGATGAAATAAACGTGAGGAATGATAAATTTGTGATCTACCAATGTGAGAAATAGAGAGTTTAGAGCCATTACCAACGTGAAGCTTGTCAGGGCCATCATACTCATGGTGAATCTATAGGTTACTCAAGTCCGAGGTGACATGATTAGTAGCTCCACTATTAGGATACTAGTTAGGATCGACCGAAATATGAGACGACACGTAGGAAGAAGACTGCTGATGAGGAACGCCATAGTGATGATAGGGATAGGGTGCTGCCATGTATGCAGAGGGGGGAGTAGCCGATTGGGGCATCTCCTGATAGGTTTTATCAAATCTGAACCAACAAGTGTTGGTTGTGTGGTTCTTACGCTCACAAAGTTGGCACGGTCCTGTCGCCTGAATAGGCATGGGTGGAGGGCGTTGACCACGATTGTTGTTCCCATGGCCTCGATTATTGTGGTCCCTTCCGCGATTATTGTGCTGAGAAGAAGGATTGGGAGCACGATTACGGGTGGCGACATTGGCCATCGGGTGCTGCTGAAGGAGGCCTGTTGGGCATCGATGCGCATCTCAAAAGTGAGCAGATGGGCTTGAAAATTGTCCATATCAATGGTGTCAAGCGTGGTTGTCAGAGAAGTGACGACAACATCGTAGGCGGACTCGAGACCGCTCAAGATAATCTACTGCAGATCCACATCGCAGACGGTTTGTCCTGAAGCTACAAGGGTGTTGGCCAATTGTTTGGCACGCTGGAGGTAGTCAGCCATGGAGAGAGCGCCCTTACGGATGGTCTGGAGTTCGCGACGAAGTTGCATGAGTTGTGCTTTGGAATGAGAAGCAAAGCTCTTCTCTAGAGCGAGCCAAACATCACGTGAGGTATCAAGGCCAACAACAGTCGCCAGAGTATCGTGAGCAAGGGCAGAGAGCAACCATCCAAGAAGGATCTTGTCCTACTTGTACTAGGAAAGATAGGTAGGATTCAACGTCGGATCTGTCAGAGAGAGAGTACGAGGGGGACAAGCAATGGTCCCATCAACGTAGCCTTCCAGGTCATAGCCTTGGAGAAGCGGGAGAAACTGCATGCGCTAGAGAAGGTAGTTTTCGCGATCCAGTTTGACAGAGATCGCGTGGTGAAGGGGAACCGGTTGGAGAGCAGAGGAGGGTGGAGGTGGGGAGTGTGGGGAGCATGGGGAGGTGGGTGTGTGGGCGGCACTGGTGGTAGAGGTGGCCATGACGAGAAGAACAAATAGAATGCAGGGTGAGGTGCGGGAAGAACAGAGTGTGCAGGCTGCAACACAGAGGGGAGGGGAGATGGGCAAACAGCAACGCAGAGGATCGTTGCTCTATATATTCTCCCATACCCAGAACGTTGGGTAAAGGGGTTTAAAATAATAACAGTTACAGAGAGTGGAAATAGAATCATCTACAGAAAATAGAAACAACAAAAACAAAGTTTCTAAAGAAGTAGACTCTTTCTGTCTGCGATGAGATCATCTGGAGAATCTGGGATTTCCGCGATCAGTGCTGGATGTTTCCATAACTATGACAGTGACAAAACACAGAATGAAGATTAATGGAAGTATGTTGAAGTTACTTGTATATCAGTGGAGATTATTATTCAAGGAATTAAATAGATAAGCAAGTCAGACTTCAAACTTAGCACTGTAAGGATATTAGAATACAAGAAGACGTCATTTTTGGGAAGGTAGTTTCAAGTAAATCTAAGCTATGGTTAATGTTTTTTGTACTTCTCGTGGCATCTGTAACAGTAAGTTTTAGAAAGCATAGAGTCTTTAAAGCTTTACAGATTAAATATCTTACAGCTATTTTAGTCTCCAATATTTACATTTGTTATGCAGGAAATTATTGTATGAGAATTTGTATTGAGAGGGTCGAATACAAACGTAAGAAATTTTGAATCCAATGCCAAATGATTCCAAACCCAAACTTTGAATAATCGGTAAAAATGCAAACTGTATGGCAAAATGTCTCCTTGTAGAATATTGAAAATGGTTATAGAATTAGGTTGGGATTGTATATTATAGGGCCAAAATTTTGCAGTTTTATCTCAGATATTCTAATGCTGGTTTGTCCACCGTCCAATAGTTCCCAAAAATTTTCTTTATAGATCTCCAGCCTAAGAGTAATCTGATAGGCAATCTATGGGTGTATTTTTTTTAATATATGATTTTTGAACCCAGCAGATCATCGCCTCCACACCCTTGCCAAGTGCTGTATAATTTGGATTTGTTCCAGTTCATTTCAATGTGGAGGGACCTCAGATTTTAGGGCAGAATTAATGCTTAGGTGAGAAGAAACTAGCGCGTATTCGTGCAGCTGGGCTGCAAGGAAGATATTATGGTTTGGGTGCTGTATTTTAGAGTTCAAGTATTTTAGGTAGAATGTATGTAAGTTTTGTTTGTTGTACTTTTTGTATTGTGAATATCCTAGATTTTTATAGGCCATCTACATATCTATTGTTTCACTAAATGGTCTTATTTCTGAATTCTTTTAAAAAGAATAAATCTGCCAAGAATATATTCGCCCCATTTTCGCTCTTTTGATTACACTCTGAAATCTAAGGAAATTTAGCTTTTCCTTCAACATAATTAAACTCATATATGAAAATAAAAATTAACAAAAAAACCTGTCACATGTTTGGAATGTGTACAGGAGTAAAATAATAAAACCGTACTCTATGTCCTACTCTATGTCATTCATCTTTCCCATTGAACTGCACAAAGAAAAAGAAAAAAAGGGTAAACAACCCTGTTAAAAAACATTCGGTTTTCTTGGCTTTAAAAAAAGGGATGAATTACGTTTATTTAGAGTTAAATATAAATAAAATTTCCCCCTTATGTTGAGGGCATGGTGAAAATTGGGGGCAAAAATAATAATAATCTTGAATTACATTATAGTTGACTTCATAAAATCCGTAATATCAGAGTGCCCAAATTTATCTCAAATAGTTTTAAAAATTGATATTTAATGAGTTTATAATGCTGCATTCTCATATTAGTAAATTAAGATATTAATATAATATAGTATGAGTTATTGATGCAAAGTATTATTAAAATGTGTAGGTTAGTAAATTTTTGAAATTTTTATATGATGGTAAATCAATTGTTAATTTAATATTACAATTGGTAGTTATGATAAAATTAATTTATGTTAAAAAAATTTGGATGAAAAAAATATAAGGAAAAAGTATATGTGATAAATAATATTACTTACTAAGGTTAATGGTGATATGAAAATAATGTGATCATTAGTATTATTATTCAGCCCAATTTAGCTTCAAATACAGTTTATCAAAAACATTAAAGTACATAAATAATAGTATGCAATATGGGCAGTTTGAAGTATTAACATTAGCTTTGGACTAAATATTAGTGTTGTCTTCATAAAATATTATTATTAATAATAATAATCATAATAATAGTAATAAGCATAATAATAATGTACATTAATAATATTTAAATTACCAACGGGGTTAAAACAAGAGTAATTTAGAGGATTTATTGCTGTTCAATTTTCATTTACCCTATTAGTTTTATGGTAAATAAAATGAATAATATCTAAATTACCAACGGGGGTTAAAATAAGAGTAATTTAGAGGATTTATTGTTGTTCAATTTTCATTTACCGTATTAGTTTTGTAGTAAATAAAATGAACATAGAATTGTGAGGTAAAATAACATGTAATTTAAAATAAGAATAATTTAGAGGATTTATTGCTGTTCAATTTTCATTTACCTTATTAGTTTTGTAGTAAATAAAATGAACATAGAATTGTGAGGTAAAACAGCATGTAATATTCTTATATGTTTTATGTGCAATATTGACATTAATATTTTGGGGTAATAATAATTTTGGGTAAGTGGAAATGTAAATTTTCAAATGGGTTTTATTTGTATTATAGGGTAATGATAAGCAATTAAATTAAAAGTGCTACTAATATTAAACTCAGTATTATATTATGAAGCATTTGGATTTGAGTAGAATAATAGTGCTAACATAAAATTAGTAAATTATTGAATACTAATTATAATATAATGATCGCAGTGAATAATGGATTATGAGTTTTGATGTTGTGGTAGTTATTGTGTGGGTGATCAAATAAAGATAGTAATATCAATATTTATTTAAGGATAGAATATTAGTGATGCAAGGAGAAAAATAAGTAAAAATAATAGTGTCAATTTTTACTATTACTTATAAATTATTTCCAACCTTTAAACATATATTAGTGATCTTTCATATCAATTTATTTCTTGGATCTTTGGTTTTAGAGAGAATTAGTAATAACTTCACTTGTGAATTTGAGAAATACTTAGTTGAGAAATATCTTGATATAATAAAGTTCATTTAAAATTCTTCTTTATGTGGACTTGTGGGTATTTTTTTTATAAATTAAAATAATTATATTATTAGCTATTTGTTTTTAGAAATAGGCCTAAATGATATTCATTTATTTTTTGAAAATAAATGTGTTGTTTTGGTTATGATTGATAAACCTAGCTTATTATCCATTAGCGTTGCTTGATGCATCTATACCAATTATACTATCTTTAATTAATATGTATTCATGCAATGATAAATGCTGGTATTATAATTGATGGACTATTGTTTTAGATAGCTTTAAGAATCAATTTTATTAAATGCATATATAATGAGAGTTCAACTTGTTATCTTCACATGTGTTCTAAAGATGATTTGGTATGTTTAAGGGAATATTAGTGAATAGGGGTTAAGAAATAGTTAAGGATATCTTAGTTCAAGTCATCAACTAAATGATATGTCAGTAATAATAAGGAAAAATAGATTATTGTCTTGATTATAATTACTAATGGTTCTAACATATAATTCAAATATTGACATTATATTGTTGATTCTCCTTTGATTTCCCCTTGAAATATTTTCATGCATTGATAATCAAATTTGTAAATTACAATTTGATATCATTGGATGGTCAAGTTTTAAGTATTAGTTTATTCATTAGTATTTGACTAGTGATAAGGATTTGATATCTATCTACAAGGGGATATTGTTATGCCTCAAGCCTTGCGATCTTTCTTGTGCAAGTATGAGTATATATTTAAGTAGGCCATATTTTTGCAAGAATATCCTTACCTAGGTTTTTAGTCCTCAACTTCACCTAAGTGGGTGGCAGTCACCTATGAATCTGTGTGGGGTAATGGACCCTAGAAAGGGTTGCATACCCACTCCTATAGTATGTGTTTTGTATGGGTCATGTGATGTACTTGAGAAAAGTATTGATCATAGCATGCGTTAGTATTATTATGTTATTGTTGGTCAATAAAATGAGTTGGGAGAACTCAAATGGTCAAACTACGATTCCTCTACAAATTATATACATAGGCAAGGTCGTCAGAGACAAGCCCCCGATGAATTAGGTCGAGCCCTTAGGACTGTTTTGTTTTTGAGTCATTATTTTAGACTTGTATTTTCCCTCAACATTGTAAACTACCATTGATTTGTATAGTTGTCTTGGTGAACATGTGCTAACTACCATTGATCATTTGTGTGTGCCAAGTCATGTAGACCTTGTAGGAACATGTATCTGGAGAGAGGAAACTTTAGTATGACGGAATGTAAGAGGTATGTTAAGTCAACCCTAAATAAATAGACTCTAATGTTAAAAATAGTAAATCAATTTTATACTTGCTTCTAATCAGTGAGATCATTGACTATTATCATGTGTAGTGGATTATGTTGTTATTGTCTTAAAAGTAAACAAAAAAAAAATATTGCAAAATTAGTTAAGATTGTTACAGTTTTGTTAGGATGTTTAGTGTTTAGATTGTGGGCATTACAAAAGACTCTTCATTGTCCAATCTTTGTCTTCTATCATGTAGGTGACTAGGATTTTGTCCATATGCAAATTTCCTTGTCTTTTCCTTGGAGTGTAGGAGAATTAAAATATTTATTTTATTTACTCCAACTTTGATTAGAAAACCTACAAGACAAACAAATGAGTTAAATAAATAAAATATATATGCAAGATTGCTTGTGAGCCTAGATGCTCCTGCATCATACACCCAAGGGAAAAAGAAACTCAAGTCCACTTGATTGGAGGTATTTCCTCTCTTCAATTTTTCTACAACTTGTCCTTATGTTATGCATTTAACCTCCTTTCTCTTCTTTCAATAAAAGAAATTTTTAAAGCTTTACCCAAGGATAAACTCATAATATCCCTCTTTCTTGAAGACATTTCCTGCACACACATACACATTAACCACAAAGCTTGCACAATATTGTCTCACAATATTGAGATAATCACACTTCCATATCTAGTAAATCCCACAACTATCCTCTACCCAACAAAGAATCTAGGAGATGCACCTCTCAAAACTCCCTCTACACACTTTCACACTATGGAGGACATTTGCACACCTTCTACCCAGCTTCATCTCTGTTGGAGGACAACCAACATGATTCCTATAGAATCAATAGCCTCTTAGGGCTTCTTCACTCTCTACCAATTCTTCACCCACGGTCCTGGTGGATTCTCTCCACTCTCAAGATCTCCTACTCTGATATGAATTTGATGCAGAGCTATCAACTTCATTTATGTGCATTGTGATAACAACAATATTCACGCCTTCAAATTCTTATAATCATTTTCTCAAAACTTCAAATATTGTAACAAATTGTATGTGCCAACATATCCTTGTTAAATTTAAGCCTTAAGATTGTTATTTATCAAGATTACTCCTCTACTCTTAGATGCAAATTAAATTTGATAAATTCCAACTCTTAAGGATTTTCATTTATCCCTTTGATTCGTTTAGTTGCAGCAAAATAAATGTGGATTAACCTCTTAAACTTGTAGCCCTTAAATGAATATATTTTGTGAATGTTGTAGCAACAATTTCAGCTATGAAGTAACATTATCTCTTGAAAATTTCATAAAACATATACAACAGAAAATACTCACAACCCAAATGTTTTATTGCTGCCAATCAAGATGGTAACACACATACATAACCTCCACAAATCCAACTAGGAAGTATCTCTTACAAACTTTCCAACTATCCACCTTTACAAACTTACAAAATTCAAAAAAAAATCACCTAACAAGTCACCATGAACGTCCACTTTCTATTCCTAAACAAAATTGATGTAGTTCTCTTGGAGAATTATCTTCAACATCACCTATGGACGTCCTCTTGATGACCTACAAAAAATCAGAAATAGACTTGGGATCTTCTCTTATTTTTCAATCCTTTTTGGAGCCAAACTTCCATCTAATAATAATATCTCCTTTGCCAAGTTTCATCTTCCTCTTTCGGGCTTCAATGACTCTTGGTATTTTTCTTCTTTCTTGTTGGCATCCAACTTGGAGTAAGATGAATCTTAGGCTTCCTTTGTTTCTTTCCTTCATGACTTCTGTGCTTTGAAGACTCTTCATTGTTCAATCTTTGTCTTCTAGCATGTAGGTGACTAGGATTTTTTCCATATGTAATTTTCCTTGTCTTTTCCTTGGAGTGTAGGAGAATTAAAATATTTATCTTATTTAGTACAACTTTGATTAGAAACCTACAAGAAAAAAAAATGGGTTAAATAAATAAAATATATATGCAAGACTTCTTGTGAGCACGGATGCTCGTGCATCATGCACCTAAGGGAAAAATAAACCCAAATCCACTTGAGTGAAGGTCTTTCCTCTCTTCATTTTTTCTGCAAATTGTTCTTAAGTTCTACATCTAACCTCCTTTGTCTTCTTTTAATAATTTTTTTTTAAAAGCTTTACCCAAGGCTAAACTCATAATCTCCCTCTTTCTTGAAGACATTGAACCTGCACACACATACACATTAACCATAAAACTTGCACAATCTCGTCTCACAATATGGAGATAATCACACACTTCCATATCTAGCACATCCCACAACCATCCTCTACCCAAAAAAGACTCTGGAAGATGCACCTCTCAAACCCCCCTCTACCCACTTTCATACCGTGGAGGATGTTTTCACACCTTTTACCCAACTTCATCTCTGTTGGAGGACAACCAACATGATTCCTATAAAATCAGCCTCTCAAGGCTTCTTCACTCTCTACCAATTCTTCACCCATGGTTCTGGTGGATTCTCTCCACTCTCAAGGTCTCTTGCTCTAATACCAATTTGATGCAAAGCTATCAAATTCACTTATGTGCATTGTGATAACGACAATATTCATGCCTTCAAATTCTTATAATCATTTCCTCCAAACTTCAAATATTGTAACAAATTGTATGTGCCAACATGTCCTTGTTAAATTTCAGCCTAAAAATTGTTATTTGTCAAGATTACTCCTCTTCTCTTAGATGCAAATTAACTTTGATAAATTCCAATTCTTAAGGATTTTCATTTATCCCTTTGATTCCTTTAGTTGCAACAAAATAAATGTGGATTAATCTCTTAAACTTGTACCCCTTAAATGAATATATTTTGTGGATATTGTAAACAATTTCAGCTATGAAGTAACATTATATCTTGAAATTTTCATAAAACATATACAACATGAAATACTCAGAACCCAAATGTTATATTGCTTCCAATCAAGATGGTAACACACATACATAACCTCCACAAACCCAACTAGGAAGTATCTCTTACAAACTTTCCAACTATCCACCTTTACAAACTTACAAAAAAAAAATTAAAAAAATCACCTAACAAGTCACCATGAATGTCCACTTTCTTTTCCTGAAAAAAATTAATGTAGTTCCCTTGGAGAATTATCTTCAACATCGCCTATGGATGTCATCTTGATGACCTAAAAAAAAAATAGAAATAGACTTGGGCTCTTCTCTTATTTTTCAATCCTTTTTGGAGAAAAACTTCCATCTAGTGATAATATCTCCTTTGCCAAGTTTCATCTTCCTCTTTTGGGCTTAAATGACTCTTGGTATTCTTCTTCTTGCTTGGTGGCATCCAACTTGGAGAAAGTTGACTCTTAGGCTTCCTTTATTTCTTTCCTTCATGACTTGGGTGCTTTGAAGACTCTTCATTGTCCAATCTTTGTCTTCTAGCATGTAGGTGACTAGGATTTTTTCCATATGCAATTTGTCTTTTCTTTTCCTTGGAATGTAGGAGAATTAAAATATTTATTTTATTACTCCAAATTTGATTAGAAACCTCCAAGACAAACAAATGGGTCAAATAAATAAAATATATATGAAAGATTTCTTGTGAGCCCGGATGCTCCTACATCATAATATTACTACTCAAGTCACTAAGGATTTTATCCTTAGAAGCTTCTAGATATTATGGTTTATATCTAAATCCATACTTTCCAAAATGTTAACATAGGGAACTATTCCCTTAGCTTCATGATTTTCACATACTAGACTTTGTGAAATGAAGGTTGCTTAGACATAGACATTTCAGTTTGAACATTAACTAATACTTTCTTGACGTGGTAATGAAAATCAAATGAACACCCCACATTGATGTATGTTCAAACATTGACTCCCCAAAACAAGCAAATTGAGACAAGGAAATTATTGCAAACATTTGAGTCCAAGTTCTATTTTTACTAAATCATTTGAGTTCTTGAAGTACTATCACTTTAGAGGTATAGCATTTTTCTCACTACCTTGGTTTTGTAAAACAAAGGTCCCTTTTAGGTTAACATTTTGGGTCAAACATTTCATTCACCTTCATCATATCTTACATTTCACTTCACCAAACTTTAGAAACTTTTGGACACATCAACACTTTGGAATTAGAAATATATCAAACCAAACCACTAACTTAGCTAATTTGTGTGTAAAATGGATCCTTTTCCATACATTTGGTTGAGTTAGTTATTGCATTTATGGACTAGTCTATCTTAAAGGTCACAATTCTACCTTAAAGATTCACAATTTCATTAACACCTTTATACATGCCATCAAAACAATCAAACCTATAGTCAAAAGTGTTGTCCAAAAGTTTAGAAAGATCATTCCCTATATCATTCACCCTTTTCATCTTTCATTCACATCATTGGTCCAAAACAACTTAGAGGGTCCCTTCTACCAAAATCTGAGTCAACTAGAGAGTTTCAGCATTATAAATATTAAATATCAACATTATAAATATTAAATCTCAACATTATAAATATTAAATCTCAACATTATAAATATTAAATCTCAATATACCTCTCCCATAGGTGACTCACAAATTATGGTTACAATAAGATCACAACACAAGAGAATCTGGAACAAATCGAAAACACATCTACCACAAGTGATCCCACTCCACAAGAATTTGATCCAAGGAGCCAATCTACCCCCTCACAAAAACCACAAAATCCATTGAGGTATGAAGTATAAGACGTCACAAACAACCCATTTGAGCTCACTAAAGAAGAAATCCTTGAGTATAAAAAAGAACATCAAGCCTTAGAGAATGTGGCTTTAATTACCCCATCTTTCATTGTACAAACCTTGGCACAAGGCTTGACTCCATATATGATTCAACGAAATCCATCCCTTGTGCCAAGTTAAACATTAACTCCTAGTCTTGCAACTAGGATTGCCACCAATTTTGGTCGTGCTCTTCCTTTGGAAAGCAACACACTTGTGGGTACTCTAAACACCAACCTTCCCCAAAACACAAATTGGACACCTACATTTGGTCCCCCATCCCATTCTACCACTACCATTCCTGAGCATCCTCTACATCCACACAGACTTCTTACATTTCATAACTCCATGACGACCTTGACATATTGAGCAAAACCATCTTCATCCATCACCACAAGTACCACAAGTGTTCCTAACATTACACAAGGTAATGTGAACCAAGTGTCTCAAATAGACCAACAAGGGAAAGTTAACACCCTTACACAAAATCAACCCTTAACACAACAAGGGACATGTTCATCCAATCACCTAATTAGCTCATCAAATCCATTGGTTTCACAAAACACATCAACGCCATCTATCATCAACCCAAATCAAAGCAACACATTGATCACAAACCCCATCAGCCAAAGTAATACCTTGGTCTCATATCAAACACAACAAGGGAACCCTCAACACATTGGTGAATCAAGGACCTAATATATAAATGACATCACAATACCAAATGATGCCATCATCATCTTTACCATTGTTCCCCTACATCATGCAAAATCAAATGGGGCCTCAAACTTACATTCCTCCATCCCAACCAATAATTTTACAAGGAATGCTAAAACAAAGCAACCTCCAACCACTCATCATCAACCCACAACCCCCTCAAACCATAAACACCCAAAACCTATCTGACATGTTCAAAAAATAAGGTACATCCACATTATGAGCACAACAAGCTGGGTATATGTAGGATCATCATGGAAAAAATAGGCCCTTAAGTGGAAAAAAATTTAGAAAAATCAAAGTTAGGCAACTTGACGTAAAAATTTGAATAAGTTATCTATATTATTTCAAAAATATGTAAGAATAGAATCTATAGCAAATTGAATGTAGTTTCTAAACTACTAGGTTTGTTTAAAAAAAAAAATCTATTTGGTGAAAATTTGAAATTTCAATGTAGTAGTACTTAAATTTCAGGGAAAATATAAGAAGTAGGTGTCTGTCTAACTACCCTAACCACAATAAAATGATAATATTTTTTTATAAGATTTTAGATAGAAGTAAAGGACTCATGTCCCGATGTGATGCATATTTTTTTTGTAATTTTTTCCAAGTAAATAATTAGATATTAATTTTTTATTACAAATTTTAAAAAATATAAAAAAATTGTATGTCTAACCTCCTTAACTTGGTCAAAACTTCATGAAATCCAATTTTTCTTTTTTTAATCCTATAGTATACAAAGCATAGAATGTGACACATATTTTGGATTCAAAAAATGTGATACCATTTGGAAGCTATAGATGTTTTTTAATCAGCCTATCAATCAAGACTTTAGTCGTAATTTCAATAGAAAATGAATAATAATTACTTATTAAATTCAAATTAAAACATAGTTTATATTAGTGGAAAGCTAAGAATCTCCTTTAAAAACCCTTTTCGTTTCATCAATTTTGGGTAAAAAAAGGTCGTCAGCCACATACCCATCATATTGCCACTTTTTGGCCCATCATGATCCTGCACATACCCAACTCACACTCTAGCTTTGCAAAAAGAACAACATACATATCAACAAGCGTTGCAATAGCAACAAGCCCAAGCTCAAGCCCAACAAGCACAACACACTTATTAGCAAGCCTTGCAACAACAACAAGCTCAACAACGAACCTTAGTAGCACAACAACAAAACAAGCTCAACAACGAACCTTAGTAGCACAACAACAAAAACAAGCTCAACAAAAAGCCTTAGTAGTACAAAAACAAGAAGCTCAACATCAAGTCCTAGTCACACAACAATAACAAGAAGTTCATCAACAAGCTTTAGTTGCACAACAACAACAACAATCTCAACAACAAACCTTAGTCGCATAAAAACAACAACAAGCTCAACAACAAGCCTTAGTCACACAACAACAACAAGCCCAACAAAAAGTGTTGCTAGCACAATAATACACCCAACAACAAGTGATTGCACAACAACATCAAGGTTTGTACTATAACTCTCAACAAAACATTGTCAATCCCATTACACAAGGAGCATATACACCACCACCCCTATCACCCTCATCTTCACAATACACCAAGACTGTAAGACTTGGGGACCCAAGTGAAAACTAACACTTATGGAAGGTGTTGGCTAGTTGGAAAGATCACCAGAAGTGAAGAGAAAAGAGAAATCCTTAGTAAAATAATGCTTCGTAATGTAGTTTTTTGGGTACCGGATATCAGGAACTGGGAATGTTGAAAAGGTAAAAATGTAATGCAAATGTTGAGAAAAGTGTTTTGGTCTGATAGTTGAGGTCTGGTAAGATGGAAATTTTGGTAAAATTGAAGTCCAGGGAAAAATTCATGGGTAAAGTTGAACACCGAGTTCTGGGTACTGGGTAATGATGTAAAGTGAAGTTTTAAAATATTAAGGTTATCCAATGAGTCTGATAGTCCGATAACCCAATATAAAAAGATAACCATGCAAGGATTTGTGATATGCTAGAAAGCGTGTTATTTATGAAAAATTTATATGATAATTATTTAATGATGGTTTTATTTACATGAGATTTTTATAAATATTTTTTTTCTTAAAAGGGATTTAATGAGTGGAATTTGTGATTGTAGGAGATCTGCAAATTGTGATGCAAAGTTTGGGTATGGATGGTCAGGGAAATTTCAATCATGGATAGAATCATATCCAAATCAGGTTGCTTATTCTGGGAAGCTATATGCAGAGGATTTTGAATCCACTGGAATACTGGAGATCCTGGTATTTCACATGCGGCAAATAAAAGTGCTAATCTCCAAAGAAGCCTATTCCTAAGATTAGAAAGCTCGAGGATGAATAAAAGTGTAGGAATAGGATAATGAGAAATCATTTTGAATATATGGGAAGATTCCTACACACTATCCTAATTTGAAGTATCATCCTGGTGATAATAAAACGATGAAAAACACGAAGTGCTTCAACGTGCAGATTGAGGTTGACCTTCATTGATTTCAATTGCAATTCTCTTACCTATCACCACATTCCATGTGCCTTGATGTGATTCCTACCTTGGATTTCCTCTCATGTATTTGTCTTATCCTACCCATGTCTTACTTCTATAAAAGGCTAGGGGATACTTCTTTTTAAGTTAAGTTCAAAATTTGTGGATGTCAGAAGAGCCAAAACTTCTTTAAGTTTTGTTCTTTTTTCTTGTTTTCTGAATCATTTCGGTCTAAAAACTTGTATGCACGTAGAAATTAATCAATATCAAGGCCAATTTGATAGCTACCTATCTCATGAATCATTATAGCTAGTTTTGTTAGTTCATCCGAACAAGACTGTGTGTTGCACCGTTTAAGGGTCCATACAGAACCTACTCGGTGTCCAAACTAAAACTCCTCTCTTTAAAAGCTTGCACCATTTTATATGTAGCTATGAAGAAATCTAGTGAAGTATAAAGTGGTTTGCTTTAATTTGATTAACTCTGTGGGGCATGGGTGGAGAATAACTAGGAGAGATTTTACTTTTAAGTACTTTTATGCTTTATTTTAGAATAGATGTTTAAATTCTTGAAAATGCTCCAAAAAATAGATGAATGCATGAAATTTATTGAAAATATTTTGTTTTTTATGAAATTATTGAATGCTTAAATTTAAATTTACTTAAGTGATAGAAAAATTGTTGATGTTCATGAAATATTATTTCAAATCTTTCAATTTCATGATATTATTCTATGATTGAACTAGAAATCTTATATCTAATGATTATGATTCTTAATAAAACTAGAGAATGAATTGTATTCCCTTTGAGATTAACAACAATATCACATCATACCCTGAAGTGAACCTAATATGGTCAAGACCTAACTACTAGAGACTTTGGATTGAATTGAGCCAACCTTTTCCTATTATACAAACACCCCCAGGTTGCCTTTGGTTATGTCTTTCAAGAAGGATAGGCTCTTCACGGTTTTCCTGTGAGGAATTTATCTGCACTATTTCTGTAAGTGACATCTTCATCAATAAGAAATGGTACTAGAAGGAGGGCCTGTGGTGTGTTATCTATGCACTAGTATTCTCTTATATTTTTTCTTATCTTCATGTTTTGTTTAGGAATCTGTATTGGTTTTGGGTTTAAAAAGAAAGTTTGTAAGGAAAAATTCTAGTGCAAGCTAGTCCTCTAATATGGAAGTTGAAAAATTTGGAAAATATTTAACCAGAGATTACATCCTTTGAGTTTATTCACCTTTGGTAGAGTCACCGAGTGTAAAATTCATGATACAATTGATCATGGTGAACTTGATTGTGAATCTTTTTTAACTAGGGTAAATCTAGCTATGTGCAAGGTGATTCCATTAACACAAGATGTTCTAACTACTAGATGAAAATAACTATTAATGAGAAATACGTTCAACCCTAGTGGAATTGAAAATATTAAAAAATTAGTCGATTGATACATCAAAACAGTTTGATAACTGCAATTGTTATGAAGAAGATCTTAACATTTTGTAGGAGAATAGGTGAGAATTCTGAGATTCAGAGACATCACATCAGAAATGAGGAAACAACATTAATGATTCATCATTCTCTTTATATGTTGAAAATGCAAGTGAAGAGAAGGAGCGGGGAAATTGAGTGGGAGACACGTGTTTTTTGCTGAAGTCAAAATTTCACAAACTAAAAAAGGAAATTTTCTTGATTTTATGCAAGATACAAAGTATCAAGCTTTTAATTTTTCTCTCTCTGATAGTAATATAAATTATGATATTGTTTGGTCTAACAAAGTTCAAAGTGAAGACAAGACCAAAGACACAAAAAAATTTCGGAGGAGAAGAAAGCCAAGAAATGGACACAACTTTTCATGGAATTAAATAGAGTAAAGAAACAAATCATGAACCAGGGCTGAAAGAAGGTAGAGTATGGTCACAATAGATGAAGTGTGTGTTTTCGACCTTTAATGAGGTCATTTTCATACATATGAGCCAATTCATTGGTAAGTACACCTTTGAATTTACGTTTATTAAACACATAAAATTTGAAAGAATCCATTGTTATAGTAGGACATTTGAAGTTTCTTTGAATCAATTTAAGGAAAAACCTGCTATGGTTCGTGCCAAAACAACAATGGAAATAGTCATTGAAATTAAAATAAATTGTTTTGTTAGGGTTAATCACTTGTTATATTAGAAGTTTGGTTAGTTAGGGTTAGTTTTTCTTTTGTAGGGTTTGTTTTGTTTTTCTTTACCATTGCTTTTCTTTTTCTTTCCTTTTTTTTTAATTAATTAATTAATTAATTTATTTATTTTTTGTTTGGCCTCTACATTAGTAAATTTTGCTTAACTTATCATACACATGAGATTTAATTCAAACATTTATAAAATTTTGTTGTGAAATGTAAAATTATAAAACCATGCACAGGAAGTACATGCTTTAAGATGTACGACAAGGATATATATATATATATATGTGTGTGTGTGTGTGTGTGTATATCACATATATACATTGAAGTATCAAAATTCTTGCTATAAAAGAGCAAAAGATCAAAAAAAAAAGAGAGGTAGTTGAGCTATAGATAGGAGTAGCCATTCAATTGAAGTAGGATGCCTCATCCATCAAGGCTAAATACCCCATGTAGGAAAGTTCTCAGTGAACTTCAAATTCATGAATATGGAGGCAGTGAGGAAAGGCTATAGTGGAACCACTTCCCCATGTTCCAAGAATCAAGGAATATCATCCATGGAAGGGATTTCGATGGTCAGATGTGCAACATATAGAATAGTATCCAAATTCTCCAAATATTTAGGCTGCACTATCATATTAGTAGCTGAGCAAACATCTTCAACAAAAAGCCTGATATCCAGGAGTGATGCTACAAAGTGAGAAGCCACGTCAGAATAGAACTGGTAGTAGTGACTGGATTCTACATACTTTTCCCCAGGGACTAAGCACAGATTTGGTATAGTGAAACTGGAAGTCTAAATGAAGAAAAAAATTTCAAGCCTTTGCAATGTGATACTACCTAAGAAAACATTCTAGTGGCTAGAGCAGGCCAGGGAAATTGAAGCATCCATAATCTAGAAGCAAGCAAGAACAAGCAGAGAAAGAAATGAAAACTAACAAAAAACTAAGCAAAAAGTGTGAAGAATTCAAGAGAAGTGTGAAATTTATAGAAAACTGTGAGGAAGTTGTAGTACATAGTTGCCTCGAGTGAAGTCTCAAAAATTGTAAGCAAGGTGGAAACCAAATGAATTTCTTTAGAGCCGAATGTTAAATCAAATTAATTTTTTAGACAGTGATAAGTTGATTCAAATTCGATCTGTACGAAGATTGTGAATCAAGCAAGTTGAAGATTTTGAAATTAATGGTGGTCATTTCATTATGTTTTTATTAAGCCGTATTAATCATTTATGTGTGTGAAGCATAAAGGAAAATCGAGTCGATAAGGCAACATACGTCATCACTTGGGAAATTTGAAAGAAGTAATACGTGCAAGCCGAGGCGTGCAAATTTAATGTAGAATAATGCGATCATCTTTTAGTGTCATCATGACATTTTTGATCCATTAATGTGGTGCAACACCATCAAATTAGAATTGCTAGCCAAGTATTTAGCAGTTGCCATAAATTTAATTGAAAGGGTGGTAACTAATAGTTCTAAATTTATATTTAAATTCGGTGATTAAATTTTTCGTTGCTAAATTTTAATTTATGCATATTTTCTAACACATAGCAAGTTGCAGTTAGCTAGGATTTGGCATAAAGTGGTAAATTTTAGCTAGAAATACACACCAGCAGGAAATTATTAAATGAGTTTTTGGACAGAAGTGAATTGATGAAGGGATTTGCATTGAATGAAAAATTAAAGGGTAACCTTTGCTACCACTGTAATGCCAAAACTAATAGCGGGCTTCATTGCCTACAAGTTGAAAAATGAGCCATCAATGAAATATCAAAAGATATATCTATAAAAAATTTTAACTCTTTAGGCTATCCAAATATCTCTATCGGGGCTATGGACGTCTAGCTGGCAGTAGAGCTATGTTTGGGGGAATTATAGAGATAACCTTGTTGAGGCTACGTACGCTTGATTGGAAGCAAGGCTCTATCCATGGTTTGCTTTGGAGAATTACCGAATTATGTAGTTCAATGTCAATGCACTGATTCTTTTCATTGAATTCTGAAAACTAGAATTAATCAATGCACACACAAACGTTTCAGGAGAAATTTTAATTTTTTATGTTAGAATCTAGGTAAAGGTAAAAGTTATTGTTTTAAAATATGCATAAATTATAACTTACAACTAGTGATTTGATCTCAAGTTTTGGTTTAAATTTGGTTTTATTGGTTGCAAGTTGTGTGGTCTCACAACATGCTCCAAGATTGTAAGAATTGGGGACCCAAGTGAAAACTAACGCTTATGGTAGGTGCTAGCTAGTTGGAAAGATCACCAAAAGTGAAGAGAAAAGATAAATCTGTTAAACAGGTGTAGGATAACTAAGAGGGGGGGTGAATCAGTTGTCACTCAATTCAAACCTTAAAATTCAATACTTATCACTTCTACAATCACACTACTCTGTTATTAAGTATGAGCATGAAACACATGTAACAGAAAGTAATCAACACAATGAACACTAGATTTTTATGTGGAAAATCCAATAAGGGAAAAACCACGGTGAGGGTTAACTCACACTATAAAGATTATAAAACTGAATGCAAAGGCTCACTGCCAAGGTCTCACTACCCAGAAGAGGACTCACTGTCCAAATACAAAGGCTCACTGCCTAAAAAGGACTCATTGTCCAATAGGGAGGCTCACTGCATACAGATACAAAAGAGAACAAAAGATCCACCATAGAATTTAACACACCTTCATAACCTTGAAAAATAATTGCAGAAACCTTTAGCTCATTGCCTTCAAGAATCCAACACAATAAAAATAATTGTCACAACTCTCTCACACACACACTTATGCTCTTATGATTTGTGGCTTACTTTCGTCACTTAACATCACTTTGTCTTTCAACTCTTCACAATTTAACTTGCTTTTATACCATCCATAGCCTTATAAGAATTTACCAAGGTTGGCCACAAATAATTCATTTCTTAAATTCAAATTAGGTCAGAAACTCAAAATTCTCGT
Organism: Sequoia sempervirens; assembly: GCA_007258455.2. NCBI lineage: Eukaryota > Viridiplantae > Streptophyta > Pinopsida > Cupressales > Cupressaceae > Sequoia > Sequoia sempervirens. The sequence continues at coordinate 84,353,384 of VDFB02256132.1, read as the reverse complement.
GGTGGAAAGGAATAAAAGTGGACCAATAAAATATTTTTCAAGATCAAAAATAATATTCTTGAATCAACCACACGTTTCCTCAATTGAATTTTGTTCTTCGAATGAAGTGTAAACACCAGGTCGACCAAACCTAATGAAAACACAAATGAAAAATGATGCACATGCTTCCCAATACAAAGATGACATGTGAAAACCTCAACACACTTCATTATTTACAAGACTTCATCTCAGATTTCTTCAGATACGTCCACAATAAGAATAATATTTCCAACCACTGAATACCTTTCACCAGATCATCCAAACTATGCAAACCTACACTAGAATATAGAAACATGACTTCCAAATTTCCAAACTTTAACCTTCTTTTCCAAAACACAGAGAACACCATCATAAGACAAATCCCAGATCTGCAAGATCTAAAACAAGAAAATGGAGGACTACAGAGCAAAAACATTTCTCTCAGTCCACAAAATATCAACTTTGTCGGTAGAACACACATACTAGTGGACACAACTTTTACATACCATCACACCAGAAGCTGAAACTCAGAATATATCACCATTAGATCACTATTATAAAATATTTAAAACTGTACAGGCATATGATCAACACAGGAGAAATGTGGAGCACATACTGGAGCAAAATCTGAACACATTCATCACTCTTCTCTTCTTTATTAATTTTCTCAAAAACACTTAGAAACTCATCAACACAATACATCTGCAATAGCATGAGGATAGCTCCATGCACTCATAACATCTCAACTATACATGTATAATATGCAACATACTGAATAGTGTTGACATCAATGACAACACCACCAGACTAGCCCATACTTGCAATAATCTCCCCCTTTGTCATTGATGGAAACACATGGTGTGAAAAACCATCAAGGACAACATCCTTCAATATTCTGGGAGAACACCTCTTCTACTACAACTATTTTTCACATAACTTTCTCTCCCCCTTTGACATCAATGGTAAAGACCAATAGCTCTGATTACTTCCTCTTAGGAGTACACTCATCTTGCAACAATGAAAACCTTTTCTACCCCCCTACGGAGTAGACCCATCTATTAGTCCAGATAAATAAATAATCTGTAGTTTCACTTGACTGTTGCACCTTCATGTGTGCTTAGTTCGAAGGGCCAATGAACCCAACATCTCCCTAAGATTCTCAAAAGTATCCTTCGGAAGAGCCTTAGTAAATATTTCTACAATTTGTTCCTTTGTTGTCACATACTCCAATTTTACTTCATTCTCCATCACTTTTTCTCTCATAAAATGATATTTGATAGATATGTTCTTTGTTCTTGAATGCATAATTAGGTTCTTTGAAATATTTATTGCACTTGTGTTATCACAAAAAAAAGAAATAGGCTCATCACATACCACTCCAATGTCCTTCAAAGTTTGCTTCATCCAAAAAACATGTGTGCAATAGGATGCTGCAACAATATATTATGCCTCTATAGTGGATAAAGAAACCAATTCTTTCTTTTTATTCAACCATGAAATTAATCTTTTGCCAAGAAAGAAAGCACCACCACTGGTACTTTTTTAGTCATCTACACATCCAACCCAATCAACATTTAAGTAAGCACTCAGGGTAAAATCATCACTCTTAGGATACCATAATCCATATTTTAGTGTGCCTTTAAGATATCTAAATATTCTCTTCACCGCTATAACATGTGTTTCTTTAAGATTTGCTTGGAATCTAGAAACTAAAAATACTGCATGCATAATATTCGGTCTAGTAGCAGTAAGATACATCATTCCGCCAATCATAGATCTATATTTTCTCTGATCAGTCTTAGCAGATTCATCATCTTTTCGTAGTTTACATCCGGTTACCATAGGAGTACAAACCAATTTAGAATCCTCCATCTCAAACTTCTTCAACAATTCTTTTACATACTTAGATTGTGAAATGAATATCCCTTTATCGGTTTGATTCACTTGTAGACCAAGAAAGAAAGAAATTCACTAATCATAGACATCTCAAATTCTTTCTGCATCTCTTCAGTAAAATTTTTACACATTTCATCATTTCCACCAAAAATGATATCATCAACATACACAACCACTATCAACATTTTGTTACCTTGAACTTTGAAGTAGAGATTGTTGTTAGCAAAACCCTTGCTGAATCCTAGCACTAACTCATTTGACAGCAAAATCCGATGAAAATGTCTGATGAAATATGTATAATTTGATGGATCATCAGGTGATTATAAAATTTGATGTGTAATTTTCAATTTTTTAAAAGTTTATCGCCGACGTTCATCAAAATTTTGACGAACCTGGGTTTCGTCGAAATGCCGATTATAAGTTTCGTCAGAATTTTGACAAACATGAAAAATAAGAAAAAAATCAACTTGTGGCCAACATAAAGAAAAGTGAGTTCACTGATTTATTGTGACAGTGTTTTGCTCTACTTGAGACAGTTTGTGGAGAACTAACGATAATTTTCTTGGGAAAAATCAGAAAAAATTCAAGAATATATCTCCAGGTTGAGGGTAGTCATTGTCTTTTTGTAGAATTTAGTTGTGAAGTCAAATTTGTAGTTCTAGGTTTGAAAATCATATTTTAAAGCAACATCTCATCAGATTTCATTTTTAGAGGTTTAGGGTTTTGAGAATTTCATTTCCATATTTTGTTGTGGAATCACCATAAGATCACAACCAAGGAACAAATTCTTGTGACTATAATTATGTGATCCATAACTCTATTGGTCATGTGGCACAGTTATGCTATAACAAATATAGGATGCATTCATGTGTGACCCAAGTTTAATTTGGCTATGTTGTGATAGAAATGGAGGCACTCATATAATGTAGTTAATTCAGGTTGTATAATGCAGGTATCAATCATCATTGGGTGCATTCAGGTTGTCTCAAGTTTAACAGGTTAGGATGTAATTATAGCATGATTGAAGAGTGATTACCTCTTGCTGCAATAAAGAGCCTATAACTCTAGTTGATATGCAGAGTGGTTGTGTTATATCAATTATGTAGTGCATTCAAGCACAACCCATGTTTAATGGGCTATTCTAGAGAGTGATCAATATTTTCTAAACCTTATGAATATTACTTAAAAGTGTATAGCTTAAACTACAAACTAAGTTTGTTACATACTTGAATGCAATCTTGGGTTACCGCAAACTATAATAATGTGATCTGCTAATAACCATTATGGAAAGTATTAAAGCAAGACCCATGCTATATAGGATACATTTCCATGATCAAGTTTACACACTTTAATGATCAAACACAAGCTTCCCACACACTCTAGGATATAATCCAAGATCATACCACAACTTTGTCAAGACAACTAATTTTCTAACCCAAGATTTAAAGTTGTTTTTTAATACCAACAGAAGCATTGGTAAGAGCATGATTAGGGTACAAACCCTAGGCCTCCGTAGAAACATAAACAATAACTCTAGCAGATTAGTGAGGTTGCAATACCAGAAAGATTGAGACATTGTAGCTAATAACAAAATCTTGCAATTTAAAAGATTGTAGCCAATAACAAGCACACTATGTAGCTTAGTGATATTTGTAAATGAAATCTATGGTAAGAAGAATGATAGTCACTTGAGATGTGACAGTGAAAAAGAGGCTGAGTAGTGACAAGATAATAAAGCTCAAACCTTGCATAGTAAAGTGGAGATTTTAACAGTGATTTTCCTTACCCCCTTGCTGACCTTACGGGTTTTTCAAATGATTTTGGTAGTGTTAGACAAGGAAAATGCAATCAAGGAATGACTGTCCAAATGAAGTAACAGTGGTAATAATAGGTTCAATGTTTCTTCTTAGCCATTAATGTATAATGGAGGTAGTGGATTGCATGTTTGAGCAGTATTTTGAGACTCATCAAATATGGGAGAATAGTGAATAATACCTTGTGGACTATGAATTAGTGTCAATAAGGTTGAAGGATCTTAAGATCTACAATACCATGAAATAATGAGTCCCCTATAGTAAGTAGGCAGTCTATAGGGCATAGTTTGATTTTATAGAAGGGTGCTCATGAAAGGAATCTTCAAGTGATAGTGAGTCAGCTGTTTGAGATTGCAGCTGAGGGTTCAATACCCAATCTTAAAGGAAGTTAGCAAAGCAGTAAATGTGCAAGAAAATCAAATTGTACACAACAAACAATTCACAATGTTATCTTGCATAATGCCTTGAGTTTGAAGACAAAAATCTCATTGTATCTTGATGAAAGTGGTGACCTTAATAGTCAATCACTGGCAACCATGATTTTAAAACATGCTATTGTGCTTATGGAGGAAACATTTTAAGCAAGGCAGTGAGTGGTAAGGATTCCCAGCTAGTGATAAGGTTCTCTAGAATTTACTTGCCTTCTATAATCCTAGTTTGGGTATCATTAATTATCATAAATAGAATTTTAGTGAGTCTCAACACTAGAAATTTGACTAGTATCTTGTAAGAAACATTCAACAAGGTGATGGGTCTCCAATTTCTTCTACTACTTTTATCACCTTCTTTAGGAAGAAGTTTAATGATTCACCTATTTATATTATTTCCCAGACATCTTTCTCAATAGAATATTTATAAAAATCATAGATATCATCAAAATAATAATCCATATTGGCCATATAGAATTCAATTAATAGGCCATCAACTCTAGGAGATTTCCCATTTTAAAATACAGAATGGAAAAAGATAATTCATCTTTAGAAATTGCTTTCTTAAGATCTACAACCATTTCAAGACTAATCTTATTCAAGATTATTATTTTGCATATTTATTGTACTTAAACTTAACTTATGGTATTATGATTTGCAAAAAAAATGTCTATAAAAATCATAAAAAACCTTTGTAATTTTATTTGTGCAATTGAGCCACTTCAAATTATCCAAAGTTGGACCAATATATTCCAAGACAATTTTTACTCTTAGCATATTGAAGAAAATTTTGGAACCTATATCACCATCTTTTATCGAGTTTTGTTTGGCTCTAACCCTTGCCCCTTGAGCTTTCTTAACTTCAAGACAACAAAACATATGCTTGATTTCCCTAAGTCGTTGCACATACTCTTCATTATGCCTATCAATTTTAATGTTTACCTTTACACCAAGGACTTTATCCTGCAATTCATACTCTCGCTTCCTACTCACTATATCAATCTTCTCTCCAATGGTTCTCAAAAGAATTCTGAAATTCAAAACTATATCATCACATGCCACTATCATTGATTCCTTAGGGAAAAAAAGTCTTATTAATTTTCCTAATAGTACAATTCTATCAAGACAACAATATTCTTCAACAAGTTAGTATTAAGTTTAAATAATTTATTTTTTGTGGTATCAACCATTTTCCCAACATCATTGATAATGATTTTAGCCTCTATAGGGAGATGATCAAAAAGTGTTCTAGGCTCTACCAAAACATAGTTGGATTTTTTTTTATTGTTAAAACAAAAAATATTTTCTTGAGCATATAATATGTCAAACCTACAATAGATTCTCTTTTTTCTTGGTTGATTATTACACTAGGTATATCATACTCTCACACTCTCTTTTTTTTCCCTCAAGTGGGTTATAATACTTCAATAAATTTTGAACATCATGTGTCTATAAAAGTGCTCATTGACTTTCCAAGCCCAAGGAAAGCCACCAACCTTATCTTATTTTTGTTCCAAAATATTAAAATCACCCCCAATAATCCATGGGATTTTTGGCAATTCAACTGCAAACCACTTCCAAAATTTGATTCTTTCTCTATAAGTATTAGGAGCATAGATGGAGCAAACTCCAAATTTTAAATTACTCCTCTCAAATGTTATCCATAGGCATCTATTACATGAATAGAACCCAAAATTGACAAAACTTGGCCATTTTTTGACTCACAAGGATGGTGAAACCACTCTTTCCTTTGGTGTGATTTGTGTTCCAAAGAAATCTTAATGTATTATGTAGTTGGAACCCTATATCTTTAACCTCTTGGACTATTAGACAATGCAAATATTTATTGTTATTGCAGAGAACCCTTAAGATAAACTTCCTATCAAGAGATTCAAGACCCCTAATGTTCCAACTTAAATAGTTAAAATTTATTTTGAGGGTGTGTTAATTTTATGATTCTTATATAATTTATCAAAATATGATGGGATGCTTTCCCCTTTTCCTTTCTTTCCAAGTTTTTGAGAACTATTACCTCTACTAACCTATTTATTTTTCCTTTTTTCTTCTTCTTTTGGATTTAAATATTCCTTATTTACTTCTCCACAACTACCTCTTGAAAAAGAGGGTTAAAGAAATTAATATTTCTATCCACAGTATTCAAATCAAAATCAAGTGGTAAGACTTCATAATCTACTAAATTTATAGCCTTGGGAGGGTCTAGCAGTCTATTTCTTTAGTCATTTTTTCCTTGCTTTAAATTTCTCTATTAAAATTTATCTAGTATAATTTCGTGAGCATTTTTCTATGAGTATGTCTATTATTTTTAGGAGACTTAAGAGGAGAGATCCAAATTTTCCTTATAGTTTGCATATTTTCTCTATGTGGGCTCATAAAAAATATCTTCAATATTACTACTAATATTCATTTGCTCATTGTTAGGATTTTTATCCCCCATAAAAGGAATCTCCTCAATATTGTTAATTTCCACCTTATCCTTATTATTGTCATTATCCCCAACATGGGGATTATCTTTTGAGGAGCCTAAAACTTGTTGAATGCACAAGATAGCTGAGAGGGGGGTGAATCAATTGTATATTAAAACATAAAAAACCTCATTAATATTTAGATCCACATAACCTTTAATCTGTTATAATTATTTAGCATGAATACAAGTAACAAAAACTAAAGCACATCAGCACCATACACAAAAGAACACTAGATTTATGTGGAAAATGCAAGAAGGGAAAAACCACAGTGAGGATTAGCTCACAATATAAATTAATTGCAACACTGGATACAATAGGCTCATTGTCAGAGGGCACACTGCCTAGAAGAGAGAAGGGATCACTACCAAATTATAAAAAGAAAAGAAAAAAAGATTGTTACAATGAGAAATCTATCTCACCGCAACAAAAAATTCCACCACAACATCAAAAAAACATTCACATCCTTTTTGATGATTGTAGATACCTACTACTCACTGCTTCCAATAGTCTAACTTATTAAAGCTTGAAGTTCACTTCACAAATTCACACTTCATAACTCTATAATTTGCATCACACCCTCTACACACATCCTCCATCAAAACAGCACTTATTTATACCTTATTCAACCTTGAAAACATTCTCCAAGGTTGGCTATGCACCTCAATCATGCAAACTCAAATTAGGTCAGCACTAACACATTCTTGTGGTGGAAAGGAATGAAGGCATACCACATCACACCTTAACTCGGTCCTAATTCCACTCATACATGTCACGCCACACTTCCAAAACCATCGAAGAAGATCCACAATTACTATAAACACCCAAGGTCGGTTGAACCTATGCAAACACCATTAAGAAATTAAGTGCATGCTTCCTTTGCTCCAAATACGACTGGCAGACCACACACAACACTTAAAAACAATCTAGAATATTCTACAAACACCCTAAAATCCAAAAAATTCCTTCACAAAAAATTTAACCTAAAGAAAAAACTCATCCTATACACGTAGATAATCTTCCACACATTGTAAAGGACCAAACCATGAAAATATTTGATTGAAGGTAGATACAAACCTTATCAACACACTTTCAAAATTGCAAGACCAAAACACAAACTGCGAAGAAATGCAAAGCAAAACCATTTCTCCCAAACACCACTACAACACAGTTCACACACTAGTGAACATTACTTTCTATATACAATGATCTAGACCAAGAAATTATGGATATAACATCTATGAACACATACAATCAACATATCTAAATTACACAAGCATAACTTCAACATAGAAGAAATGTGGAGCAAAACTAGTACACCACTTTGTATGCTAGAGCACCACTTCAACACATTATTTCCTCTTTTATTCAAATTTTCTCAAAATTACTTAGAAACCAAGCACCAAAAACACATTCTTATCATCTTCACTACTTCCTCATTATCACCAAGACAACTACAAATCATCCAAACAACATCCAAAAACAAAAGCTTATCAAAGAAACACTAGAGGTTAACACTAGTAACACTTACTAATGACAACATAATGAAACTAATAAAATAATCATCAAAAATTCTCAACCATCACCATTCGACATCAATGAAAACACAAACATGAGCATTTTGACATCAATGACAATACCAACTATGCACACTTGCAATAATCTCCCCCTTTGTCATTGATGGAAACACATGGTGTGAAAAACCACCAAAAACAAATATAACATCTCTGATCACCAACATACTACTCCATACCAACTTTCTCTCTTCCCCCATCGACATCAATGGAAAAGGGCAACACATTTGCATCTCTTTACCCTTTGACATCAAACATACATACTTTCTCTCTCCCCCAAAGGTAATACCTATAAGGGACAACAACTTCTCTGCAACTACCTTTTCTTTTTACTATACTTTGTTTTCTTCACACCTTTTCTACACACTCCCCCTTAGGAGTACACACCATACTACATCAACTAGCAACCATTGTACATATCCTTTGATACAGCTTGCAAAGGACAACACCAACCTACACCAATACTTACTCCCCCTGCTACAACAACCAATAATTCCAATACCTACTCCTCTTGAGAGGTAACCTCCAACATCAATCCAAAACAAAGTGAATCTTGAAATCCACTAGACTAATGCACATCCTTATGCATCTAGTTCAAAGAAGGAGTGGTAATAACCCCTAACTTCTCTCAAAGATACTCAAAAGTATCCTTAGGAATATCCTTAGTGAATATATCAACAACCTGGTCCTTTATAGGCACATATTCTAGCTTCACCCCATTCTCTACAACCTTCTCTCTCAAAAAGTGATATAGAATTGAGATATATTTTTTCCTTGAGTGCATCATTGAATTCTTTGAAATATTAATAGCACTTGTATTATCAAAAAAGATAAAAAATGATTCATCATATACAACTCTAATATCCTTCAAGGTTTTTCTCATCCACAACACTTGTGTGTAGCAAGATACTACTACAATGTATTCAGCCTCTGCAGTAGATAAAGATATTAAATCTTGCTTCTTTCTTAGCCACTATACCAATCTGCATCCAAGAAATAATCCACCACCACTTGTACTTTTTTTCGTCAACAAATCTCACCCAATCTACATCTGTATAAGCACTTGGAGAAAAATCAACATCCTTTGGATACCATAAACCATGTTCTAGAGTGTCCTTCAAGTATATGAATATCCCCTTCACTACTAAAACATGTGACTCTCTAGGATCTTCTTGAAATCCAGCCACAAGATAAACTGCATGCATGATATCTAGTCTAGTAGTAGTTAGGTATAGCATTTCTCCAATCATTGATCTATACTTGCTCTAATCAGCCTTAGGAGATTCATCATTATTGCTTAGCTTGCAATCAATAACTATAGGGGTACATATTGATTTAGAATCTTCCATTCCAAACTTCTTCAACATTTCCTTAACATACTTTGATTGTGAAATGAAGGAATTAATTCATCTCCCCAAACATAGACATCTCAAACTCTTTTTACATCTCTTCTACAAATTTCTTGCACATTGCTTCATTTCCTCCAAAAATTATATCAACATATACAACCACAATCAAGATTTGATATTTTTCAACTTTGAAATGAAGATTACTATCTATGGTACCTTTATTCAATCCTTGATGTATCAATTACCTATCCAACCTTGCATACCAAGATTTGGGGGCTTGCTTAAAACCATATAATGCTTTCTTCAATCTACAAACCATATCTAGTTTGTCTGATAACTAAAATCCTTCTGGTTGTTCAATATAAACCTCTTCTTCCAATTCACCATTCAAGAAAGAAAACTTCACATCCATTTGATAAACCTTGAAATCCTTATGTGTTGTAAAATCCAAAAACATTATGATAGCTTCCATTCTTTCCACCAGAGCAAATGCCTCCTCAAAATCTGTTCTTTCTACTTGTGAGTAGCCCTTACAAACAAGCCTTGCCTTATTTCTTACCACTTCTCCATTCTCATTCAATTTGTTTTGGAATACCCACTTAGTTCTAATTACATTCTTGTTTGTAATTCTTGGGACAAGTTCCCAAGTCTAATTCTTCTCAATCTACAGTAGTTCTTCTTCTATATCCTTGATCCAATATTCATCTTTACAATGCTTCAATCATTGTTTTAGGTTCAACTTTAGAGAGTTACCTATTCTTCAGTCATAACAGCTTTTCTTCTTATCAACACACCTTTTCTTTTGTGACCAATGATCTATTCTTCAGAATGATTCTTTTGCACATACTTAGGATTCTTAGGTATTCTTTCCAAAGCTTCTTCTTCTTTAATCTAAACTTCTTTCTCCTTACTTTCATCTCTATCATTTTCTCTGCAAGAGTACTCACTTGATTCATATCCATCTAGCAACACTCAGTTCTTATGTAATTCTTCATCCACTTTGACACATGCACTCTCAACAATCTTCTTCAACCTCTTGTTTTAGCATCGACAAGATTTGCTTCTTGTAGAATATCTAAGAAATATACCTTCACCAAATCTTGTATCAAACTTTCCTAAGTTTTCTTCATCTCTTTTGATATAGCATTTACTTCCAAACACTCTAAAATATTTGACAGTAAGAATCCTTCCATACCATAACTCAAAGGGAGTCTTTACACTATTTTCTCTTTCTTGAACTCTGTTAAGAATGTAGAGAGCAATATGAATATCTTCTCTCCAATAGACTTTCAGTAGGTTTTCCTCTTTCATCATTGTTCTTGTAGCTTCCTAAACAATCCTATTCTTTCTTTCAATCACTCCATTTTGTTGAGGAGTCCTAGGGGTAGATAAATGCCATTTTATTCAATGATTCTCAAAAAAATTATTAAACTCATTGGAGGTGAACTCTCCACCTTTGTTAGACCTCAAACACTTTATTTTCATGACCATTTCATTCTCAACCATAACTTTGAATGCTTTAAACTTATCTAGGGCTTCTGGTTTTTCTTTGAAAAATTAACCCATGTCATGCTAGAATAATCATCAATCAATAACATGAAATACCTACCACCTTGAAGACTTCTTATTATGGTAGGCTAAAAAAGGTTTGTATGCACCAACTCCAATAATCTGATAGTAGATTATTCTTTAACTTTGAAACTTCTTGCTTTCTTCACAATTTGACATTCTTTGTAGACAACATTAATGGGTTTTGTAATCTTTGGTAGATCTCTCATGTAACTTGAATTAAATTGATCCTCACTAGGCTATCAAAATTGATGTGACACATCCTTTTATACCATAGCCAACTTTCATGAATCTGAGTCATAAAGAAATGACCATCAACACCTTTAAGTTGATAAACATTTCCATTTGTCCTTATTCCAGCAACAACCATAGTTTCAAATCCTTTTGTGATCTCACATCCATCATCCTAAAACATAATATTATAGCCTTTTATAGAGGTTATGCCTTAAACCCTTAACATAAAGAACATCATCTATATTATGCTTTCCATCAAAATTGATTGAAGCTTTTCCACATATCTTAGCAGATGTATCATCACCAAACTTAACAAGACCTCCTTCATATTTCTCAAGTATAAAAAACTTACTTTTGTCACCGATCATATGATTTGAGCATCCACTATTAATAATCCAATAGTTCATCTCCTCTCTAGCATGAAAAGAAATCACTATAGTATTATGACCTATTTTTGAAGAACTTTCCTTCACACATATCTCATATTTAACAAAATTAGAATTAAATTTCATAGCCATGAACAAGCATTCACTATCCTCATCATCTGCATAGTCAGATTCATCATCAAATATACTAGAATCTTCTCTAACATAATAACTTTTCTTAATTGCTTTACCTTTTTTTTCCTTGTTCTTGTCATTTAAAGCTCTGTTTGGACATCTTGAAGCATAATGATGTATCTTTCCACAACTGAAACATTTGAAAGGTAACTTACCTTTGTATTTACCAATTCCATTTTTCATTCTCCTTACAAAGTTTTCCTCAACATCATCAAGATCCTCCTAATATGATTATTTAGTCTTTTCAAAATTTTCAGCCTTGAAATTAGTCTCAACTTTTGCATTACTTGAACCAAACTCTCTTAATTCAAAAGCAGTTAAAGTGCCAAGTAGCTGATCTCTTTACTTGTCTATTTAGATTATGAAATTCCTCAATAGAAGAAACCTTATGACTATAGGATTTATGCAAAGTTCTCAGTACCTTTTCTACCACCTCATCCTCTTCAAGATTTCCACCAATCCCTTTGATGGAATTGACAACTTCATCCACTTTCTACATGTATCTTGTAATGTTTTCATCCTCTGACATCCACATATTTTCAAACATGATCTTTATATTATATATCTTAGCTTGCTTGACCTTATCTTCTCCTTCATAAATTCTTTCTAACTTTGTATAGATTTCTTTAGTAGTTTTCATATTCATAACCTTCACAATTTTAGTATTAGAAAGATCACTTAAAATAGCACACCTTGATTTACCATTGTTTATATAGGCCTCAATTTCATCATCAATACTCAGACCATTTGTAAGTATAGTGTATCCAACCACAACAGACTTCCAAACACCATATCTAAGGGATACCAGAAAACCTTCCATCCTTGATTTCCAAAATGCATAATATAATCCATCAAATAGAGGAGCATCTCTCTTGTGTGCCATTCCAGATCTACCTCAAGTAGTTAAGCTTTCTTCCAAGGAACCTTTCTATAATACCAATTTTTGAATGCACAAGATAATTAAGAGGGAAGGTGAATCAGTTGTATACTAAAAAATCAAAACCCTCATTAATATTCAGATCCACATAACCTTTAATCTATTAGAATAATTTAGCATGAAAACAAATAGCAAAAACTGAAACATTTCAACACCATGCACAAAAGAACACTAGATTTATGTGGAAAACCATAGAAGTGAAAAACCACGATGAGGATTAGCTCACAATATAAATAAATTGCAACATAAAATATAATAATCTCACTACCCAAAAGAAAGAAGAGCTCACTACCAATAGCTTATTGCCAAATCGCAGAAAGAAAAAGAAAAGAAGATTGATACAATGAAAAATCTATCTCAATGCAATATAAATTCCACTAAAAAATCACCAACACATTTGTAGCATTTCTTAATATTATAGACACCTTCTACTCATTGGTTCTAGTAGTCTAACTCATTAAAGTCATCACTGCACTTCACAAATTCACACGTCAAAACTTTGAAATTTGCATCACACCCTCTACACACACATCCTCCATCAACACAACACTTATTTGTACCTTCTTCAACCTTGAAAACATTCTCCAAGGTCGGCTATGCACCTCAACTGTGCAAATTCAAATTAGGTCAGCAACAAAACACTCTCATAGTGGAAAGGACTGAAGGCAGACCACATCACACCTTAACTTGGTCCAAAATCCACTCATACATGCTATGCCACATTTCCAAAATCATCGAAGCTAATTCACAATTACTGTAAATACCCAAGGTCATTCAAACCTATGTAAACACTATTAAACAATTAAATACATGCTTCCTTTGATCCAAAGATGACTCATGGATCACACAACACTTAAACACAATCTAGAATATTCCACAAACACCCTAAAATCCAACAAATTCCTTCACAACAATTTTCACCTAAAGAACAAACGCATCTTGTACACCTAGATAATCTTCCACACATTGTAACCCAAGAAATCAACTTGTAGAAAACCGAACCTTGAAAAACTTGAAATAGAGGTAGATATGAACCTTATCAGTATAATTCCAAAACTACAAGACCATAACACAAACTGTGGAGAAATTCGAAGCAAAACCATTTCTCCAAAACACCACTACAACACAATTCACACACTAGTGATCATAACTTTCTATGTACAACGATCTAGACAAAGAAATTTTGTATATAACATATATGAACACCTAAGATCAACATATATGAAGTGTACAAGCAGAACTTCAACATAGAAGAAATGCAGAGAAAAACTAGTACACTACTTTGTATGCTAGAATACCTCTTCAACATATGGTTTCTTCTTTATTCAAACTTTCTCAAAAGCACTTGGAAACCAAGCAATAGAAACACATTCTCATCATCTTCACTACTTCCTCATCATCACCAAGCCAACTACAACCAAACAATATCCAAAAATAGAAGCTTATCAAAGCAACACTAGAGGTTGACACCAGTAACACTTACTAGTGACAACATAATGAAACTAATCAAAGAATCATCACAACTTCTCAACCATCACCATTTGACATCAGTGAAAACACAAACATAAGGCAATTGAAATCAATGACAACACCAAATACACATATTTGCAACAAAAGTCCCATATTATTAAAGGCTACCCCTGAGGGTTTGGAGTTTCTTTAAAATTTATTAAGCCTAGGGCAATCCTTTTTTGATTCCCATCAAATTTACAAATAAAATAGGAATTTAATCCCCCTAAAGCATCGATTTCATATTCAAAAATATTATCCTCTAGAGAGAATTCAATAATTTTAAGAATTCAAACCCCAGTATTGAGAGACACAAAAATTCTAGCATTCATATGTGCCAAGGTAGACCTAGTGTCCTCTACCTATATTTTTTTTCAATAGGATTCAAAAACTAAGGAAAGAATGACCACATTTGTGGAGGGATATTCTAAATATTTATCCATCTAGGTATAAAGCAAAACATAATTTCTTCTTGGGTGGTTTTTTGGAGACCAATCCAAAGCTTTGAACAAAGTTTTTCCTATATTCTAAAAATATTTTTTCAAAACCCTTTTCTACATGTTATGTTTTCCAAAAACAGAACAAAGAGACCTTTTTGAATCATCCAACAAAATGAAATTTAAATACCAAGCTTCTTACCCCACATATTATTCATCCAATTATCAAAAAAAATTCTTGAGGGTAGATTATTTACATCCATAGAAGCAAGAAAACTTGTAGTATTCTTGAGCCTATTTTCTTCCTTTTCATAGCATTTAACATTTCCTCATTGGGACTCACAAGAAGCACTTTGGGAAAAAGAGGATCCTCACCTCTTTCATTTGTTCCTAACCTAGGCCCTTCTTCTCCTCCCATAACAACACCTCCACTATCTCCTCCAAATTCCACTTTGGATTCCACATCTTTAGGAGGCTCCTCTAGTTCTTCAACTTACAAAACTTCCTTAGATATTTTCATTTCTTCATTTCTTCCTTTAGAATTCCCTCCTTAACCAGATAAATCACTAGCCATAAACATTTTTCATAGATGCACTTAATACATCTATGTGAGCACATGATTGAAACCATACCTAGACTACACAACCTAAAAATCAATTTAAAATTTTAAAATTAAAGCAATAAGGACACTGATAAAGCCTAAATAAAATAAATAAAATAACAAAAGGAGTTTGGTTTCTGAAATCCAAGGCAACAAAGAAAACCAATAATAGAGAGGAAGCTCAAAGAAGATCAATCATGAAGGGTGACTATTCATCTCATCAATCTACAATTTTCAATGTATGAGAAGTTATTTTCTAGGCAGTTGGAGTTATTACTCCTCTTGAATATATATGCCCCTATTTGTGTTGTAGTCAAGTACTATATTTTGAATTATTATGTGTAGTTTGTGAGTGCTAATTTTATGTCTTCTATAAACCTTGTGATGTATTTTTTCTTTGTGATTTGTAGCTAAAATAGTATAAATACATGTGGTACATGGCTAGTTTGGAATGTTTTAGTTGACTACCTAAGGGTTTATAAAATACTTATAGTTTTTAAAATCTTCTTTTTGTATGGAATTTAATTTAATTTTCTTTTGATGCTCAAATAGTGTAATGAATCAAGTGTTCTAGGTATTTTAATTTTGTACTATTGAGAATGTTTATTTTTTGTAGGGTTTTGTTTTATCTGTTTATAGCTCAAATATTGAGTTCTTATATGGCCCATGTTTTGTTTTATGTTTTTT
This sequence comes from Sequoia sempervirens, assembly GCA_007258455.2. NCBI lineage: Eukaryota > Viridiplantae > Streptophyta > Pinopsida > Cupressales > Cupressaceae > Sequoia > Sequoia sempervirens. The sequence continues at coordinate 84,337,288 of VDFB02256132.1, read as the reverse complement.
ATTTTTGGTTTTTGCATTTTCTATCCAAAAAAATATATTTATTATTGTATTTTTTATTTATACATTACATTTGGTTTATAAGTGTTTACTACCAGGGTTCTATTTTCGGTGTTTGTAGCACAAATAGTGCAACTATTTACAATGTTTTGAATTTTTACATTATTGTTCATAACATTTTAGTGATTAGGGGTTTCATTATTTTGTGCTATCAAGATAAGTCTTTTAAATCTTGTGAGTTTATTTTCATCTTTCTTAATATTTTGCAATACAAATAAATTAACATTTTATATTTTAAATAAAGAAACACTTTGTAGTTCAAGTATTGTAGTTAGTTGCAGTATTCTAAAATATGGCATGGCTAGTGTTGAATCTCTTAGTTATTGATGTAAATTGTTTTAGGATTATGTGTTCAATTTCCTTTTGCTTTATATACTTTTAATCTTCTAGCTCACACAATGTAATGACTTGTGGTATTCAAAATCATCTTTGTTGGTGTTTATAAGTTTTAACTGAGAGGGTTTTAATAAACTTTTTAGGGTTTATTATTTTCATCAACCCTCATCAACTAAACTTGCATGGATGAACTCATATAGAACACAATCAAAGCTTATAATGTCAAGATATGTCCAGAGTGCTTCATTAATTCAAAGATTTTGAGAGCATCCTTGCAAAATCCATATTGTGCATATCCTACAAGCATTGCATTCCATGAGATGACATCTCTTTGGGGAATTTTGTCAAATAGTTCATGTGCCTTTTCTATGCTTCCACATTTTACATACATGTCCACCAAGGCAGTTGCAAACTACAAAATGTGATAAAATTCATCTATTTTGTATGCTTTGATGGATGTTTATACCCTATTCCAATGCTCCTAGTTTGTCACAGGCAAGGAGAATGCTGGAAAAAGTTTTGAAGTCTTTCTTTATACCTACCAATTGCATTTTCTTGAAAGTTTCTAAATATTTTTAAAAAAATCCATTTTGTGGATATCCTAGGTACAATCATTGTATTCCATGAGATAACCTCTCTTTGAGGCATTTTATTAAACAGTTCACGTGCATTTTATATGCTTTCACATTTTGCATACATTTCTACCAAAATCCTCATTCCATGATTCTTCAATGGATGTCCATAACCTATTCCAAAGCTCCCATTTTGGCATAGGGATGGAGGATACTAGTCAAGGTTGTGTAAGTTTGCTTTACACCTACCAATTGAATTTGCTTGAATGTCTCTAAATCCTTTCAAATAGTTCACACATTATGTGAGGTTTTTATTTCTCGCAAGCTTTTATTCCTATGCTAACTCAAATAATGTAATCATATGTTTTGAATTCTACTAGCGTATAATTTAACTTATTTTAAAACTTATCTAGGTGCAAGAACATATCACCAGGATATAAAGTATATTATTAATTTTGCACTTCCTTTTATGGTTTTAATAGTTTGTCTCTATCTCCATAGTATCTCTTCTTATTTCAAGGCTATCTAATGCTTAATTCTTGTGTTTAGTGAATGTATTATTAAGAGGTTTGTCAATCTCTAGTTTTAGTGGAACTTATTTGCACTTCCCATTCATCTTGTAAATGTCTATAATCTTGATTCAAAGATTCTTGTTTTGTGGAAATGACATCTACTCTCTTGTACATTGTTTTGTCTTTGTAATGTGCAATAATTTTATCTCTGTATGGCTACTTCCAACCTATACATGGTGGCTTCTCTTCTAAAAAAATATTTAACAACATTCTTAACTTGATCATGCTTCATAAAATATTTCCTATTTATATATTGATCCTGGTTTGTTTATCTTCCTTCACCTTTTAGTCCTTTGCCAATACAGTCAATCTAGTTACCATCTACAATCAATCTTATATTTGGAATTGTATGATAGGAGCTAGATTATGTTGTTTCTTAGTTTCCTTTATAAGCTCTATTCAAGTAGTATTCTATGTTTCCATCTTTATTATATGTTGATGTCATTTGATGCTAAGTAGGATCAGAACTCAACAAAAGTCCATGCTACTCCCACTACTAGTTTTAGATACTCCATCTTTTCTAAGGATACTCTCCTTTGATAAATAGTTACTATTTTTTCTTTTTAGTTTAACTGGAAACCATTTATTTCTAAACTAGAAACTCATCTAGAAATTATCATAACAATGTCTAGAATTACAATCCTTATGATTTCAAATTTTAAATGTAAATCTGTGTTGCATAATTGTAATTGAAATTGAAACCTTTCCCCAACTATAGTTATGTTCTTTTTTTTATTTAATTACTATCTTCTTGCATTTCTAGACCATCTTCAATTGCACTCGCATTAGGTTTTCAAACAAAGGATTCCTAATTTCCTTCATAGCTTGATAAAATTCATAGTGAGACTAATTTCATGCAAAGAAAATAAACCATTTTTTTCATAACTAACCATCCACACCTCTTCGGCGTACCCATTGCACACCAAGGTGTGATTGCTAGTTTAATTTTTTTTAAATTAGTTGGATATATTTTTTATAAAATTTAAGAGAAGAACTTTAATTACCAATATTTTTTTTAAAATGATGTTGGTAAGAGATTGCAAAAAAGCAATTTTTTTCTTTATTTTTCCCACAAATGACTTAAAAATGTAGTGCACATGGGAAAAAATAATTTATGATGAAACTATTTTTTAATAATTTTTGAAATTCAAACTTAATCAAAATGTCATAATTTTCATGGATGTCAACTTCTATTTGAATTTATTATTATTATTTTTAAGAAAAATTATATCCTCTTGGAGAAGATTCTCTCCTCTAGTGCATCACACACACACAAATTAGATATATTTTAATAAACTTTTGAAATTTCTAATCAACCTCTTGTACAATTATAATAACGTACTCGCCATAAAGTTTTTTAAAATTATAATAAAATTAACTAAAATAAAAAAATTGGAGTGTACCCTCTCAGCTCTACAAAAAGGTATTTTTAGATTTTCATGAAAGTACCATTGGAAAAATCGAGAGTTGACATTGAGTTTTTGTTGAATTTATCCTAAAATAGGGCCACATAGGTAGTTTCAAGTGAATTTGTTTCACCTAAAAAATTACATATAAATTTAATTTGGTTTTATTTTTAAATAATATTTATATATATTGAATAGTAAATTGGGTGAAAGAGTTTCACTCTAAACTATTTATTTTTCATAGGTGGTAGGTAGTTTCAAATGAAACCCTTTTGATCAAAATTTTATAGGGTAAAGTGATTTCATTTGAAACTATTTTGTTGGTTAAAAGTGTGACATGGCTCTGAACTTTTACCCTTTGAAAATAAAATAATAATTGATAGACTTTTACTATAAACTAGAAAAATAGGGAGGAAAGGAATTTGATGCCCAACAAAGATGCTTAGTATCTAGGATTCCAACACATCACATGGACATCTACAAGTCACAATCTTGTTTTTTATGTACAAAAAACAACTATAAGTGTGTTTTTGTCCAAAAAAATCACCTACATGTATAGAATGGAAAATTGAGAGTATGACAAAATTTACTATAAATAATAGTAAAATAGTAACAATGGAATAAGTTTATTTATTGCAAGAAATTAATGAAATGAAAAAGAAATAAAAAGAGGAATGTATCACAAAATTCCCAAGAGTCTAGGTATCTCCACCCAAAGAAACATATGTTTTCAAAGAATAAGAAAAATTGTTGGGTTTGTTTGAGATTTTTCCTTCAAGTCAAACCTTACTTTGGTATTTCTACTTTCATAACAACTAGTAGATAGATAGATAGATATATAGAAAATATTGTGTGAAAGTTTTCCTTGTTGCACAGATGGTTGTCGTTGCACCAAAAGATCAACCTATTAATGCTCGATACAACCACTAGAGTTAATGAATCCATAGGAGGCGGTTAAGCCATGTCATGAACCCAAGTGTTATGTTGCATAGCACAAGGAGACCAAGGGTGAACACCTTGCAAAAATCCCCCTAGTGCAAGTGAGGGGTTCAAACTCATGACCCAGGCCTTGATACCATTTACTGCACAGACAGTTGTCATTGCACCAATATCGACCTATTAATGCTTGATACAACCACCAAAGTTAATGAATCCACGAGAGGCAGTTAAGCCATTTCATGAACCTAAGCATTGCATTGCACAACACAACATGAGGAGATCAAGGGCACACACCTTTCAACATTCCTATCTCAAGTGTGTTAGGGAATGGTTAGAGTTATGAATATGCAATAATGTAAGCTAAAATAAAAGGAAGGGAATGTGAAGATCACAAGGCACTCAAGGGAACAACAACAATAGAGCTATACTAACTATAAAAGGATGATAAAAATAATAATAAAAATAACAATATCACTTAAAGAAGGATTGAGGAAGCCAAGGAAATAAGAAAACTTGAAAAATAAAATTATAGGAGTGTTGTAGAGAGCTTTAGATCTAAATAGAGTTGTGAGAGAGCTTGAGAATATCCAAGTTGTAAGAAAAAGAGCAAGAGAGCCAAGAGATTATTTATTAGATCATGAAGGGGAATATTACTTTCCTCTTTTTCTTTTTTATTTCTTATCTTTTCATTTTTTCTTTTGTTCATGCTTCTTGTGATTCTTGAACTTTCTCTACCTTAACATTGTTTTTGTCTCCATTTGTATAATGCTATACAATATGATTTTTTATTTCTATTCCAAAGTTTAATAATTTTCTTGTGGAAATTCATGTTTATTCTTCCCAAGATACCTACAAAGGGTATCCAAGAATAATATCAAACCTATCTATATCCAAGCCATAAAAAATAGAATGTAAAATATATTTATCCATAAATAGTTTCAAATATTCAAAACTTTGAATTTGTACTTATTCTTTATCTAATTGTTCTTGATTTTTTTTTCTTTCACCTATAATTACTTAATTAAGTCCATGGTAATGAAGTTATACCTATTGCTAGGATTTAGAGAAATAAAAACCCTTGCTTTTTTAATGCATCCATAAAATGGAAAAAACAAGTCTTTCTTTCTTGGAGCTAAAATGTATGTCATCTTATCCTTAATTTGGACTCTACATATTTTTTGTTAATATTCTCATTTTTCTCATCATCATTTTTTTCTTCTTCATCATCCTTATACTTATCAAATATCATTTCTCTTGATGTCCATCTAAGAAAACTTGTTCCATTTCACCAAAAGAATAATGTTTTTTGTACAATGGAGAATATCATTTCTAGACACTAAAAATTGTCTTATGCTTGCAATGGCATTTTTCTACTAATTTTCATCTAACCTTATTTAATTAGGATTAAAGCCTTTTCTTCTAGCCCCAATTCAATCCTTCCTCTTTCACTTATAATTAAATAATTTTAATTATGTAACCTTCCTCTTAAGTAATTTTATGATTTAATTAATTAATCCTTAATTTATTCTATAATTAAATAAATATGTTAATTTATTTAATTATTCATATGAGTATGAAAATAAATAAATTTTATTTATTTATTTATATTAAGACTTGTCATATTTCTCTCTTCCATCTTTTTATTTTTTCTTCCAATTAACTATTTCTTAACTCCTCTTTCAGTAATTAACTTCATCTCATTTTAGAATCTAAATCTTATCTCATCAGTTAACTTCATCTCATTTTAGAATCTAAATATTATCTCAAAAGTTAACTTTCCTTCATTTTAGAAACTTCTTCAATCATTATCAATTTTTGATTAATGATAAAAATGTTTTGAAGGGTGCCTAAAACACTGAACAAAGAGAGATGGTGGCAATTAAGATGAAACAATAGACTGCCCACCCAAACCCAACAAAAACAAGCTAATTAACAAACCATCAGCAGACCGTCAGCAAAAAGTCACAACCAACACAAAAAATAGAAAAAAAAAACCAAACGACCATTAGAGAAGTTCTTTAAGCATCTTTGCCACATCCAGATCCTTAGACGCCAGCCTATCATGCATCTCCATAATTTCCTCAACATCATGACTAAGGACTGTTTTACATTTCTTGGTTTTACTCCAAGTACACACACTCAGTCCAACATCCAAATATATGGTATGCATGTCCATGACAGTACTCTCCCTCCTTTCCTTAGTCGCATGTTCTTCAAATAATCCTCTACCAGTCCATTCCTTTTCCTTCTAGTTGAGGAAGATCATACCTTCAGTCGAGGCCTCCAACTTCTCCCTGCTAATGTTTATAATCATTTCCACATCCTTTCAAATATTCCTATTCTATTTTTCTGACAAATCCATCCATGATCCATAATCACTCTTCAAATTGGCAAGCTCATCCACCACACATCCAACACTAGAATTTAACAACCTGGTTAGCTTGAAGATAGAATCCTTCTCCTTGAGACTGTGAAGTGTGGATATGTTGCAATGGGCGATGGTGTCATGCTTATTATGGAGATCCTACACCTCTTGCATGAGCCACATAAGTAGATTGAATGAAATATTAGCCCCTTCTTTTACCAATCCAGACGCCTGCAAAAAATCCATAGCCCCCCAAAACACACCCCTGCCCTGATGCGAGCCAACCAAAGGATCCTCCTCTTGAAACCCCTCAGGGAAAAGCTTGGCCTTACCCCTATCCTTGGGTTCTGAAACCTATGCAGAGTCATCCACATTGACCACAAAATTCCCCTTACCAGATGTAGGGGACCCACCATCACTAGAATTCCCCATTCCATCACCCCGGATATTCTCCATCACCTCCTAAAATTTTTCACCCACATCCTTTGCACGACCCTTGGCCTTCTTACCACCAAAAATTTCCTCCTCAACACCATCCACAAAGGCCTCCTTCATTTTTTTTTTAGCACGCGAGAGGAGAGATTTTTCCTTAGAAGTTGAGGGCTTCACTCCACCAGATGGAGTGTAATCCAAGTCAGTATCATAGCCATTGGACCAACCCTTTGAATCCTCATCCATTTTTGTACCCTCACTCTCTAAAATTTCTTCAATTTGACATTTCCCACTCCCTTTCCTCTTCTTTTTTGAAACAGGGGACTAAGGAACTCAAACAATATAATTTTCTTTGATAAAATCTACAATGAGCAACATCAAGCCCTCATGCAGAAAGGGATTTCTAGGGTTCTTCCTAAAACTAAAAATTTCTTCTTCCAAAGACATCAAAAGGTAAAATGGGAAGGACACAAGCTTACCATGTCAGAAATGATTCATCAGCATGAAATGATGGCCATACAGTGCCATGTATTTTCCATCAAGGGTGAAGTACTGCATCATTGCCACCACAACATCTTGCTAGATGGGTTTTATCTTAGTCCTATCATAACCCCCACAGTCCAATCTGACCATTTAACCCTTTCTCTATCACGAAGAAAGTTTTGTTTAGCTGACTATGAAATATTATTATCCATGTAGAATTTCCCACCTTCCATCGACATACTTGTGACTTCAACAATAAATTCTTCATTGATGGTAGTATGCCTACCAAACATATTCAACACACATCCATGCCATGCATCAACAAAATCCTTAGACACATTGGCCTTAAATCCATTTAACCTCTCCATGAAGGGATTGACACCACCTCTCTACAGAATCTCCTAGACATCAGCATTGGCTTTAATATCATCACAAGATAGAGGCTCCATTCTACACCTATCCCCACCCATCATCAAATCACTTGCAAAAAGAAACCACAAATGAAGCAAGCAAAGAGCAAGTGAAAGATAAACACCCAAAAAGCGTGTGAATCTATCAAGGGCAATACCAATAGTTATTATGAAGAGGAGGCTTAAACAACTTAGTTGAGGAAGACCACAAATTCCAATGAGCGTCAACTGTGTGAGTAGTCTAATCAAATAGAAAACTTCATGATACCCACACATTCCAAAAGCCAAGGAGGTGGGAAAAACCAACAAGTTAATGTGAATCATTATGAATAAGGGTGTTTAAATCAATAGGTAGGACGTCATTCACATCCCATGACCTTGCCAATGTCACTCCATAATTTTCCAACCAATCAGTGATAGAATTTGCCTCTCTATATGCATGAGATATATAAATATCATCAAAATCACCACTTAAAGAAATTGCATCTGAAATTAAATTTTTAATAGACCAAGATGGGGAAATCCTTTTTTAAGGAAATTAACAATGTTTAAAGAATCCCCTTCTATCCAGAGTTTAGAGATCCCCAAGTCTCTAGCCAACTTGATGCTATGATAAGCTGCAACAGATTCAACAAATTCAATCATTATCACTTAACATAGGAAATTAGAAATTTCATGTGCACCGTTTTCCATCATTTTAATTAGATAATTCATTATTATCCTTTCTTGAATTTAAATGGAAATTTTTTTATTCTTTCCTATGATCTCATTTGTCAATCTTCTATCCAATTGTAGCCATCAATCAAGCTTGCATCTTCTATAAATACAACTCTCATCTTCTTTCAAAGCTAACCACAGAATTTGAATTCTTACAACCATCATCATCTTAAGCTTATTTAAATTATGCATGCAATTATGAGAGTAGCATCTACTTGAAAATTGAGGTGGAGAAGGATAATGAAGGTAAAATGATATGGATGAGAGAAGGTATATTATTTGCTTGAGTTTTCATATTTCTTGCATTTCTTTCATTTTGTAATTTATTGATAGATTAGTATTGTTAACTTAAATCTAATAGTTTTGTGGTTGTTTATGATTTAAGATTTGATTTGAATTTTTGATCTTACATTTGGTGAACTCGACGTAAATCATGTACCTAATACTAAATTTTTTTATGATAAATTATGAATTTTTGTTAGGTATAGGATCCCACAACATGTTCAGCTGTGTTGTCAGGTCGCTTTTTCTTCTATCAAGTTGCTTTTGCATCAGGTCACTTTTGTTTTTACATTAGATCAATTTTGCAAAATCAAGTCACTACTCTTTTTGCATCTAGTTGCTTTTGTAGAATTAGGTCACTTTTATATCAAGTCACTTCTATTTTTGCATCAAGTCACTTTTGCATAATCATGTCACTTATGTTTCAGCATCAAATCGCCTCTACATCAAGTTTCTTCTACCAGAATTAGGTTGCTTATACTAGAATCAAGCCACTTATGCTATGTCAAGTCGCTTCTGACTGGAAAACAAAAAGGTAAAGATTTCAATTTTCAATTACTATGTACTTTCAAATTTAGATTAGTTATGTGTTTTTTGTATTACTAATATATTTGTGTAGCTATCTCGGCAAATGATTATAGAAGACTTCACTATAAACTACTAATATGTTGTAGGAAATTGAGAGAGACTTAGCTATAAACTACTAATACATTTATTACAGGATGTTGATCAAATTCTTCATTCAACCAAACCTTGTGTGTCTTAATTTTTCTCAGATAGCTCACATTTTATTTTCTACTTGGTTAAAGAACATATATCTTATGCGTTTTGTGAACTTGCATATTTGTGTTATCTCAAGTTGTTGTGTGTGTATCCTCTCCCCTTGCAAACTTGTGCAATATTGAGTGTAGGAGAAACACACAATAGCCCCTTTTTATTTTTAGTATGAGGCCTACCTAGGGATTTTATTAGCCTAGGGTTCAAACTCAACCACATTTCCTAGTAGGGTATGGAAAGGGGGGAGAGTGAAAGTTGTATCCCAAGGAGTAGCTAGCATCATTTGAATCTAAGCTATGAGACCCTCAATCTATCAAGACTTGCTTTGGTTATGAGAGTTGGAGTGGCCTCCTAGTTCTCAAGTTGCTATATACAAGCTCTTTATTCACAATTATCCTCCACTAGAAATCTTTGTTTATTAGAATCCTAGGATTCTTCGACCATTGCTTGGTGTAGTGATAGGTACATTATCATGCCCAAAGATGCTCACCATAGACTCCCTTAAGTAGAGATTAAAATCCTTGGGTGTGGATTTTCTAGCCTCTCAAGGAGAGAGGAAAGGTGAGCTTGTTGTTGTATTTGGCTTGTGCTACTAGAAATCTAGCTATTCTCTCTCAAAAGAGAGGGTTTCACATCAATCTTTGGGTATTTGGGCGAGCTACACCAAGTATACAAACCTATCTAAATAATTAGGATGTGCTTGTTTTCAACTATTTACAATTATTTTATACCAATGACACCGTTAGCCATTTTGGCCTTAAGCCTTTACTCCCTAAAGTCAAGATTCAAATAGCCATTATTTGTTTTTAGTGTATTTTGTCTTCAAATTAAAAAACCAACAAAAAACTAAATAAAACACTCAATTTCTAGAAAACCAACCAAAATCATGCAATTATCATTTTTCCACACAACTATCTTTTTGTGAGACATCTAAAAGCTTTTGTCATGTAATTTTCATACCGCATTTGAAGATTTTTGTACCACATTTGAAAATTTCCTTGACACATCTACTTACACTGAGAAATTAGGGTGTATCCTTGGGAATCCATATTTTAAACCTAATTAGCATAGTGACCTGACACATAGACTTGAGACTTATCAAACTTTCCTAGCTTAGTATTACACTTACCATATTTTTTCCCAATTTACTTAGCTTAATTACACCTTTAGATTAAAGTTTACCATCCAACATCAAAATAATGAACCTTTGCATTTCAAACCAAGAAACCAATTAGATGTTGATTAGGCCATAGTTATCCTTTGATTATCTTGATCTCATACTCTTCATCATCCTATCAATAGTAGGGCCTAAAACTCATTAGTCTAGTTTAGGTTTGAATTTTATAAACTATCATCTTCATCTTTATCCTTTTGAGATCTAGACACATCTTTTGATTACCTTGGTCTATCATTATTTGTCAAGTATTATTTTAAAATAAAAAAAAAAAAAAATTATAGAATAAGTTGATTTATGACCATCTTCTTAAGCATAAAAATCCAAAAACATCACATCATTTAGAATAGGTGCATGCTTTCTTATACCAACAAAAATTTAAAAAAGAAAAAAGAAAATTATTAAATCCAAAAACATTTTTTAACATGTCAAGTCTTATATGATCGAAACAAGGTCACAAAGAAAGAGAAAACAAATGGATCCTACAGTAGACCCTATTTTTAATCCCATTAACATAATGTAGTTTGAGACATCCTCAAGTTTGCAAACCAAACCCCAACTAGAATCTACCCCTACTAATGATGAAATATTCCCATCCCAAAATATTCTAGCATCATCAAAATATTTTGCAACACTACCACAACCACTTGCAACTAAGAACACCATCATCTTGTGTAAATAGCAACACTGCCATAGGATAAAACTCATTGACCATCCTTGCGAAACACTTGAACACACAAAATACAAGGGAAGGTAGATACAAGAAATATTAGCATGTTCCCAAATCCGCAAGATAGGAAACCACAATGCAAAGAAATGCATAGCAATTCCATTTCTCCTAGACAACCATCTACATAGGCAACACATTGTCAAACACAAATTCCACTGTTGCACAATATAGAACCTAAAACCATGGATGTATCACCTCTTAACACCTCTAATCATCACATCCAAACTGTACAAGCATATCTTCAACCATGACGAAATATGAATCACAACACTGAACACACCTCTATCACACTACACACTCTTTTATTCAAATTTTCTCAAAAGCACTTGGAAACCAAGTGAACCAACTGCATCAACAACACCACAAACACCTTCTCAACATATCTACAACATCTACAACAATCTCCCCATCTATAATACCTTATCAACACCACACTAGAGGTTGACATCAGTGACAACACTAAAGGTGCAACACACTCACTATTGACAACAATGACAACACTGCAACAATCTTCCTCACCATAATGGAGGTTGACATCAATGTGACATAAGAACACAACATATCCACACTAGGGGTTGAACTATAACTCTTTCTTGTGCAACACTCTTCAAAAACTCCAACAATATCCACTCACTAGGGGTTGACATCAATGACAACACTAATGAAAACATCAGCAAATCTCCAAAAATATCCCCCTTTGTCATTGATGGAAACACTAGCTCTACAAAACCATCAATCAACAAAGGAAACTCTACAACTCCAAAAATTATATATCTCTCCCCCTTACTTCAGTCTCTCCCCCTAACTAGGACATTCCTTATAATTCTACCACTTTCTCATATTTCACTCTCTTTCCCTTTCATTCATTTTTCTCCCCCTTTCTTGAGGATTTTTTCATATTTTATCTCTCCCCCTTTGATAGCAATGGAAAATGGAAAAAATCTCTCCCTTTGACATCACCTAAAAGTATATCCTTAGGCAGCACTAGTACACTAATTTCTCTCACACTTACTTCTACTCTCTCTCTCCCTTAGGGGCACAAGATATGCTCCACCTAACTGCATCGACCAACAATACTACTACCTACTCCCCCTAAGAGGTATCCATCAGCATTCCAAGACCAAGAATGTATCTTGAGATGATCCTTGGACATATGCACTCTTATACATCTAATTGAAAGGAGGGGAAATCACCCCTAACTTCTACCAAAGATACTCAAATGTATCTTTTGGAATTTATGAAAATATCTACAACTTTATCCTTTGTAGGAATGTACTCTATCTTCACCTCATTCTCTACAACATTCTCTCTTAGAAATTGATACTAAATAGAGATATGATTTATCCTTGAATGCATTACTGATTTTTTTGAAATATTGATAGCACTTGTATTATCACACAAGATAGAAATAGGTTCATCATATGACACCCTGATATCCTTTAATGTCTTTTTCATCCACAACACCTATGTGCAACATGACACTACTATAATATATTTTTCCTCTACAGTAGATAATGACACTAAATCCTACTTCTTACTCAACCAAGAAACAAACCTACTTCCAATAAATAAAACACCTCCACTAGTACTTCTTTTGTCATTTGCACAATATTCCCACTCTATATCTATATATGCACTCAAAGAGAATCAATACCCCTGGTATACTGTTTACATATTTCATGCCACACTTGGATGCACATCATTTATATCTGATCAAAGAGATCCTATGTGTGTATCTTGTTAAACCTATGATTATTTTTGATGAAACTGGTTCTTTGAGGTTTTGAAACTCCTCAATTGTATCCAATTTAGGTTTCTAAATTTGCAAGTTAGGACTTCCAAATCCCTTATATGCTAAAACCCTAGACCCCTTAGTATTGGTGAACACTTTTGTTATATTTCTCTGTTTACTTTATGTTGTTGATTCTCAGTCATTTAGTCATAACTTATGTCCGTCAAATTCATGCTTTGATCGGCCCCTTCACCCTTGCCTTTCTAGTGGAATCCCCATTCAAATATTTAATCTTATATCCCTAGGTCAAAAAAATATTACCCAAGTCTTATTTGCCTAGCTAAGGTGCCCCTTTTGAGTTGCTAACATTGTGCATGTGCATATTGAAGTTTTAATGCAGGTCGTTGGATCTAAGTGATTTGATCCTGACCATTCCCCCCTTCCCCATTTGGTTTTAATATTCATTAAATATTCTAACAGGTTGGTAGGCAGGTGCCATGTGTCTTATCAGGCGGTGGGGCCCATTATCATGTGAGGTCAATAGGCATCAAGCTTGACCAAATCAATGGTTACATTGTGTTTTGACAAATGAATCTCAGTCGTTCCCTACTATCCTGTGACCATAGATCCGAAACATGCAAATCTCATTGGGATAGCAGTAAGGTGACACGCGTCCTGGCAGATTTATTCATTGACATGGATAGGTGGTAGTATTTCAAGCACTCTCGGTGTTTTGGTGAGCCCTTTGCTTTACTCGACCAGAATGGAAATGCATGGCATTGGGTGGGTCCATTAGATGTGAGGTGATATGGTGGTTTCCATGATGGGTGATGAGCATAATTAATAGGTGGTAGTAGCCCAGAGTCCACAGTGACTTGGTGGGACCTAATGTGGGTCATGTGGTGGAAGTCATTCCATTGGAGAGACTCTGAATGGATTCACTCCAATGTGTGGTTGTTTCCTTGATGGCGTTTCTTGGCAACAAGGGGTTGTGATTAGGCAACATGCATTTGACAACTAGCTATTTTAGAACAAGTAGCATCTCTCTAATAAGCACCCCCACTAGTCTCTTTGTGATCATGCTTCTTGGGGTGGGTGGGAAGGAGAATAGTGAGATTATTCTCGATCCAGGCAGCCCTGAGCAATATGCTAGTGTAGAATGAGTGAGATAGGGAGGAAGATGTTGATTCTTGCAAACTAGAACAGCCTGTTGCCTCAATATAATATTTATATTAGGGCCTCACTTCCCCCAATTATAGTAGTTCTAGTTGAGACTTCCTACTAGTAGTTGAGATCCATTCCCCTTACCCCTGTAGAATGGTTCCTATCATCCAACACTTACTCCATTAGCGCAAGCTGAACCCCCTAATGAGCTCTATAGGTGCCCAAATAGAGTTCAGGGTTGCCTCTACTCCACTTTAGGGTTGGGGGTTGGGGTTGATAGGTTGAGGGGGGGGAGGTCCCCTATCTGAACTACGAGGTGCTCAACCCCCTCTACATATATATAAGGTTGGGAGTGCATCATGCCCTTGATTCACATCATTGTTGTGAAGCAAGGTGATGAAAACATATCCATGATTGGCGATGACAACGCGATGGTCATTGATTTTAGTTTTAATGGAGATCAATGAAAATGTTTTAAACTCTCATTAGGGATCCAATCTCAGTTGTTTATCTTGCATCCAACAACAAACATTCAAATTTCAATAGTCAACTACTCCTATTTGTCGTATATTTAAAGTTATTATTTAGCAACATTCTCAATTACCATATCAAATCTGATCAACTTGGGTCAATTTTTCATGCCTTTCCAATGTTGTAGGATGACACCATTACTCCTTGATGTATTGCAGATGCCTTATTCTTCTATCAGGGTATGTTGGCTTGGATTTTATTGCATAATTCATAGGCGCCCATTCTTGCATTCATAAGGGCCATCTATTGGGGTTTGTTCAAGATGTCAGAGCCTTTACAACTTGTTGGTTGCTCTGTTATGGGTGCAATTCAGATCTTTTCCAGACCTAATCAGTGTTCATCTTCTTTAACCCTAGTTAATTTAGGGTTAAGGTTTTGAATTCAACTCTTGGTTATGCTTAAACCATAAAGGAAATATTGTATCATTATTATGGATCCTTCCACTAGACCCTCTAGGATTTTTCTTTTGCATACTTGCAACTCTTGCATTCTACCATTGTAAAGGTTACTTCAAGCTTTTATATTAAAGAAATTCAACTACTATCTTAATGAAATTCAACTATTATCACCATTACCTCTTGCATGTTTGAGTAAAATTAATTTACCTTCATATTTGAGTCGATGTTTTAGTTATTTATTTAAAATATTATGTTGTTTTTAAGTAGGAAGGAACAAAATCTAAATTCGGTGCATCACCTTCTTTCACTTTCATGTTCTCCTTCTATCCCTTTTCCTCTATGAATTATTAGATTAGAGTAGTGATAGGGTTTTCATTGTGCTAAGTTGGATCAACACAATTACACTTAATTTAGAAGAGGAATTTGGCCTTCTTTGGAGACTTGACCTAAATTTGCAAGGTCCTACACCTTGAGTTCATTTCCATTGTGTCATTAGAACACTAAACTCTTGTTCAGTGGGGTGCAGTTTTATGTGACAACAAATACCATAGAACAAAATCTAAAGTGCCCTTCAAGTTTTTGAATATTCTTTTAATTGCTTCCACATGTGATTCTTTGGTATCTTCTTGAAATCTTTCCATGAGATAAACTGCATGCAAGATATCTAGTCTAGTAGCAATAAGATATAGTAATCCACCAATCATTAATCTATACTTGTTCTGATATGTCTTAGGAGATTCATATTTTTTTCTCAACTTATAACCAATAACCATGGAAGTACACACTAGTTTAGAATCCTCCATTCTAAACTTCTTCAATATTTCCTTGACATACTTTAATTGTGAAATGAAAATACCTTTTTTTGATTGAATGATCTATAATCCAAGGAAGAAATTTATCTTCCCAAACATTGACATCTCAAACACTTCTTACATCTACTTTGAAAATATCTTACACATACCTTCATTTCCTACAAATATTAAATGTCATCAACATACACAACCAAAATCATGATCTAATATCCTTCAACCATGAATTAAAGATGTTATCTGTAGTACCCTTTTTGAATCCTTGATGCAACAAGTATCTATCTAGTCTTGCATACCAAACTCTAGGAGCTTCTTTGAGTCA